>JASPKZ010005682.1:745000-1421947 GCA_030220185.1 Diploptera punctata | reverse complement strand
TCCATCTTTTTAAAATTCCTCTATCATCACTTAAAATATTGCCTGCCTTATCTCTACATAGTGTGGATCTTGGCTGAAAGATATTCTTGTTTTTATTTAGTTTCCTATAAAATGCTCTGCTTTCATTTTTATTTCGCAGCTCTTCCATCTCTTTCAATTCCTTATCAAAGAACTCTCGTTTCTTCTTCTTGTGAATTCTTTTTTCTTCAAGTCTTGCAAGACGATATTCATCAATGGCTTTGCGAGTATTTCTTTTTTGCAGCATTTTCCTGTAAGCCACATTTTTAATATTAGTCACATTTTCACAGTCAGCATCAAACCAATGATTGTATTTGATTGTCTCAGCTTTGCCCAACAACTCAGTTGCCGCTTCTGTTACTATTCTTTCCAAAGCCTTCCAGCATTCACTAACACTCTCACTATCAGTGATGTCCTTTAGGCTCTGATCAATTCTTTGTATATATCTAGATTTAATGTCGGTATCTACTAGTTTTCCACAGTTATAATTTTCTCATCTGTTCTCCATGGATCCTTTTTGCATTTGAGATGCGGCTTCTTATACATGCAATGACTAAGTAATGATCCGAGTCCACATTTGCCCCCCGATAGGTCCTAATATCAGTCAAATTTGAAAAATGTCTAGTATCTATGACTACATGGTCAATTTGATTAAAAGTTTTTCCATCGGGTGACTTCCAAGTTCTCTTGTGGATATCCTTATGCGGAAATACCGTACTAGCAATCACCATACTTCTAGATGAGGCAAAATTAATTAATCTAATGCCATTGTCATTAGATACTGCATGTAGACTATTTGTTCCTATTGTAGGTTTATACATGCCTTCCTTGCCTATTTGTGCATTCAAATCACCTAGAATAATTTTAATGTCTCTTTCAGGACATCCGTCATAGATTTTGTCAAGCTCATCATAAAATCTTTCTTTCTCCTCTTCGTTCTTCTCATTTGTAGGTTCATGTACACATATAAAACTATAGTTAAAGAAATGTCCTTTAATCCTTAGGACACAGCTTCTAGGTGACTTTGCCTTAAAATCCATTATTAGATGCTTTATCCTCTTATGAACTACAAATCCTGTTCCAAAAGCATGGTCTTTTTTGTGGCAACTATAAAAAATTGTGTGGCTTTTCTTTTCTAAAATTCCATTCCCTATCCACCTCACTTCTTGCAATGCTAGTAAATCCAGTTTATATAAATCTAATTGTTCCAGTAGCACTTTCAAGGCACCAGGTCTATATAAAGATAAAACATTCCATGTTCCAATTCTCATATCCTTTATGTATTTGCTATGTCGTCGTAGAAAGTTCTGTCCGGCATATTGTTCTTGTGGTTTCGGGCAGTTATATTTTACGGTATAGGGGTGTCAACCCTATGCCCAACCCCCAGCTATCCTGGAGGACCGATGTTTTCTGTCAGGGTTGTCTCCCTTAGTTGGCCAGTCCCGATTTTCAAGCGTCGGAAACTCACTTTTCGCCCTTGCACCACTTAGCTTTAACCAGGAGCCACGACGAGGACGTGTGTGCATCGGACTTGGTAGGAATCAATGGCATTTCTCGAGTTTTAGTAGTATATACCCTTACCGATAATTACCAAGGCTATTTTTATAATAGGCCTATGTAAAAATTAATATCAGTTGTATCTTATTTAATGAAGACACATGAATACAGAAATAATCAATGTAGTCAATATATAACATTTAACACACTTTTATAATTGAGGAATATTTATAGGAAACGACGTTAGAGCCAAATTAAACATTTTCAGAAAATTATGTATTCATATTTAATTGCCCTTTTTTTATCATGGACACAAAAATAATACATGCTCCAGGAGAACAATATTTTATAAGAATTAAACATTACAGATTTTTTTATATTTATTTATTACTTGTAAACAACATTTTCATTTGGAATCTAGGCTAGACAGTTTTCTACATATACTCTTTAATTGTCAGGAACGAAAACAAAATAATAAGGGAACCACAAAGTCTGGTCCTCTTACTTGTTACATGGTCCTATTTTAAAACATTCATCATCATCATCAGCAGCAGCAGCACAACAACCTGCGTAGGCCAAGGCTTATTTCAGAATTTATCTCCAGGCTTCTCTATCTCTGGCAACGGTCCACCAATGTAAGGGTTTTAAAGATTTGACATCCTGTAATACTCCATCCATCCATCTCAAATTCGGTCTTCTTTCTGGCTTACCAAATATAATTCTTTTAACTAAATCATTTTTTGTCATCCTTTGGGTATGCCCTGCCCATTTCTGTTTTCTTTAATATCTATAATGATTTCTGTTATTTTATACAACAAATAAAATTCGCTCTTATAGTAAATTAAAATAAAAAACCTAGAAATACTAATTACCTAGTTCACTGGCATTTTCACGACTTTTCTGTACTAACGGAAGTCATATTATAAGTTGATAATATTTCATAAACGCAATCATCCTATATGGCATCACATAGAAACTAAGATGAGTATTCAAATAAGAGTGCATAAGAAATTCTTCTCTGCTATATTTACATAATGAACAAAAAAGTTCCATGTATTTCGAAATTCTTCTCTCCCATATTTAAATAATGAATAAAAAATTCCCTTGTATTTCGAAATTCTTCTCTGCTATATTTACATAACGAACAAAAAATCATCGTATTCTGAATTTCTTCTCTGCGATGTTCTCATAACGAACAAAAAAGTTCATTGTATTTCGAAATTCTTCTCCGCTATATTTATATAATGAACAAAAAAGTTCCTTGTATCTCGAAATTCTTCTCTGCTATATTTACATAATGAACAAAAAAGTTCCTTGTATTTCGAAATTCTTCCCTGCGATATTTACATAATGAACAAAACGTTCCTTATATTTCGAAATTCTTCTCTGCTATATTTACATAATGAACAAAAAAGTTCCTTGTATTTCGAAATTCTTCTCTGCTATATTTACATAATGAACAAAAAAGTTCCATGTATTTCGAAATTCTTCTCTCCCATATTTAAATAATGAATAAAAAATTCCCTTGTATTTCGAAATTCTTCTCTGCTATATTACATAACGAACAAAAAATCATCGTATTCTGAATTTCTTCTCTGCGATGTTCTCATAACGAACAAAAAAGTTCATTGTATTTCGAAATTCTTCTCCGCTATATTTATATAATGAACAAAAAAGTTCCTTGTATCTCGAAATTCTTCTCTGCTATATTTACATAATGAACAAAAAAGTTCCTTGTATTTCGAAATTCTTCCCTGCGATATTTACATAATGAACAAAACGTTCCTTATATTTCGAAATTCTTCTCTGCTATATTTACATAATGAACAAAAAAGTTCCTTGTATTTCGAAATTCTTCTCTGCTATATTTACATAATGAACAAAAAAGTTCCTTGTATCTCGAAATTCTTCTCTGCCATATTTACATAATGAACAAAAAAGTTCCTTGTATTTCGAAATTCTTCCCTGCGATATTTACATAATGAACAAAACGTTCCTTATATTTCGAAATTCTTCTCTGCTATATTTACATAATGAACAAAAAAGTTCCTTGTATTTTGAAATTCTTCTCTGCGATATTACGTAATGAACAAAAGAGTTCCTTCTGTTTCGAAATTCTTCTCTGCGATATTTACATAATGAACAGAAACGTTCCTTGTATTTCCACATGATCTATTATTTCAAACTCAAATATAATTGAACGCTATAAAATATTCTAACATATTACAATATGTGGTAAATATGTAATTCAATTAAAGCAGCAAACAGATAAGTATATAACACAACAAGATCCCGATATTTATGTCCCCTCGGGAATCGGGGTGGCCCAGATATACCCCCAGGCACTTGGGTCCATTTACTCGACAAAGCGAGTCGCGTGGTCCTCGGTGTTGCTATTCTAACCCGCAACAACACTCGGAGATCCCGATATTTATGTCCCCTCGGGAATCGAGGTGGCCCAGGTAAACCCCCAGGCACATGGGTCCATTTACTCGACGAAGCGAGTCGCGTGGTTCGTGGTGTTGCTATTCTACCGCGCAACAACAGTAGGGGATCCGATATTAATGTCCTTTCGGGAATTGGAGTCGCCTAGTGATACTTCCAGGCACTTGGATCCCTTTACTCGACGAAGGAAGTCGCGTGGTCCGCGATGTTCCTATTTTACCCCGCCACAACACTGTGGGCTCCCGATATTTATGTCCCCTCGGGAATCGCGGTCGCCCAGTTATACCCCCAGGCACTTAGGTCAATTTACCTAACGAAGCAGGTAGCGTGGTCCGCGGTATTGTTATTTTTCCCCCGTTAAAACACTCGGGGATCCCGATACTTAATTCCCTCGGGAATCGGTGTCACCCAGATATACTCCCACGGCACTTGGATCCATTTACTCGACGAAGCAGGTCGCGTGCTATTCTACCCCGCCACAATACTCGGGGATCCAGATACTTAATCCCCTCGGGAATCGGGGTCACCCAGATATACTCCCAGGCACTTACATCTATTTACGGGACCAAGCGAGTCACGAAGTCTGCGGTATTGCTATTTTACACCCGTTACAACACTCGGAGATCCCGATACTTAATCCCCTCGGAAATCGGGGTCGCCCAGTTATACCCCCAGGCACTTGGATCCATTTACTCGACGAAACAGGTCGTTTGGTCCGGGTATTGCTATTCTACCATGCCACAATACTCGGGGATCCCTATATTAATCCCCTCGGGAATCGGGGTCGCCCAGATATACCTCCAAGTTCTTGAATCCGCTTACTCCACGAAGCGAGTTACGTAGTCCGCGGTGTTGCTATTCTACCCTGCCACAACACACGGGGAACCCGATATTTATGTCCCCTCGGGAAACAGGGTGGCCTAGTTATACCCCCAGGCACTTGGGTCCATTTACTCGATGAAGCGAGTCGCGTGGTCCGCGGTGTTGCTATCCTACCCCGCCACAACACTCGGGGATCCCGATATTTACGTCCCTCGGGAATCGGGGTTGTTCAGTTATACCCCCAGGCACTTAGGTCAATTTACCTGACGAAACGAGGCACGTGGTGCGCGGTGTTGCTATTCTACCACGCCACAACACTCGGGGATCCCGATATTTAATCCCGTCCGGAATTGGGTTGGACCGATTATACCCTCCGGCACTTGGGTCCATTTACTCGACGAAGCGGGTCACGTGATCTGCGGTGTTACTATTTTATCCAATTACAACAGTTGGGGATCCCGATACTTATGTCCCCTGGGGAATCGGGTTGACCCGGTTATACCCTCCGGCATTTGGGTCCATTATTTCGACGAAGCGAGTCGTGTGGTCCGCGGTGTTGCTGTTTAACCCCGCCACAACACTCGGGGATCCCGATACTTAATCCCCTCGGGAATTAGGGTCGCTCACATATATATCCAGGCACTTGGATCCATTTACTCGACGAAGTGAGTCGCGTGATCTGTGGTGTTGCTATTCCACCCCGCCACAACACTCGGGGATCCCGTACTTATCCCCTCGGGAATCGGGGTCGCCCAGATATACCCCAGGCACTTGGATCCATTTACTCGACAAAGTGAGTCGCGAGGTCCGTGGAGTTGCTATTCTACCCCGCCAAAATCTCGGGGATCCCGATACTTATTCCTCTCTGGAATCGGTGTCGCCCATATATATCCCCAGGTATTTGGATCCATTTACTTGACGAAGCCAGTCGCGTGGTCCGCGGTGTTGCTATTCTACCCCACCACAACATTCGGGGATCCCGATATTTAATCCCTTCGGGAATTGGGTTGGCCCGGTTAAACCCTCCGGCACTTTGTCCATTTAATCGACGAAGCGAATCGCGTTATCTGCGGTGTTGCTATTTCATCCCATTACAACATTTTGGGAACCCGATATTTATGTCCCCTCGGGAATCGGGTTGGCCCGGTTATACCCCCTGGCATTTGGGTCCATTTACGCGACGAAGTTAGTCGCGTGGTCCGTGGTGTTGCTATTTTACCCCGCCACAACACTCGGGGATACCCATACTTACTCTCCTCGGGAATTGGAATCGCCCAGATAATACCCCAGGCACTTGGATCCATTTACATAAGGAAGTGAGTGGCGTAATCCGGGGTGTTGCTATTCTACCCGACACAACACTCGGGGATCCGGATATTTAATCCCCTCGGGAATTGGGTTGGCCCTGTTACCCTCCGACACTTGGGTCCATTTACTCGACGAAGCGAGTCGCGGTGTCCTCGGTGTTGCTATTCTACCCCGACACAACACTCGGGGATACCGATACTTAATACCCTCGGGAATCGGGGTCGCATAGATATTACCCCAGGTACTTGGATCCATTTACTCGACGAACTGAGTAGCGTGGTCCGCGGTGTTGCTATTATACCCCGCCACAAAACTCGGGGACCCTATACTTGATCCCCTCGGGGTTCGGAGAGGCCCAGATATATACCCCCAGGCACTTGGATCCCTTTCCTCGACGAAGTGAGTCGCTTGGTCCGCGTGTAGGTTTTCTACCCGTCACAACACTCGGGGATCCCGATACTTAAACCCCTCGGGAATCGGAGTCGCCCAGTTAAAGATCCAGGCACTTGGAGCCATTTACTCGACGAAGTGAGTCGCGAGTCCGCGGTGTTGCTATTATACCCGCCACAACACTCGTGGATCCCGATACTTAATTACCTCGGGAATGGGTGTAGCCCAGATATTACCCCCGGGGTACTTGGAACCATTTACTCGACGAAGTGAGTCGCGTGGTCCGCGGTGTTTCTATTCTACCCGCCACAACACTGGGGGACCCCATACTTTTTTCCCTCGGGAATCGGGGTCGCCCAGATATATCTCCAGGCACTTGGATCCATTTACTCGAGGAAGCGAGTAGCGTGGTCCGCGGTGTTGCTGTTCTACACCGACACAACACTAGGGATCCTCGATATTTAATCCTCTCGGGAATTGGGTTGCTACGATTATACCCTCCGGCACTTGGGTCCATTAACTCGACGAAGCGAGTCGGTGGTCGCCGATGTTGCTATTTTACCCCATTACAACACTTGGTGATCCCGATATTTATGTCCCCTCGGGAATCGGGTTGACCCGGTTATACCCTCCGTTACTTGGGTCCATTTACTCGACGAAGTAATTTGCGTGGTCCGCGGTGTTGCTATTTTACCCCGCCAATAAACTCGGGGATACCGATACCTAATCCCCTCGGGAATCGGTGTCGCCCAGATATAGATCCAGGCACTTGGATCCATTTACTCGAAGAAGCGAGTCGCGTGGTCCGCGGTGTTGCTATTCTACCCCGCCACAACACACGGGGATCCCGATATTTAATCCTATCGGGGTTTGGGTTCGCCGGTTATACCCTCCGGCACTTGGATCCTTTTCCTCGACGAAGTGAGTCGCGTGGTCCGAGGTGTTGCTATTATACCCCGCCACAACACGTGGGGATCCCGATACTTAATCCCCTTGTGATTCGGGTTTTGCCCAGATATTACCCCCGGGTACTTAGATCCATTTACTCGACGAAGTTAGTCGCGTGGTCCGCGTGTTGCTATTCTACCCGCCACAACTTTCTGGGATCCCGATACTTATTCCCTTCGGGATTCGGGGTCGCCCAGATATACCCCCAGGCACTTCGATCCATTTACTCGACGAAGCGAGTCGCGTGGTCCGCTGTGTTGCTATTCTTTCCCGCCACAACACTCGGGGATCCCGATATTTATGTCCCCTCGGGAAGCAGGGTGGCCCAGTTATACCCCAGGCCATTGGGTCCATTTACTCGACGAAGTGAGTCCTGTGGTCCGTGGTGTTGCTACCTACCCCACGACAACTCTCGGGATCCCTATATTTATGTCCCCTCGGGAATCCGGGTCGTCCAGTTATACCCCCAAGCATTTAGGTCAATTTACCTGACGAAGCGAGGCACGTGGTCCGCGGTATTGCTATTCTACCCCGCCACAACACTCAGGATCCCGATATTTAATCCCCTCGGGAATTGGGTTGGCCCGATTATACCCTCCTTGCACTTGCGTCCATTTTCTCGACGAAGCGTGTCGCGTGATCTGCGGTGTTGCTATTTTAGCCCATTAGAACACTTGGGGATCCCGATATATATGTCCCCTTGGGAATCGGGTTTGCCCGGTTAAACCATCCGCCATTTGGTTCCATTTACTCGACGAAGTGAGTCGTGTGGTCCGCGGTGTTGCTATATTACCCCGCCACAAAACTCGGTTATCCCGATACTTAATCCACTCGGGAATCAGGGTCGCCCAGATATATATCCAGACACTTGGATACATTTACTCGACGAAGTGAATAGCGTGTTCCGCGATGTTTCTATTCTTCCCCGCCACAACACTCGGGGATCCCGATACTTAATCTCCTCGGGAATTCTCTTGGCCCGGTTAAGCCCTCCGGTACTTGCGTCCATTTACTCGACGAAGCGAGTCGCGTGATCTGCGGTGTTGCTATTTCATCCCATTACAACATTTGGGGATTCCGATATTTATGTCCCCTCGGGAATCGGGTTGGCCAGGTTATACCCTCCTACACTTGGGTCCATTTACTGGACAAAGTGAGTAGCGTGGACCACCGTGTTGCTATTTTAACCCGCCACAAGACTCGGGGATCCCGATACTTAATCCCGCGGGAATCGGGTTAGCCCAGATAATACCCCCAGGCACTTGGGTCCATTTACTCGACGAAGCGAGTCACAAGTTCCGCAGTCTTGCTATTCTACCGCGCCACAACACTCGGGATCCCGATATTTATTCCCCTCGGGAATTGGTTTGGCCCGAATATACCCTCCGGCACTTGGGTCCATTAACTTGACGTAGCGAGTCGGTGGTCTGCGGTTCTGCTATTTTACCCCATTACAACACTTGGGGATCCCGATATTTTTGTCGCCTCGGGAATTCTGTTGGCCCTGTTATACCCTCCGGCACTTGGGTCCATTTACTCGACGATGTAAGTCGCGTGGTCCGCGGTGTTTCTATTCCACCTCGCCACAACACTGGCGGATACCGATATTTATGTCCCCTCGGGAATCGGGTTGGCCCGTTTATACCCTCCGGGACTTGGGTCCATTTACTCGACGAAGTGAGTCGCGTGGTCCGCGGTGTTGCTTTTCTACCCCGCCACAACAGTCGGGGATCCCGATACTTAATCCCCTCGGAAATTGGGGTCGCCCAGATATTACTTCCAGGCACTTGGATTCATTTACTCGACGAAGCGAGTCGAGTGGTCCGCGGTGTTGCTATTCTACCCAGCCACAACATTCGGGGATCCAAATATTTAATCCCCTCGGGAATTGGGTTTGCCCGATTATACCCTGCGGCACTTGGGTCCATTAACTCGACGAAGCGAGTTGGTGGTCAGCTGTGTTGCTATTTTACCCTATTACAACACTTAAAAGTGATCCCACAACGGGCCCGTAGGCCCTTGGGGTAGTAGGAGGTTAAGGCTCCCACTTTTTCTAGACAATTGGCACTTCATGTCAGCCGGGTTGTCAGCCCTGCGTGACGGCCACCTTTACCCCAGAACAAGCGTCCGTCTCATTTCCGTTAGAGGCTGAGTCGACTCCAGGGCCTTAGTGCCGCCAGAGGGTTTGGGTCAGTTTAAAAATCCTGACCCCAACGGGACTTGAACCCTCGACCTCCGGCTTGTAGCGCAGTGCCTTAACCACTACGCTACGGCATCCATTACAACACTTGGGGATCCCGATATTTATGTGCGCTCGGGAATCGGGTTGGCTCGGTTATACCCTCCTGCACTTGCGTCCATTTACTGGACGAAGTGAGTCGCGTGGTCCGCGGTGTTGCTATTATACCCCGCCAAAACACTCGGGGATCCCGATATTTATGTCCCCCTCGGTAATCGGTGTGGCCCGTTAAAACCCGCAGGTACTTGAGACGATTTACTCGACGAAGCGAGTCGCATGTTCCCAGGTGTTGCATTTTTACCCCGCCACAATCTCGGGGATCCCGATATTTGTATCCCCTCGGGAATCGGGGTGACCCGGTTATATCCCCAAGCAGTTATGTCTACTTACTTGATAAATCTTGACGCGTCGCTCACTCGGCTGCTATTCTGTCCCTCATCGTACAACTGCCAGACTCTCCGTGGTACTATATTCCACCTGTAGGTTCACTTTGACAGCCTGAAAACAGGGAAAACTTGTGTCGGCACAACACTCGGAGATTCAGATATTCATGTCCCCTCAAGAATCGTGGTATCACAGTTATACTTCCGAATATTGGGGTTCATTTCCATTTCTTAAACTACGAAAAAGCAATATATTCTCAAAATCCAATACAAAAATATGAACATAAATTTTGATTCAACAAACACACTACTCTCATCTCTTGCACGAAACGTTTTTAAACTTTTATGAGATAAAGATGTAAATGTATCTTAACTACAAATTTATCCAATTTTACGCCAAACAATATCCTCTAATGTGGAGTGATGATTCCTTTTATCTGCATCTCTATATTGCATTTACGTAAAACTTCTCATTTTGTAGTATCACAAGTACAGCAGGTGTATCCAGTGTTATGTTATCGACGCGAGGATGAAGGTGTTGCACTGAATGTGCAATGGTGAGGCTACCAATTCTCCTCACTAGTAAACGATGCAAGTGACAGCAAATTAGCGGTAAATGGTAGCACTACACTGAAATAAATTCCCATGTAATATATTTTCCCTTCTTCAAGAAATTTTCAATTGAGTATAAAAACCTGCATGTGATTTTGTTTGAATTAGTGTTTTCTTGAGCAATGTTAAACATATAAATAAATGTATATTAATTGCTTATAGAATTGACGAATTGATATAAAGTAACTATTTCCTCCGTTACAGTTTATATAATCAATTTATACATTACTTAATGAAATCAACCATTTCGTTGCATCCATCCAGGTTACAACCTTCTTATTACAATATTCAAACCGGTATAGTTTATTTATATTTTTCCCTTCTCATATAATTTATTTAATTCATTCATAATCTTGAGATTATTTGAATGTCTTTCATATACTATCGTTTTTAATCTCAACGCCTTCAAATTCGCCTAGTTTTTTCTGCATCATATATATTTTCAAACATACTTTCCTAGAAATATAAAGGTTTGCAACTG
This sequence comes from Diploptera punctata, assembly GCA_030220185.1. Taxonomy (NCBI): domain Eukaryota; kingdom Metazoa; phylum Arthropoda; class Insecta; order Blattodea; family Blaberidae; genus Diploptera; species Diploptera punctata. Next base: position 1,410,804 of record JASPKZ010005682.1, on the reverse strand, counting down.
ATCAATAAACTGATATGAATATTTCCAAATTTATTGCATAATATTTTTATAATTTATCCTTCCTATAAACGCAACATATACATTAACAGCAAATTATGGACATTTTGATTAAGTGTGCACCGATATTAGGTCTAGGCATTGTTTCCCTGTATCTAATAATAATGAAAAGGTATTTTATTCAAACGTAATATTAGGCCTAAATACAAAAAAGAGTAATAACAATCCAAATTATACCGAGTTTATATTCAAAATAATCAGGAAACAATTTTTTGTATAATAGAATTAGAAATAAATTGATAACTAGAACAATAGACGATTTTGATATATAGCTTAATAAATTAAGCTATATCATAAAGTTATTACTCAGGAAAAGCATGTATGATTCAGGGGTTTTCCAGTGGCAGCGTGTCGAATACAATGGGGAAAAGAATCTGAACTGTCCCTTTGTAACAAAAGACTCGGCCAGGTAGGTACCTGTCAAACTCGACACAAATCCCCAAGCTAACAGGTGACATTTCACACAATAAGATATTGACATGACAGGTGACGTCTTTATCGGAGACGTGTCATTAGCAAGACGTTATACGAAAATAAATATAATTAGTCTACCAACGTAAGAAAATATATGGAAGATTCGAACATCCCAGTAATGGAGAATGGGCGTAAATCAGCCCCAAAACTTGTAAAATTGGTTAATTTGTAAGGAGGTCCAAAGCACGTGTGGGCGGGATCACCAAATACCGAATACCCAAATAAATGAGTCGCGAAGAGAATCATACATCAGTTAGTCGCTGGCCTCAGCCTAACACATCAGTTAGTTGCTGGCCCTCAGCCTAATAGATCAGTTAGTTGCTGGTCCTCAGCCTAATAGCTTAGTTAGTTGCTGGTCCTCAGCCTAATAGCTTAGTTAGTGGTTAGCCTTACTTCAATCAGGGCACATTGCTAGATCATCTCCTACATTGTGCTTTGGAGCTCTACAAAATAGTCGGAGGCGATTTAAATAAATCGAGTGATTTATAAACTACAATTATTGAAAATACTATTGCTGCCCGTACAGTTCCTTGCGTTATTCCCTGAGATAAGTTTTCCTGATCGCTCACCGAACCCAACCTGACTAGACCGCGAGCATAAAATTCTCACATTCCGAGGATTCCTTATAATAAATCCTTGTATTAAACCCACATCCTGTGATAAGCCACCATCACTTTATCCACCCCTAGATTCTGTTCCAAATGGCGCCCAACGTGGGGCACGTATAAAGTCAAAAGTGAGAGGGAATAACCTCATAGAAACTTCGAACCGACTGAAAAAGTCCCACGAACGCAAGAAATCCATGGACGGTGAAAAAGATGACCGGGAGAGGACAACGCCGAAGCAGGAGGTGAGCAACTGAGCAACAACACCCCAGCAGAATGACAACAAAGAAAAAAAGTGGTATGCACTAGCAAATATAAAGGTACTGTAAAAATATTATTTTTATTTCAGGACAGTGCTACGTACTAAATAAAAAAAAATGAACACATTTAAAATTTCAAACAGTCAAAATCAATTAAAATTTTCGTGTTTACAGAGTGTCTATTAAAATAAAGTGTAATTTTTAAAGGTTATTGGCTATAAAAAGAAGGATAACTGATAAAAGGAAAATAATTAATGTGATTAACAGTAGGTTTAATTAATAATTCATCTAAGAAAATGGCGGAAAATAATAAAAGTAATGTATGCCCAAACCTAAGCGTAGCAGATTTGAATATGATCATGAACGCGTTACAAGGAATTAATAATACAATCGAGCAGGAAAGTAAAAAAATGAGAGAGGAAAGTAAAAAAATGAGAGAGGAAAGTAAAAAAACGAGAGAAGAAATTAATAGTTTGAGGGAGGAAATAAAATGTACTAATGAAACGATCAGAGCAAAAGAATCGATCAATGTCACCTCCGGGAATACGAATAATACTTGTAAAACTGATAGAATTGAAGAAACGCGAGAAATAAATCAGGAATTTAATAAATCAGAAATAGTTGTAGAACTAGAATTAGACAAAAATCAAAATGTAGAAATTAATGAGTCTAATAATAATGACAAATCAGGGCTTATAATTGAAGTTATTGATTTTGTAAACGTAGATGTATTTGATTGTAAAAGTGAGAAAAGAGAAATACCTGAAAACACACAAATAATTGAAACCCATACCACCAGCAAGATAACTAAAATTGTCGTGAAAAGCAGTAAAGACGAAAATGACGTGTACTCGTCTCGGGCAATTGCAAGACCCCGACAGATAATAAAGATGAAACATAGAGAAAAATACCTAAGTTATATTGAGGATCCCCAACCAGGTATTTCTTTGTTCGAACGCCAGTACAGTGAAAAACAGCTGACCAAATTGGGAACATCAGCCGTATATGCGAACAAATTGGTCACTGATGAATCAATAATTGAGTTCAATGCGATATTTAATTCGCAAATAAATGTAGTAAATTCATACCATCCGTGGTACGGTTCTTTACGTTACATGATCGAAAATTTGGAGAAATCAGTGCAAAGTGGTCGCACAAAATCTCATGATAGAAGCGCGAACAACATAAATAATTTCGACAAACGACTCGCAATAATAAATGAGTATAATGACGAATTAAATGATGTATGGACCCAATAAAGATACATAAGTACGTGCATAAACCAGTTATCGGGATTCGAACCCAGATCTAAGTGAATATCAGATTACTTGAAAATATTTATGTTAATAAATGATAAGAGTATTGTATAGGGTGATCTATTATTAATGCCCGTATAAAAAAAAAATCCCGTATTGTTAACGCTCAATCGAGAAGGGGGCAAGATCATATCAGTGTTGAAATATAAAGTCACCTAGTTAAATAATATTAATTAATTAATTATATATTGAGTCGTATAAATAAATATATCAATTAGCATTAGATGATGAACATGAGTGCAACAATGCACGATGTAGTTATAAATAATGTAGTAAGATCTGAAATCACATTGAACTGGGTGAGATAGTGGAAAGAATTAATTAATAATATATGGATCTGTACTAAAGAAACCTAATAATAACAATTACAATGCTAAACAATTAACTCAATCAACTGAAAGAGAGAGAAAACATTTTAAGTATAATAATAATAATGATAAATATGGATAGGCCATAATCCGCCCACAATAAATAAAAGTTCATTAAACGGATGCCGCTGATAAATTGCGATATAAAGCATTATCCTTAATGAAACAACTATAATAAATATTGAGATGATATTGGCATAATAAGTTAATAAATGAGATGTCGGAACTAAACGCATCTAATAAAGAGGTCGATCGACGCAATAATTGAAGACGCATAAGCGCGTGAAATTAAATGAAATGTTAATAGTATACAGGGTGTATTTTTTTATGATAGCCAGTTGAGGCATGCTTTATGTGTTTTGTAGAACACGATTATTACAATATGATAATATTTATGGACGCAGATGATCCGGTATTATCTTTTGTAATGTATTCTCTTCGACGAATAGACCTACTCGATATGAAGTAGCATTATGATGTACGACGTTTAGTCATGATAATTGAAGAACCATTGTTGCGGAATGATATACGCAAAGGTGGTAAAATTTGTTAATTTATCCTGTATCCAATTGAGTGATTTTTTTACGCGCAAAGTATAAATTACGTTGCCGACCTATAAATATGTACTAGAACCGATTACTAATTAAATGAGCTAAGATGCCGATTATTGTCTAAACAAAACAACACATTATTAATAAAAAATCATCCAATCGATAATGAACTTAGGATCTTAAACAATATGAATACTCCAAAGGACGGAACGCCTATAAACCTTTATGATACTTAAAATATGAGACTTGTAAATAATTATTTTTGATTGATTTGAACATTTAATTCTTTACGAATGAGACCTTAATTTGAATATTGTATTTCTTTTTACACAATTTACATAATTCTCTCTATGATTTAATAAATAATAAAATGTTATCCGTATAAATAAATAATTTAAAGACTCTGTAGTTTGGCTAAAATTATCAGTTGAGAATAAAAATAATTGTATTACGAAAATAAATTAACCACAGATCCATATTATCAGATTTACTGAATTAAATTTTCTTTATTTATTGAAATTAGAATACGATTATCTAAAAAAAATGAGATGTAATTATAGCTGGTTTATGGCACAAAAGAATGATTCACACTGTACATAATAAATGTATTTTTTTTTGTTTTTAAGCATACAGAATTGCGTGTGAATAGTGAAAGTGTTTCAAAATAATCAATAATTACCAGTGCATTATTCGACGCAATAATCAATTTGAAGCGAGTGATCGGTGATAGCGACAATCATAACATCAAGATAATTGTCACGAACACTGTGAATAGACACTAAAAAAAAAAAGGTTACAATTTTAATAGTATGTCGAATCACAAACTATGCTGCTAATTTGAATGTATTAATATTTGTATCAACTATTCTTGTGTGTGTGTGTATGATTGTATTTACAGATGAAAGGGCAATATTTGAAAACAATGTTACAACTAACCCATACAGGTAGCCCAGTTAGACTATCCCCACTAGGTAAAGATTTTCTGGGAAGATTATTACAAGTTGTATTCACATTTACTTTCAGTCGTTATTTTAATTAAGATATTCGAGTCCAGACTCCCCTAACCAATTTATTCAAATTCAATCGAGAAGTATTATTCTTCGATAGAAAACTCGCTTATCAAGTTTTCCATCTAAATCATAAGGGCATTTTGTAACGCGAAATTTCCCTCCTGATTGTTCTAGTTTCAAATATTAACTAGACATTTCATTAAATCTAGATAATATAATTACAGGCCAGTAATTTGAGATAAAAATGTAATATAGAGAAACATAACGAGTTTGGACTTTAATTAATCAGAATTTTATGAGAAATCCAATGATCATGTTACTGAATCGATTTTATTAATTATATAAAAGTGGATTTCCTCTTAGTAAAAATTACCTAGAAAACGCCTTTTGTTAAATTTGGGTTATGCCAATATAGTTGAAGCCAGAAAGTCTAGAAGTCATAGGGGATGACAAAGGTAGACCCAGATACCTGAATATAATAGATACCAAACCTTTGTTATTGAAAATGTGTCAGGACGTCTATTTCAAATGAGATTAAAATATCAGTCAACATAATATTTATGAGTGACAAGGGAAACATCACTATGTCAGGATAAGTTTCAAATATTAATTTAGATACTGATCAGTTAAAGTATTACTACGAACTACACATAAAAATTAATTTAATAAAAAAAAACTCAAAGGCCCAACGAGAAAACAACTTGGCAACATTGTAGACAAGTGGCTCGAAAAGCCACACCTTTTTATATATCTGTAATATATGTGCTCATATATTTAAACCAATAAGAAAATAAAAATGTATCCCTTCTGCTGTAGCGATCTGACGATCGAAAGAATACTGAGGTTTTTCAATAGAGACCAAATTGAGACGCGTGCAGTAACAGAAGTCTCCCAACTAGCCAAGGGAGAACATAAAAAGTTTATTGTATCGAATACAAGTATAGTGAATGTATAGTGAATACGATTTAAATAAATCGAGTGATTTATAAACTACAATTATTGAAAATACTATTGCTGCCCGTACAGTTCCTTGCGTTATTCCCTGAGATAAGTTTTCCTGATCGCTCACCGAACCCAACCTGACTAGACCGCGAGCATGAAATTCTCACATTCCGAGGATTCCTTATAATCAATCCTTTTAATAAACCCTTATTAAATCCATCACACTTTTATTCATCCAACCCTATATTCTGTCCCAAGCTATATATATATTTGGTGTTTTTCCCAAAAATGGGAACATTTTATAAATTTTGAAAACTGCTCTAAACACAATCTGAAGGGTATGTCCAGGATTTCTAATTCGAAAAACACGGTCTAAATTCAATATTTCAAAAGTGAGTTTTTCCATGACTATACTCTCGGAGTGATTTTGAAAAATGTCAAAATTTTAGAAATTTTGAAAACTACAAAAATAGAATGTAGAGGATGTGTCCGTGAATTGTAATGTAAAAATTCATCCTAAATCCAAAATTTTATAATTGAGTTTTCCGTGGCTATAGCCTAGAACTTTTCCCTAAAATTACAAAATATTAGAAATTTTGAAAACTGCAAAAACATAATCTAGAGGGTGTGTCCGGGATTCATAATGCAAAAAGTCCGGTCTAAATCCAAATTTTGAGATTTGAGATTTCCGAGGCTATATAGTCTTAGAGGTTTTTCCCAAAAATGACAAAATTTTAGAAATTTTGAAAACTGCAAAAGTACAATCTGGAGGTTGTGTCCTGGATTTATAATACAAAAAATTCGATCTAAATCCAAAACTTCAATCTTTCCCAAAACATTTCAAAAATTTGGAAAGTTTGACAACTCCAAAAATACAATCTAAAGGCAACGTCCGGGATTTATAATAAAAAAAAATCCGTTCTAAATAAAATTTCAAATTTGAGTTTTCAAAAGATATAATAATATGAAGAAGTGTGCACAAATATGCATTAGATTTGGTCTCTTCTGTATGCCAGCAACGATTTTGTTCTCTTCAAACAGACATTGAAATGGTATCTTGCACACGGTTTATCACAAAGCTTTACACACGCAGTCCATTGACGGATAATGATACTCGTAGTTTGAAATTCTGCAGAGTTTGTGGCGACATCCATGCACTACCAGTCTTATTATTGCACTGCGTATCTTGTTGTTTGGTTCAGTCCAGTCTCGATTAATCATTGCATCTGTTGCGTAAAAATCTTCCGGTATTTGTTTTCTCTTGTTTTGTCTTATCTCCTTCAATGTAGTTTCCTGTTTAGTAGCTGGTAGCAGGAACTTTGGGCGTAGATCTTCCACGAGGAAAGTTTCCCGTGCTAACTCATGTGCAAGTCTATATGGAGCAAATTTGGAGATCCCATAGTTGCTTTAAAGAATCTTGCTTTCACTTTATCTAAGGTGTTTAAATCTTCGTAGCTGAGGTCCATCCATGTAATTTCTATTCCATATGTTAAGATGGGAAGTATTTTGGCCTCGAAAAGTTTCATGGCTGTTGCAAGTGACAGCTGTGTGATGTTTTCTATGTCGTATATGGCAACTACAGGAGCTGCCGTTCTCTCTTTCGTATGAATTCTGAATGACTTGGCTGTTGTTTGGAGTGTTACTCCTAGATATTTGAAGGCGTTCGTGATTTGCAACAGTTTTCCCTGGAGTTGTATGTGGTCGACGTCTACCAGTCGACCACCGTTTCTGAATACCATCTGTACCGTTTTTGATAGGCTTATATCAAAGCCATTTTTTCTGCCCAAGATGCGAGATTGTGTATTGTTTCTTGCAGTTCTTCTTTATCTGTCGCTCCGAGTACCATATCATCTGCATACATACACATTTTTATTGATGGGCGGCATATCTGGGTTATATCTGCTGTCATCACATTGAAGAGGAGAGGGCTTAAAGGGTCCCCTTGAAGGACTCCTCTGGTTTAAATGACTTCCTTTGACTGCTGAACTGTATCATCTATCTTTAAGGTATTTTGAGCTAATACGTTATGGATAAGTGTTAGGGTGTGTTCGTCCAGCTTATTCGTGATTCTTAGTTTGGATATCAGTAATTTCCTGACCACGTTGTCAAAAGCTTTGCAGTAGTCTACGAATACAGCATAGAACTTCTGCTTCGGTCTACTCAGTGCTTCATGTATGTATTTGAGTAGGCTATCTACTGTTTGTAGAGTTGAGCGGCTTTTTATAAATCCGAACTGTTGGTCTGGTATTTTCCTGTCTATTTTATTTGTTATTCGTGTGTTCAGGATGTTCGTCAATATTTTAAAGGGGTTGTTTACTTGGGCGATCCCTCTGTACGGGTTAGGATTATTTGTGGGTCCTTTTCCTTTGTAAAGCACCTTTATTATGGCCTGTCTCCATGCGTTTGGAATTTCTCCTAGTTCCAAACATTTGTTTAACAGCTCGACCCATGTCGTTTTTAGTTCTGCTGCTGATTCTTTGAGAATTCATTTAAGATTCCGTCAGGTTCTGCCACTTTGTTATTCTTGAGTTTGTCTATCGTCCTGAGGACATCGTGAGTTGTGATTTATTGTGGTGTTTCATCTGTGGGTGGTCTTATTTTGTCATAGGCTTGATCTTTATTTTCTTGATTAAAAATTGATTGGAAAATGTGTTTGCCATGACTTCATTTATATACTCGGTGCATGCGTTGTTTTTCTCCTTTTGAGTGCAATAAACGGATCACTCTCTGCTCTTTCTGCTGTCTCTATGCCGATTTTCTCAATGTGTTCGTTTTGTTTTTGCTTAAGGAGCAGCTTGTACTTTCTTCTGCACTCCGCAAAATACTCTAGATCCTGGTTCTTGTTTGTCGATTTTTTTGCGTGATGTAGTGCTTTGAGAGTTTCGGTTCTCTGTTTGTAAGCATGCTGCGTCGAACCAAGGTTTTGCTTTTCTCTGGGTCCTTTGTGTTGTTGCTGTTTTGATTAGCTGCTCGAGATTTTCCATTGCTTCTGTTACCTTATTTTGTCTTATATTCGATTTTATGAATTCGATTTCTTGTTCAGATTCTTTCAGCTTCTGTACATTTATTTTCCTTGATATTTTGGTATTCTGCTGAGGTGTCTCATTATCTATAGTTTGTTCTGTTTCGAACCAAGTTACGACTGGAATATGTTTTCTGAGTGCTGTAATTTCTGATGTCATAAGGACTTCCTGATTTTTCACTTTGACGTTATTGCCTTTTATGAAGACCAAGTCTATTGTACTGCTGCCATTTTTTGCATAGTAGGTTTTCTGGTATGATTTGTTTATTAACCTAAAGCCTTCTTCTTCCAATGTATCGATTAGGATTCTGGATCTTTTGTTGATTGTGTCCAGTCTGCAGTTGAAATCCCCTGCTAGGATCATTGTTTCTTCAGGGTTAGTATATTTTAGAGCATTTATCGTTGAGTCTATTACATCTACTATGTCTGTTTTCGGGTTACAGTATAGGCCGATTATGGTGACTATATTAATTTTTACTATTAATAAGTTATTCTCTCTATGTTCAAAGATTTTCTGTCCCATTTTTGGGCTAAAATAACATGACACTCTTTCTGAACGCCTTCCTGTTGATCCTTTAGTTGCTGGAGTGTGCGTTGCGTACTTTCCTGGGATCTGAATTGATTTCCTTGCTAAGGTTTCTGTTATATAATTATGTCATATTCTTGTAGTGTTGTTTCTGTTATTAAATTCATTACATTTATCTGTCCTTTTATACTCCATAGGGCCATTTTCCATTCCATTTCCGACAGATATGCTGGGGTTTCTGGAGAGGTGGCATATTTACATACTCTCGATGGGTGGGTCTATAGTAGGGAGGTTGACTCCTGTAGGTCGGCTGCCTTGCGAAAAACGAAAATGCCGTATTACTAGTCCATTTGGCCAAAAATGTGGGTTTTCGGTGTCCGCTCGGTGTTGGATTGGTATTCCAATTTTCAACGCCTTGTTTGTTCCAAGCGTTCTTAGTTCTTCGCATTTTATGTGTTCTTATGGAATGCCTTTCTTGCTTAGGAAAAGTTTGACCTTTTCTTCTGTTGTTTGTTGTGAGAGGCGCCCTGCATAGATCCATGTTTTGCTTACACCCGCCATCATTCCAGGGTCCACAGCCGTTCCGTACCAATGATCTGTTTAACTATACGTCGTCTGTTCTGCACTACAATGTAACCCTCATCCTCTTCGGGGTTGTTAATCGTTATACTTGACGCATGGCAGTTGTTTGTATTTTCTGTTTGTTGGGTAGGTGTAATCTGTTTTGTTATCCATGGACTTTGGTCGTGTTCCTTTGATTCTGACGTTGTGTTTTTAATTTCATCTTTAACCATTTTAGTAATCCTGATTGAAAAGCATTCCATCATAGTTTGTATTTGTTCAGATATTTTATTTGTGATTTTCAATTCCATATCCGCACACTTATGCGTTTTGCCGCCCGTAGTAGCTTTATATGGGTCCCCTACTGCCACTTCTTGAGTAACATTGTCACTTTGTTGTTCCTTCGGTGTTTGGCCACATGATGTCGTTAGTTGCAGGTTACTTACTCCTGCTTCTTGAGCCGGGTCAACAGATGGCGCCACTTATCTCGCCGTGCTGCTCTCTTCTCCCTGCATATCTTCCACGTTTTCTTTGTTAATCTCACTTATGGACTTTTTCTTTTCATTATTCACATTCTCTAGGTTTGTTTTCATGTCTATGAAACTTTCTCTGATAACACTCACCGTTTCAAAGATGTCGTCTTTTGTTTCCTTTTTCATATATCCGCCTGCCATCGCGATGTTTTCAAGTTTCTTCAGAGTGCTTTCTAGACGTACTTCTGCTTCATCCGCCATCTTAATAGTATTGGAGTTAATTCAAAATTGTATTATTTAGAAATTTTAGAACTGCAAAAATACAATCTACAGGTTATGTCTGGGATTTATAATGCAAAAAATCCGGTCTAAATAGAATATTTCAGAATTGACTTTTCTAAGGCTAGTCTTGGAGTTTTCCCAAAAATGACAACATTTTAAAAATTTTGAATACTGCAAAAATACAATCTAGAGTATTGGTCCAGTCTTTCTAATGCAAAAAATCCGGTCTTAATCCAAAATTTCAAAATTGTATTTTCCTAAGCTATACTCTTGGAGTTTTTCCCAAATATGCCAACATTTTAGAAATTTGAAAACTGCAAATATGTAATCTAGAGGTTACATCCGGGATTTATAATCCAAAAACTGGGAAAACTCCAAGACTATAGACTTGGTAAACTCAATTTTGAAATTTTGGATTTAGATAGGATTTTTTGCATTATAGATCCAGGACACACCCTCTAATTTATATTTTTGCAGTTTTCTAAATTTCTAAAACTTTTAACATTTTTGGGAAAAGCTCCGAGACTACAGCTTTGGAAATCAGAATTTGGAAATTTTGTTATTAGACTGGATTTTTTGCATTATAAAAATCGGACATAACCTCTCAATTGTATTTTTTTCAATTTAAAAAATTGTAAAGTGTTGACACTTTTGAAAAAAAACTCCATGACCATAGCCATGAAAAATTCAAGTTTGATATTTTGAATTTAGACCGGATTTTTTGCACTAGCAATCCCGGACGTAACCCCGATATTGTATTTTGCATTTTTTTTTAATTTCTAAAATTTTGTTATTCTTGGTAAGAACTCCAAGGCTATTGCCTTGGAAAACCTTATTTTGAAACAGTGGATTTAGGCAGTATTTTTCATTTTATAAATCCCGGATGTAACTTCTAGATTGCATTTTTGCAATTTACAATCTTTCTAAAATTTTGACATTTTTGGAAAATAACTCTAAGACTATACCATTGAAAAACCCAATTTTGAATGTTTGGATTTAGACTGGATTTTGTGCATTATAAATCCCGGACGTAACCTCTAGATTGTATTTTTGCAGTTTTCAAAATTTCTAAAATTTTGTCATTTTTGGGAGAAACTCCAAGACTCTAAGTCTTGGAAAAGTCAATTTTTGGAAATTAGATTTAGACCGGATTTTTTGCATTATAAATCCCGAATGTGAATGATGCGGAAATCTGTCCAATGTGAACACATTTATAGGTCCCGGCGAAATAATTGTAATTTTACGTGTATTTATGTTGCCTAAAACGGAATCTGTCTAACGCGGAAACGGAAGGATATATCTACACAGTTCATTAAAAAATGTTATAAAGCAGAACCATCAGTATTTTTTTTCTAAATTCAGGTGCCAAGACGACTTTTACAAATGGTGATTCAAACCAAATGTATAAATAAATAAATAAATAAACAAACCTAATTGTCACTGACCCTAAAGTTCATTGTTAAAAGGATTATACACATGCCGATGTGTACTTTGATAAATGCCTCCATCGCCAGGATCGGTATATTATTGTTCTTGTAATAATTTTGATTGAATAATACATGTCTTGGGGAATAGGCTAATTGGGATTTCCGGATCTTTGATCTAGTCAAAAATCCTGATGGAACTGATATTTAACCTCTGGAGTGAATTTCTGTGAAGTCCGGAGGGTCTAACTTAGCCAAATCCACTCTCCTCACCTCCACGTTGGGCCCCTCGGGACCTTCTTAAGATCTTTTAAGATTTTAAAATGCAAGAGAGAGAGTGGAGTGTGGAAAGAAACAGGAAGCTACCACACCTATATATCCCTAGTAAAACTGCAAACATGGCACGATGAGTCTTTCCACTGTAAAAGACTCCGGACATAAATTATCCCCCCATTCGAATGTCCGGGAGGGGGATACTGCGGAAGGAAACATCATGCAGTCAAAACAAGAGAAGAAAAGAAGACTAAGAATTGGAGCCTGGAATGTGAGAACTCTTCTGCAAGCCGGGAAGTTGGAAAATTTGAAGGAAGAACTGAGAAGAAACAAAGTGGATGTGATGGGAATATCAGAAATGAGGTGGGAACAAAGTGGCGAATTAGTGAGTGATGAATTTAGAATGTTTTGTTTCAGTGGTGATTCTAAAGGAAATCATGGTGTCGGTGTAGTATTAGGACCATGTGTGAAAGCAAAAGTGATGTCAGTGCGTTATGTGGATAATCGGATGATAATGGAAAGAAAAAAAAATGGACTTGGCGATAGTGAAAATTTACATGCCCCATAGTGGGTTAGCAGATGAAGAAGTGGAGGAAAATATGACAAGATAGAAGAGATTGTTGAGAGAGAGAAGAAGGGGGCATGTGTTATCCTAATAGGTGACTGGAATGCTGTAGTTGGAGAAGGAAAAAAAATGGAAGTACAGTTGGAAGATCTGGATTAGGAAAAAGGAATGAGAGAGGCGAATCACTGGTAAGTTTCTGTAAAAGGAAATACAATGTTTCAACAGCATAAAAGAAGAAGATACACATGGATAAGCCCTATGGACAACAAACGATACCAGATCGACTACATACTGATACAGGAAAGATTCCAAAATTACTTGAAAAATGCGAAGATTCTACCAGGAGCAGATGTCAATTCAGGCCATGTCTTACTAATAGGAGAAGTAGATATTTGCCTGAAGAAGATAAGAGGAGGACTGGCAACAAAGAAGTTTAACTTGGAGGAACTTAGAACTGAAGAGGAAAGGAGAAAATTCCAACAACATTTTCAGGAGAAAGCCTCTACCATAGAAATCTCATATGCCAATACCCAAGGAACACTAGAGTCATTTGAAAACCCCTATACAGATAGCTCAGAAGAAACAATAGGATACAAAGAGAGCAAGAATATTAAGAAACCTTGGGTCACAGAAAAAATGTTAGAGGAGATGGAAGAAAGAAGAAAATGGAAAAAATAGCAATACAGAAGAAGCCAAAAGTAACTACAGGAAAATAAACAACGAGCTTGAAAGAGAAACTGACAAGGCAAGGGAAGAATGGATGAAGCAGAAATGTGAAGAACTAGAAAATCTGGAGTGGAAAGGAAAATATGATTTAATGTACCAGGAAGTTAAAAGCTCGGACTATGGAAAGAAGAGCAGGAAAACTATTTGGCTGATTGAGGACGAAAATAATGAAGAAATAACAGACAAACAGGGAATTATGAATGCATGGGAAAATATGCAGAAGAGCTGTATGAGACAAGAAATCGTCCGGCTAACTTGGATATAGAAAATGAAGAAGACGTATCAGAAGATGAAAAAGGATTTTCAATTCTGAAGGAAGAAGTTGAACTAGCAATTAAGGAAATGAAAAATGTAAAAGCAACAGGGGTAGATGGAATCCCCATTGAATTTCTTAAATGCTTGGGTGAAGGAGAGAAGGAAATTCTGCGTTTATGCAACAAGATATATAAAAAAGGTGAATGCCCCGAAGAATTGACTGAGGCAGTGTTAATACCAATACCGAAGAAAAACAATGCAAAGAAATGTAAGGAGTTCAGGACTATCAGCTTGATATCACACTCTGCAAAGATTCTCCTGCGAATACTGAATCCACGTTTACATTCTACGATGGAAACGAATTGGAAGAAGAACAGTTTGGCTTCAGGAAGACCTAATGAAGAACTGCTTCAGCAATACGGGAGGTGTAAACATGGGAGGAAGAATAATAAAGTGCATAAAATTTGTTGATGATATGGCTTTGCTTGCAGAAGATGAAATGACACTGAGGAACATGCTGACGGAGCTAAATGGTAAGTGCGAGGATTATGGGATGAAGATAAATATAAATAAGACGAAGGCCATGATTATAGGAAAGAAACCAAGGAAGGTAAACATGAGGATTGAAGATGAGACCATTGAGCAAGCGGAGAGCTTCAAATACTTGGGTTGTACTATCAGTAGTAACATGAACTGCGGTCAAGAAGTAAAGCAGAGGATAGCAATGGTAAAAGAAGCTTTTAACAAGAAGAGAAGCATTTTCTGCGGACCGTTGGCAAAATAATTACGGAAGAGGCTAGTGAAGTGCTTTGTATGGAGTGTAGCATTGTATGGTATAGAGACTTGGACATTACGACGGAATGAGGAAAAGCGACTGGAAGATTTTGAGATGTGGATATGGAGAAGAATAGAACGTATAAAATGGACAGACAAAGAAAGAAATAAAGATGTGCTAGACAGGGTGGGTGAAAGAAGAACAATGCTGGAACTCATAAAGAGGAGGAAAAGAAATTGGATTGGCCACTGGCTAAGAAAAAACTGCCTGCTGAAGGATGCCCTAGAAGGAATGGTCAACTGAAAGAAAGTTAGAGGCAGAAAAAGACATCAGATGATATACAATATTAAAATAAATTGTTTGTAAGCAGATACAAAAAGGAAAGCTGAGTTAAGGAAAGAATGGAGAATGCTGAGTTTGCAGTGCTCTTGAGCAGAACACTATGTCTCTTTTTCTTTGTTCCCAGTTTAAGATGTCGAGAAAAGGAAAGAAAAATAATTAGTACCGAAGTGAAAAAAAAAATAGTGTTGCCGCTTAAAGTAAAAATAAAAATGCTTGGTCGTTTATACGCGTTGGCAAGTCGTTTGCGTCTATATCACGCTGTTTCAATGTTGGTATAAAGAAATCCGAAGACAAAATAAGGATTATATCACAGAATTCACAGCCGAATATCAATCTCAACTGAAACATCTTTTAAAAGCGGCAAAACAGGAAAAAAAAAAAAATACTAAGTTCTCTTTACAGTCCTTGCCTAAACCTGACAGTAATAATTAATAGAAATTGTTCAAAATTTCTCATTTTTTTATTTTGATAATTTTTATTTTATTCTGTAACATAGGAACGTATCCCCTATATTCCGATTGAGGGTCTTTCCATTTTTCAGCGGTTGCCCTTTTACCAGCCGGCTGCTGGCCCTTCACATCCACATGTGTCAATCACAGAGGTAGATGATCAACAGCCAGTGTAGGGGTGACATGTGGTTAGCATGTCGAGTCCCCCAGCCGTTATAGCTGGTTCCTCAACCTGGAGCCGCTACTTATTGTAGCTACCCAATTGCCTCACGATGCTGGGTGGGCACCGGTCCCATACTGGCCGAAATGCCATGAGAAAATTTCTTCCCCCATGGAGACTCGAACCAGCGCAAGTCCCGTAGCTCTGCGCCAAGGCTTCCTACCTTAACCGCTCGGCTACGGCGCGGGACGTACGTATCCCCTATATACCCATAAAAATTACCATTCCATATTCGCGGTTTCTGTTTTCGCGGCATATTTGCGGAACATATCCCCTGCGAATAAGGAGCTTTTACTGTATAGATTCGGCCTCATTACACAACCGTTATGCGAAACACAGATACCCGTCTTGCAAATAACAATTGCGCTGTAAAATCTTAAATTAGTTAAGTTCTGAGACTGATCGTTCAAAGGTAGCGTTCTGAATTTACGCAATAAAGATGGCTGAAACGTAAGCGAAAAAGTGAAAGTGATTGAATATAAATCTCCAAACATTCCGGACCGATGCTCCAAAGTCAAGCTCTAGCTCTTGTTAAATCCCTAAGGAAATAACGATTTCAAGGAATCTTCAGGTTGGCTGGACAGTTTTAAAAGACCACACAATGTAGTGTGGAATGAAATTTGCGGGGAATCAAAGAATGTGTACAAAAGCGCAGTTAGTGAGCGAAAACCGAAACTGCATACTTGAATTTCAGGATATGCGCTTAAGAGACATTTTTTTTTAACGGTGACGAAATGGGATTTTTTCGCGCGTTACCGTCGAAGTCGCTCATACATACTATACTTCACTTTTCAAAGGCAGCGGAACTACAATTAATCCAAGGTACATAAAAAGACATATAGTACTCTATAATCTAAGATTATTAATAAGTTTTAGTTTTTATAATGCGGAATCTTATCCAATGTGGAAAAAATTAGTCCCATGCTATTCCGCTTTGAACTAGTTTAACTGTATTTTTACATTTTTCGGATAAACTCCAAGAATATAGCCATGGAAATCTCAACTTTGAAATGTTGTATTTAGACCGGATTTTTTGCATTATAAGTCCCGGACACACGCACTAGATTGGATTTTTACAGTTTTCAAATTTTTACATTTTTGGGAAAAACTCAAAGATTATATAGCCTTGGAAAATTCAATTATGAAGTTTTGAATTTAGACCGATTTGTTTTTGCATCAGATACCCTGGACACACCCTCTAGATTTTATTCTAGCACTTTTTCATAATTTCTAAAATTTTGAAATTCTGGATTTAGACGGATAATTTGCATTATAAATCCCGGACATAACCTCTAGATTGTATTTTTGCAGTCTTAAAGATTTCTAAAATTTTGTCATTTTGGGATAAACTCCAAGACTACAGCCATGGAAAACTCAATTTTAAAACTTTGGAATTAGACCGAATTTTTTGTATTAGAAATTCTGGACACGCCCTTTATATTGCATTTTAGAACTTTTCAAAATGTCTATAATTTCGTCATTTTTGGGAAAAAATCCAAGACTTTCCTTGGAAAACTCAATTTCGAAATTTTAGATTTAGACCGGATTTTTTCATTAGAAAACTAAGACGTAACCTCCAGAGTGTATTTTGGAATTTTCAAAATTTCTAAAATTTTGTAATTTTTGAGAAAAACTCCGAGACTATAGCCCTGGAAAAACCAATTTTGAAATCTTGGATTTAGACGGGATTTTTTGCATTATAAATCCCAGGCATAACCTCTGGATTGTATTTTTTGTGTTGACAAAATTTTTAAAATTTTGACCATTTTGGGAAAATCTGCAACGCTATAACCATGGAAAACTCAATTTTGAATTTATACCAGATTTTTTGCACTAGAAATCCCGGACGTAACCTCTACATTATATTTTACAGTTTTCAAAACTTCTAAAATTCTGTCATTTTTGGGTAAACTCCAAGACTATTTGCCTTTGAACTAAATTTATAAACTTTAGATTTTGGCCGTATTTTTTGCATTATAAATCCCGGACGTAACCTCTAGATTGGCTTTTTGCAGTTTTCAAACTTTCTAAAATTATGACATTCTTCGAAAAAACTCCAAGACTATACCATAGGAAAACCCAATTTTAAAATTTTGGATTTAGACTGGATTTTTGCATTATAAATCCCAGATATAACCTCTAGATTGTACTTTTGCAGTTTTCAAGATTTCTATAATTTTGACATTTTTGGGAAAAACACCATAAGCATAACCTAAGAAACAACAATTTTTAAAATTTTTATTTAGACCGAATTTTGTGCATTAGAATTCCCGGAAGTAATCTCTAGATTGTATTTTTGCAGTTTTCAAATTTTCTAAAATTTTGTCATTTTTGGGAGTATATTTTGAAATTTGGATATAGACCGGATTTTTTGCATTATAAATCCCGAACGTAACCTGTAGATAGTATTTCAAAGTTTTAATTTTTTTAAAAATATTGACTTTTTGGAAAACTCCAAGACTATAGCCTCGGAAAACTCAATTGTAAAATTTTACTTAGACCGGTTTTTTGCATTGTGTATCCTGGACGTTACCTCTAGATTGTATTTTTGCTTTTATCAAAATTTCTAAAATTTTGAAATTTTTGGGAAAGCTACAAGACTAAACAATTTAGCTTATAAAAGGGTGTAGGCCTATAACGCAATTACACTATTAGAGGATTATAAATAAATGAGGAAAGTAGAGATGATTCATAGGTTAAAGAAAAGGCAATCGGAAAGGAAACAGTTAAAATAAATAAACACATACAGTGACTAGATTGATGATAGAAATTATTTTTTATTATTATTATCATTGTCATCACTTATCACTGAAGCCAGCTTCCTGTTTCCTTTTATAGGAAGATTAATAACACAAGAAATATATATAAACCAAGAATAACACGTTGGATTTTAAATAAAAGAAACTCTCATAAACTTCAAGTAAGCCAAATGCGCTTCTTACGATCATTGTTAGGAGTTAATAGACTGGACCACCAAAGGAACAATCTTATCAGAGGAAAACTTGGAGTAACAAGTTTAAATGAAGATATACGAAGGTACCAACAAGAATGGAAAAATCATCTGAGGAGAATGGCAAGAAATAGACTTCCAAAATTGGCATTCCAATATACCCCAACTGGACATAGGGACCAAGGAAGACCAAACCATCGGTGGAAAGATCAAGACCATCTTCGCTAGGTTTACTGTACAGGCCACATGGCACAAAACGAATTTGTCCATGATGATGATGATGATTAATAACACGTTGTGCATAAAAAGATGGGTCCTATGTAGGAAACTGAAACTCGCAGAAAGATGGATGAATAATTTGTACGCTTTATTGAATAAGGTCAATCAAGATGACAATGAAATGGGATGTGGTCAACAACTTACAGCATCCTTTGATCTCAATGACGTAGAAGTAGAACCCTTTGATAGGTTAGACATGCAACTGGCAATAAAGAAAATGAAAAATAACAAATTAATTGGCAGTAACAATTTACGACAAGTACTATTTAAGTGCAAACGGTATGATCAAGCTACATAAACTAATTAACTCGATCTGGGAAGAGGAACATATTCAGGAAGAAAAGAACAAGGGGGTAGTTTCCTTATTAAAAAATGAGGCTCCTGCAATATGAAAACTATCATGGAATCACACTGCTAAATGTTGCATATATAGTACTGATAAATAAATAAATATATATATATATATATATATATATATATATATATATATATATAATGGCACCTTATGTAGAGAGAGAAATTGGTACACATCATAAAGGCTTTTGAGAAGGTATGCAACTCTAAACCAGATATTCACTTTGTGGCAGGTCCTTGTAAAAGCTAATGAGTTTAACATTGGCGCCCATGACTTATTTGTAGATTTCAGAGCATCCTATGATTGTATAAACAGGGAAAAAGTTTGGATGGCAGTGCTAGTTAACATTCCACTAAAATTGATATATTTAGTAAGAATGATCATGGAAAATGTAATATAAAGCATAAAAATCTGAAAGAATGTTAGTCTGTATATTTGAAACGTGGCATGGGGATGAATTATCATGCCTCCTTTTGACATTTTATTGGAGAAAGCTGTAAGAGATTCAGGGATACAAAGAGACTTAAAACAAAATCTGTTCAACTGTTACCATATACTGATGATTAGAGACCAGATTATATGCAACATAAGAAGCTCGAAATATGCATGAAAAATGCTTGAAATATGCATAAAAAGTCAATGCATGCAATTCTAAATAAAAACAATGATTACTGTCTTAGATATTTTATTTATATTAATTAGTATTTTTATTATTTATAAATATTGATAAATGATAAATTATGTCAGTTTCAGGTAAAAATATTGTTCACAATTTAAAATATTCTACATTTTGCTACTATTGTAAAAGAAACGATCAGGTGCTGTTCCAAATGTTCGATAGTAAGGTTGTGTCTTCGATCGCTGAAAATATGTTTATAAACAGAAAAGGACCGTTCTACGTCAACTGAAACAACTGGGCAGTATTTGAATTTGGATGTTATTTTGGCACTTATTATTTCTGGCAAAACCTCGCCCGTCCCATTTATAAAATTATTAATTTGACACAAAGTTTCAAAGCCTGTGTTTATCGTTCAAAATGTTTTCAAACTTTTCCTTAAGTTTGCTTGGGAATACCTCCGGCAATAAAGAGTTCAGTAGACGGATTTTATCCATCAACTGAATAGATTCAATCAACGCCAAACCTTGAGTTTCAAGCTTTTTAATAGTTGCAGATATATGGAAAAAATGAGTGTTAATCACAGCAATGTTTTTTTAAATACAGAAATCGTTAAATGCTTCCTTGGACTGACGAACTGCCAAAGCCTCTGCATATGGAAATCGTTTACTACACTTCTGATGGCCTCGAAATGTTCATTGTAAAATAACACAGATTTTTAAAATGTTGTAAATATAGCGCGAAAATATGCGTTATCACAAGTTTTTAGTTAAATATGCAATAACAAGTCAAAAATCAAAATATGCAAATGCATATGCAACATGCAAATGCATATAATCAGGTCTCTACTGATGATGTATATGTTAGAGGGCAGATCGTATGCTGCGGTGAAAGATGCCTTTCTTGCCCTGGATGACAGTGCAAAAAGATATGGATTAATAACGAGGAAAATATCTCTGATAAAAATTATGCTAGCACACTTGAAAAACATATAGAAACCCACAATTAAACAATAAAAATGGAGTCCTTTACTTACCTAGGATCTACAATACACATGAATAATGATATTACATAGGAAATAAAACAACATAACAATAATGTATACAACAGATAGATTTGGACAGGGCACTTAATGAAGGACGAGGGAATCCCTAAGAAAGTAACAACATTAGAATTGGGTGGTCAGAGGAGGAGAGGAAGACCGAAATTGTGGTGGATAGATGGAGTGAATGGGGATGCTACATCATTTGGAATAACTGCACTGGATCAGGACAGATGGAGGAAGGTTCGCAAGGAGGTCCAGACTCAGAAATGAGTTATAGTGCCGCCCATGATGATGATGAAGATGATGATGATGATGATGATACAGGATTGAACAAAGATACAGGGGAAAGAGAGATAGATGTTCGTGTTATGTTGGTACACTTGAAATAATTTACCGGGTGCTCTAACATTCCCCTTACAAACCCCTAGGACTTTGTAGAGGGGACTGAGTTGATAATATTTAGAATTGGAAACCATGCCGTTTCCGTGCTACAGCCGTTTGAAATACGTTTTTAACGCGACCACTTTTACAAGTAATTTATTATGAGGCGTGACACAGTACATCACTTGTTTTTCAATTAAACTCATTAATAACCAAAAAAAAAAAACAAAATAGAAACTGAATCATGACTTGCATTTATAATCCCCGATACACCCTCCACAATGGATTTTTGCAGTTTTCAAAATTTCGAAAAAAATGTACTTTTTTTTTTCAAAAATGACACCAAGTCTTGGAATACTCGGTAGGGAAATTTTCGATTTAGAAGAATCGCGAAGCTATTACTTGTTGAGACACGTGACGTACGTTCAGGCAATGCTTGTTTTCAAACGGCTGTAGCACGGAAATGGTAAGTTTCCGGACATGGTTTCCAATTCTAAATATTATCAACTCAGTCCCCTCTACAATTCCTAGAACTTTGTAAGGGGAATTTTAGAGCACCCTATATAGAGTGAAATAAAAAGACATTAGGCAGATATTTGCTAGTATGTTTCCATAAGTGCTATAGTCTACAGAGGAAACAGAGATATCAGGTGGATGTTGATATTTGTGTGCGTATGGTCTATAGAGTAAATAAAGATGTGTTAATATCCTTGAAATGATTAGAGTGACCCAAGGTAGGTATGGATTACAC
Organism: Diploptera punctata; assembly: GCA_030220185.1. Taxonomy (NCBI): domain Eukaryota; kingdom Metazoa; phylum Arthropoda; class Insecta; order Blattodea; family Blaberidae; genus Diploptera; species Diploptera punctata. The sequence goes on along the minus strand of JASPKZ010005682.1, from coordinate 1,388,951 downwards.
CTTAAAATGAATACACTGTTTGCTTCAAAGTTTCTATTAAACTTTATTACATTTAAAGACACCCACACACAACAGCACAAGATAAAACATATTTCTTACTTTTTCAATATTGCAAATACTATTTGCAATTCCAGTAATCAACTTTTTTTCTTAAAAAAACTTTCCTTAGAAAAAATGAAACAAATCACACAATCGTTACCGATAGTTATTATTCACACCCACCAAGCTTTGGCAGGAGCTAATTTTTTTCTTAGGCTAAAGATGTGTTCCTGTAATAATACATTAGTCAGACCAAGACTGAAATAAATGCAGCGATTTGGTAAAATGCACACCTCAACAAGAAATCTCATCATTTCCAGCCGTTCAAAATGAGGAATCTAATAGGAACGTCCTCATGTAATCTACTACCCTTTTAAACATGTCCGGTCTGCATTCAATCAATTAAGAAATGGACTTTAAGACTGCCTAATATATTTCAATTCTTCAAGATTTGAGTTATGCACATAACTTTGGAGTGAAAAATAATAATTCTTTCACACAATTTACATTATAAACATGATTAAAATAAAATTAGAAAGTTAAGTTTTATTACATGAAATTTGCAGGATGTAATGAAGTACTTTGCTTATATTTTCCATTGCATTCCAAAATTTGATATAAACGTTTTAACTAAATAGCAGTACTTTTGCCAATAATAATTGTGTATTTTATTTGCTTTTCAAGATAAAGAAAATGTTTTAAATACACTTCCAATCGTAAACAGGAATGAGAATGAGAATGAGAATGAAATTCTCATTCCATAGTTATTAATATTTGAAGAACAATATTTTTATTATATAAATTTTGCTTACCAATTTTCCAAGAACTGATACTAATTGAAAAACTACTTTAAGCAAAATATTATTTGCTTAAATGTTTACTATTTTCATAAAACACCTTTTCTTAATTAGGTAGATGTTAACTTTTTTTGGATTGGCTGTAACAGCTTTGTCCATTAAATACATTTTGTGAAAATTATGTTTTACAATAAGGTTACTTATAATTCTGAATTCTCTAATCTTTGTAATTAAAATGACAAGCAAAGCACTCCAAACACTCCAAAGCCTTCACAATTATAAACAGAAAATATTGCTACACTTAAGCAAACTGATAATAAATTAACAAAATGTGCCCCATTCTGAATATACTTCTCATCCATTCATCTACATCTTTGACATAAATTAAAGACAGCACCAAAATATTATATAGTACTCTGAAAAACAAGATAAGTACCATTTATAGTGTTACTATAAATTTTAAGGTACCTGTAGTGCTTTGCTAGACAATGCATTACATGTACAATAATATATAATAACAAAAAAGATACAATTTGAAAGACAAAAATAAAATGGACTTTCTGAAATATTGATGTTTTGTGCACAACAACAACCACACACTCACATACAAACATACTTACATTACTTATAATCTAAAACAAAAATTCTAGTTTGTAAACAACATTGTGTAACATAATATGGTGACGGGTGTTATAGTACAATTATTATTGTAATAGGAACTTAAAATAGCAGAATACAAACAAGCTTCAATGTTTGCAAGAAATGTAATGACTGGATATGAGTGAAAGATGAAGGTTATACTTTCTCATTGAGAATTCTGGCCTTTTAACATTTTATATCTGTTCAAATGTAGAGTACTTTTACCACAATTATTGAATTTCAGTAAACATTTACTGAAAAATAGTTATCAAGTTAAATTTCAGATGTTTTAAGTTCCAAATTTGTTAAAGCTGTGCTGCTCCAAAACAAGAACACATTTCAAATTAAAATGTTTGTTAAAATTAAGTTTCCAATTAAAATGTAATAAGATCTTATTCCAATATAAATACATCCTTTCTATCTGAATCATAAAATTATTATTAAAATATTTTGTCTTTAATTATTTCCAATTTCATTTATGATCCTGGTGATATAATAATAACTGTGAAATGTGGAAAACATTTATCAATTGTAAAGTTTATAAGTATGTAAATCCTGCTCTAATTTTGATACAAGGTAAATTTTGACATGATAGTAGTGTCAATGACAGAAATGAGTATACACATCAGGCAATGTAGGATATTTTCTAGTATATTATAAAGTATATTATAATTAGAGCATTGAGTATGAATTTATAGGTAAATTTTATTCTATTCTAACACTATCCCTTAACTTTTCTAAAATTAATGCTTACCACATTGAAAATGAGACATAATATTTTGGAGGAGGGTCAACTGTCCATAATGTATAGATTTTTTAAGCTAGCTTCAAATCTTCTTATAATTTAGTATTTTTGTTTTATGAACTATAAACTGGGTTAAGTTATGCTCAGGTTTGGAGACACTTTTAAAATTCCCCTTCAAGTAATATATATCGCTAATGATTGTATCAAATTAATTTTAATTTCAATATTCTCATAGATTTTTTCAATAATTTTGAGTTATAAAATTTTCCAGAGCTTGGTGTAAAGTTACAGCTGCTAACAGTAAGAGAGAAAACATTATATTTAATTTTATAGAAGCTTTAAGCAGATTCAGTGGTACACACACACACACACACACACACACACACACACATATATATATATATATATATATATATATATATATATATTACGGGATTTTTTAAAATTAGACCTACAAATTTTGGGACCAAATAGATAACCTTTGTTAAAGCATATTTTGTTAAGGAACCTATGGGCTACAACGCTTCGTTTCAGGGCTGGAGGAATCTTAAAAGAAGGGATTGAAGGAACGGGATAAACACTCATTTCAGTCCAAGAGGGATTTGTCATTACTACTATCGCTTGGTTTGTTTACTTCCGGAGTTCAGTAGCATTCCGTATCATTTACAGCAAGTTTATATTGACTCTGAATAAGGTATTCTAGCACGCATTGTCAGCCCAGCAGCTGAAATAAGGTAAACCCCTGACACCTTTGGAATTATACGACAAATCATGGCATTTCGATGCACTGTTTGTCTGGATGTCAATGAATGTGTGTTCCAGAACTTGTTCTTGTGGGACAATAAACAGGATTCATCCTGAAAATGCAACACTGGATTTTTTTATCAAGTATGTTTTGTTTCTGCTTGTCTATAAAGTATTTGGATTAACACACAGAAGAATTATGTGAATTATGACTTGTTTCTTGCACGTACCTACTTCCTTCCATCCCTTTCTCTAAGACCCCTCTTGTACTAAAACGAAGCGTCACAGCCTATAGGTTCCTTAACAAAATATGCTTCAAAGAGGATTAACTATCTACACCCAAAGTTTGTCGGTCTAATTTAGGAACACCCTCTGTGTATATGTATGTATATTTATATATATATATATATATATATATATTTATTTATTTTCTCTTTTTTTGTTCAGACTGCTTATAGCTTCTATAAAATTAAATATAATCTTTTTTTTCTTTTTTGAAAGAAGGAACAGAAAAGGAAGACCAAGAACAACTTGGAAGAACAACATTCAAAATTCAATGACGAAATTTGGTGTAACAGATGAGGACACAGAGGCCAGAAACGATGGAGAACTTTAATTAAGGGAAATTTGTGAATGTTTGTTGTAAACTGATAGTCTATAAGTCCGTAGTCATTTATATTCATTTATTTATTTATTTATGCCTAATTCATGTTAATTACTAAGATTGGTTGGATAAAACCCTCTATAATGTGGAAAATTCTCAAAATGATGATGACCATTTTTCTCTTACTGATAGCAGCTGTAACTTTACACTAATCTCTGGAAAATTTTAAAACCCAAAATTAATATATATATATATATATATATATATATATAATCTAAACACTGGATGGGTGTATGACTTCTCAAACCGACCACAGTGAAAACTCAACTTGTTTGATTATATAAGACCTAACCCTGTGACTCGAACCTATCATTCCTTGATAATGGAATGTGGGATGATGCCGAAACGTCGGAATCAATGGCTAGAGGCCTACCTACAATCCAAGACGCGGAAAACCCAAATCATATATATATATATATATCAGAGATGAACTACAAATCTATAATATAAACGAGAAAATACACACAAATAAACGTAATTGGCTTGAACATATACAAAGAATGCCAAATAATCGTTTATCAAAACAGCTGCTTCATTATAGGCCTCTAGGCCGAAGAAATGTAGGAAGACCAAAACGTCGTTGGAAGGACGACCTGCGCCTGCGGCGTGTAGTGCGCCGGGGAGCGGAACGGGCCAACAGGCCCATACCTTGAATAAGATGATGATGATGATATATATATATATATTTAGTTTTGCAAGTAGTGTATTAATTTTATTTTAAAATAAATAATTAAACATGAACAATTGGACACAATTCATAACACACAGTATTTACCTTACAGAAAACAGAAAGAGAGAAATAGATTACCTTAAAATGTTGGAAATTTTTTACAGCTGTATCAAAATATTACGAAAGCAGAATCCTGCTATTACAAATCTATAATAATAGAAATTAACTTGGAGCAAGAAAAATGGAGCAGGTAAAACAAATATCAAATTGGAAATTTTATGAAAAATATAGTATTTTGTAGTTTAATTTCTATTCATTGCTGGAAAATAAATGTTGTATCAATATTCAAATACCAGTAATTGACTTACAGTGCGCGAGATATAAATATGTGATTGATAGGGAATATGTATTTTGCTGTTTGACAATGACGCTTTTGTTATGTGATCCTTGAATGTGATCCTTGTATTATATCTTGTGTAAGAAATAATTTTGGACATTGGAAGCAAGTGACAGACATTAAAATTAAGAAATGTCAATCACATACTTGTATCTCATACAATATAATATCTGAATTTGTAATCTTTTTTTTTTCACGACTACTTTTTATTACTTTAACTGCTGTAACTTCAAAGAATGTAATAGGGATTTTAGAAACCTAGGGCAAGTTTTAATGAAGTCTTGTAGACCACAATGGGCAGGACACATGCATGAATGGTGAATGAAAGAGAGACATAGAAATTCTTTGCAGGAAAACTAGAGGAAAAGCGAAGAATGAGATGGGAAAATAACATTAACCATGATTTAAGGGAGGTAAATTTTACAAGGAATGATTTAGAAATTATCTCAGGATAGGGATGTAAGGAAAGTGGCCATAAACCTCTGGGTTAGATGCTCCATCAAACATGAAAACCCTTGGCTAGCAGTTAGCCATGAGGCAAACATGCGACCCTCATTACAGGGCTTTAGTCGACAAAGGGATATTAGTCGAACCCTCTAAAATCAAACGTTGCCAATTTTCTGCCTTTGAGAACTTATATGAATACTGATATAGTGTAAATGTGGCAACGTCTGTCACATTGACATGGTTGTGAGAGGTCTGCAAGGAGTGTATTAGTTGTGGTAAGTTCTAACCTATAAATTGATGAGAGTGTTACAAAGGCAAATGTAATCAATTTAAACATAACGTTCTTCTTTTATATAAAAGAAGTGTTGTAAAACACACAAATTAAATTGTGGAGATTTAATGAATCCTACTGATGTAAACAGAATTCAATGCACAACTATTTTTATGTTCAACTGTATTTGGGAGCTTCCCACAACTGAAGGTAAAGCAAATAGAAATCAGTAGTTTCACTAAGATTATGCAATTGAATTTTTACCATTTCTTTAATATACTATCTTCAAGCCACAGATAGTCCAAAAACATTCAAGACTAAAAGTGTATAAAACACTGGCTCTCCCAAATCTTGTGTATGGTAGCGAAGTATGGACGTTGAAACAGAAGGATATGCACAGATTTAGATCTGCTGAAATGGGATATCTTCGGAGGACTGCAGGATACACACTACTAGATCACAAAAAAAAATAAACACATCTTAGAAGAATTACACATGGAACCTTTATAAAACAAAATTTCTGATTATAAGTCAAGATGGATGCAACATGTTCATCGAATGGAAGATCACAGGATACCCAAACAAATGTTAAGATATCAACCTACAGGAAGAAGAAGACCAGGACGTCCACTCAAAAGATTTCTGGATAGTGTTTCTCTTGAGGCCGAAACAGGTCAAGAAATGGCCTAAATTCGTGATATACTATGATGATGATGATGATTCTTTAATATGTTTTAAACAATAAAACCTGTGTTTTGAATCTATTCCGTCTTTTAAACATTTCTCTTAAGATGTAGTAAAAATAAAAATGCATTCCAACTTTTCATTTTTCTTATAATAGAATAGAGGAGAATAATTTAATTTATATTATGTGTTATACTTTTAGGAATTCACAATATTATTAATTATAAATTAAATATAATAGCTACTATATGAGATAATTTTTAATGTAAAATTACATTCTTGAATTATATATGAATTCGAGACATTATTTTAACCCTTTTACCTATATAATGATAATGGCTTAATTTGAATATTATTTATATTTTATTTTTATTTTACCTTTTCGTTAATTATAATTATTATATAAAATTAATAGTCATTTCATATGCCTTATTATACAGAAAATCTACAATTGCCAAATTATAAATCAAATTTGAAATGGAGTAAATGATTGTGTATCCACTGAAATAATTATATAAAGTAGAAAAAATGCAGAATATTTACAAAACAAATACGGTGTAATTAATTTCAACTGGAATATATTACAATACAATATGCCTCAATATTGAACCAGCCTCATGCTTATATTAATTTGTTTTGTTTACTGCTTTTCAATGCAGATTACAGATACAAACTCATTCCAGAATGTCATATGCTTCAGAAAGACCAGTACTTTGCCTATTAACATATATCTTCACAACAAGACAATAAAAACCCAAGTCCCTGAAACTGAAAGAGGCAGAGAGGAGGTATTATGGTCCTTCTATTTGCAAGATAATAGTTCCAGAAATAGTTTGTACGTAAATTATATTAACCTTCTTCTTTCCTTCATTGCTGAGTTTTCCTTTGATCATTACATTAGCAAAAGCACAGGATAAACTTAACCTAATTGACACTGCATAAGCAGTTTAACATACGGTACAAAAAAAATTGTTAAATTTGGTACTTAACTGTAACAGAACACAATGGTTTGGGCAAATGTTCATAATTATCTCAAAAACATAACTTACAATTTTTTTAAAAGTGTAATGAATTAAAGCACCAGCACATACGGTGATTATTTACGAGTTTGTGTGACACAAGTTTATCCATTAGAAAATATATATAATAATATTTTGTAATTAGCCTTGTAAAGTAATATTTAGCAATCACTGAGGTATGAGGAAACAATGGTTTTTTTTTCATCCCTATTTTACATGATCCCAGAATATACATATTGTTTAGGACATTATAAACGTGTAAGGCAAGAATTCTAACAGATCTCTTTACAAGTTTTCTAACTTCACATTTAATTATTTTGTTTTCGTCACCTGTACTGTGATAACTTCATATACATCAATTTAAAATCATAGTTTACATACTCTAGAAAAATGTGTTGGCATTTTATTCCAAAACACTGATGTGATAATGACAATGTTAACAATAATAATATTAATCATTATAATTACAATAATATTAATAACTGATAATAGTAATAAACATAACCTATAATAATTAATTATGGTTGTAATAAACAATAATGACAACTGAACACCTTAATGTGGATTATAACTGTTGGGTTTTGCTTAATGTGATGTATCTATAACGTAGAACAATTAACTAACGGTATACGGTTATTTTTATTCTGTTGAGAAACATTTCAACTGTATATTGTGTAATGAGCTGTAATATGATGTATTAATTAAAAACTATTTGTCTACAACATCCTGTAAACTATATGTTAATAATGATGGAAGCAAAAAATTATTCCTTAATTAACTTGGACTGAAATGGTATGGCGTTATATATGCAGATGAACAAAGGAACATTGAGAGATATTATATACTGTATGCACATTTAATTTCCATATTTTCTTGTAGTTCCTCTTAGGTTTCAAAACTAAATATTATTATTTTTTTAAATCACTTGTATCCATAAAGCCATCTTTTGGTTAATTTTATGAAATTTGTACTATAATAAATTAAATTTTACAAAATAGAAATATGTACTCAATATTGCAAAGATTACAAATCAGTAATTTTAAGCAGAGAGAATATTCTTGAATTTTAGAAGAGTAGCTGAGGTATTGGTATGGTATATTTTGTATAAGACGAATTTGGAGAACATGATCCAGTATTATGTACCTATATTTCTTTTAAATGAACATCAAAATGAAGATACAAACCTGTTTGAAAAGAAGGGAACACACACATCTTGAAACTGTACTACATATGTTAAGTTGCCTACTTTGTATTAACATGCATGTTAACCTACTTCTAATATATGCATAATGTTAGTAATAAATTATGTGACTGATACACATGTACTATTGAACTATTGTTGAGACTGACTTGTGCAGCCTATATTACGGACAGTTACATTATCATTATTTAACAAGTAAAACTGAAATCTGGTGTTAAAACTGGTTAAAGAGAAATGCTTGGCCATGTACACAGCATGTGTGTACATGATCATTTATGTACACTTGAACAGGACACTGTAAAGACATTCATGTTTGTTGCTGCTTGCGTGTGTGTTCCTACTTTCATTAATCAACCAACAAAAAAATATGGACATGCATTTTAATTTAGTATTTTTTAATTAATTTATACACATTATCTTAAATTTATATACATCATACCCGTGTTTAAATTTATGTAAGATCTTCTAGCCTTATTGCACAATTTTTATATACAATTAATAAATATTTATATCTTCTTTTATTACATTTTAGAACTATAGAGAAAAATTTGACTTTTTTTTTTATAATTCAACAGCTTATGGTAATTTCTTTGGCACTGAGAAACTGTCTGAAAAAAGCCCTAAAACTGACTTTAAAAATCAGATTTTATAAACTGTTGTAAGCTCTTACTCAAAACATAGGGTCTTTGGATAAAAATTTTAATTGATTTATTTTTGAAAATACTGGCAATATTTAAAATTTTATTTTTAATTGGTCCTTTATGTTTGATGGCTGAAGCATTATATTTGTACAAATTCTCAATATTCCCTTGTTCTAATGCTATATAGTATAGTAAATGCATGAACCAACTTTCATGGTTGCAAGTTCACAAACTTTAAAGAGATGCAATGAAGGAATGAAACTTAGACATTAGAGTGAGAACAGGGCTAAGTTATATCTGTAACCAAAATATTAACAAATCTGTTATGCTTATAAATTTGTTCTGTACATATTCACATTCATACATGAATATCTATAGTATTGTCCCATGTGTTTTTTGTTCAAATGCTTGAATTACAGAAATCCCAGGAATCTAACATTTCATTATACAGAGCATTTTCTTTTCTTTCAGTACAAAATAAAATTTTATACCAACTTTATCAAAATTGTGCATCTGTTTCAACTGAACCTGCATTAAATTTTATATTAGTTTTATTTTTCATTAATATTTTCAGTACATGACTCATAGTGTAATTTTTATGGTCCAGTTCAAAATGAGAAATAAAATTTACAAAAAAAAAGAACATTTTGATATCAAGAATTATAATTTGTTTACCAATGTAAATTAAATTAAAACCGTTTAATATTCTCATTTTCCCATTTCCTTCTTCCCAATCAAACCTGAGACTGGAAGCCTGAGAGTGAAAAGACCAATTTCTTTATTCCAGGAAGAAACCCATAAATCAATCCCACTCTATGTCAGAAAGGGAAAAGTCATTCCTTCATGCTATCTATATATTTGGGACACACAAAACTTATCTGTTACATTTTTTTTTCATGGATTTTTGGTTTGCAAGTTTGAAAAACGGAGACACCTTATTTAGCGGTTGGAAAAACTGGTAAGACAAACATATCCCATGTTGTACAATGGAGGAAAAAATAAAACCGAGCAACAAATCCACGATGTAAACTGAAAACCGACGTACACTGAGTGGTACGCTGAATACTATTGTAAAGTTCTGATTAACAAAACTGTACTTATCAATAAATTTCGATACACATATATAGGCCTATAGATTTTCAATTTTGAATTTTTAAGATTTTTAATGCTTCATATTATAACAAAATTATAGTATGTAATAATATAATAATAATAATAATAATAATAATAATAATAATAATAATGAAAACTTCAAACTTTAAGACAAATACACTTATGCATCTAATCAATAATGTGTCCAAAATATGTTACCAAATTCTAAAATTGAACAGTAATTATGCTGTTCTGGTAACATAATTTATGACAAACTGTAGGCCTGTGATTTTAAAATTTAAAATTGAGTACATACTGCTCAAGTGGTTATCTGCCACTCTTGCAAGTATGTATTTGGATAATATGTAAAGATTACATAACAAGTTTCCGACTCTATGTATTATGATTCAAAGATTTAAAGTATACAATGAAAACTGTTATCTGAAATAAAAGAGTGAATATTAAAATGAATCGAGAGATGTGATTCAATTTAATGTTAGCTATTACAATAAAATACTACATAACTGCAGCATTTTGTTAAAAAGTGAATTGTGGACATGATGCGAGTGTAAGACTGCGCAACATGTGTACGGACTATTGTATATTATGGCTTATTTCTGTTTCGGGGTCATCTGTCCACAAACCATGGCATATTTGACTTCACTATCATGCACAACATCCCTGTGGCTGAAATCTTAGACTCACACTTCATACTCCTTCCCAACTGTTTGGCAATTGTGAAAATTATGCTCAAAATGATTTATAGGCAAAATACCCCTTTTGTGTAGTTTGCAGTACATAAGAGTGTTGTACTCGTTATGTATTTGGGCTATTGTAACTTATTGACAGCATATATAGACTGCAGCATGTAGATATTTCTTTCTGATACATAAAGTTGCAGACTTATTATGTACTGCGCTGTGGCATCACATACGAGTGTTGTACTCAATATGCGTTTGGACTATTGCAGAAAAAAGTTTCCTTCAAACTTCTCGTTTCACGTGAGACATATACATTTAGAGTGTCACACTCTATATTATATATTTATTACTGTGGCTATTTTTATATTAAAGAGTTGAGTAGTGTATATTTATACATATATATGTGCATAAGAGTGTCAGACTCGTTATGCATTGGGCTATTGCAGGAAAAATCGTCGCATAAACATTTGTGTATATGGTACACCTGGTGTCAGACTCGAGGTGTATTGGGCTATTGTAACTTATAGTAAATTCCATACATGGTGTGTGTAATATGGTACATCGGAGTGTCAGACTCGAGATGTATTGGGCTATTGTAAATTATACATAAGTGAACAATAATACATAACATGAGTGTAGGACTCAGAATGTATTTGCTTGCTATTGTACAATGTGGTAAAAAAAATGTTCCAAATGTGTTTGCATTTACCTGGTGGTTACTTAAGATGGCTATTGCAAATAATTTTTTATTTTTGTACTGTAGCTTTTAGGCCTTTAATATGGGAACAATATTGTAATAATCAGAAGGTTCAAGTTATTTTCAGTTTCAATTATCTCTATATTTTATTTGACCATTTTTCTAATTTATTATTTGTAGTTTTCAGAAAGAATGTGATTTTTTTCTTTGTTAAGTATTATTAAAACTGCATAAATTCCTTCTCATAACCTGGTGTCATAACAATGAATCTAAGAATTGTAGCATCTATTGCATCTGATTAGATAACAGTGTTAAAACCTCAAGAGAGGAAAGTGTGTGTTCTTACTATATACTTATATATTTCCGATTTTTCCAGGTAAGAATATTTTCAAAATTGTAGTTCCTAGATTGAATTTGAATTAATTTCTTCACAATTTTGTTCCCACAATAAAAATAAAATATTAATTTCTTGTACTTACACATGAGTTCCATATCATTATGTGTATCGGTTCTATGTGTTAAAATAATCTGCCATGCTGAACATTGAATGGAAACTTCACTTTCAAGTTAGATAGTTAGGCCGACTATTCTAGCACCATAATGTAATTCCTTGTATATTACAATCCAACACTAGTTCAAATAATATGTCTCACAAAATTTCAATTGCCTCAATTATTTTTAGATTTTATTCAAAATAAAATGTTTTCCATAAGTAGGCCTTCAGTATTTAACTACAGTCTCTGTTAAATAAAATTGTCAGATCAATTAAAGTTTTTGATGCCAAGACAACTTAATTTAAAAAGAAAATTAACTGTTTATCCATAGTTTTAATTTATGTTACATTAAATTTATCAGACGTAAAAGCGAAGCATATTTCAAATGTCAACATGGCAGCACAATTTTAAATTATTTGTTGTGAGTTGTATCCGGTTCTATTGTATGAACAATTCTGCATTTTTCATGTTCATGTTTTAAAATTGGTTTTGTGTATCGACCAACTAAATGCGCATGCAACCCATGACTTAATACTTTATTTTATCAAGGCAACTGAAAACCATAAAATGTTTGTTCACTAACATGCAAAATTTAGTTCTCGGATAGCCTTGATTGAAAATTGTATTATTGTATGGTACTGTGTACTGTAGCATTGGACATATAAAAAGTGACATGAAAATTACTTTTATGTGAACTATTAACATATTGTCCCAACTGGAGACCAAATAAATTAAAATTACGGAACTATTGTTGTAATTATTGTTTTTGTTTGTACAAAAAATTAAACGTGGGTTTTGTGAACCACGTTCTGTTAATATCCAATACGGACAGCTGAGAACATTTGTTTTAGTTCAGTTTTAGGCAATTTGTACAGAGATTCTAATTATTATTGAGCTATAGAATATTGTTGTCGAAAGAAAGAAACATCAATGAGTTTAAATATTAATGGGATGTATCTTTGTTTCGTCAACAATTTGGTTTAAATACAAAAAATTTGTGTTAACATTCACTCATACCCATTCACACTATTAAATCAAACACATTTAACATAACCAGAAACTGCGCAACAAATAAAAAGAGAGATCGTATAATAACAACAGCTACTGTGATTGTGAAAACTGAAGATAAACACACTTTCTGAAACTGACTACTAAAATATTGCTTCAAACATCTTGTCCGTTTCATGGCTAATCCCCATGCTAGATTTAAATATTCATAAAAGAAATTAAAGCCATAAAGACAATGAACATTATTGAACATAAAAGGAACTAATTAGATAGAAAGATTAAATAATTGTCTTATAGACTGAAAAGTTTTGACTCTAGCCTAAATAAAAATAATTATAATCACAGCCAATGGTTTCTTTTCAAACTAAATTGCGCAGTCTTATTATTAACTAATATATATAATATATACTCATTTCACTAACTGTCTGGTGATTTTTAAAGAAAATAGTAGGATCGTTATTTAAAAAATAAATAGTTACCATTTCAAAATATTGACAGATTGTGTTTCCAAAAATTTACTGCTGTGTTTATCCAAATGATAAAATTATTTTGGGAACATTGTTTTTGTAGATCGAAAAATTTGTTTTTGAAACTAATTTCGCTATCATTTTTTTCTTTCACAAAAAACAAACTATTTTTTGTCACAATCACACACACGTGTATATATTTACATACATTCACAGCAATGTAACAACATGTACATTTGTTACTCTACATCTTGCTTTGTTTTCATTTCTAACGTTGGAGATGGTTACACGATATTTTGCTTTCCATTTCCTTCCTTCACAAACTTTCACGTTATCTTCATTTTTTCTTAAATTATATATTTAATAACAAAAATTCACACATATAATTTGTTCTTCCCTACTTATTCGGACTACCTTTAGTTTCAATATTATTTATATATAAATTCACATGCATTTATTTATATAGTTCAATCCATGCTTAATTTTTCCTGCATTTTCGTCGATATATTAACCTTATTGACTTAATAATAGCTGAGTTTTCATGGGTTGTTATTCTGTTGCTGCTGCTGACTTTGCGAGTTTCCAGAGCTACTAGATAGGCTGAACCCGAGCGCCCTCGGATCCCCCCCGTGAAGACGCAAGGCTTGTTCTAATCTCTGCTCTTGTAACCGCAAGGCTTCGCTAAGATCCGGCGAGACTTGATTGTGATGCGCGTGATGGTGGTTCATGCCACCCCCTGCACTGTTTCCGTTGTTGTTGGCGTTAGCACCGTTATGTGCCGCTGCCATGTTGTGGTGCCGCAGCGCCACCGCGGAATTGCCTTCGCCACTGCCGGAAGCGCTATTGTTTGACGCCGCTACTGCCGCCGCTTGACTCACTGCCAACCGCAGCGCCGCTTCTGCCTGAGATCTTAACAAAGCCTCTGCCTGATGTATCCTCAAGGCCGCCGCTTCGGACGATGTTTGCTGGTGATTGTGATGACTTTGGTGGCCGCCGTGGTGGTGACTCGCCATTGAATCCAGCCTCATCGCTGAGTCTACAGCCATCGAAGATCTCATAGCTGCGTCCATAGATCTCATAGAATCAGCCATGGAAGCTGCTCTCATGGCCGCATTCATGGCTGCTTGGGCCTGAGCCGCTGAGACGCCCCCATCACCCGAAGCGGGAGGAGTCGACGAACCTGGACCTCCCGCGGAGCCGTTGTTCCCATTATTGCCGCCAGGAGAGGACACTCCACCTAATCCTGAAGCACCCATTCTCATGGCAGCTGCGAGGTTTACTGCTGCGGCTTGGACAGCTGCCGCAGTGCTGGAATCGACTCCGATACCTCCAGGTCCTGGACTTCCAAGGCCTCCTGATACTCCAGCAGAAGACTGGCCTACCATGGCTACCATGGCAGCCATTCGACTTGCATTATGCAGATCTTCTGCTCCGTATTGTTGCTGCAGACCGTTTCCTCCACGGCCACCCAGGATGTCTCCCAGTTTGTTGTTGTTATTATTGTTGTTCATGATGCCGCCTGGCTCAGAACCTGTGCTTGAGAGACGCCCGCCTCCTGAGGAACTGTCTGAATGTGCAGAAGGACTTGCACACATGGACGAAGGGCCTCCTCCTCCAAGACCCGCTAGACCTCCTGCTCCTGCTGCAACGGCCGCTGCCAGAAGAGATTCTCTTTCCCGGCGCTCGGCCGCTGCCCTGCTCAACACGTACTGCGCCGCGAACTGATGTTTGGGATCCATTCTCATGTGCTCCATGTGGCTCAGAAGTCCTGTAATATTAGACATGTCATTAGACTTCTGTAAAATTCACACTCTTGCAGTTTAATTTACTCCTCTGTCTGTAAGGAGGCCAATATTAAAAACATCCTTACATAAGAACGAGCCATTAATTCTTTAAAACAGCAAACATAACAATAATTGCTATAGGCCTACACACAAAAGAATTAAGTGATATTCAAAGCAATGAGATGTTCATAATTTCGTCGTCCTTTGTTTAAAAGCACAAATTATTCATGAATCCTTTGAAAAGGGCAATTGTTTGGAACTCATAATTTTACATTTAAACATGTTTTATATTTGTTTAATATGAAAGTAATCTCCGTATGTTACCATTTCATAAAAGTAAATACCATAACCCTAAGACGGTTTTAGAATTACATAGGCCTATAATTTTCATATCCCATAACGTCATATTTTTCGACTTTATTAACTGCCAAATTATTTAATTATTTGTCCAAGTCTTTACCTAATTCATAATACGAACTACTGTAATTATAATAAACAACACATTATTTCAAATTATTTAATTTTCATAAAAACAATAGGTAAATTACAGATGAAACTGGCTATTATTTTATTTACTGGCTTCCTTAAAATAAAAGGTTTGCCATTACAGGCCAAGTTTAACAGTACAACATATATCCCAGTAGGAAATATGAAACATCAATGGAGTGAGACAATACATAAAATATAGGATAGAATATCATCTTTTTATTTTGAATTATTCCCGGAGCATTTTTGGATTTCCACGAAGACAATTATACCTGTTATCTCCGGATATACAATCAAACATTCGACTTTTGCCTCTTTTATTTACCCTCAACCCATCAACTATGATTCCTGACAATTATGAATGACTAATTTATTTATCATAATGAATAAACAAGTATGTTTGTGTATCTTATCTGCTATCTGAGTTTAGATTTAACAAGTTTGACCATTTCAATAAAAAATCGGATCATAAAAAATCTTAATTAAAAAGAAAATTCTTACCTGATTCATGGGTGAACACAGCTTGACAAACGGAGCAGGGCCACATCCGAAGTGAAGTGGTGAGTTGCGAGGTCTCCGGATGGCAGGCCAAGTGTTTTCTCAAGCTGCCTTCGTTCACATAGTGCTTGCCGCACACCGGACATGGATGATTCGCGGTCCTCCGCTTCGCTAAATACGGATCGGCACGGGGATAAGCGAAATAAACCATTGGTCAATGCAGAAGCACGGGTTAAAGCATCAGTTGAAGTTAAGAAAAGCGGGTTAAAGCCATTCAGAACCAGGGGTCCCCAACCTTTTCTTTTTCAGGGGTTAAGGGGACCGAATGGTGAATTTAATTTTTTTTAAATTTTCATCTGATTGTTTTAAATTTTTATTATATTAATTAGATGTTTATAGAAACGTTTGTGTGAAGTGTAGTGTTTATAAGTACAATAGTTTCAGAGTTATGATTTTTTAAAACCATTTTTCATTATTTTCTAAAAAGTGCTCCTTACGATGCATTTTTTAATATTTTCTGATGCAATTTAAGATTCAGAGTCTTTATGATGCCACTAAATATATTTGCTATGCAAAAAATTCATAAAGGGAGGATACTGCATATTTTTCATTTTTTGAGAAAAAAAAGTATCACTCTCGTAATTTTTTCCATCTAACTTTAAAAGAACACATGTGTCTTAGACTAGTAACTGCATAGCAGTTAATTAGCATATATTGGAGAGTCTAACCACAAAATTTCACTTTGATAGCATAAAACGTGCATCGTAAGGAACATTTTGTTTTGGAAAATGTCAAAACAATGGAAACGGAAAAAAACGCATATTAAAGTTTAGGTTGTAATCCTGACCATACGTGCAAGGGCATTTAAACTCTTACGTCACGGACTCAATTTTGCTCCTACATTAAAAACGTTTATATGAAAATTATCCTAAAGAATCAGAGTTATTGAAAAGTAAATAAAGAAAAAAAATCATTTTTTTGTGATTTTTCCAACATTTTCACCAGTCGGTCCCCTTAACACTTCAGATCTTTAGACTTGCAATTATAATTTTTAAAAATAATTTTTTAATACACGTGCATCTGCTTTACAGATGTTGAAACAAAATGTGAGAATGACGTGTGTGAAAATGATGATGAAATATCTTATATATACGTTACACAGAACATGTTTGAAATACCAACAACTCCTTCGATCGTACAGCTGCATATGATATCACACTCACATGCATGCAAAATTTTAAAATAATTGAATAAAAATTCAATTCGATCTCTTCTCCGTGAATCCAATACATTTATTGCCAGAGCCTAAATCTACAAGACCAAGAAAATTATTTTTAATTGTCAACCGGTTTTACTTATTTTGTTACTCTCTATTTTCTTGTTTATTTATTTTATATTTTAAGTGTTCGCGATTTTCCGTAAACATTGATATTATTAAAATAATTATAATAATGAGACTCAGAAACATTTATGGATGGTCGCAATCTATTGCTTCCTTGCCAGGAACGCTAACCAGGGCATCGTTCTATTGAATTTAAATCTTAAACATAGATTCGATTCTAAAATAATTGCAAAATAATTACATCTAGGCCTAAATATATTTCAAATAAACACATTAATCGTAGACATTTACACATAATTAAAAAAGATAATTTAATACAAATACGGCTATAGTACTGCCTTACTCAGACATATACAGTAAATATAAAATAAAATAGAGTGGAAAAAGTATTTATTTCCTAATATTTGTTACATTGGGTACAAAATAGCGAAAGGAACTAATTACCTATTGATAAAAAAACTAAATTTAACCGTTTTTTATATTTATAGCCGCAGCCTACGAGTTGAAAATATCCTCGAAGGTAACGTTCTTCACATGCTTACGTCTAAATTGTCGTAGAACTACAGTAAAACAGTTGTGGATAAACAAATGATGTAATGCTAGGCCTACCTCCTACCTAACAATTATATAAACATAATTGAGGGTGCCTGTCACAAATAGTAGGCGGAATGTCGAAGGTGTTTTCAACCTTAGGCCACTACCAAAATGTCATAAAAAGTTTGAAATTACGGATTCTGCCGTGACAACCTAGCAATACGCTTAACTTTCTTTCCTATACCTATTTGAGTCACAAGTTGTAAAAAAATATTTTTATATTGAGTGTATATAAAATTGTAATAAATTCAAAATTCATTTTTACTCCTGTACATCAACTACACACTATGTTATTACATTTCCTAATATAAAGTGCCGTGAAAAAATAATCAGAAATTTAAAGGAATGAATATAAATACATTAGAAAATCAATACTTTCAAAATTCATTACGAAACACCGTTGAGGTCACTATGTAAAAATTAAAAAATAAAATAGGTACCTGAAATCTCAGCTTTAAAGTTGAGGACGACTGGGATCTCAGATACCTATTTTATATTTTAATTTTTAAATGAGAAAATGTTAAAATAGGCCTATTGCACTATTTCTAGTCAACGCAAACCAAAAGAATTTTAATACTGAAGTAATGTCATTCGAGGAAATTTTGGCTTCAGTTTATGAATTCGGTAAATTTTATCAGAAAAAACTCTTAGAATATAATTAATTATTTATATTTCGAGTAGATTGATATATAAGAGAAATTTAAACTAACTTACGAATTTGTAATTATTTTAGACAAATGTTAATAATTTTCCATAAGGAAATTAAAAACATAGAAGAGTTTCCTTCACATACAAGTAGATTGTTAACTTTAGAAAAAAAAAGAAAATTAAGGACTTAACATTTATAAATCATAATTTTGAACACATTGCAGCTGCAAGATCTTAAAGAGTTGTTGAAATTTAAAAATTGAATATTTTTAATTTAATATTCTATCTTAGAAGTATACTTTGTAAAATTTGGACTTTGATTGATTATTGGTAAAATTACTTTGTAAAATGCACTTCTAATATAGAATAAGATTTCTTTTAGTTGTTACGTGTTTGCATAACTATACTAGATGCGAAAGAAACACAATTTAATAGGTTATTTCCACGTTATATTCAACGTAGACCCCTACAAATATAACACCAAGAGAACATGCTATTTAACATATACAAAAATGTATGACTATTATGATGATCAGAAATAATGAAAATGCTTGACATGTTTTCTAATATACTTGGGAAATTATTCATAATAATTATTTAACCCTTAAATAGTTAACGTATCCTATATGTCACTTTGGTTTAAATTATTTAATATTTTTAATAAAACAATAGAAAAACGAATGAGTAGAAATTACTTAATTTTGTGTTGAATTACATAATATATAGAAATAACATAAATATACATGATTTTGTTTTACACTGCGATCCGATACTTTTAAATAGCTGACACGAGAAATGAGTGTTTCGCCAATTTAAGAGTTAAAAAATTACATAAATCAGTAAGAATTTTGTAGAACGTATAACTCAAATTACAAGACATCGGAATATGGGCTCGAGTTCAGTTCCAGGCATCAGATAGTGAAGTTATAGGCCTACTATATAATTCATATCCACCCTAATCCTTGGTCCATTCATTCTCAAATGAAACCCAGGAAGTTTCCTGTGGGCAAAGTCTGCCACTGTGTCTCCCCTTGCCGTTGGCTAACAATCATGCATCCTTGCTTCCACATTTCCTTGCTCTTTATGACCTTTAAGTCCCATTCAATCCCAGTGTCTTAAATAGTGGACAGGATGTTATTATTATAATCCGTTATTTTTATATCATACGTACTTATTGAACAAGAATTCATGTACTGACAAGTTAAAAAAAATCTGTTTCTGCGGCTTTCAGTGCTGAAGTGTTTTAAGTTTATTCATGGAGAGAGAGAAAGTTACAATTTTTTTTTTAATTTTGAAAACCTCGAAAATTGAGGTCAATCAAGCGAAAATGACAGTCCATGGATTTATGGATGACAAACAAGTTATTAACTATGTCGATACGTCTATTTCATTTCGGTTACATCTCGTTCTACCTGTTTATTTATGTTTCTATAAATTCACATGACTTTTCCCATGCATGTTACAATTAACAATAACATTTAATAATAAGACGGCTCCGTGGCGCAAGTGGATCAGCACTCGCCCACCACCCCTGGGTCCCGAGTTCGCATCATCACTCCATGTGGGGTACATAGTGAACAAATCGGAGTCAGAACAGATTTTTCTCGGGGATACTCCCGTTTTTCTCCGTCAAAAACCTTCAATCACCAATTCTCCACACTCACACTTTTCATTTCGTTTTATTTCATTTTCTTCTGTGATGGCGTGACAGACTTGGTCAGCTGGCATCCTCATATACCACAGGTCTTCAATAATAGGGATTTAATTTCATATCATCTCATCTTATCCCTCGATCTAGTGTTACTCCGGAAATGAGTAGAGTATTTACTTCTGTTTAATAATAAAAATGCTGCATAAAACGTACAAATATGTTATGGTGAGTTATTTTAGTTAGATTATTCTTTTCATTTTTAGCGTATTCTTGTGTTATGCTGTTGTACCCATAATTCATGTCTATTATCCAACGTTACGAGTTATTAATATGTTTTTAACTTATTTCTATCACAACTTCCCATTGAACTTTCAGGTAGGCCTATTTCCCGCAGTTCCTTCGGATAAACTCACACACAAGTAGTTTTCACATACTGCTACAATAAGTGTATGTTTTTTTCTTCGAATTGCTATAGACTGTCATTTTCACTAGAGTTCCCAAAATTTATTCCAAAGGATCAATTTTATTTGTAAAATATATATTTTAAGAAGTAAAAAGTTGAATCTGAAATGGTTAATAATATATTTTTATATATATATATATATTTATTTATCTGTTTGTACCTCAACTTACGATTGTCAGAAAGAGTTTTAGAAGAAATGATTGGGAAAAAAATCTATTATTAATTTACTGGGAAGTAAGATCCACGAACAATTGCCAGTACATCCTTTTTATTTTAAATTATATCTAGTGACTTATTAAGTTATTAGCAAAAATGTTTTATATATTCCAGGTAGTATGTTAAGTCGTTTGTTATTTTTAACGAAATTGTAGGCTGTAGACTAATGTATGCAAGTCAAGTACTTTTAAATTCTTAAAAAATCAGAAGATGACTGAAGCTGGTCAAAATATAGCAGGCACACATCATCTTACGATGAACTCTATAAGGAAATTAATCTGTCAGAATCAAACCTATATGCATAGAGAGATATATGCGTTTTTGTATGGGAAAAAAATTCAATTTAAAACTTTTCTTTAATTTTTTAATTATTAATTTTTTAGTTTAGTTTAAAATAGACCCCGAAAACAAAAATAAAATATTGTTTTCATAAATTTAAAGCCTGATATATTTTAGGTATATAGAATGGAACTAATATAAATGCGAAGATTTTAAGCAGTAATTCCTTGTGGTAAATAGGTCAATAAAATGTTTTATACACTTTGGGTAGCAAATATATGGTTATCTCGGGGGGAAAAATTGTACAGCAATTATTGCTGCATTAGTTTATATTTTTTTAAACAGCACATATGAGACGTGAAAGCCACAACATTTTACTTTGATATGTATTTAGATTTCATGGTCTGTTTTATCAAAAATTAAATTATAGGAAATGAAATTAATTAAACATTTGAATGATATCACCCAAGGGTAACTGGCGATGCTGCAGTGGTATATATGTATTTTATTTTAAAACTACTAAGGAAAAATTTGTATAATTTTTCATGTCCTTGGGTGTACCGTATGAAAATCAGTCCAATGCACATCATTATTATAAAGTAATGCACCCATAAACATCTATGCAAAGTATTTATTCTGAGAAAAATAATTAATTTTGTGAACCAGGCATTTGCCACATGGAATTGATGCTTGAAACCTCCGCAATTATATTACATTTATCCCGTATAGCAGGTTTGCATACTTATTTATTTGAGCGATTTTTTAACGTGACTTCAGGATAGCATATCAAAAATCAGTTTCATGTATCATGTTACAATTTACTCTGAATAGTATTATTTTAGAAAATCAAAGTATAGAACAGGTGTCTAGTTTCAAATATTTGGGCTGTGATGTTGGCTACAATGTGGAAAGAGATATTGACTCCAAAATAAATACATTTCAGACGGTGTGTGGAACAATACAGAGAACATTCAAAAATAAAATTACAAAAGAAACCAAGATAAAAATGTATAATGTTATGGCGGTTCCCACAATATTGTATGGATGTGAAACTTGGGCTCCAGTGAAAAAACAGAAGGATAGAATACAGACGGCGGAGATGAGGTTCCTAAGACAAGTAAAAGGATGTACAAGACTTCATAGAATAAGAAATGAGGATATAAGAGAAGAATTGAAAGTACAGCCTTTATTGGATAAAGTCATGAATAACAGACAGAAATGGATTGATCATATGGATGGAATGAGTAAGGAGAGATATCCATTGTTAGCAAGAAATTCTCAAGCAAGAGGAAGGCGTGATGTTGGAAGACCTAGAAGACATTGGGCTGATGCATTATGAAGTCGGAACGGGCAATTGCCTAATCCCTGGAGTGATGATGATGATGATGATGAGTATGATGATTGATTGAAAACTCAACAGAATAATAATTTAAAGAGCATTTTTCATACACTATGCCATTGATAACTCGTATGAAGCAAAATAGTTCCTTCATTTCTACAAAAAAAAAAGTAGAAATACGATGTTTCATATATTCTATAAGACTAGTAGTCACATGGGCCGAAAACATATCTGATATATTTTGACAAATTATAATATATGCATACCTGCCATACAATAAAATATTTAACTCCATGGCGCGAGAGACCTACTATCTAGTCTAGAGGTTATATGTGGTCAGCATGTCGGGTCCCCCCGCTGTTAATAGCTGGTTATCTCAACCTGGAGCCGCTACTTAATGTAGCAACCCAAATTCGTAACGATGCTGAGTGGCCACCGGTCTCATACTGGCCGACATTCCATGAGAGAATTTCTTTCCTCATAGGGATTCGGACCAGTGCAAGTCCTGTAGCTCTGCACTAAGGCGCCATGCCTTAAATCGCTCGGCTACGGCGCGGGACAATAACATATTGAAGCTTATGTTTATCGTGAAAGGATCTATGAGAGAGTTAGAAAAACCTTGTTTTATAGAGCATACCCGGGAATAAGGGCATTATGCCCGAGGTAACCCCGGTAGATGGTGGTGGGGCTCTAAATAAAATAAAAGATGGCCATGACAGCCTATATTCTAAGTTAGAAAACCTGTTCCGACTATTCTGATGCCTTTTTCTTTTTTAATAATACTAATTTTGCATTATGCGGAATATTTTAATTATAGATTCTTATTCTAAATTGTTTTATCTTCTAGAAGGTATCATAAAAATATTTATGTATTGATTTCTTCTATTACATCTAATTCCAATTGGGCCGAAAATTAAATATACTTGTTCCTATTTCTTATCCCGAGGCCCTTAAACCAAATCCATGAGGTTGTGTTGCATCAGCGCGTGTATCACTTTCTTTGGGTCTGTATATAATACGTGGTCTGGAGTCAGCCCTATACTGATGCTTTTTTCTTCTTTAATAAAATTAGTAATATATATGTGAGTTGGTGTGTTACAATTTGTACATACTCGGAATTTATAGATCACTTAGGCCTAAATATAGTTAACTTGAAATATTTCTTACTACCGTGTAACAAAAGAAGGCGCGTCGATTATAAGCAATTTTTATTTCACCATAACCTAATTTACTCGCTTCTACATCTATGATTCGGAATGAATACTTTGTATGCATTTTATGTCTGGGGATTCTTTAATATGACACATGGGCCTAAGTCGGGTGACACGACTATTGTTTCTCAAGAAGTCGCGTCCTTATATTATCGTGTAGGTTCAATATTAAAACTTCTTTCTTTAATGAATTTAACACCTATAAATTAGGACCTTATGAAATAAACTAATGATATTTATTATTGTACTGTTCTTTGCAACGTCTGTTCTTGAAAATATTGGATTCAGTTTTAAATATTGAGAGAAGATTGATAAACATCTAGTTTGAAACAATATTCCATTAAAAATGAAAGACATTTGTATCCGAATGGTATTACTGCCTATGTATAATCATGTAGTGTCTTTTCGCATCTTGAAGATAGTTATACAAATATCATAACATTAAAAGTAACAAATTAATATCCCTCTGCCGAATCGGTTGGTAACCCCTGTTGTACACAGAGACAGAAACGAGTAAAGTGCATTCACAAAAACTGTATCGGACAGCAATATCAAGAAATATGTCATAAGTTAATCGTCATTCGCATAATTTTAATTCCTAAAACTTGATATATGCTTCCGATACTTTTCTTGGGATTTCAATACAATTCCAGATGGTCAAAAGAAACATTAAATCAATGTAATGTAAATTAGAAAGCTTAATATGGGCTATGCCTATTAAATATTAATATTAATAATTATAATATTAATAATAATAATCATAATAATAATAATTACGTACAGGGTGACACAGAACTCTATAAACTTTCACAAGTTGTTCAGGATATTCACTGAGAATTTTTATTAATGAACGAAAAATCAAATGAGTTGTGTCCTTGGTTTCTTTCATTGCTCATATAAATTTTGTGTTGTTTGTACTGCATATTATGTACAATTTTTATAATATCAACTTCAGGTGATTATAAGTTTATTAATTTTCAGTTTTTTCAATCTATTACAACTCATCACAGTTCAAAGATATGCCTAACATATCAACAATCACATTACTCTATAATAAAGTCATCGGAGACCATTGGTTCTTTATATCAAAACATTGAACCAACATATCTAAATAACTTGTGAAAGGAAGTGGTAGAATTCTGACCGACTTTATATATGTAATTGCAATGAAATTAGTATTTTTTAATATATTTTAAACAGCTGTTTCAATAACAATGAGACTTTTATTTTTTATTTTTTATTAACTTGGAATACAGTTGTACTTCGAATTCAGTAAACTAGAAAATGTTATTCTGTAACTTATAGAGGTCTACACAATACTAACTTACATGCAGTATTCCAACTGTTCTATTTTTAAAAGAATGGACTAATTTGGCAACTGTTTTATTATATGCCATAAAGGTGCTATTAACAGTAATTTATTGTAAAAAGTAAGCGTATATTTCTTCATGTATTTAAGAAAACGAGCTTATAATTATATATCAAGCTACTGACCATCTAAAAATGTTTCAAGTATATCCTACTGTAACTCTTAATTGCAATATAATTATTCTAAAACCCGCCTAGAACAGTTTTTTCGAAGGTAATAGCACAAAATATTGGTATACGTATATACACCCACACATTGTATACCAAAAATCTTAAGATTATAAATGTAATCAACATTCATTTAATTAAGCAAATGAAGTCTATGGAATTAGAAGACAACGAGAATTATTGTCTAATGTTTTTGTTAATGAGTTCCAGTAGGATATTGTGTAAGATAGAAAAAAGAGAACACACAAAGAAAGTAGTGCAGCAGTTCCAAAATGAGCCATATGCATGCAAAAACGAATACAAGGAATGTTCATGTTATTTTGAAATGCAATCACTAGTAACATTATTATAATTTAAGAGGCTGTTTGGAAGTACTGAACTCCTGTAGCAAGAATCATGCAGTAATACATCAAACATTTATTACATCAAAGAGAAAAAAGTGAATCTTGGTGTGTGTTCAAATTATTTTTGAAAATGTACTACATTTGTTAGAATTTATTTAAGTATTTACATTGACAATCATTTTAATAACATAATGAAAGTGTAATCATATTTATTATTATTACTATTATTATTATTCATAATATTATTATGATTATTATTACTATTATTATTGTTATTATTATTATTGTTATTATTATTGTTATTATTATTATTATTATATCATTATCATTGTAATCATTTTTCATTAAAAATAAAAATGTCTGCCCTTAACTTCTGATATTTTCCAGGTTGAAGTCAATCATGGTGTTTATAATGCAAACATACGACTTTATATGGCCAATATATTTCGGGATTTAAAATAATACATTTTATATTCGTAAAAAATGCATTTAAAATGATATGTGGAACTATACATAAAACATTAGAGAACAAAACAAGAAGAGATACTAGATTGAAGTTTTATAAAACATTGGCAGTTCCTGCATTGCTTTATGGAAGTGAAACTTGGGTAATGATCAAAAATACAAAGTAGAATACAAAGTAGAAATGTACTTCCTTAGAAGAACAAAAGGCTGCACAGGAATGGATCGGTTAAAGAATGAAGATATAAGAGCAGAGTTAAATATATATCCATTAAATGATAAAATCAAAGGATATAGAGAAAAATGGTTTAGACATGTTGGAAGAATGAACGTAACAAGATTACCAAAATCAGCATTTAACTACAATGCCAAGAGGTTCAAGGAATGTAGGAAGGCAGTGGAAAGATGGACAGAACAACTGTGAGGCGGAACAGGCATTTTACCTAGCTCGTGAAGTGAAGAAGAAGAAGAAGAAGAAAAAAATTCGTTAAATTGTAATATGCATATGGAGAATAATTTAATTATTGCTTTATCAAAAGAAAGAATGATAATTAGTTATTCAATTAACTATATTTATGGTTTTATACTTATAAGAAAACACTTAAATAACATTGATGAATTATGGGATATTGTTTTAGTGCTCATGGTGATTAAGATGGTTAATGATAAAGAAAAAATATGTAGCTAAACAGTTCCTGGTTTACTTTCATTGAATACAAAGTATACTACAGAAAGTTAACAGGTATCGAAATTATATATATAAATAATATTCAGTCAATTATGAAGGAAATGTTGGTTTAACTGTAGGAGAAAATCTTGACTCTAATAATAAAACACTACATTCGTATTTGTAAGTTTTCTCTTTCACTGATATCAAATTAATAACTTTACATCTTAAAATAAAATTATTAAGACCTTTTCTTAGAGACGATTGCATTATGCTTTATTTTCTTCGAATTAGTAATTACAAAATAACTGATAAATTGTTTTAACATTACTCAGAAGAAGTTAATTATTTTATTATCTTATGAAATTTAAAAAAATAGATTAAACGCGGTTTACATGCTATGAACAATTAAATACATATGACTCGTTCCATTGTACTAAACGTAATATTTTATCTACATTTTCTCATTTCATATTTTTAAATGAGAAATTTCAAACAATTCTGAAATTTCAATCTTTATCCACATAAACGGGCACCAGTATTCTGAATTCCAAAGTTTCTAATCTTTCTGTTGTGTGTCATAAAATTAACTGACATTGTGTAAAGATATCCAATTTAAATGAAATTCGTTAAAAAGTTTAAAAAATATAGTAGAGAAAAACAAGCGATTTGAAAAAATTGTTTCAAATCTTTCCGTTTGAAGCATAATGGATGAAAAAAAATGCTTTACAATAAAATGACCCTTGTTTACTTTATTTTTCAGTTTCGTAACTTCATATTAATATTGTTATAATTATTATTGTTATATTATTATTATTGTGGTTATTACTATTATTATTATTATTATTATTATTATTATTATAGTGGTTATAATTATTATTGTGGTTATTATTATTATTATCATTATCATTATTATTATCATTATCATTATTATCATTATCATTATTATCATTATTATTATCATTATCATTATTATTATCATTATTATTATTATTATTATTATTATTATTATTATTATTATTATTATTATTATTATTATTATTATTATTATTATTATTATTATTATTATTATTATTATTATTATTGTATTATCATAAATGATAATCATAATGATTTAATATAAAATGAATTTTAGAAAATACAATTTGGCCTTTAGTTGAATTCACGAGGTTGGGCTTATATTTTTGAAAATAATAAGGGTATATATTTAGGATCACAAGCACATGCTGGATTTTACGGTAAGAGGAGCCTAAGATCAAAATAAATTTGTTCAAAGAAATAATGGGTAAATAAACATTTGTTAATTGAATATGGAGTTTCTAGTCCATATGAACCTGAGAGTTTGAGCTACAGAGCTACTGTTTCAGACAAGATTACTTGATTCAATAACACGATGAATTTTGTATCAATTCTTCAAATAAACTTCCAAAGTTAAAATAATGAAGCAAGAAAATTATTTCTGTGAAATAAATGTAAATCAATTACTAAATGGAAAAAAATACGCAATTAAGAAATGAGGCAGAAAATATAGACAGGCTATACTAAAAAACACACATTTATAAAAAGAGTAATTTAAAAAATGAATTTATATCCTCCAAAAAATATGAAATTACAGCAAGTAACTCTGTGCAAGCTTTATTTGAGGGGGGATACATGTTCATATCAAAACTGATAGAACTTTGTTTTAGTTTAGAGAATGAAAATTTGGTTGTAACATCTTATCTTTAAACCAGTGAACACATGTCAGGAAATAAAATATGGCGTGTCATGGCATATAGTGGCTCCTAATTCGATTTGTATAAGGGCCGAATCTATGAAGGAAGTAGTTATAAAGAATTTGAATTTAATTTAAACGAATAATTTTAAAAGTCTATGGAAGAAAATTTGTTAGAAATTGATTATAGATAAACAAACCTATTTTGTTATTTGCAGTGGTAAATTATTAGATATCTAATAAAAAAAAATTCGTCTTTAGCATCCTACAGTTACAAATGTAGAATTCCAATCGCTAAATTCATAATTTTCTTTGAAGTCCATTATACTTTGCAATACAACAAATTATATTTCTGGAAATACCTTAATTTCTTTTTCAAATAATTACATATCTGATCTCATATTATTTCAATTATAAAATTTTAATAAGATAATAAAGGCTTTCTCGCTTCAATATAAGTGTTCACTGAATACAGTGACTTTCGTGTGAAAATCAGGTACCAAATAGTTATTCAATTTAGTGAAAATAATATAAAATTCTTACTAGAATATTTAGTCACAAGCAACGATATTTCATCTTTCAATTTTATTATCATTTTGTTTTATTTTTTAATTCAAATGTCTTCATTTATCTACTCCGATCAAAGAGTAATTTCTAAAATTGTTTAGAAAGTCCATTTCACGAATTAATAGATTAATCAAATGTATTTTATAAACTTTTCCTAAACTGTATTATGATTTATATTAATATGTAATACATCATATTAACAATAAATGTTTTTAGAAAATTGTGTTATAAAGTATATGCACCACGCAGAATTTATCGATTCGGCTTTAAGTGTAGACTTGGGGGATAAGCATCTTCAAAGTGCTCATCACTCACTCTTTATTTTCTTTCGTGCAACAACTTATCAACCTATCTGCAAGGCGGTGAATTTATATTTTTAGAAACGCGTGCTGAGATACATGGCTACTAAATCTGCATTTCATAATAGTTACAACCATAAATATTCCCACATGTCTACACGATACAACAATTTAAAAAACTTTATCAAATTAAACAAAGTCCAGAACACATTTTTATAAATTTGTCCTTTGTTCTACATTTTATTTCTCCTGAAATTATTTTACGAAGTTGAAAGACTTGAGCAGCATAACGTATTTCACTAAAAATATGTTTGAATATTAAGGTCCATTATCCATATAAATTAAAGGCACGTAAGTTAGCAAATTAATAATGTTATAATTTCGATATTGCAAATTATTTATAAATGTTGGATAATAGGGCGCTTTTAATAAAATGTAAGAATCAAATAAATTAAATTAAATGGTCTATAAAAAAAGTATAGATATTTTAATTATATATTGAAGTTAAAGAGAATAATTGTGTTATATTAAATTTGTTTATGATTATGACACCAAACATCAACACAACAATAAACAAAATAATATCAATGAAGTATTATTTACAAAATTGTTAATAAAAATCATGTACATTTCATTTAAAAAATTGAATGAATTTAAATAGATATGAATTTCATAACCTTACAAAATCCAATTTCTGTGATGGTAGATAAAAATATATTAGGGTATTTAAAAACTAATTTTGCAAATAGTGATCTGAAATTGTTTAGGCAAATTTTAAACTATGTAATACGAACCTCAAAGCCTTTTTTTTTATAAAATGAGGGAGCAGTACAAAGGTTTTATTGGCGATTTTTTATTATTTTTTAAATAATACCAAATATCGATATTCAAGATTTATTTGGGGCATGCTAAGACATTATGAAACAAACATAAATGTGCATTCATATACATTTAATATCAAAACTAAGAAAATACTATTTTTATCTTGTTTTTATCTTCAGAAATATCTAAGGATTTTGAACTGGTACTGTAAGTATAAATTACGTAAGAAATCATAAAATGTACAAAGTAAAATAAGGAACTTCTCTACTCTAAAATTAGAAAAAATGAGTAAAATTTAGTTTTAAGTGAAATAAAACTCAATACGAAATCAAAAGATTTTTAAAAATATATATATTTAAGATAAAGAATATTTTAGGTTCAAAACACTAAATTTAAATTAAAAAAGTAATTGTCAATAAAAATAACTAAAGCGAGCATAAACATTTAATTTTTATATTTTGTTATTTCACAGCAACACAACATATGGATGCGAAGCAAAAATGT
The DNA here is from genome assembly GCA_030220185.1 of Diploptera punctata. Lineage (NCBI taxonomy): Eukaryota > Metazoa > Arthropoda > Insecta > Blattodea > Blaberidae > Diploptera > Diploptera punctata. Next base: position 1,358,108 of record JASPKZ010005682.1, on the reverse strand, counting down.
GCAATAATATAGAAGCATGGGGTGGAAATAACACCAATTAAAATAAAGTAATTATTTATGATTAAGAAAATATTAACACCAAACAAACACAAGATAGCGAACCGGGTAGCTCAGTTAAGTAACCGTCTACTCGCTGGACGGCCCAGGTTCGATCCTGGGCAGCTATGGTGTAGGGATTTTTACATTTCTCTGCACCAGTGTCCAGATCGGTTCTGGGGCCCACTCACCTCCTGTACAATGTGTACCAGGACTATCTTGGGAGTAATATCCGGCCGGGGCGTGGAGCTGACCACTCACCCCGTTCTCGTGCCGGGGCTGAGAAGATGTGGATCCCTGACTCCACGTATCCCAGAGGCATTCAAGGCCTGGAACGGGGACACCTTTACAAACAACCAATAGTAACATGTCACTAGCAAATCTAGATGGACACGTTTAATATATTGAATTACTATATATGTACTTTATATTATATTCTGATATTAATATCATTATACTATAATATCATTATCAAAATTTAACACTAAAAGATTTAATTATTATAGAAATACTTTTAGATTTTTAAGAAACATTTGTCCATTTCTTATAATATTTTAGTTAAATATAATCATCATGGTTATAGTCCTCGAATGATGTAAATGGATATTTATGGAACACATTTGCAACTTCTAAAAAATTATTGTGCTCTTCAAATACAGAAAAATTAAAAACAATCTTTATATTATTATATTGTGTTCTCTCAAATTAGTAATAATTTCATTCAAAATTTCAAATATTTTAACAAATGGTACGTATTCGTTTATATCATTACGAGGACACTATTTAGGAGAGTTATTACTATTACCATTATTATTATTATTATTATTATTATTATTATTATTATTATTATTACTACTACTATTACTATTACCATTATTATTATTATTATTATTATTATTATTATTATTATTATTATTATTATTATTATTAAGATAATCATGGATTGGGAACCACAGGGAAGGAAAAAGAAGGGTAGACCAAATATTACGTGGATTCAGGGAATTAATGAAACTAAGAGGGAATGTGAAATAGAAGAAGATATATGGATGAACAGACAAGAATGGAAAAATGTGTTGAAACAAATGTGTAGTTAACTGTGAACATGGGTACCGGAAAAAATGTATATTCATTGTAAAAGCCGGAATAATAAAAAAATATTATTATTATTATTATTATTACTATTATTATTATTATTATTATTTTAAAATTATAATTGTATTATACATAGTTAACTTAGAAATTATACAATCTTATGATTTGTTTGTATGATACTCCTTTATCAACACTTATGAAATTCATATGAAAGCACCGTTGAGATTATGTAGTAAGATGTTAATTAAAAAATTGGTACTTGGTAAGTCAGTCGTGCTCAACTAAACTATTAAACTTCATCAAGTTATTCCAATATGGATGCCTTTAAAAACATTGTTTCATCTTTTGCATTTTAACTGGTAATGCAGAAGATGAAACATTATTTTTGAAAGGCCTCCATATTGGAATAACGTGATGAAGTTTAATAATTTAGTGGAGGACGACTGACTTACCAAGTACCAATTTTATGATATTAACATCTTATACGCTTTTATGTTTTATTTTAATTTATGTATCATTACGATCAACAGTATGGTGTATATACAGGGTGCTGCAAAAAACACCAACGACGGAGGTGAGGTGGTATAATGAGATATGATATGTTGATAATTTTTTAATAAGGTACCAATGTCCGGAAATTATGCGTTTTCACACTAGGAGTAGCTAATTTATCAAGAGTTCTGTTAGTTGGATATCAAGACTCAATACGTGTCAATACTGTCACAGTCACATCAAGTTTTCAAAACATCCACATCCCATCTCATTGCAGAGCGTACATCGGCGGTGTAGTGATTGGCGCATACGTTCAAATACGCCTGGCCTCGTCTGAATTATTTCTGCAACAGCGTGGATTCAGACTATAAGATCCATACGTGACTCTACTGGAGTCTGATAAACAGACTGTTTCATGTCGCTCCATAAAAAGTAGTCGAGAGGGTTAAGATCAGGTGATCTCGGAGGCCATGGGACTGGTCCACCTCTGCCAATGCATCGACCTGGATACGTGGTATCCAAATGTCTCGTCACATTGGCATGGAAGTGAGCTGCAGCCATGTTGCAGCCACATTCCGTTGCGAAACCACGTATCATAGGATCCGTACCTGTGAGGTGTTGTCAAGTAACGAGTCTTCAAATCCTTCGAACTAACACTGATCTTGAGACATAATTTACTAGTCAGTGTGCAAACGCATCATTTCCGGACATTGATACCTTATTAAAAATAATCAACATATCTCAATATACTACCTCACCTCCGTCGTCGGTTTTTTTGCAACATCCTGTATATAAGATAGACTTTTGGACATAGGATCATAGATAAAATATACCTTCGTTAATTTGTTAACATTTGATACTCATAATACGGTATTAAAATTATTATATGTTTCTTATGGCTCTTACAGCTTAAGTCGAACCCGGCTTCCCCTTTTGGGGATTTTATTACGCTTATTCCCTTATAGATGTCGTGAGTGATTTGTGGTCGGCATGCGGCCTCAAGAGACATCTAATAGCATACTAAGGTATTACTTGGATGGTACTTAGTCGGTAAATTTTGCTTAGGGGACTCTTTTTTCAGTCTAAGGTTCTTTGACGAGCATTAAAATGTTCAGTTTCGGGCCCACGGTTTCAAGACCCTCCTGGGAGACTTGTTTATTGGATTTTTTCATCCTAAAAATGCATCGATCCCGGCCGGGTTGAACCTGCGACAACCGGGACTAGAGCCAAGGAACATAACCACAGACCACCGCAACCGACATTAAACTTAAATAGGAGCATATGATTATGTGGTGTGAGTTAAGATCTTAATAACGGATTGCAAGAAACTTAACTGTTAAGAACAAAGTAATTGTTTTTCTCAAAATCTAGACTTAATTAAATATTTACAATTTTGCTCATTATTTGCAGATATTTCCACAGATGTTTTAAAAGCCAAAAGCAGAAAATAAATTTGACTAATTCCCAATGGTTGGTCAGGTCTGAAGTCATCACATACCACTCCACGCTCCCAATTTATTCTTATACTGGATTATGAGTATCAAATACAATAAAGCTTTAACAGCTTGTAACTCAGGTATTTTTCAACTGGGCACTCGGATCCTTATCTCAGATTGCTTTTCTGTATCTACTCTGTAACTATACATTTTATTGGTTTGACTAATTTACATCCTAAATAAGCTTTTTATTTCCATGTTTTTACTTAGATATTATTGCAACATGATGTGAGAAAACGGCGGGTAACCACTGCTAGCACAGTTTCAGGCGAGCGAGTAAGCATTTCCCCAGTACTTCTGCAATCTCACATCACGTTATAACAATGTCTGTTCATGGGATTAATTTCAATAAGACATCTTCAGTCTGTACATGATTTGCAATTTCATCTTTACTTTACTCTTAAAATTCAATAGGCTCTCTGTGAAACAAAACAGTGTCACAAAAGTGCTTGTGAATTTAAATTGATTAATGAGGTAAGTTTATTAATATAACATTGAGTAAATGCACATATATTGTTATTATTATTATTATTATTATTATTATTATTATTATTATTATTATTATATTAAATTCTTGAATATTCCTAATCCAAATTTTAAAATCAATTTTCTTTTATCTGCCATCTATTTTATGTGCGTCCACTATTGAATGTCAAGACATCTTGAGTCTGTACACGATTTGCAATTTCATCTTTAGTTTACTCTTAAAGTTCAATAGGCTCTCTGCGGAACAAAACAGTGTCAATTCAGTGAACTAAGTTCAATAATTTATGTTAAGGTATAGTTACAAACGTGCTTATGAATTTAAATTGATTAATGAGCTAAGTTATTAATATAAAATTGAATAAAATGCACAATACATTATTATTATTATTATTATTATTATTATTATTATTATTATTATTATTATTATTATTATTATTATTATTATTATTATTATTATATTAAATTCTTGAATATTCCGAATCCAAATTTGAAAATCAGTTTTCTTTTACCTGTCATCTATTTCATATATGTCCACTATTGAATAGAGAATGAGAGGGATTTAAAAGGAATTACAATTTTATCCATAGGAGTTTAGAATGTGTTATGTCTGTATAAGAAATAGAAAAATACATAAAAATAGGAAAAATGGAAAAGCAACTGCACCAGGCGGCATCCACTTAGAAATGTTAAAATGTGGAGTAGGCCTATATAAACTTCTAATATTGCTCACAAAATTTTACAATAAAATTCTTCAAGGACAAAAAATTTTCAGGCGAATTGAAATTATGTTATATGAGTTTCACATATAAGAAGGGTGACCACAAATTGTGTTCTAGTTCAATCTATGTTCTAGAACAAATTATGTTCTATGCGTAAATAATGATGATATTTACATGAATTATTAAAACACAGTCGGAAAGAAGTATTTGAATTTGGAAGAACAATGCGGGTTTACTGCTGAACGATCTTGTACCGATCACATATTTACGTTGAGATTTATTGGATAAATTCCAGAAAATAATACAACCATTAGGACTGATATTCATAGACGCTGAAAAAGCTTATGACACCATACCAAGAACATTTCTATTGAAAGCATTACAAGAAATGTAGATAAGTGAAGAGGTAATCGACATATTAAAATCTATATTTCAAAATAGATATCAGGTGAAAAAAGGCTACATATTTATTTAAATAATGCAACACCTCTAAAGGACTCGTCTAATGATGTTGCTTATCACCAGCACTTTTTAATATTTATTTAGATATAAAACTTTGGTCCAGGAAATGCCAGAACCTGGGAATTAACATTGGAATAAATTATTACTTACATAATCTATTGTTTGCAGATGATCAAATCATTATTATACAAAATATAGATGATGCATCATACACGGTCAGAAAATTAATCCAGGGATATGTAAAATAAGGATTACAAATGATATAAAAAAGCACAATATTTGACAATCAGTATTGATGAACAATATATTATAGGAATGAATGATATTAAACATGTCAAGAAATTTATATATCTAGGATCAATCTTAGAAAAAGAGGTTTTCATCACAATCAGAAATAGAAAAAAGAATAACAGATGGACGGAGAGTAGTAGGTATGCTGAACTCTGCATTATGGAGTAAAAACACCCTTTACAGAACAAAGGAATTCATCCATAAGGTCATTGCATTATGTTATATGGATTAGGGACATGGACAATTAAGAGGTACGAAGCTAACAAGTTATTAGCAACAGAGATGGATTACTGGAGATGATGAGAACGGAATTCCAGATTAGAAAAAAATAGAAACGTTGAAAGAAATGTACTACAGACAATTGAAGAGAGACGATTATGATAGAACGGACAAATCAAGAGAATTACATTCGATAGAATCCCTAAGAAGATCTTGGAATGGAGAATAGATGGGAAAAGAAGAAAGAGAGGACCTTAATTTTTCTCTATTTATTTAAATTTATACTATGTCAATCTTTTTTTTTGTTTTTTATATATCTTGTTCACATTATATATTTAATTCTTAATCAAAATAAATTATAAATATTAATTGTGTGTATATATATAATGTAATCGTTTAAGTTTATTGTAATTTAGATGTAAGACTACCTTTTTTTTGTATTTTTAATACCTGGTTGAGTGGCAGACAAGGCCTTAAGGTCTTAACTCTGCCAGGTAAAATAAAGCTATTATTATTATTATTATTATTATTATTATTATTATTATTACTATTATTATTATTATTACTATTATTATTATTACTATTATTATTGTTATTGTTGTTATTATTGTTATTGTTGTTATTATTGTTATTATTGTTATTATTATTATTATTATTATTATTATTATTATTATTATTATTATTATTATTATTATTAAAGAAGGTTGGATATATGGTGTGAGAAGAAGTACATGTGAACCGGGACTTACAGATGAGGATGTTCAGGACCGCTACAAATGTAGAAGCCGAATTTCTTGAGGATGACGCAAACCATTATATTATCGATAAATTCCGAGATAAAGATTATTATTATTATTATTATTATTATTATTATTATCATTATTATTATTACCTATTTTTTCGAAAAAATGTCTTGAATTACGTTTACATATGATTTACGAGTAAGTGATGATAAAATGTATTTGATAAGTCAAACATTCTGACTTTGTATACTAATTAGGCCATGAAATGAGATTATCGTGATTTATTACACAAATTAATTATGGTATCGCTCATTATCTGCAAATATACTATCCCTTTGATCGAAATATAGAGTATATTTATTTAAAAAATGAAATTTTAATTAAATTAATGGACCATATGATTTTTAAATCGGTGTTTATGTAGCTATTTGTAAGACCTGAGCGAATATCACTATTTACTGAGCATTAAATCTTCTAAAGTCAATGTTATGCAGGTCTAAAGATTTATTCTGGGATTTTAATAACAACATTATAATTATTTTATCTGGTCGTAATTTGTTATTTTGTTCTCAAGGTTAAGTTTATTTTTTGTAAAATGCCGTGCTGTATTTTTTTAAAGAAAATTTAGTTTATGGTACATGTAATTTATTAATTTATGACAAGATTCTTTATTATTTCCGCCAAATTTATTATTACGAATGTGAATATCTGTAATACAATTCTAAGAATAAATTATATAATTAAAACATAATTTGATTTTAGTAACTTTATATTATATTTGAGTTCATATTCTAACATGTTTGAAAAGTCTCACATTTTCAGTTTTATAAAACAATTCAAGGCTAATTTTACTATAGTTAATATTAACAATTTATTTTCTGTAAGATAACTTAAAAAATCTTATTAATTTCAAATAAATCTAGTACGCCTATCGCTCAGTTCAGAATCAAAGATTGGAATTCTTTTATAAATTTTATCTTATTTTTCAATGAACACATTGGAATTCACAACTATCCTTTTTCTCATATCATTAAATATTTGTATAAATGTTAAAGCTCCCTTTGGGGAGATGGCAAGAGACCGTAACGGGCCACCAGGCCTAATACATTGAAGGAAGATGATGATGGTGTTAAAGCTCCTAAAATGAAACAGTGCACCTAACGATGATACCACAAAAGTCTAGGAAAAAAGTGTAATTTCAGGTTTTGGGTATTGCACAGTATAGTAGTGTTCAGATGTGCCGACGTTTCCGAGTCTTTACTGGGCTGAAATGGGGCAAGTGTCATTTCAGCCCAGAAAAAGGAACCAGCAAGACTTGAAAAATGTTGTCACATTTCAACCATTTTATTGTGGTACAATAACCTGAAGTCACACTATGGATCGTCGTGAAAGTCTTAATCATTATTCGAGAAAAAAGTTTTCGCTATTCATTATTACTTCCTCTCAATATGATTTTATTTTATTTTACCTATAAGGTATATTAGTGATTATTTTTAATATCATTGCTTTTTATAATTTTCCCTATAAGGTTTATTTTTTAGAGAAATTAACATTTCTTATATTTACTGTTCTAGAAATAGGATTTATTTTGTTTTATTTATTAGTTAAATTAAAAATATAATAGTGAAATTATGTTTAAATAGGCTGTAAATGAAATCAGGCTATCTATAAATAAACTTATTTATGTTAGTTAAATTTTAAGGAAAACAGATTCAATCATAGTTGCATTATATTAATTATGAATATTTATTTATAAGAAATATAAGCGTTGAACGCACACATCAAGAAATTCTTGAAATTAAGTTGCCATGCATTAATTCCTGTTTCAAGTACATATCAGAACTTGCAACACCTTACAGCGAAGAAAACAAAATGTTGAAAACGTTAGGCTTTGCAAGTTTTCTCTGTACTCTGGTCACTTGTTTTCTAAACTACAGACAGAATTTACTGTTTCAATAATTGAAATAATTGTCATTTATTAATACCTATATAAATGCACACGAAAACAAGTGAACCACAATAACTTCTTAATATTAGTATGTTAACATATTATTGTGACATTTTATTAGCCTCAATATAGTTAATGTTACTTTTCATCAGACAAATTCAAATGTTTTTATTGCAAAGACTGATTTCATTTTTGTTGACACTTTGGAGAAATAAGTATAAATAAAAAAAAGTTAGTCTGGATCGTTATGACCAACAGATATAATCGTTCTCCCTAGCCAAAATACATTTTTTAAGTTTGAGAAAATGTATTGGCAATTTAGTACAATTAATTTATCTATTTATTTTGTATATACTAGGACTGATCAAAATTCTAATCCAAACTACTAAAATATTTTTATCGATCAGAATTAAGAACTTGTATTTATGGAACCACGTCTTTGCAATACTACACCTCTAAACCTTAAAAAGAGAAACATAATATATGAAAGTGGTTTATTTTATTTAAAATACCATACTATACTTAAAAGCAGAAATGCATTGTGTCTATTAATCAAATTTAACATAATTAATTCATAATGAATAAACGTAAATTTACAAAATTGAATCTTATTCCGTTATAAAATAATTCTGAGTATAAAGGTATTCCTTTGTTTCAGTATTTTCAAAACATGGGCCACCACGTTCTGTTAGTTCTGAATGTCAAGGTGTTTCAAAATTTTGGGAATCAATATGTCTTTACTTTAGTGTTTTTAAGAATAAGATTAATTTTGTAGACTATTTATCTCATAGACCTATAATTATCGGTCCTCCTGTTGATAAAATGTCCTCTTCCTGTTCGTAATGAGAGATATCTCCACACATTAACTTATTTCACAAGGATATCGATTCAACAATGTGCGATCAATATGGTACAGCAAGAAATGCCAAAATAAAACAACTTCAAAAATTACAAGAAGAAAGTTAGTTCTGGTGCTCTAAAATTATTAAATGTTGTAGAATGAATCTGCATTATTGTTAATAGTTATTTCTCATACAATTATCTGTTATTGATTTTTCCCAAGCCCAAAGAGATTTAACAGTAAAGATATGCTATTTATAACTATACAGACGGCTTAGAAATCGACCGGAAGTAAGATTGGAAAAGTGTGGATTTGTTCAACAACGATCGACGGAAGATGCAGTTTGTAAAGTATTGGATTGGTGCAATACAAGTGTTGAAAAATAAAGAAATAGAAATATTAATATCGTTAGATATAACAGGTGCCTTTGTCCACGCCTGTGGCCTAAGATACTTCATCAACTGAAAGTAAAATATTGTCCCAGAAATGTACATGTTCTCATAAGGAACTATTTTACAAACCGACAAATATAATTATCTATATGTGATGCAATGGTCACAAAAAGGATTACAAGAGGTTGCTTGCAGGGTTCAGTATGTATCCCAGGCTTTTGGAACATCTTATATGATTATCTTCTTCAACAACGTCTTCCTGATGGGTGTAAATTATTGGCATATGCAGATGATACGCTATTTTTGGTTAAATCCAGTACTATTGGACCTTTACAAAATAATGCCAATAAAGCACTGCTATACATATATATACTTATGAGGTAACATAAATAAGCTCAGTTTTAAAGCTTCTAAAACGTCAGCTGTGGTGATCACAAGACGAAGAAATCTTTCCCCAATTAACCTCCTTGCGAATAATCAGTCCATTATTCTTGTTGATAAAATGTCCTATTTGGGCGTTGTTTTGAATCAGAAATTAACTTTTCGGCATCATTTTGATTTTCTTGCCTCCAAAACAAGTAAATTACTCTTCAATCTAACAAGAGTCACCAGACCTTCATGGGGTCTTAATAACATCATTCTAAGAATTATTTAGCGAGGAGCGATTGAACCATTGATATTATATTGTGTAGCAGCTTTTCATAATATACTACATAGGAAATGGGCTCAGAATAAACATCTTCAAATGCAGCGTGGCTTTTTATTGAGAATTATAAGAGGATATAGAACAATCTCCACAGATGCTGCACTCGTTGTTTCTGGAATTGAACCTGTGTTTCTGACTGGTCTTTTCAAAGCCTACATTAGTAACATCAAAAAAGGCCGCGAAGTTCCTGCAGTTTTTTCCCAATTTCATCTTCATAGGTCTAAACATTTTCTCTCTGCGTGTCACCCGGCTAATTACAAAAGTTATCTGAGAGAATCGTATTCAAAACATGTTGACGAATATAAGATCTTTACTGATGGATCGCGATATGTGGATGAAATGTCTGAAGTGGACAAAGTGGGCTGTGCTTTTATTATATATAAAGATGGCTAGAAATTGTATCTTACCAGTTCAAGATTTCGACACAATGTTCAATTTTTCAAGCAGAATTATTGGCTATAAAAGGGGCTATTAAATGGTGCTCAAATATACAACAAAGTGTTCGTATAAGTGACTCCAAATCAGTTCTATTAACCATTGCTGACAAATTTAATTTGGATCCTATTGTCTGCAAAATAAGACATTTGTTTCAGAAGAATTCAGCACACATTTGTTTGTCCTGGATTCGAGGACACTCTGGAGATACTGGGAATTAACAAGCAGACAGTGTGGCAAAGTCAGCTGCCAGTTCAAACTTACCAATTGGTTATGACTTGTGTCCTTTTACTTACACAAAATGGAAAATCAAGGAGTATATTATTGCTGAATGGGATATATTATGGCAAAGTACTAACAATGGTATGACAACTCGAGAATTATTTTTCCCAACAATCTATGACAGACCTAAATGCCAAAATATAGTTCCCAGCTCATATTAACTCACTTTTTAACCGGACACGAAACATTTCAGGCATATTTACACAAATTTAAAATATCAACAAATGCAAATAGTAAACGTGGAAAAGATATTCAAACAGTCAAACATATTCTGTTTAATTGTCCAATGTTGTGGTTAGAACGTTATAAACTTAAAACAGGTTTGAATTTTAATGAAAAAATTATTCCAGTCCTCTTTGTTATATTCTTAACGACAAAAATGTTATAATTACTTCTTCTCTTTTGTATATAGTGTTTATTCTCAACTATAATTTAATTTTACTGTGTGCATCTTTGTTAAAATATTATTATATAATTGTCTTTTGTTCTACTATTTTATGTTAATGTACTTGTTAATGTTACATAATTACAACCCTTATACACCGTAAGGTAAAAAAAAGAGTTTTAATCTTTGGATATAATAAAAAAGTAGGGTAGGAATACATAACCCCACATTTGGTAAATATTAAACGTTATAATTATTTTTAGCTTTTGATGTATTATTCTCTAAATAGTCACTCCAAATCCAACGCGAGGATATGTTTTTGATTAGACAAAATCACTCGCTACTTTGTCGCTCGTGATTTTTTTCAGAAAAACACAACCTCTTGTTAGTTATAAAGAGGTATACTACATTAATAAGTACAGGTTACTAACTCACTGGGACTCTAGCACCCAGAGGTTCATTGTCGCGCGGATGTTAACTGGCCATACTTCCCTACCCTTAACAAATATTTTCCCTGTATAATTCACCTCCAAATTATCGTTAATGTTATTCTTCCATCTCTACAGAAAGCATTCCGTCTACTTTGTCTGGAATAAGTTTCCATGCCCCTGTTTAATTTCCCATTACTTTATTTTTTTAAAATATGGACAAAAACTGCCTTCAATAGTATTTTAAAATGAAATACTAAAATTTACATTATAATACTCTGTCATAAATATTAACTTTCAGTGAAATTAAGGTAATTTTTAAAAATAATTTGATAAATCAAGCGAGAAATTCTGAGTCACTTTACACTTACAGTATCAGTCACATATCTTGATAAATGAATACTTAATTGTACTTGGTTATTGTTTTCTTGTTTTTTATTAACAGTAGACTATTTAAAATATTCTATGAAATCTGAGTTCAATTTTTTGACATCGTTTTAATATTTTCATAAAATACGAATAGGCCTATCTCAAATTAATATTAATATGCGCATAAAAAGGTAAACATAATAAAACTTGTACCTAACATGTCAGTCATCCTAAAAAACTCATTAAAATACTGTAGGCCTTTCAGAATATCTTGTTCCATCTTCAGCAGCTGATTACGTACTTGTTGAAGATGGAACAAGATGTTCAGGAAGGCCTGCAAAATTTTAATGGTATTTTATTTGTTGGAGGACGACTGACATCTCAATGGTGGTTCACAATGAATTTAAAAAATATATATGCTTGTCATTGTCAGTAAAGTAAACTCTCTACTCGTTTCCGGCGTAATGCTACGTCAAGGGATAAGATGATATGAAATCCCTATTATTGAAGGGCTGTGATATATGATGATCAGATCTGTACCATCATGGGGACAGATGAAATGGAACGAAATGAATAAGTATGGAGGAGTGGTGAATTTAGTTTTGGCAGGGGAAAACGGGAGAAATCACAAGAAAAATCTGCCTTGGATCAGACTCGTTCTTCACGAATCCATGGAGTTACTGAGACATGAACTCAGAACCCAGAGGTGGAAGACGCCAGTGATTCGTACTTTTGTAAATTTGGTGTATATATATATATATATATATATATATATAAATTCGTTTTCTTGTATGTATATGTATTATATATTTCAGGCACTTTTATGTAAACTTACAAATTATTGGTCAACCAATTAATCAATTAACTACTATATATATATATATATATATATATATATATATATATATAAATGTTACTTTGTTTGTTTGTTGGTTTGTTTGTTTGTTCGTACTTCATGCGCGGCCATATCGTTGGTCTGATTGTGATGGAGTTTTTTGCAAAATCTTTAGGAGATTCCCGGGATGAACATAGGCTATAAGAGAGTTGAGGTATTCAACTCCTACACCCTTTGTAGTGAAAAACGTGAAAAAGTCCCTTTTTTTACCTTAAATGGCTTACGCTGCCTAAACCATAACAAATACACAAAATGAATGTACACAGAATTGAATATCTCAAAAAAACTCTACAACAAAATTCCGTGACAGTATATGTTTATCTTTTACAGATAACACACAATAGTCATTTTTGTCTTTCATTGATGCCAAGGAGATCGGGATAAGTAGATTCCCGGGCAAGCATGTGCTGCCATACCATTCATCCGATTCTGTAAATTTTCAGGATTTTCCCGGAAGGTTATGGGTTATAAGAGAGTTGTTAATACTCAAACCCTTCACCCTAAAAAGAACCTTCTGTAGTGAAAAAAGTCACTTTATGTAAACTTAAATGGCTTACGCTGCCTAAGCCATAACAAATACACAAAATGAATGTACACATGGTTGAATATCTCAAGAAACTCTACAGAAAAGTCCGCGACAGCATATGTTTATCTTTTAAAGATAACTTACAATAATCAGTTTTGTCTTTCAATGATGCCAAGACGATCGGGATAAGTAGATTCCCGGGTAAGCATGGCAGCGCACGGCGGGTATTCTTTTATGGATAACTCAAAATAACGATTTTTTTCTTTCAGCTCACTTATGCCAAGTACATCGGGATGCGTAGATTCCCTGGCAACGCCGTGTAATCAGCACGGGGTATCTAAAAATAATAACGATATAAATTTATATCTATTTTTTCTTTTACTTATTCAACTAAATGCAAAAACAAATCATTTACTTAGGTGTAGCAGCTCACGGCGAGTATTAGCTAGTATATATAATTTCTTTCTTTATCTCAGTTCTATCTCTCACCTTATAGGTACTTTTTACATGTCACACGCCACCCGGGCCTTACAGTAGCACGACCTCTTGGGAAAGGGATTTTATCCTGTGGATCACAAACATACTTTCTTGATCACACAAGGACATGAAGGACCTCCCCGAATGAGTGAACAGGTCAATGCCAGGGCGTCCTCCGAGACATTACTACATTAAGGCGAAACACACCATTCACATACATTTATAGCGAACATGGCTAATATGATAATGATGTTTACGATCGCCAGGAGATATTCGGTGACCGCTAACCTTAAAATTTCCTGACATTTCTCCTACAAGAGAGAAAAAACCGCGAAAAGACCATCAGCCAAGAAACTTGTCCACACCGGGGATTGAACCCTGGCTCAGTGCATACGAGACATCCGTAGAGTATATGTATGTATGTTTGTGTGTGTGTGTCATGAAAAGAAAAATTAATGCCTGAACCGGAATTTGAACTCGGGACCTCTACTCTATAAGTTAGTGCGTTACCGAACACGCTATTCAGGCATCCCAAGTAAACAATTTTCCTTTCCAATTCTCAAATCATAAGAAGCAGCGGGAAGCGTCCGCAGCGCTATCTTACGGTTTCTATGTTCTTTTTCTTCTTCTTCTTCTTCTTCACTTCACGGATTACGCAAATTGCCTGTTCCGCCTCACAGTTATTCTGTCCATCTTTTCACTGGCCTTCCTACATTCCTTGAACCTCTTGGCTTGTAGTTGAATGCTGCTCTTGGTAATCTTGATACATTCATTCTTTCCATGTGTGTAAACCATTTCTCTCTATATTCTCTGTTTTCTCATCCAATGGATATATATTTAACTCTGTTCTTATATCTTCATTCCTTATCCGATTCAATCTTGTGCAGCCTTTTGTTCTTCTAAGGAAGTTCATTTCTGCACTTTGTATTCTACTTTGCAATTTTTTGGTCATTACCCAAGTTTCGCTCCCATAAAGTAATGCAGGAACCGCCAATGTTTTATAAAACTTCAATCTAGTATCTCTTCTTATTTTATTCTTTAATGCGTTATGTATAGTTCCGCATATCATTTGAAATTTCGACAGTTTCATATGTATGTCTCTTTCAGTTATTGTGATTTTAGTAAAATTACAACCCAAATAATTAAAATTTGTTACTTGTTCCAGAGGTTGTTGTCTATTACAATTTTTGTTCTTATATGATCGTTTCCCCAAAATGTCATTATTTTTGTTTTTTCTTTCGATATTTTGAAATTATATTCTTGGCATAACTCATTTAATTGATGTAAAAAGTAATGCAAATTATTTTCATTTTCTTGAATAATAACCACATCGTCAGCATACATTAAAAAGTTTAATATTTTAAAACGGTCCATTCTTATACCTATATTAACAATACTTTTCCAATTTTGGATGATGTCATTAATATATAGATTAAAAAGGGTAGGTGATAAACTACACCCTTGTCTTACACCTCTATTTATTAAAATAGCTTCGGTCTTTGATGTGCCTATATTTATTATAATTTGAGACTTTACATACAAACTTTTTATCACATAAATTAATTTTGCGGGGTAGCCATGTATTTCCATTATTTTCCATAACTTATCTCTATCAACACGATCAAATGCCTTCTCAAAATCAATAAAAGCAACATGCGTCTGTAGGTTATGTTCTCTTCTTTTTTCAAATATTTGCTGTAATATGAATAAATTATCTGTTGTTGATCGCCCCGTTCTAAAGCCATTTTGTTCTTCTTCAAATATTGCTTCTGCGATTATTTTAAGTCTTTTATTTATAACCCTTGCATAGATTTTATAAATTGAATTAAGTAGGCTAATTCCTCTATAGTTCTTACATTCTCTTCTATCTCCTTTCTTAAATAACGATATGACTTCAGCTATATTCCAACTTTCTGGTATTCTGCAGTTTCTCCAACATTCATTAAACAAATGCAATATTCTCCAATGTAGAAATGTTCCACCATATTTTAGAAGCTCCATATTTATCTGATCAGGACCAGCTGCTTTTCTGTTTTTGGTTTCTTTTAAGGATTCTTGAAGTTCATCAAATGTAATCATATTAGTTTGAATTTCTCTTGTTTCATTATCTGGATACGATTCTTGTTTTTCTTCGTCTTCTTCTTTTTCTTCTTTACACAATACATTTTTATAGTGTTCTATCCATCTTTCTTTGTTAATAACATCTATATTAAGAAAGCATTTTAATGACTATTTAACTCATGCCACAAATGCTAGTCAATGACCAATCACGTTTCAATGAATGTTGTTTTACAACCAATGACAGTCGTGTTTCACCTCGCTCTTTATCGATTTCTCTTTATCAGCTCCTGCTTTTGTGATAAAAGGAAGCTCCTCCTTTTTAATGTTCTGAACAGGTTAAAGCATTATTTTTCTCCAACAATACATTGAATATAGCAAATAATGAAAAGATTCCTTGATTTTACTGAGTTGTTTACTAAAAAAATGAATGAATAACCCATAATGTTGATTATATATATATTTTGATGTGTTTTATTATTTCTCCACTTGGGTGCACTCTTACATTATTGCGATCTTATTTGGCAATAAATAATATAATCAATTGAGTCGGTGTTTAGTTGATGAAAATCCATATTTATTAATTAAATAATATGATCAAGCAGCAGTAAATGAACATAACCTCACATTTCTGATTTGTTTTCTAACATCGCCGTTTACATTAAATATATAAATATTTTTAAATAACTATAGTTAAACAATGATTTGTGAGTAAACAGCTTAATTTTATTCGTTAAATAGTCCTAACAAATGCCACTCTTGATTTCCAAATTATCTACATAAATTCACTCCTCACTTCGTGAGTCGTGAATTTATCGATAATTTGGATATCACTCGTGGCATTACTTATGAGAATATTTTTACATTATAGCAGTAACGCATTTTATTATATGTATATTTATTTATTTAAGTAAACCCCTTGATTTTGTTTGCTGCCCTGCCTTTTTAAAAAAGGTAAATTTTCTACAGGTTATGTTTATATTAAATTCAATAGAAAGGCTAAATGTTGTGGACCGTTGTGGTTTACAGCTGTTTTGTAATAGGCACGTGGCTAACATGAGCTAAACACTCTTGCATGATGCCCCGAGGCACTTCCAGTAAAAAGTAACACGACACGTTTACGAGCCAATCCTTGTAATTACTTACATTTACACATGTTTAGCTAATAGATGCCCGAAATAAAAGAGAAAAAATGAATGCCATAAAAATATTAAGCGTACATATCGCAATGAAGATATAAAAGCAATGTTTGCATCAATGGTCATTATGGAATTATTAATGTTCAAATAATACATTTTAACCAACTACAGTGATATTTAAATGTTTAAACGTGTGACTAAACTTGTAATAAAATGTTGAATTATACCAAATAAAATTTATAATTGTACACTCGCCAAATGTTATCTGAAATATCAAGCTAAACTACGTTCTTTCGTAATTTTCACACAGAATAATCAACTATCAACTATGATTCCTTTTTTTATACCATGTGCAACTAATTAAAAATAATTCTATAAAAAATAAACTTGGTTTAAAGTTGTTCAAAATCAGGTAAAACTTGTCATAATTTATTTTGAACTAATTCATATTTCAAAATCATTTACAAAATGTTGTCAGTGGCTTCTTCATAATCTTGAGTTTAAAAGAATTCTAGGGTTTTCAAAATTTAATAAACTCTCGATGTTTCCTCTCAGATTTAATTTTTATTCTAGTTTCGTCATATCTATCTACCATTCCGTTTATCTCATTATTCGAAATCCTATAACTTAAATTGCTACAAAGTTACTCCAGTCCTGTAAAACTGGATGATTTATTTATATTTAAATGCATTAATTATGGTTGTTCTATAAACCTATATGATACTCCCAAATAATCGAAATGCTACATTCATATTCTTATATACGTAATTAGAACAATTTTCGTGAACACAGATTTGTGTACAAATCTAAAAAACTACAAGAACACAAAAAATTAATTTAAGCCTTACTTAGGAGTGCTCACGCCATAGCATAGTTTGTTAAGGCAATATGCGGAATGTCGAAGTTTTGAGTCCCGGTGGATCTGGATTTTTAAACTAGCCTAAACCTTCTCTGGACACCATGACCTTGGGACCAACTCAAACTCTAAATGAAATGAAAACCAGACGCTCCATGTGGAGCAGCTTGAACGTCACGCATAGCTCAAATCCTGTGCCGATTGTCTTGAAAAGTGGGAGCCTTAATTCTCTACTACCCAAGGGTCTCCCAAGGCCTCTAGTGGAATCACTTTATCTTTTACCTTCCTTAGGTTCATTTTAATCACTTATGTGATTTGTTTTCCTACATAAATAGGAGGTTGATGAAAGATATTGATAACAATATTAGTGAATTATGTTATTTATACGCGATTTTTAAATTCAAATTCTATCTTGCCATGCTAGAGTTCATATGTACAAACACCCACAATATCATTATTTCACATTCTTGTCATTGGGATTTATTGTCTCGCCACGTAAATAATTAATAATATGTATATATATATAATTATGAAACTTTATAAAGTAATTGCATTGCATTTGCTGTTATATGGAAGTGAATGCTTGACCTTAATATCAAACCATTTTAGACAAATAGAATAATCAGAAATTATATTTCTCCTATTTATATCAGGTTATAAATTACTAGACCTCAAAAGAGTCATAGATATTAGACAAGAATTAAATATATAATCAATTGTGTGTATAGTAGAAAAATACTGAACAAACTAGAGACATCACATTCAACGAATACAGACTCGAGGATATCGAAAGCTGCTCTACACTATAACCCATAAAGTAAAGTGATCCCACTACAGGCCTCAGGAGGCCCTTGGGGTAGTAGGCGGTTAAGCTCCCACTTTTCTGGACAATCGGCACTTGATATCAGCCGGGTTGTCAGCCCTGCGTGACGGTCGCCTTTACCCCCAAAACAAGGGTCTGGTACTCATTTCAGTTAGAGGCTGGGTCGACCCCAGGGCCATAGTGCCGCCAGAAGTCTAGGGTCAGTTTAAAAATCCTGACCTCACCGGGACTTGAACCCTCGATCTTCCGGCTTGTAGCGCAGTGCCTTAACCACTACGCTATGGCGTGCCCCACTATAATCCATAAGGAAAAAAATAAATATAGGCCGACCATTGAAGAGATGGCGTGAACAACTACTTTGAGACGGAATAGGCCAGAAGGCCTAATCCTTGAAGCAGATGAAGAAAAAAGATGAAGAAAATGATGAATATATTCTGAAGTGAAATGTTTATCGAATCATTTGATATAGAACATTCTTCGAACATTATGATTGTTTCAACTCAACTCGATGGCGCGACAGGCCTAGAAAGCCCTTGCCTATTATCCAGCTGCTGACCTCACATCCACATATTTCAACCATAGAGGTGGATGATCATTCCGCCAGTATAGGTATGGCATGTGGTCAGCATGTCGGTTAACCTGCCGTTATAGTTGTTTTCCTCAATCTGGAGGGGCCACTTATAGTAGCTACCAAATTTCTCACGATGCGCACCGGTCCCAACTAGTAGAAATTTCGTTTACTACACAAAAACTAATTTTGTCTGTTAGAAGTAACTAGAAGAGCCTACACAGCGGAAATAACAATGTAGTTGTTGTCTAATGTGCTGCATCTAACACTGAAGTCATTTGCAGTCTTGCTCTCCAATACTTTGAGGTCTTAGAATCTTCATGTCTGACAGCGATACAGTTGTTCAGATGACCTTCGTCCATTTCTTCATCTGGGTGATTGCATAAAATGCATTTCGGTGAAGGCAGAACATTGATTTTGCCAGGCAGTCGTGGACCGTTGTCATCCTAAAATGTGGTACTTCTGTTTTTCTTGGTATATTCGGTATATCAGTGTGTTTTATTAGGCATTACCATTTTTTTGTTACTGGCACGGTTTGAAGTCTATTGTCTTTCATACTTTTGGATTTTAACTTTATGTGGCGTTTCACTGAGGAGTAAGGTGTTGGTTTAGATCTAGGCATTTGTTCATTTTTTGGCGAGGAGATTGGCTGTTTCATTTCCGGCAATCCCACAGTGGGAGGGTAGTCATTGGAGGACAACTTCTTTACCACAATTTTGCAGGTCAGTAACAATGCCATAGCATTCTTTGCAATCAAATTTTTTCTTGGCCAGTAAATTTCCTGTATAGCTGCTTTGGAGTCACAAAGGAGCACTAATTTGGAAAACATGGTTTTTAGTGTTAACAGGTTTTGGAGAGAGGTTTTCATGGCATGGATTTCACCATCAAAATTTGTTGTTCTTCGTCCAGCATGACAGTAAAACGAAAAAAGGGAGCATGTTCCTCCTGCTCCGGCACCAGTTTCAGCATCTGTGAGTGAGCCATCAGTAAGGAAGATCGCCTCCTCGCGGTGCACCCTGGGTAATGCAAAAGATCTTCATACATGTGGTGATGAATCTTGTAAATCATCATCATCATCATCATCATCACTCCAGGGATTAGGCAATTGCCCGTTCCGACTTCATATTGCATCAGCCCAACGTCTTCTAGGTCTTCCAACATCACGCCTTCCTCTTGCTTGATAATTTCTGGCTAACAATGGATATCTCTCCTTGCTCATTCCATCCATGTGATCAATCCATTTCTGTCTGTAATTCGTGACTTTATCCAATAAAGGCTGTACTTTCAATTCTTCTCTTATATCCTCATTTCTTATTCTATCAAGTCTTGTACATCCTTTTACTTGTCTTAGGAACCGCACTCTCTGCCGTCTGTATTCTATCCTTCTGTCTTTTCACTGGAGCCCAAGTTTCACATCCATACAATATTGTGGGAACCGCCATAACATTATACATTTTTATCTTGGTTTCTTTTCTAATTTTATTTTTGAATGTTCTCTGTATTGTTCCACACACCGTCTGAAATTTATTTATTTTGGAGTCAATATCTCTTTCCACATTGTAGCCAATATCACAGCCCAAATATTTGAAACTAGACACCTGTTCTATACTTTGATTTTCTAAAATAATTTTGGTTCTCACTGGATCTCTTCCTCTAAAAGCCATGGTCTTCGTTTTCCTTACAGAAATTTTTAGATCGTATAATTTACATATTTCATTTAATGCATGCATTGATTTCTGTAAGTCGTCTTCATTTTTCTGTATTATGATTACATCGTCAGCAAATAAAAGATTATTATGCACATTTTATTATCCATTCTTATTCCTGGATTTACTAAAACTTTCCATTTATTAAAAATATCGTCTATATATATATATTAAACAAAGTGGGTGATAAACTACATCCTTGTCGTAATCCAGTATTTGTTTTGATTGCATCTGTTCTTTTGAATCCGGTATCTGTAATTATATTTGTGTCTTCATATAATGTCTTTATTGTTTCAACAAGGCACAGCGGGTATCCTTTCATTCGTAATATTTCCCATAATTTTGTCTGTTTACTCGATCGAAGGCCTTATCCAAATCTATAAATCCTATGTGAGTTTCTAAGTTATGTTCTCTTCTCTTTTCTATGAGTTGTTTCAGTGTAAAGACATTGTCTATACATGACCTTCCCTTTCTGAATCCACTTTGATTTTCACTTATTATTACTTCTGTTATGTTTCTCAATCTATTATTTATTATTTTCGTATATATTTTGTAGCCAGTATTCATTAAGCTAATCCCTCTGTAATTCTCGCAATTTCTCCGGTCTCCTCTTTTGAATATATTCTTGACAATTGCTGTTTCCAAGTGGTTGGAATCCCATAGGTCTGCCAACATATATTAATTAGATGAAGTATTCGTAGTTTACACAATATTCCACTATATTTGATTAATTCCATATTTATATTATCTAATCCTGTTGCTTTCCTATTCTTAGTGGTTTTCAAAGCCATTTCTAATTCATTTATGTCTATTACATCAATATTTTCCACTTTTATTTCTTCCTCATTGTTCTCTTTTCCTTCAATTTCCTCCTTTTTCCAAAGTTTTTCATAATGCTGGATCCATTCTTGTTCTGGGATTATATTCAATCTGGCAGAATCTTTCTCAGTCTGATTTAGATGTTTCACTAATTTATAGCCTATTCTTGTCTTCCATACATATCATGTTCTACTGAGCTTATAAATTTATCCCATGACTCCTGATGGGATTTTCTTATAATGCTTTTAGCAATTCTCCTTTTCATTTTATATTCTTCATAAGATTCTTCTGTTTTCAGTCGTAAGTATGTATGATATGCTTTTTGTTTTTCATTCACTGCATTTTGTATATTCGCATTCCAAGTTCTCAAGCCCTTCCTATTCCTTATTCTATTTTTCTTTCCTAATATCTCATTTGCTGTTTTATGTATTACATTTGATATATTTTCCCATTCAATATTTATATCTTCTGACGTCGCTATCTCTGATATATATTTATTCATTCTGCTTTCATAATGTTGTCTAATACTTTGATCTTGTAATAAATATATTTTATATACTTCTTCTTGGTTTCTTTTGTTCTTTATGTTATTTTTCCGCCATTTAGCTATTATGTTTATTTTGCTTATCACGAGATAGTGATCAGAGTATATATCGCTGCCTCTATGTACTCTCACATCTTTTACCAAGGCTCCTAGCTTGTTGTTTACGATTAAATAGTCAATCTTGTAAATAAACGCGGAAATAATAATGGGAGTATCATAATAATGGTAATGGAACAATAATCATATGACGAATACCTTACTATGTGATACCCTTATCTCTTAGACGAGACATATGTATTAGGAAAATGTAACAATTTAGAATATTGGAGGCGTCAGTTATTACCGGAAAGATTTTAAAATTCAAATCTTGAAAGATTGGCATGCAACGAGTCAATGGTAAATTCAGAAAATTGGATAAAATTGGGTAAATTTCTGGACAAAACGCGAAAAATAAGAACAACACTCATTCACGAATAAATACATGTTATCAAAATTCAATACCATTACTTACTTACTCACTGGCACTATCGAACCTGTAGATTTATGGCCGCGCGGATATAAGCTCTCCATACATCCCTATCCTGAGCTAATGCTTTCCAATCATTCCCCATATAATCTACTTCCCTCAAATCATAGTTAATGTTATTCTCCCACCTCATTCTTGGTCTACAAACTGGGAGTTTTCCCTATGGCTTTCCTACAAGAAGCTTCCATGCAAGTCTTTCATTCCCCATACGTGCAACATTTCCTGCCCATCGCAGTCTAAGAGACTTAACTATTCTTATTATATCTGGCTTCCTATAAAGACCATGTAGTTCATTGTTATGTAGTCTTCTCCATTCACCTGTCTGTTCATCTCTCTTTGGTCCAAACATTTTCCTAAGTACTTTATTCTCAAATACTTGTAATCTCCTTTCCTCCCTTAAAGTAAGAGTCCATGTTTCGCACCCATATAATATAACTGGTTGAATAGTTTTATGTATTTTCAGTTTAACGAATGCAATACCATTAATTCTTAATAATTCTACATAACTTAATTAATGTATAATGTTATTGTATTATTATTGTGTTTTCTTATGTAATTGTAATATTATTGTTTTATTTTTGTTTTTTCTTTATACTATTACCAAATATTACTTTATTGTAACGGACTGTCAACTGCACGTACGGCTTACTACCCGTGCGACCCATATTTGTAAATAACATTGTATATATCTTACTTTTAGTATAATAATGTCTACAACTACTAAACGAGCCTAGATCCCTTAACAAGACATAAATAGGTAACACATCTAATTATTAGCAAGTGTAAATTCATCTCTTAAAAATTAATTTCGAATTATTTTGTTGGACATTTCGTTATGTATGGTAGGCTATCTCATTTTGCGAACGGATTCTTCCTGACCCCAGCGATGGACACCGAAGAATTGGAAGGAACGGAACTTCTCCCTGAGACACGTGTTCACGAGGACCGCCACACATGGAATTCACACATGGATTCCACTACAGAATATGTACCAAAAAAGGGTTCCACCTCGCATCGAACCAGTGCCTCTGCAAGCTATGTGACCAAAAATGTGAACAATACCACCTAATTGACTGTATAGCAAGAAGAAAGCCTCTAAAATTCTACGCAGACGATAATAACTTTCAGTAATTGTATGCTAATATACACAGTGTGTTTAATAAATCTTTATATATCTCATTTTGCGAAGTAAAGTAGGCCTATAATTGTATTTCAAACTTATAAACATATTTACTAGGATCGCCCTGTATCGCTTTAATTGCTAGGTTACCAAAGAAAAAATGTACTATATTATTATTCTCTTGGGTATAAAGATAAATATTACTTACTTACTTACTCACTGGCACTATCGAACCCGTAGGTTCATGGCCGCGCGGAAACCTAACTTCCTGTAAAGCGACTATATCCAAGGGCGATTTATCTAATTCCCGCGTTAATATCTCTAGTGCCCCGCTATTGTATAAGTCCTAACATTCCATGTTCCTAGGAACATGTCCCTGTGTTTGAGCCTTTGGCATGGGTTCCCTGAAGTAGTCCCCGCCCGGAGATCCGAATGGGGGACTATTTGACCTCCGGAAAATTTTACCCCAGTTGAACCCATGTCCGCATTTCTTGACGGTTGTATTTTTACGGTGAAAGATCGTCACTCTTTCGCCCAAGGTACTTTTTTCGTCTGGCTTATCACCTTTGACCAGTTCGGCATGGGTAACCCTATCGGCAGCAATGCTACCGCCGGCATAGCTCTCAGGATCATTTAAGCACGCAAGCCACTCCACCACGACAAGGTAAAGATACCATGGAGGGAAAGATAAATGTACTAGCTAATATCCGGCATGCTCTGCTACATCAAAATAAATTATAAAGTGTTTTTGCATTTAGTTGAGTAAGTAAAAGGAAAAATATATTTATATCGTTATTATTTTTAGATACCCCCTGCTGATTACCCGGCGTTGCCTAGGAATCTACGCATCGCAATGTACTTGGCATAAATGAGCTGAAAGACAAAATTCGTTTTGAGTTATCCATAAAAGAATACCCGCCGTGCGCTGCTATGCTTGCCCGGGAATCTACTTATCCCGATCGTCTTGGCATCAATGGAAGACAAAAATGGTAATTGTGAGTTATCCTTAAAAGATAAACATATGCTGTCGCGGACTTTGCTGTAGAATTTTTTGAGTAATTCAATTCTGTGTACAATAATTTTGTGTATGGTTTAGGCAGCGTCAGCCATTTAAGCTTACAAAAAGCGACATTTTTCTAGCTTTTTTCACTATAGAAGGCGATTTTTTAAGGGTGAAGGGCTTGAGCATTAAAACTCTCTTATAACCTATAACCCTTCCCGAGAAAATCCTAAACATTTTGCAAAAAGCCCCATGACTATCGGTTGATTGGTATGGCAGCACATGCTTGCCCGGGGAATCTACTTATCCCGATCTCCTTGACATCAATGAAAGACAAAAATGACTATTGTGTGTTATCTGTAAAAGATAAACATATGCTGTCATGGACTTTTTCGTAGAGTTCTTTTGAGATATTCAATTGTGTGTATTTGTTATGGTTTAGGCAACGTAAGCCATTTAAGCGTTCAAAGAGCTACTTTTTTCACGTGCTCCACTACAAAGGGTGATTTTTAAGGATGTAGGAGTTGAGTATCATAACTCTCTTATAGCCTATGTTCATCACAGGAACCTCCTGAACATTTTGCAAAAAACCCCATCACAATCGGATCAACGGTATGGCCACGCATAAAGTACGAACAAACAAACAAATATTAATTTTTACACGCTTTATATTAGCTTGACCTGTATTTATCTATCTATCTATGTAACGGAATCTTTCAACGCGACTTTCACCCACTTAAAATCATTGGATCGACTTGAAACTTTGTATACTTGTAAAAGACCCGTGACAATACAATAATTTCATATTTTGTTTCTAAAATCCTGGCGAGAATCATCAGAAAATCAAAAAAGTGTCTTTGTATCTATGTAACGGAATTTTTAAACGCGATTTTCACCCACTTAGAAACATTGGATCGACTTGAAACTTTGTATACGTGTAAAGGACCCGTGACAATACAATAATTTCATATTTGTGTTCTAAAATCCTGGCCAGAATCATCAGAAAATTAAAAACAAGTGTGTTTGTAACTGTGTAACGGAATTTTTTAACACGATTTTCACTCACTTAGAAACATTGGATCAACTTGAAACGTTGTATACTTGTAAAGGACCCGTGACAATACAATATTTTCATATTTGTTTCTAAAATATGGCCAGAATCGTCAGATAATAAAAAAAGTGTCTTTGTATCTATGTAACGGAATTTTTGAACACGATTTTCACCCACTTAGAAACATTGGATCGACTTGAAACTTTGTATACGTGTAAAGAACCCGTGACAATACAATAATTTTGTATTTGTTTTCTAAAATCCTGGCCAGAATCATCAGAAAATAAAAAAAAAAATGTCTTTGTAACTATGTAACGGAATTTTTAACACGATTTTCACTCACTTAGAAACACTGGATCAACTTGAAACGTTGTATACTTGTAAAGGACCCGTGACAATACAATATTTTCATATTTGTTTCTAAAATATGGCCAGAATCGTCAGATAATCAAAAAAAGTGTCTTTGTATCTATGCAACGGAATCTTTAAACACCATTTTCACCCACTTAGAAACATTGGATCGACTTGAAACTTTGTATACTTGTAAAGGACCCGTGACAATACAATAATTTCATATTTTGTTCCTAAAATCCTGGCCAGAATCATCAGAAAAAAAAATGAAAACTGGTATAATAGGTTGCGGACTTGTCGACTTTTTAGTCAATTGTTGGTAGAGCAGTGAACTCTAGTGGTATCTAATTTCAGTAATCCATAGGTCGCTGGTTCAAATCCGGCTGGGAGGTTTTTTTAGAAGATTATTACTTTTAGCTTATACTACAATTGTATCGAATTTAAAGATAATTTACATTTTTATCTTATTCTGTAAAAATATTAAACCTAAAAAATAAATAATAAATAATAGTTTTAAAAAACTAAAACAACACGCTTTATTAGAAAACCGAAATAAAAAAATGAAAAATAATTTTAATTTCCAACACGCTTGGGATAAATAATTTTACCATCAAAAGCGTGGGGTGCTTTTTATGATTTTTACATTTTCCTCTTAGAGACTTTACTTTTACCAATATCTGTTTATTATCAAATATATTAATTGATAAAGAGCACCCCACGCTTTTGATGGTAAAATTATTTATCCCAAGCGTGTTGGATATTAAAATTATATTTCATTTTTTTAGTTCGGTTTTCTAATAAAGCGTGTTGTTTTAGTTTTTTAAAACTATTATTTATTATAGATTATATTTACTAGAATTGTCCTGTATTGTTTTAATTGCTAGTTTACGAAACATAAAATGTACTACATTACTATTCTCTTGCGTATAAAGATTTATATTATAATACGGCGGTTACCAAGACAATGTTTAACGAACAGTATTGTTGTCTGGAGAAAATCCACGATTTAGACATTAAATTCCCAATTAATGCTTGAAATTTTTATTTCCTTCAGTAATACAGAACTAAACCATAAAATATTGTATGAACCACGGGCATTACTTGATGATTAGTCTTACAAACCCTCGGACCGGTGGCCCTCCACTTAGTAAGTCTGTCGCCCTCGAGGCATAGTCATCAATATAATACTCTTGATACATAAATAACTATTATATATATGTGAGTGAGTGTGTGTATCATTATTAATAATTGAAGCCCTAAACCTGAATTCATAGCACAAACCTAACTTAGAGAATATCCAGAGTCAAATTATAGTATTACATTAACAGCTTGCTCTCATCAAAATTATGGTTTACTACTGTCTTTAGCCACTTTTACAAAGAAATTGTCCAAAATTGCAATGTAATTTCGATAAAAAAATTAAAACATCACTAGTCAGTTGCTTTGAGTCTAATATTATGCCGATGCATCAGTGAAAGCAAAAAATAAATCATTCCAGGGTTAAAATCGAAACATAAAGACACGTGTTATTCTATTAGTCATAAAATGTTATTTACTGTACACGATGACTGTTGTGAAATTATGGAAAAATGCCCAATGTGTTCGTCGTCTCATGAATCAAATACAAAGTTCTCAATTTAGTTGATACCATGTGATTTTGTACTGGAGGACTAATCTTATTTGTGTTCTTCTAGAGTTTTGGCCATGCTTGTTCTACAATTACAGAAATTTATTTGTCCAGCGACGAAGTTACTACATCTTAGTATGTTTTTGGATTACTTCTTGTCTTTATATTAATGGTTTAGTGAATAATTGGTTATCTGACATCCAGTGAATATATTATCTTCATATAAATAATTTCTAATACCATTTTACGACAGGAAATGCATATCTCAATACGTCACAACAAATTCTATCCTCTGAAGTTACTCCCTTATCGACTGAAGCAATCTTATTTATATGCATCTAATCAGGTGTTTAACGACTCCAACACTCGATTCCATATAAGCTGATTAAGAAAACATTATGGTATTTGATATTTTCTTCTTATTCTTGGATTATTATAAATGCTTCTTCAAAATTTCGTGAAATTTATTATTTTTAAATAAATATTTCTGATTATAGACCAATACCGGCATTTAAACTGTGAAATATGATTTCCTAAATAAACCAAATCAATCATGTGTTCAATAGTTCTCTTGTTCATAGAAATTTCTTTCAAGAAAATATTATATTTTGATTTCATCTTCAGAAATTTTAACATCATCTGTTTTAATGTTGTACTGAAGTTGAAAAACAGATCAGTGTAAACCATCTTCCAGGCTTCTTACCCACTCACAAAAACAACTGTATCGCTCCTATTATAGAACAATTAACATGTTTTCAAGTCATCCCTCGTTATTTATTATTTAATATAATTTTTAATTAATAATGTATTGATAACTATTGATTTTATTTATTAACTAAGCCACTTTTCGGATTTCTTACATCAAAAACATTATATAACCAACGGTCTCCGAAAATCATCCGGCCATCATCATCATCCTTATCATTATCATCCTTCACCGGTGTGGAAAGCAACGGGAAGCTAGCACACCTATAATTCCCTAGTAAAGCTGCAAAGCATAGCATGAAAATACTATGATTGCAGTGAAAGACCTGCCCTTGGGCAGAATTACTATGGATGGAACATTACATACAAGTGGAAACATTATTGAAATAAAATTTCATTTTGAAAATAAATTTTAGAAATACGAAGAAGGGAATTAGAAATGTCATTTGGAGTTGTTATAAAAAGCTAATCTACAATTATTTTACACCCATAAGAATTGATTTAGTTAATGATTTTGGATTATTAATATATCTACAATGTTAAAAAATCGATTTATATTTACTTAATAAATTTGTTATCTTGTAATCTCTGGTGGTTTTAATGATTTCCATTCCTTAATTACTTTATCAGGAATGATATATAAAAATGACGAGAGCCCATAGCATCAGAACGGAGTCCGTACTTTATTTTTGTTATCTCTTCGTTTAATTCAACTCTTATTAATGTAGTTTAAGAGAATCGACTATTAACTTTATTAGAACCACATTTTGTACCAGTCCAGATTTGTTTACTTGGTTTCTATCTTCCTGCTGTTATCTTTTGCAGGGCTTATTGAAATCCGGTACTAAGTTTGATTTCTTTTCTCGAAATAATTTAGGGACAATGTTTGTATAGTGCTCAATTCAATCTTCTGTGAAAAGTAGGTCTTCAATTAATTTATTTCTTCAAAGTTCAAAAAAATATTTCTGAAGCGAATTTTTTTTTAAATGGCATTTTATACCATATGAGAATTCGGTGAATGCAGTAATTTAAATTCGTTCGTAAAAGAACATAGGTTACCAAAAAAGATCCATCCTTCTAAAATTATACCAGAATTTAGTAAAATCAACAGTAATGTCGTTCGACTTCCTGTACTGTTTACTCTTAATTAACAGAAATAGTCACGTCTTTCTCACTGTTCCGCAACCTGTAGCTTAACTTTTATTGGAGAAAAGAGTCCAAACAGTTACACAGTTCTCGAATATTGTATATATACATATACATGGGGATACGCCGTAGCGTAGTGGTTAAGGCACTGAGCTACAAGCCAGAGGATCGAGGGTTCAAGTCCCGTTGGGGGTCAGGATTTTTAAACTGACCCAAACCTCTCTGGCGGCACTATGGCCCTGGGGTCGACTCAACCTCTAACGGAAATGAGTACCAGACACTTGTTCTGGGGGTAAAGGCGGCCGCCACGCAGGGCTGACAACCCGGCTGACATAAAGTGCCGATTGTCTAGGAAGAAGTGGGAGCCTTAACCTCCTACTACCCCAAGGGCCTCCGGGCCTGTTGTGGGATCACTTTACTTTACTATATATATATATATATATATACATATATATCCATAGTAATTCTGCCCGCGTGCAGGTCTTTCACTGCAAACATAGCATTTTCATGCTATGCTTTGCAGCTTTACTAGGGAGTTATAGGTGTGGTAGCTTCCCCTTGCTTTCCACACCGGTGAAAGATGGTGATGATAATGATAAAGATGATGGCCGGAGGATTTTCGGGAACCACTGGGCCCTACGCTTCCTGACATTTGTCTTACAGGTGAGGAAAAACCCCGAAAAAACCTCACCTAGGAGCCTGTCCCGACCGGGAATCGAACCCGGGCCCGCTGCGTAACAAGACAGCACATTAATTCGAGACCACAGCGGTGGACTAATATATATATATATATATATATATATATATATAAAGATATGTGTATCTTTTTTCTTTATACCCGTAATAGACAAAACTTTGATACAATGTTCTCCATTCTAACATTTAGAGTCTCTCTTATGTGCAGTGCAAAAAGTATAGCATCATGCACATATAAAGACACACATACATGTTTTTTATAAATTATATATCTATAAATTAATCACTTTTGAACTATTCTTCTTCCTGATAATAAATTTCATCAGCAAAAAATTTAACATTTAAAATTATGTTTAAGTGCAATAAAAAATGTTATCAGTATGTTCTCTTATGTTTAGCATTTTAGATAAAGACACTGTCCACTGTTCAGGGAGAATGAATCTGTTGTTTTCCCTTTCAAGATCAATTAGCCTAATATAACTATTTACTCCATACTTGAAAGTTAAATAGTTTCGTGATTTTTTTTCGCAATGAATTTGTTTCCAAAACATTTGATTTCGAAATTTCTTCCAGACTTCTATATAAAAACATTTAATTTTAATGAATCAGCAAACTTTATAGCTACAGTTTTCGACGAGCTTCATGGTATTATTACAAACACTTTTTAATTAACATGTTCAATACATTTATTCATCGACTATTAGTTTTGAATTTGAAGAATAGAATGTTTTATTGATGCAGTTCAATTATTTTTCTATGTGCCGTATTTTATCGAGGAGTAACAGTTTTTTCTGACATACGTATGACACATTGTTTTGTGAATAAGAATATCTGCTTGTCTGACATATCATTTAATTTTGTTTCCTCTAGACATCCTGTTCCAGGCGATATTTGCAAGCAATGTCACATCTTCCTTTACCTTTTAACTTCATTGGGATCATCCAAAAATTGTTTTTAAAAGAATAAAAATTGATCTTTTTATGAGTTACGTATATCATCTGCGGATCACAATCCATTTCCATCAGATTCAAAAGTAAATCTTGATCTTACGAAATGTTTAACTAGCTCGAAGATTTTGCCTTAAAATTTTGTTTGAAGAAATCACAGTAATGCAATGTGAGACCGAAAGAAAACTGCACTTAACTCCTAATAATAAGTGATCTATATTTTCCAGTTTAATTATTTTCTATCAATACATATACTGTCCTCCATTTCTATTCAAACTACATCCAATATCTCTTCTTTTACGTATATAGTAGATGTTATGTAGTAAAGAATATTTTTTTTGCATAATAAATGAAGCGTCTTGTATTTTCATATCCAAAACTTGTTTCATTTAGTTAGAATATTTTTGCAATAGGCCCCTAATTAAATCTTTCTCGCGTATTTTTATAAATTACAGGAATGCATTTAAATATTATAAATTAAGGTATGTCCGTCCACCGCTGTGGTCTCGAGGTAGCGTGCTGCCTTGTCACGCAGCGGGCCCGGGTTCGATCCCCGATCGGGGCAGTTTTTCTGGGTGAGGTTTTTATCGGGGTTTTTCCTCACCCGTAAGACAAATGTCAGGAAAACTTTAAGGCCCAAAAGGTACCCTCCTTATCATTATCATCATCGTTCACCGGTGTGGAAAGCAACGGGAAGCTACCACACCTACAATTCCCTAGTAAAGCTACAAGCATAGCAAGAAAGTGCTATGATTGCAGTGAAGGACCTGCCTTCGGGCAGAATTACTATGCATGGAAGATATGTCCAAAATTCTATTGCTTATTTTCCTCAAAATCTAAAAATTTGCATTTAGATATTCTTCCTCCATTTTATCTCATACTTATCGTGATAAGAATATTTCTTGAGAATGATTTAATAATTCTATGTTAGGCCTACATTCAAATCTTTTAAAGCACCAACATTGATTGCATTAAAATACAGGTCTATTATTATCACATTTCACAAGTGGATTGGGTGTTGATAAAAAGTGCTTCCCGCAAAGAACAATTCTTCAATTTCTTGAACCATTAGAAACATTTCCAATAAATTCTTATAATTCTTACGTAAATATACGGTGTAGCAGAAGTTTTAGTTTTCATGTAGTGAATTAAATTCCGTATTTAATAATACCAACTAGTAGTAAATCTACACTGAATGATTCACATATCAAATGTGCGTGTAAGATACATTGCGTATTTAGAAACACGTCATGGGACTTAGAAGACGCTGGCGATCACTGGCTGAAAGTTTTAAAAACTCGTCACTAGATGTCGTGAACATCTCAAAAACTCTTTTCCTCGGTGATACAGCATTGTTCTGTTAAAGTATTTATTCCAATATTTAAGCTTTTCTATTGAGTACTATCTGATGTCACTTCGAACGTTTTTTTTTTTTTTTTTTAATTTCCGTTGCTCAGTTTGTCTTCTTTATTTTCAAATACATGCCAAATTACGAGTAGTTATGGAATCATTACAAATGTCACATTGTTTTCTGCGTGCTGTATCATAAGGAATACTCTATTAGTAATATTTGAACTAAACATTCTCCATGTTTTATCTCGGAGTTCGGTGCGCATGTAGGCAAATGGCACGGTAATGTCTGAATGGATTTACAGAATTATATGTTATATTTTATACCCAAATACCACAGTTAGAGTTTCTGACTTTTAATTTCCATTTTTTATTTTCTGACAAATTAAAAAAAACAAGAACTATGTTTTATATGACTTTACTAAGCCTATTGATATAACTATTATTAAATATGGAAAGTGCAACACACTGTAGAATTTTATTTCTATTTGGTAGAGATAGTTCACTCTCCTCAGGATTTAAGGATCGTGGATTCGACCCCGGCCAAAAGAAGAGTGGCAATTTAGCGGATTAGAACAATTCTAACTAGAATTCCATCGGGAACAGGAGTCAAACCGTCAGTTTGAGTCCTGATTAGCCAAAACCAGAAATAGCCGGAGTTCAATAATAATAATAATAATAATAATAATAATAATAATAATAATAATAATAATAATAATAATAAATTTAACTGAGTTAAGGTCATGAGGTCTTCTCTTCCACTCAAAGAGTGAAAAAATATTATATAGGCCTACAGAAAAAAAAAATTATAAGTAAACATAAATAGCGCATGAAATAAACAGGAATATTAAAAAATGCCATAAAATGCCAGTGGCAGGACTATTAATATTAACAGATGAATAA
Source organism: Diploptera punctata (assembly GCA_030220185.1). NCBI lineage: Eukaryota > Metazoa > Arthropoda > Insecta > Blattodea > Blaberidae > Diploptera > Diploptera punctata. Next base: position 1,324,453 of record JASPKZ010005682.1, on the reverse strand, counting down.
AAAATAGAAAAGCAGATATCGACATTGAGCTTTTTTTAGTTGGTTAGTTTAAATGTTATTTTTTATTATTTTGTTATAACAATTGATAAATTCGATATATTCAGTAACAAGTTACAGCAAAAATGCATTCATAAGTTTTCTAAAACATCGATTTTGTCAGAGTTCTTATAGAATTTAAAGTTGATTATAAGGCTATAGTGCACGAATCACCTTCATTAACTCATCTTCAAATACTAGATTCTATACAAGCAACGACACTTTGGATTGCTTTAGGAGGGTTTCTTACCAGCCCTGTTCCTAGTCTTCAAATTGAGACAGATAAATGTCACTAGACACAAGAAGAAAATTATCGACTTAAAAATTTTCTATAAACGTATCTGCCACATGTCTTTATTATGCCTACAGAAGCATTTTTACACGCTTTATATTAGCTTGAAATGTATCTGTCTGGAGACTATTTCAGTCTATTATGTTTATTGTGAAGATATTATATTTTTCAATGTTTTTATAGCTGTAGAGGAAGTTCCGATACGGAGTCTACCGTTAAACTCTTAGAAAAGTCATGGCGAAAGATCGCTAGAGTTCAGTCACATTAAAAACTATTGGTCATCAATGATATTGAAGCTATGAGTATTCAGATTTTATGAAAGTAGAATTTGATTCATACATAGTATCTGTGAGTTTATGCTGATATTGTTTCAGCTTTAGTGATATATTAAGATCAATTTATGTCCAAAGGATGGAATTTAGTACATAGTTGTGCTGGAAGAATTAGTGTCTTTGCGGCTTTCTATACTGTGGAATTATTACAGCTTCATCTTGCAACTTGATATGTGAAAAATAGGAATTCACATTCTACGTATTGTAACATATAAAAGTGTATGTTTAATAAATATCAGAGTTCTTTTCTTAGTAAAATGATTAAATTATTACAGTCCACTAAAGCAGGGCCGTTTAAGAGCTTGGACGGCCGAACTCTATAAAGAATAGATGCTACCAATTGTGATTCGACAATTGAGTAAACCAAGCATAGTTTAACCTTGAGTTATTTCAAGATTTAAAAAGTTCCAAAACACTGTCTATGTAACGGAATCTTTCAACACGATTTTCACCCACTTAAAAACATTGGATCGACTTGAAATTTATATACTTGTAAAGGACCAATGACAATACAATAATTTCATAATTTTTTCTGAGATCCTGGCCAGGATCATCAGGACATCAAAAAATAAAGACCGGTATAATAGGTTGCGGACTTACCAACTTTTTAATCCATCGTTGTAAGAAATTAATATTATATCCTCTGGTAGCTCAGTTGGTAGAGCGGTGGACTGTAGTGGTATATAATTTCAGTAATATATATGTCGCTGGTTCATATCCGGCCCGGAGGATTTTTTTAGAAGAGTATTACTTTTAGCTCATACTACAATAGTATCGAATTTAAAGATATTTACATCTTTATCTTATTCTGTAAAATATTAAAACTAAAAAATAAAAAATAAATAATAGTTTAAAAAAACTAAAACAACACGCTTTATTAGAAAACTGAACTAAAAAATGAAAAATAATTTTAATTTCCAACACGCTTGGGACAAAATTTAAGTGACCAACAAAAAAATCATCTCCAACACATCTAGAATAAAACTAGAGTTATCTAACTTACTAACTAAATAACTCACTGGCACTATCGAACCCGTAGGTTCATGGCCGCGCGGACATAAGCTCTCCATATAGCCCTATCCTGAGCCAATGTTTTCCAATCATCCTCTGTATAATCTACTTCCTCCAAATCATAGTTAATGGTATTCTCCCATCTCATTATTGGTCTACCAAATGGACGTTTTCCCTCTGGCTTTCCTACAAGAATCTTCCATGCACATCTTTCATTCCCCATTCGTGCCACATGTCCTGCCCATCGCAGTCTACGAGACTTAACTGTTCTCATTATATCTGGTTTCCTACGAGTATAAAGACCATGTAATTCACTGTTATGCAGTCTTCTCCATTCACCTGTCTGTTCATCTCTCTTTGGTCCAAAAATTTTCCTAAGAACTTTATTCTCAAATACTCGTAATCTCCTTTCCTCCCTTAAAGTAAGAGTCCATGTTTCGCATCCATATAATATAACTGGTAGAATAATAGTTTTATATATTTTCAGTTTAACGTTTTTTGAAAGGAGTTGGGAAGTCAAGAGTCTCTGTAATGCATAATAACATGCATTTCCAGAATTCAGCCTATGTTTAATTTCCTTGTGCATCTCATTCCTGTTTGTGATTATTGTTCCTAGGTATTTGAATTCAGCCACTTCCTCAAAATTTCCCTCATTTGTCATTAGCTGTCCATTTCCATTTATATAATGTATTTTTATGTGTGACCATATATTTAGTTTTATTGATATTTACTTCCAGTCCCAATTTCTTAGTGTTACTCAGTAGTGTGTGCGTGTTGGCCTTTAGTATCTCCTCGCTATCGGCCAGTAGTACTACATCATCAGCATAAACCAACAGCTTATTAATACCATTGAGTTGTAGGCCTTCTTCATCCTCTAAAGATTTGATGGCATGCTCTAGTACAAAATTAAATAGTAGAGGAGATAGTGCATCTCCTTGCTTCAACCCACTGTGGATTTCAAAAGTATCCGAAAACTGTTTGCCTACACGCACCCTACTCTTTGTGCCGTTTAGACACATTCGTATAAGTCTAACTAACTTTTTAGGAATTCCGAACTCTATATAACTTCTCCCTCTTAATTGAATCGTATGCCTTTTTGAAGTCTACATATAGTTGATGTACAGTATCATTATATTCCCATTTATTTTCTAAAACCTGTCTTAAGCTAAAAATCTGATCTGTTGTAGACCTGTTTCTTCTAAATGCACGTTGATGACCTCCTAGAATGTCATCAATATAGGGAGTAAGTCTGCTTAGTAACATATTTGTTAGAATTTTGTACAAAGTTGAAATTAACGAGACATCCCTATAGTTGTTGCAATCAGTTTTATCTCCTTTCTTATAAATTGGTATAATAATGATTCTTTCCATTCATCTGGAAGAGCTTCTTTATCCCAAATCATATTAAGCAAATGACGTATCTTGTCCATCAATTTTTCTCCCCCTGATTTTATCAGTTCAGCTGGGATCTCATCTGAACCTGATGCTTTATACAGCTTCAATTTTTCTATCGCCATTTCAACCTCTAATGAACTTGGTTCTACGATTAACATTTCTGCTGTCTGAAAATTATCCTCTTCAATATCCTGTTCTGTATGTACATTTAATAATTGATTAAAGTAACTTTTCCGTCTATTTAATATACTCCTGGAATCTGCAATCATATCCCCATTTTCATTCCTAAATATGTTTGTTCTAGCCTGAAACTCTTTCTTCTCTATCCTAATTCCCTGATATAATTCTCTAATGTTCCTATTTTTGGCATTCATTTCAAGATCATTAATCTTCTCTCTCAGATATTCCCTCTTTTTACTCTTTAGTAGCCTACAGAAAAAAATAATTTTACCGTTAAACGCGTGGGGTGCTTTTTATGGTTTGCACGTTTTCTTTTTAGAGACTTTACTTTTACCAATATCTGTTTATTATCAAATATATTAATTGATATAAAGCACCCCACGCTTTTGATGGTAAAATTATTTTTTTTGTAGATAACTCTAGTTTTATTCTAGATGTGTTGGAAATGATTTTGTTGTTGACCACTTTAATTTTATCCCAAGCATGTTGGAAATTAAAATTATCTTTTATTTTTAGTTCGGTTTTCTAATAAAGCGAGTTGTTTTAGTTTTTAAAACTATTATTTATTATTTCTTAATAACTACTCAGAAAATAGAAAAAAAAAACCGTTAGCTCGCAATGTAAGGGTCTCTAGATAGTTTAAAGAACTAAACATTATTAATCAAATAGTAATAACTAGAAGTATTCTTAATTTACCAGCCTGGATGACATCAAAATTTCGAACTTCGATTTGTCTAAATACACTAAGAATAATAAATTATTCTCGCCTGATTACTCTTACACAAAGTCTGAGAGGAAGATTAAATAGTTGAAATAATGCCAATCACATTCCTGTTCTCCCTAGAGACTTCGTTTCACATACAAACAAGAAATTGAAGGTTTCCTGCGTTACATTTTGAAATGGAAATAATACTAGCAAACTTCATGAAGTAGATACACGTATCCTACTGACAAATCCCAAAAAAAAATCAAGCCACTAAATTTAACTAATTCCTACATGATTTCCAGAGAAGAACCACTTTTTTGTGAATTAGCAATCTCACAGTAAAACATGTTATATCAGAATGTTCCAAATATAATACTTCTAGGAAAAAAACTTCATATGGGCCTACATGTCCTATATCTAAAGCCCTGAACGAAAAAAAAAATCTTCATTTATAAGATAGTAATTTTGTTAAGAAGAAACAACCAGATACTATTTAAATTTTTAATTGTTTAACTACTTAACTACTGGCCTTTGAAAAAATTATTGATTTGTTAATGTTTAATAAATATTGTAGCCTATAAAATAGCGTATTGTTTAATTATTTTGTAAGATAATGTTGTAGTTGTTACAGTGGTCACCAAATCATAACATAGGAGTCTTGCTACCTAAGTAAATTATATATATATATATATATATATATATATATATATATATATAAATCTTCAACTCGTGTATAATTCAGGGTCGGGTCGAAGGATGAGATGAGATGAAGTCCCTTTATATAGATGTCAGTGAATGACAAGGTGCTGGCCGACCACGCCTAATGCACTATAACGGGGGGCAGATGAACGAAATGGATGAGATGAGTATAGAGAAATGGTGGAATGCAATTGTGACAAGGGAAAATAAGAGAAAACCCTGAGAAAAATCTGCCCAAGCTCCGTTCCGTCCACCACGAAACCCACATGGAGTGACCAAGATTCGATCTCGGGACCCCAGCGGTGAGAGGCGAGCGTCTAACAGCTTGAGCCACGGAGCCGCCTAAAGTAAATTGGATTAAATTAAATAAGTCAAGAAACAATATTCAAAATTCGGGTAGAATTACAATATAAACTTCGAGATGCCAAGAAAATTAAAATTAATGTTTAACATAAAATAACATAAAGTTAAAATGTATCTTCTTAGGTTAGAGCCGTCATCCTCAACTTATACAATATGTATGCTTTTTTTGTCTGAATGCCTTTCAGAATCTCTATTCCATCTTCAGCAGGCCTTTCTTCGCTACATTACTTGATGTTCTCGATGCTGGTCCTAATGTAATGTTGTACGTGACTAAAGCTTCATCCTGACGATATCGTATAGTAGGTTGTTTAGTCTGGGAGTGCTTTCATTTATTAACAACTTGTTATTTATTTCCTTGATAATTTCTAGATCTTCCAATATATTATTTTTTGTTGGGTTTCCCTCTTTGTGTACTATTGTAAGGGTGTCTTCTACTGAGTTCATTCTATGACCGGCGTTTATTATATGCTTAGCGTAATTAGACTTTCCATTTGCATATACAGACTATATGATATCGTCTGGATGAATATTTAGTCACGTACAACACGACATTAGGATCTGCACCGAGAACATCAAGTAATGTAGCGAAGAAAGACCTGCTGAAGATGGGATAGAGATTCTGAAAGGTCTTCAGGCAAATAAGCATATATATTTTATAAGTTGAGGACGACGGGTCTGACCTAAGAAGGTACATGTTAACTTTATTTTATTTTATGACTATCCACCTCAACGATTTTAAACAATGAATTTTATTAGTACTGATTAAATGTTTAACATTGAAAATTTGTTTCTGTACCTCGCCAGCGAATTACTTAGAAACTTTTTTTCAATGAAAATTATTATTGTGAATAAGCCTATTCACATAGACTATTATCATGTAAAGTGTAATTATTGTCTATGCTGATTTTTAATTTAACAACGAATAATGTATGATTAAAATTATGAACTTCATCAAAAAGTCGGTGACACGCATACAAAAATTACTCAACTTTTAAATAATGACAAAGTTTAGAAAATCAACATACTTATAAATTTGATCAGTAGGATAATGTTTTTCTTTTAAGTTCAAACAAGTGAAATACTGTTTTAATTCTTTTTTTATATTATAAGATTATATTTTATTAAGTAATTAGAAAAAAATAAACTTCAGTGTAACTGGATTACGAGTAATTGAGAATAAAGTTCTTAGCGCTTTTTATTTTAACCAAAACAAGATGAACAGACAGGTAAATGAAGGAAATTACATAACAGTGAGCTCCATGACCATTATGGGATATACTATGCATTAAAAATAGGTTTCGTAGACTCTGACAGGCACATGTGGCAAAAAAGAAATGAAAGAGGGGGAAATAAATTTATTTTAGGACCAGAGAAAAAGCGTTCGATAAGCAGGCCAAGAATCAATCGGGGAAAAATATTAATCATAATTGGAGGGAGATGAATTACACAAGATATTACTTGAAATATTAACTCAGGATATATCTGATATAACTATATTTGATATGGCAGTGAGATAGTAAATATTAAACGCTATTTTTATTTAACATATTTCTTATACAACCATGAGGATGGAGAAATATTTACACAATGGAAATACATAATTTATATCGTTGTCCTAAAATGATCACTTTTGAAATCCAGAATGGGTTGAAGCAAGGAGATGCACTATCTCCTCTACTATTTAATTTCGTACAAGAGCATGCCATTAAATCTTTAGAGAATGAGGAAGGCTTACAATTCAATGGTATTAATAAGCTGTTAGTTTATGCTGATGATGTAGTATTGTTGGCCGAGGGCGAGGAGATACTAAAGGACAACACGCACACAATATTGAGTAACATTAAGAAATTAGGACTGGAAGTAAATATCAATAAAACTAAATATATGGTCACACGTAGAAATTCATTATATCATGGAAATGGACAGCTAATGACAAATGAGGGAAATTTTGAGGAAGTAGCTGAATTCAAATACCTAGGAACAATAATCACAAATAGGAATGAGATGCACAAAGAAATTAAACATAGGCTCAATTCTGGAAATACGTGCTATTATGCATTGCAGAGACTCCTTTCAAAAAACGTTAAACTGAAAATATATAAAACTATTATTCTACCAGTTATATAATATGGAGGGAAAGGAGATTGATTACAAGTATTTGAGAATAAAGTACTTAGGAAAATTTTTGACCAAAGAGAGATGAACAGACAGGTGAATGGAGAAGACTACATAACAATGAACTACATAGTCTTTATAGGAAGCCAGATATAATAAGAACAGTTAAGTCTCGTAGACTGCGATGGGCAGGACATGTTGCACGTATGGGGAATGAAAGACTTGTATGGAAGCTTCTTGTAGGAAAGCCAGAGGGAAAACGCCCAGTTGGTAGATCAAGAATGAGGTGGGAGAATAACATTAACTATGATTTGAGGGAAGTAGATTATACAGAGAATGATTGGAAAGTATTAGCTCAGGATAGGGATGTATGGAGAGCTTATGTGCGCGCGGCCATGAACCTAAGGGTTTGATAGTGCCAGTGAGTAAGTAAGTAAGCAAGTCGTAAAATGATCATGGATATTAAGTCTAGGAAACTGACATTAGCAGGTGATACAGCTCCAGTACTTGCTAAATTTAATTTTAAGAACTATTGGGGACAATATGTTCAGGGAGATCTAACCATAGGTGGGAGGAGGATAGTAAAATTGATATCAGAGATAAGAATTGGTTGAAGATAGGGACCAGTGAAGGGCCTTACTAAATGCTATGGGTTCCATGTCGTATAGTTAGTTATATCAACAACATTTCACGCGTTAAGTCCTTAAGGATTGTTCCGGTCTGATATATTTTAATTGAAATGTTAGACCTAACTCTTCCTCAGCCTATCGACATTCTTTCTAACTCCTGGCCTATAATCTAAATTAGTTTTTAGTATTCATTCTACTTTAATCTCTGAACATGCTCTCTCCAATTGTTCTATATACCTCTATTTTATCAATTAGCTTAAAAATTTAATATCCATCCATCCATAGTAATTCTGCCTGAAGGCAGGTCCTTCACTGCAATCATAGCATAAAAATGCTATGCTTGCAGCTTTACTAGGGAAATGTAGGTGTGGTAGCTTCCCGTTGCTTTCCACACCGGTGAAGGATGATGCTGATAATGATAAGGATGATGATGATGGCCACATGATTTCGGGGACCGTTTGGGCCTTAAAGTTGTCCTGACATTTGTCTTACAGGTGAGGAAAAAACCCGATAAAAACTTCACCCAGAAAAACTGCCCCGACCGGGGATCGAACCCGGGCCCGCTGCGTGACAAGGCAGCAAGCTATCTCGAGGCCACTGCGGTGGACAATTTTAATATATTAATTAACATTTAATTCATGTGGTATCCTCACCTTTTCTTTTATTCAAAAGAATGCAACTCTTAAAAACCTAATTTCTCCTGTTTCTATTGTTATCTCGTCTCTTTTGATTAAAATCCAAACTCACAGTCATACAACAATATAGGGATAATAATTACCTTGTAGAACTTCAATTCAGTTTCTCTTATGGTTTATTTTAGTGGTATCTTAATTGTGTCACATATAAAAGTAATTGTACCAAGTTTATTTAAAAGATCTTATTTCTTAAATTGGGGGATAAACCTAGATGGATAAAACTATTCGCTTGTTCAATAGGTTTCCAATCCAAAATAATTATGGCTCGTACGGTGTCTAGTACTTTAAAAGTTAAAATTTCAGTTTTTTTAATTTAATTACTTAATTGAAATGTGGCCTCGAGAATTATCCTATGACCTAGATATAAGCAATTGGTAATTTTCAAAAAATAATGTATTGAAACAATATTTTTTAAATTATAAAATGTGTATCTCTGTCTTCTCCTCTATTTATGATTATGTCTCAATTATTGTTTCATTATCATGTTTATATATATATATATATATATATATATATGACATGTCATATTAAGCTTGCATTGCTCAATGTTAAAAAAATTTAATTATAATATATATATATATATATATATATATATATATATATATATAATGCTCTTATTCCTGTTATTAAATGCTGAGGTACATCTTTTCTGTTTCATAATATTCTACGATTTATTTGTAGTTAATTTTTTATAGGCCTAATTTTATTTCAAATATGTCCTATATTTCAATTATGATATATAATCATCTGTCTGATAAATAGATAAATTATTTTTATTAATTATGAATTGATTATTAATGGTGAAATAGATGACTAACAATATTTCAACCCATTATTGTATTTGACGGCGAAAACACTAGAACCTTCTCCTACTGTATATTGAGATTAATCGACATCTGTATTATAAGGCGATATATCCCTATAGTAGCAGTTTAATCCTGTTTAAGATGACCAAACAGTTATTCTAATTAATGTAGTAACATATGAAGGGTACAGGGAAGGAACCAGATAAGCCACTTTTTCCTTGAAACCTAGAAAATTTAGTTTTAGTTATGCAACATCCATACTTCCTTAACTATACGCCAAACTTTGCAGATAAATAAACCCTTGAATAAACTGTATATTTTACTGTTTTTCGCTTCTAAGTGACAGTGCTTTCCATGGAGAATCTAATGACATTCCAAATTATATTTCGACAAGAAGTGACTTACTTGGTTCTTTTCTTATTTCCTTCATATGTGTATATGTCTACAAAATAAAGAAAATTGTAAGTCAATCTCATTTTATTAATATTCTATTCTATACTAATTCTGCCCGAGGGCAGGTCTTTCACTGCAATCATAGCATTTTCATGCTATGCTTTACATCTTTACTAAGGAATTATAGGTGTGGTAGCTTCCCGTTGCTTTCCACACAGGTGAAGGAGGATTATGATAATGATAAGGATGACCGGATGATTTTTGGGGACCGTTGGGCTCTAAGCTTCCTGACATTTGTCTTGCAGGTGAGGAAAAAACCCGGGAAAAAAACCTCACCCAGGAGCCTGTCCCTACCGGGAATCGAACCCGGGTTCGCTGCGTGAGAAGGCAGCACGCTACCTCAAGACTACAGCGGTGGACGTTGTAATATATGTGTATCTTATTTGTAAAAATACATTTTCAGAGTAGAATTCCTTACTAACCAATTCTATGGCTTAGGTAATCTGTAGATTCAATAACGAATTCAATAAGGGCCTTAACTGGACCCCATCCTCGGTCAATTGAATCAGTCCATTAAGGTTTTTCGAATATTATCGTCCCACGTATGCGTAGTCCTTTTTAATGGCCTTTTTCCCTAATATTTCCTAATACAAATTCTGAAAATATGTTTACTATCATCCATTCGACCAATATGCCAATCCGTCTCCAATATTTAGTAACCCGAAAAATATTTCCACAACGTTCTGAATTGTGGAGTTCCTCATTGCGAGGCATCCTCTATTTCCTTATACTATGTATGATCCAATGTTCTTAGAACCTTATACTCTAGAGAAGTTAATTAATAAATGACAAGACAAAGAAATCACCCTTTCCATCTAGTTGATAAAAGACCTTGACCTTTAACATAGTCTTAGGATGATATTCTGGAAAATCTTTAGCGTTTTATTTCCCTTGATATAAGAGACTATATTTCTCAAGATGGCTATTTGATAAATTTTAAACTTATTGAATGTTTCTGCAATAACTTATTTTTGCAGAGGAAGGTTCTTAATCTTATGCCAATTCCCCAAATTAAAGGGTCATCGGCTGCCCTCGACTGCTTATTTAAAATTTCGCAGCTACCCTCCATAGCTGAAGGACATAACTTCTATCCGCAATCTGAGAACGCGTCATGCCGTAATACACATGATACATATAAATCACTCTACTTCTATTTAGGTAGGCTATGTGAAAGCAAATAAACTTATTTAAATTTAATTTTGTGAGAAAATCAAGTAATTCAAGTGCCTTCATTTATCGATAATATTCAACTCTTAATTTATGATAGGCCTACATTTACCAAATGTATGTCGGTAAAATTATTTTATATTGTGTACTTAAATTCATTATTATATGGTGAAGTTGTTGAAATTTCATAACTTAATCGTTTATTATACTTATGAAAATTCACTGTAAATCAATGATTAATTCTTGGAAAGAAAATAAACGAATTTTAGGATCCTAAATATAACTACGAGGTAATCAGAAAAAATCAATTAATTTGAATTGTTATGTATATAGCTACCCCGTACGTCCCGCGTGGGACACGAGTGCTCCATATCGGGAGTTTATTAACTAGGATAATTTAGTTACGCTTATTTACCTGCCGATGTCAATAAGTGACAAGAAATTAGCAATTCGATCGAATGAGACATCTAGTAGGCAATTAGGGTATTACTTGGATGGATGAATGCCGGTTAAATTATGCAGAGAGGCATTTTATTCAGGTTTGCGGTTCTTTTACGAGCCCGAAAATCTTCAGACTCGGGACCAACGTCTTCAAGTTCCTCCCGGATGACTTATGTCCTTGGATTTTTCCATCTTAAAATCCCATAGATCCCGGCCCGGTTTGATCCCGTGTCACTCGACACTAGAGGCAAAGAACATAATTTGAATTCTTATGTAATTATATATATATATATATACATTTAACAAGTTTATATAGGTCTGCTTATTTTATATTGTGTATTTAAATGCATTATTATATGGTGCAGTTGTATAATATCATAACTTAATTGCTTAGTATAACTAACTCACTGGCACTATCCAACCCGTAGGTTCATGGCCGCGCGAACATAAGCTTTCCATATATCCCTATCCAGAGTCAATATTTTAGAATCATTCCCTGTATAATTTACTTCCCTCAAATCATAGTTAATGGTATTCTCCCACCTCATTCTTGGTCTACCAACTTGGCGTTTTCCCTCTGGTTTTCCTACAAGAAGCTTCCATCCTCGTCTTTCATTCCCCATTCGTGCCTCATGTCCTGCCCATACTTATGAAAATTAATATTTCTTGTACTACATGTCTTATAGTGAACCGCTGTGGCCTCGAGATAGCGTGCTGCCTCGTCACGCTGCGGGCCCGGGTTCAATTCCCGGTTGGGACAGGCTCCTAGGTGAGGTTTTTTTCGGGGTTTTTCCTCACCTATAAGACAAATGTCAGGAAGCTTAGGGCCCAACGGTCCCCGAAAATCATCTCACCATCATCATCATCCTTCATCGGTGTGGAAAGCAGTGGGAAGCTAGTAAAGCTGCAAATCATAGCATGAAACTGCTATAATTGCAGTGAAAGACCTGCCCTCGGGCAGAATTACTATGGATGGATGGATATGTCTTATTTCGATATTGAGTAGAAGATATAGCTTAACTCTGTTTGTTTATATATTTTTTCTATTTTAAAATAATATTAAATTGTTAGCACTTGCCCTGATACACTATTTGAGCAAATAATTAACTCACTGAACTATCGAATCCGAAGGTTCATGGCCGTGCGGACATAAACTCTCCATATGTTCCTATTCCGAACTAGTGTTTTCCAATCATCCCCTGTTTAATTTACCTCCCTTAAATCATGGTTAACGTTATTCTCTCACCTCATTCTTGCTCTAATTACTAGGCGCTTTCCCTCTACTTTTCCTACAAGAAGTTTCCATGCCCCTCTTCATTTCCCATTCGTGCAATTTGTCTTGCCCATCACAATATACGATACTTAATTTACCTCCCTTAAATCATGGTTAACGTTATTCTCTCACCTCATCCTTGCTCTAATTACTAGGCGCTTTCCCTCTACTTTTCCTACAAGAAGTTCCCATGCCCCTCTTCATTTCCCATTCGTGCAATTTGTCTTGCCCATCACAATATACGATACTTAATTGTTCTTATTACCTCCTGTTTCCTATGAAGATAACTGATCTCACTCTTTTGTAATTTTCTGCTTCATCTAGCTATTCGTCTCTATCATTGGCCCAATAATTTTCCTAACATAATCTTTCCTCGTCCCTTAAAGAAAGAAAGCATGTTTCCCATCCATATAACTAAATGAATAACCTTTCTATATTTTTAGTTTAACATTTTTTGAGAGAAAGTGGGATGGCAGGAATCCCTGTAACGGAGAGATGAGCCTATATTTAATTTCTTTCTGCGTCTCATTTCTATTTGTAATTAATTATTATTCGTAAGTAATTGAATTGACTTACTTCCTCAAAATTTCCCTCAATTGTTATTAACTTTCCATTTCTATTACACCCTTGTATTTCTAATCGTGAGCATATAGGGCCTATTTAGCTTTATTGATATCGTATTTAATTCTAGCCCCAATTTCTTAGAGTTAACGTTTTGAGCAACATATATTATTTCCTACTAATCTGAAATTGAGACAGTTCAGTGTGTTACTGTAGCATGGCTTGAAGAAATAAAAATAGGGGAGTCAAAACAATATAAAATAAGGCATTAAAATTATTTCAGAAAAGTCAACTGAAAACTAAGAACTAATATAATTATTCAATGACAGACATACTGTATGTGAGGAGAATAAATAAGTATTGTGTTTGTTAAGAATGTTAAGTACCTCATTTAAAAGTCAGAAACGTAATAGTAGTATTTGGATATAGAATGTAATTGTTGTAAGTGCACATTATGATTGTGTTTGGATATGATGCACTGAGAAGATACAAACTGAAACTCTTTCTAATGTATTAGAAATATATAATGTAAAACCATTTTTCATTTTTTTCGTGTTCAACCAGCTTCCTTTTCTTCTTTCTTCTTCTTTAATTATTTTCTTCGCAAAGCCTCCTTCTTCTTCAGCAATCCATATTCTCCTTCGTACTTTTTAAGTCTTCTTCACCCACAGCTGATATTTAAACTGCAGAATATAGGTAGTGTACTGTATTTCTATTCCTGTGCGATACATTTGAAGTTTGTGTCCTGTTTCTTTACGTGCTGAAAAGCACTAGTTACGAATGTAGTGTAAGTTTAAAGAATACTGTTAACATTACTGAGCATAACAGTTTTGTCATCAGTTTACGTTTATATCGAGATACATAAATTTTACCCCCTGTAAGTAAATAACAGCGTGCTGGCATCACTCCACAAAATCTCGCCACTCGGATGAAGTAATGCTTTCAGTATCACGCCCCATCAGTCTTTATCTCTGAGGAGAGAACTCGGACGCTGTAAATACCAACAATACTATTTAGAAAATAAATGTAAAAACATCTCAACCGACAGTCAGGTCTACAATACTGCATTAAAACTTTTCTCTTTCTCAAAATTACTACAGAGAAAACGAAAAATTGTCAAACCCAATGTCGAGCTCGCCCAAAGAGTCGTCGGATATTGCCGAAGCCGTTCCCAAGTTTCTCGGAAGCAGTTAATCTGCAGACAGCGATTTGGCTATTCTCGGAGCAGCGTTCATGAGTTCTTTAACGTCGTTGCTGGTGGCCACGTAGAAAATTGCTCGAAGAATCCGTGCCAATTCTATAAACTTACAATAAACTAGGTTTATTTCATTATAATGTCAAAGTTATTTACATTTGAGAGGTTATGACTTGTGAGTCTATTAATTATTATTATAAGTCAATTTCCTACTAATTAGTTGCAACTATCTTTCTTCAATTTCTTTCAAAATGTTTATATTTGTGTCATTTATGCTTTTTTATCTTGTGCATTTACTTGCAATTAAAATATACAATATATAATTTTATTCAAAATTTCTTAATAAATAATTCGGAGAATTTAAAATAATAAACCACTTTCAGCTTGTGAATTATTAGGTTTGTGAAATCATGAGACCTTGAAAGGAAAGTTAATTGTTTAGGCAAAAAGAAGGGACGATTGGAGATATTACTGTTTTAACTACAATAAGTTTCACAGTTAGCTTAGTGTTGCCATAGAAACTACATACAAATGCTTTATTTCTTGTTGAAAATTTGCAAATCAAGCTGTTGTCATGACAACCAATTACTAAAATGTGAATGTTAAAGTAGTTTGGTTTGAAGTTGTGAGTGACAAAGGTGGGTAACTTACTTGCCACTCCGGAAGCGTTAGGGTCCTTGTGCGTATGTTTCATGTGTTCCATGAGCGCTTCGCCACCCAGGAACAGCTTGTGGCAGATGGGGCAGGAGGTTGCGTTGGGGCCGCCGATCAGGGCAGCATGTTGCTGCAACACAGGGACACGGAGCTGTAGCTCCTGTGAGAGAACACACGAAGATGGCCGAACTCTTATCGGTCGACTCAACACAAACACACAACAACAAAACATGGCTGATACAGCTACAAACTTTTCAAAATTAATTTTCAAAATTTTCTTTAATTCATTTTTATAATTAATTCATAATAAAATAAGCAAACACTATATGATAAAATATGTTTTTCTCAGTATATGATTTAGTTAAACTTATTTTAACAATAGTTCAATCAAAGTTATATTATAATGACACTTATTTTAGAAATTCACACACATTTCGAAGTACTATCATATTTAAAACTGATTTATATAAATTAGTAAAATATTTGAGCTTTATTTTTAATGAAAATTCTATTTCTTTAGAGTAAAACATGTAAAAGTAGTTAATCATTATTTTGAGTAAGTTAGTCAATTTTACCTCAGAATTAAAGTTTATCTTCTTTTGTTATAAATTAAGCAAAAGGCTAATCTGACACCTTTAAAATTAATTGTAAAATCGAGAGTGATTAATTCAGTTAAATACTGTACATACTGAGAATTTCTTGAAATTATGCGTAGTGCTCAGATGGAAACCGATAATCAGGTTTCATCAATGTGTGGAGCACGTATTTTTTAACATACCTAAAGAAAATTAATTCGCTAAATTTTCTTACAGCTAAATATGCGAATTAACACGTCTACATTTGAGAATTCCATACAATTTTCAATTATTCCTCATATTTTTTACGTATTATTTCGTTCAGTTCAGTAGTTATATTGAATAATTTAAAGTTCGTAACTGTACCAAGAAATAAACCAATGTACAAAAGATGTATTTATTTTTTTTTACATAGGCCTTTCTGTAAAAAAAATTAACAGAGAGAAATTTTGAAAACTTGCTACTGTTCAAGTTCATTTATTACATAGGGAGCGTAAAAATTATACTATGGTTATCAAAGCTTACAAAAGGCCTATGGAAAAAATAATTTAAAATCATGTTTCAATGACAATATTTATTTAAAAATGTAAATTCTTAGATATGCTATCCATTGATACCATGTCTTAGAATGTCAATAGCATTGAATCATGACTTACATAAATTACATGAACAGCCTGAACATATAAAAACTTCCTTCTATCCAATACCCTTAAGCTATAGTATGTGCAAAGTGCAATTTCATTAAATAGGGCTACATATCAATTTGTGGTCAAAGTACATTCTTGGTTATAATTAACAATAGTAGAACAACAACCTAAAATTTTATTCACAACAAATTTGTTTTGCATCTTATGTTTTATCATTAATAAAGTGTAAAATAATAGCTGTAGCGAACAAGGAAATACATGGTAAGCGGTAAGTTGTTTTTTAAATCAAATAGAAATGTTATTTAATAAGACTCTGATTGGGCCAAGAGACAGTCTAAATGTGAAATTATATTTAAAAAATGAGTTTTTCGAGTTGTAGGTATAACTCATGCTAAAGTAACTTAAATCAAATATTATATCAGTTCCTACATGATTGAAATGAGGTTAAGAAAAACAGCAAGGATACTAAATTAGATCGAGTTATTAGATTATATTGAAACGGAATTGAAAATTATATAGCAGTGAACATGACTGAACATTTTGAAATAATATTTACTAAATATAATTTTACAAATTAAAACTGTATAAGAGATAGAACTGCAAGGGTAACCAAATTATTATTATTTATTATATAAAACTTTCCTCATTAGAGGATTGCCTCAAGGACAAAGTGATACAGACAGTTATTTTTTTGTAATTGATGAAATACATTTTGTAAATACATAAAAAAATTCAACTTGTAGGCCTAATTGAAGCATACATACTAAAAAGTAATTTTGTAAATATGGTTTCTTAAAATTGAAATTGATCCTCTAATGGCAGCGATGGCAATTCTAGAAAGATACACCCTGTCCAAATCTAAGGAATTCCAAAATTTGGCTAAGTATCCTGGTATAGTGCCTCTTGCTCTGATCATCAATCCTGTGACAGTTATATTATCTAGTTGATATTTATCTTTGTAAAGAAACTGAGAAAAGATGAAACATTAAAAAAAAAAAGAACGTTGAGATAAGGCAGATTTAAATTAAATAAAAAAAGGTTATCATCCCATTTTATTTTTACCAATAAGAGCTAATACACTTTCTCATATTATGTCAATTTTATTTAGGATTGGTTCTACGTCGAACTCTTCTCTAATTTCATTATTTCTTATATACCTTATTTTGTGCAGCGTCTGATAGACCAAAAGAATCTTCCTTCTGCAGACTGAATTTAGAAATGCTTTTAAAAGTTTGTATAATGATACGATATAATTTTGTAACACTGCATTTACGTAACATGTTACAAAATTAATTGGACACTTAAATGTTTTTTAAAAAATGTGGGGCATTTTAAAACAAAGTTTAATTAAAACTATTTGAAGACAACTTTTAATAAAAATCATACTTTTTAAGGTTAAACATGACTTAGTGATAAATAAAATAACTTTAACAATATTTCCAATATAAAATATTTTTCAATTGCAAGAAATCACTGGTGTACATGAGTTCAATCTTAATCTCGATGAACCAGCAATGAGTTACATTTTTCCAATTTAACTGCGAATAATAAATGAATGGACCTATGTTGAAATGCACGTAACACTTTGCGCATACTATTGTAGAAGCTATCACAACATACAAGATAGAGAAATGCATAGCCTATAAGATAGTTTCACAAACAATAACACGAGAAACAAACATTAATTCAAAACACGGATACAAGCAATCACGATTCTGCATATAGTAACTTGGTTCAAAATATAACACTATATTTAAATGGATAATTAATGTGATAAATTGCTTTTCAGCTGACAAGGTATATCAAATGAATTCGTTACATTTTTCATTTTAATTAGAAGTTTCATTGTTTTATAAGAACTCTGAATCCTTTAGATAACTTGCAAATTAATATACATATATTAAATTTAATATTCCTGAAACTAAAAAAAACTTTAATTATATTATTTTGATTGAATTGTTTATGTATTATTTTAATTAAATCGGTTTTGTTTCACATAAAATAAATTATACCTATTCTGGTGTAAAAACGTTACAAATGCATTAGGGCCTATTCCAATTTATTTATATTTTCCTTAATGTTCAATACGAGTAATTGGGTGACGTGAACTTCGTAAAAAGGGGTGATAACTTGTATAAATTATAGTTTCTTTATAATATTACGCTACACCAAATCGCAAGTACGTAGTTACATGCACAGTAGGTTTAATGTGTATGGGGAATTGGCACTTTATCTTTCTGTTCTATAAAGAGGTTAGTTAGAGAGAATCACACACCGAATTTATTTTATTATAAATTAATTAGTTTATTTTATTTAACTTTTATAAGATTCATGATCTGTTCCGTTGAGGTTTATTCAAAATTAATATAAAATTATAGAATATTCACCTGAAAGGTCCGTCTCCTCAACTTAATTAATCATTTAATTGTAGCGCTTTCGGGACTTGTCCCATCATCGGCAGGATTCAAAACTGGTGTTTCACTGAAGATCTGGTAGAGGGGGTTGCATGTATTGCTTTCATGGCAGCTCACAACGACAGCCTGATAAACGAAAACGAACCCAATACATGCAACCCCCTCTACCAGATCTTCAGTGAAACATCAGTTTTGAATCCTGCCGATGATGGGACAAGTTCCGAAAGCGCTACAATTAAATTATTAATTAAGTTGAGGAGCCGGACCATTCAGGTGAATATTCTATAATTTTATATTAATTTTATTTTATTTATTGGAAATATGACGATTAATTAAAATCATATTTTAATAAATTTGTATTTGATTGAATATCATTAATATGTCCACCGCTGTGGTCTCGAAGTAGCGTACTGCCTTGTCACGCAGCGGGCCTGGATTCTATCCCCGGTCGAGACAGTTTTTCTGGGTGATGTTTTTATCGGGGGTTTTCCTCACCCGTAAGACAAATGTCAGGAAAACTTTAAGGCCCAAACGGTCCCCGATATCATATGGCTATCATCATCATCCTTCACCGGTGTGGAAAGCAACGGGAAGCTACCACACCTACAATTCTCTAGTAAAGCTGCAAGCATAGCATGAAAATGCTATGATTGTAGTGAAGGACCTACAGGCAGAATTACTATGGATGGATCATTAATATTTATGGTATTTGTATTTTTTTATTTCATCAGCTATGAGTAATGTAACAATTTTCCTTGAATTTGGGTTATTCTTATTTTCATAAAAGAAGCTATTTCAATCAATTAATTTTAAGACTGTTTAGTAGATCAGCAGATATTAAAAAAAATAGGTTATGTGTCATGCCAGATGATCATTCTAATATATATATATATATATATATATATATATGTACATTCTGAATAATTTTTATGCAGATGTAACGAAATGAAAATATTTTAGTTACTTTCTAACGAAACATTACAGGGACCCTCATCCAACTTCTCTCAAAGAATATAAAACTCCCAGTTATAATAGGGATAGAAACATAGTCTATTCCTAAAGATAGGAGAAAGGATTACGAGCATTTGCTTTGGACCATGGAGAATGCAGAAAACTACATAACAGGAGTTACAAGATATTTATTGGAAACAAGATGTTATAAGAGCAGTTAAAACTCGTATTCTGTAATGTGGTACGAATCAGGACTGGCAGAGGAACATGGAAACTTCTTGTAAGAAAACCAGGGGGAAAGAGAAGATTATTGGGGGCGATGAATTATACAGGGGACGATTATAAATAGTAACTCTGGATACGGATGTATGGAGAGTTTATCTCCATGCGACGATGAACATCCGGGTTCGATAGTGCTAGTGAATAGTTGTTTAAGTACAACTGCACTCGATAATATAACGAGGATAAAAAAGAGTGAAATTTATGGGCATAAAAATCAGTTTCATTTTTCATTCATTATTCTAGTATCTATTTCAATAGATTAAACATATTTGTATAATTTATTAAATCTGTTATATCTTCTACTGTCAAATAATCCGAACCGTGGAGAGGTGAAAAGAAGACATAATTTATGTTACATCATCTATTATTATTATTGTTATTATTATTATTATTATTATTATTATTATTATTATTATTATTATTATTATTATTATTACATTTCGAACTTTTGTTGTCACTTCTATATTACGTCTTATTAATTTAATTATGGTCAACTAAAATAGTTAATATTCGTATAATTTAACAGTGTTACTTTATGAGGTAAATTAAATAATTATTATTTTTATGTAATGCCACTAGAGTGACCTACGCCGTTTCTGGCATACTTTCCTGGCATTGGCGGAAATATAACCTACTTTTAAAGCTGGGAAACATGGAAGGCGGAGTTACGTTATCCTGTTGATTTGTTAGGTGATAAATGAAACGAAGCAACTGGAGAGTCCTTAAACTCAAACTTAACCTAAAGTCCAGACAAAGGACGACGATATTATTAATTCCCTTTAAGAAAACAATCCTGTGCTCTGATTGGAAATCGATCTGGGACATCATGAACTGTAGTCAGGGACAATTTTTATGGGTGATGTTTTATTTTGGGGTTTTTCCTCACCTATAAGACAAATATTTGGCAATTTTAATATCCAAACGGTATCCGAACATCTGGCCATCATAATTATCATTATCATATTCACCGAGTTTAGTATGAATGTGTGTGTGTGTGTGTGCGCGCGCGTGTGTGTGAATGGTGTGATTCACCTTAATATTGTGTTGTCTCATAGGAGGCCCTGACATTGAGATAATAACTCATTCAGGCAGGCCCCCCATGTCCTTGTGTGGTCAAAAAAGTTGTATGGTATCCATTGTTTAAATTCCCTCTTCCGACAGGTCGTGACACGGTAAGGCCCGGGTGGTGCGTCGCATATAAAAACTACCTATAAGGTGAGAAGTTAAACGAAGATCATTTAATGTAATTATTATTATTATTGTCGGCCGCGGTGGACTAGTGGTTATGCTCCTTGCCTCTGGACCAGAGGGTCGCGGTTTCAAACCCGGCCGGGGTCGATGGATTTTTTTTAGGATGGAAAAATCCAAGGAGCAAGTCCTCCGGGAGGGACTTTAAGCCATGGGTCCCGAGTCTGAAGATTTTCAGGCTCGTAAAATATTCTTAAGCCTGAATGAAATGCCTCTAAGCAAAATTTACCGAATTTTCCCATCCTAGTACTACCTTGGTTTTCTAGATGTTAGTATGAGGCGGAACGCTAACCACGGACCACTCAAATGACACCTATACAAAAACAAGCGTAACTAAAATAGTATGGTTCAAATTCTACCCTCTAGGGAGAGAGCACCTAAATCTCTGTTAAGGGAAACATGGGCTTACAAGACAAAAATTATTATTATTATTATTATTATTATTATTATTATTATTATTATTATTATTATTATTATTAACTCACTGTCACTATCGAACCCGTAAAATCATGGACGCGTCGACATAAGCTCTCCATACATCCCTATCCTGATGTAATGTTTTCCAATCATTACCTGTATAATCTATTTCCCTCAATTCATAGTTAATCTTATTCTCCCACCTGATTCTTGGTCTACCAAATGGGGGTTTTCCCTCTGGTTTTCCTACGAGAAGCTTCCATGCACGTTTTCCATTCCCCATTCGTGTCACATGTCCTGCCCATCGCACTCTACAAGACTTAACTGTTCTAATTATATCTGGCTTCCTATGAAAACCATGCAGTTCACTGTTATGTTGCCTTCTCCATTCACTTGTCTGTTCATCTCTCTTTGGTCCAAAAATTTTCCTAAGAACTTTATTCTCAAATATTCGTAATCTCCTTTCCTCCCTTAAAGTAAAAGTCCATGTTTCGCATTCATATAATATACTGCAACTGGTAGAATAATAGTTTTATATATTTTCAGTTTAACGTTTTTTGAAAGGAGTTGGACGTCAAGAGTCTTTAATAATAATAATAATAATAATAATAATATATTATTATTATTATATATTATTATTATATATTATATATTATTATTATAATATATATTATTATATTATTATTATTATATATATTATTATTATTATTATTATTATTATTATTATTATTATTATTATTATTATTATTATTATTATTATTATTATTATTATTATTATTATTATTATTATTATTATTATTGATTATCTATCAGTCCATTTCAAACGCAAGTGGCGGAAATGTTTAAGAGGAATTCAGTACCTTCTATAATAGATTAACTCCATTCAGGCATTTAACTAATAGATATACTTTTAATATATGTATATTAATATTCCAGGTTAGTTTCCTTTGATACTCGGCGGATAGAAAGATCCTATTTATCACAAAATAATTAGAATGTATTCGATTTAATGTTGAGAAAACATTTTCTAAATAGCATGGTGGTTATCAATATGAACATATTAGAACAATTGAATTGAATATAAAACAATAATGTAATAAAAAAAACAATGTGAGAATATATACTACATTTTTTTTAATGTTAATAGACGTCTACGTGATTAAGTCTATTTCTCATTCAATTCCTTACTTCTCGTAAACAGGTTTTCTTTCCATCCTGTAGGCTGAATGATATTATAATGAAGGTTTTCTCTAACAAATTGTTTTTATGTGACTAGTATATTGGATTGATGAAATTCACACCTAGTAATAATATAAGCTAAAAACCAGCTTCTTCGCAATTATGCAAAGTTGTTGGCTCAGCGCCATCGAACTGCAATATACTGCAGGTGTTGAATACCATAACAATTGTATACAAATCACTTTTCATTTGTTTTAAGTTCCATAAAATTTAATAATGCTTTAACAAACTAGAACCAAGTCTATGTGCAGAATGAAGATTTAGAATTTTAACCTTTTTCAGTCAAATGTGTATTCAACAACAAGATAAAATTCTTACACTTAAGGAAACGTAAATATTTATACAATTACAGAAATATCATAGCAGTATAAATGAAATAAAATCTGATATGTTGAAAAGAAAAACAAAATTTGGATCATTTAAAAAGACATTATGACTGAAATCAGTTAATACTGAAGTACAGAGACTGTCAGATATCTGAAAGCATGTAAACCTTTACAGCCAGCCTGCGGAAAGCTTCATACTCATGCGCGGGCTGTCTGCGTCACTTCTTGTGCTATTGTTTCACAACGTTGTCTTTTATGACAAGTTGGCTGTTTGTAGTGTATAGGTAATCGACCGACACTTTTAGTTTGGTTATTAGAACGCATAATAAAAGGATAGTGACATAGAGCACACGTACTCGGCTATGAAGTCAACCATGCTTTCAGATAACTGGCGGCACCTGTAAGTATATAAAGTGAAAGCAGCACATCAGCAGAGATGAAGAAGGTTCTCCGGTGAATGAAGCGACCTAACATTTGGTGCAGAAAACCCATAAAATGAATTAAATGACATCTACTACAGTATCAGTATTCTTCCCTCTTCTTTCTGGGAGGGTAGCAGCGTCACAACGATACAAACAAACTAATAATCATTCGTACGATCTGACATCATTACAAAAAATCAACTGTGTTAATTTATATCTGGTATTATTGAATTTTTACATGTAATAATCTCAAACTGCGCATCAACCACTTATAAAATATGAGTAATTTATGTGAAATCATAACAAGCAGAAAAAAACATACCAAGTTATTTATATACATTTATTATAATCAAAATATAATTTCTGTATTAAAATTTGATGCAAAATATAACATATTCAGCATCCATCTCTCTGTATTACGATCAATATCATTAATGGATTTCTACTTCGATTTCATAAATAAGGTAGTTGGCAATTTAAAACAGCTTATTCAATACTATATGTTTTTTTTGTATAAAATTAAGTTTTT
Organism: Diploptera punctata; assembly: GCA_030220185.1. NCBI lineage: Eukaryota > Metazoa > Arthropoda > Insecta > Blattodea > Blaberidae > Diploptera > Diploptera punctata. The sequence goes on along the minus strand of JASPKZ010005682.1, from coordinate 1,300,400 downwards.
CTGTAATTTCTATCAAAATCATTATCAAGTGTGAAAATTTACAATTTACTCTGGGATGATTTTATCTAATAATTTTTTTACTTTGAGGTGTTTTTTCCCTAAATTCTAATCTGACATCTATGAAATGCATCTACAAATATTCTCTCGTGTACAAAGTCAATTTTGATAAAGAATACGAAAGTTATACTAGTACCCATGTAACTAACATAGGCTATATTTAAATTCCCAATCACTGAATAATTCATTCTATATATTTTATTTCTATATTTGAATATAACTTTAATTCTGTTTATATAATCAAAATATTAATTGAACTTCCGTCAAGCAGGAATATCGCTCTGACTATATTAATCATTATTATTAGACTTATTTTTGTTTATTTTCGTTATTCCTGACATACAAATTGCTTTATTTTCTGTCGATCTATTTACTACTATTTAGCAAATAACAATTTGATTTATAAATATGGGAATCATATCATGTTACAGTTAGTTGAACTACAATGTATGTTTATAGAAATCGAAGTAGCACATCAAATATTACAATTTTGAAAAATATTAGATGATTTGATTAAATGCTCATATCGATGAAATTGAAACAATAACCTGATTGCAAGAAATATGTATTAACAAAAATAAAAAGTAAAATATAATTAATATGAATAAATTTAACCATAGATTAATATTATGCCCGGTTGTGACTGAAGACATTGATTTGCATAATAAATTACTTCAGAAATTGTTACGAAACAGAAGTGAAGGTTAGCTAAACAGATTAAAGGATGACTTTTATTTTTCTAAGTAATATGGTAGTTTATATAACATGTGGTAATGTGTAGGAGAAGTTACAAACAAAAAATAACTTAATTTCATTTTAAAACTAAGAAGCAAATAAAACGTAACATACAAATTATACGACAAATAACTCATATGAAATTAGGCTTGAAACAAGAAGAAACAATTCCATAAAAACATATATATTCTTAAAGAATAAAAAAGAGTTTTCTATAATAGGTTTTTTATAAATCTATAAATAGTATTATAGAGATGGTATATTTAAATCTGAAAAAAAATTATCACATTAAATATTATTGTAGCTGAGATGCAGCAACAAACGTGTGACTGTTATATTTATCATACAGTATTGAAAAATATATTGTCTTAGACACTTAAAAACTGTTATATAAAAACATAGTGATTTTAATAAAATCGGACTTTGAAGTTAAAATATGTTTAATATATTATTCAATGCCACCATGCTGTCATTTCGACATTCTGGTGCTCTCTCCTGGCATGGCGTAATTGTAACCCACTTCTGAGGTTGTGGCGCCAAATATGTATAATATTAATAATTAAATTAAAATGAAATTTAATTTAAAATATGGAACTTTGTATAGTCAATTTAATTAAAAACTCAGGTAACTCTAAGTTAAAAATGAACAATATGCACTATATAGTATTAACAGTTAAAAGATAAATGCTTTGTTACTCTTAGAATACTCAACAAATATTATGAATAAATAAAATCAATGAAATATTGCAGTATAATATATTAAAAATAATTGTAAAAACTAAGTAAAATGTAAACTAAAATAATATAATAATAAAATTAATAATAATATTAATAATATAAGAAATTACTAGGATTATGTTTGGAAAGGTTATTTATGGATTGAATTTGGTGCTTCGATTTTTTATTCCCTATGGTGAGAGGTGGCAGATTTGATTTTGTTATTGGAAATTTTTTTTGAAATTATTTGTTGTAAATAATTTAAAATAATAGTTGATTTTCACAAATGACTATTCAAATAGGTGGTGTTATAAAATAAAAAATTGTTTTAATGACTCCATAAAACTGAATTTTCTAGATGAAGTAGAATAGAATATTGTTAACATTATTTACAATTCACATGAAGGTGGCTAATAAATTTTATAATAAATTTTGAGATGTGACAGTTTGAGTATTACTATGCAGAGATGTCAGCTCGAACCAATGACCAGTGAGTTGCCAGGTCTACTTCACAAACGACACGATCACAACATCTAATGTGGCTCACCTCCTGCAAATAAAATAGATTATTATATTATAATAAACAGTCGATTAAAAAGTAAACGTTATTATAAAGGTCAGCAAATCACATTATGTACAAAGTTACGTAACAATATTAATTTTATAACATATTACGTCTAAAGAATATAAGAACTTTGTATAGTTCGTATTTGCTAACCATTATAAAACATCTTAAAATGCTAACCTGATTGTGTATTAAGTTCTGATGTGATATTTTTTACTAAAACGACTTAATTGTCTTTGAAGTAGATAACATTTTGAGTTAGTTACCTGCAAATGCCAAAATCCATTTTAAAAATGGTTTCAAACAGTATAAAACATGCAGATGTATAATTTAACGACATTTTATGTCACAGGGCAATGGTTTGGGCCAGAGGAACTATGCTAAAATTTCTGTTACAGTTCTGGTTTGCAGCTGGTCTTCGAAAATATCATCTATCAGACTTAGCTATAATATCACTCAGAGGTCTATACTGATATTAAGAAATCATCAGTATTCATTATCATAAGTAATGTCACGAGTAATTTCCAAATCAGCGATAAATTCACAAGTCGCGAAGTGCATGAATGCACCCTAGTGGAGAAAAAATTTAACATGTCAAACTGTATATTATAACAACCAACGTTGTAGGTTATTGGTTTATTTTTTTAGAAACAACTCAGCAAAATCATTATTTAAAAGCACAATTATTATTGAACACACAATTATCAAGTGTGTAGTTCGAAGGAATATGTTCATTACTTGCTATATTCAATGTATTTGTTGGAGAGTCAGTCACTGCAAATTAATGCTCTGACCTGTTCAGAATATTAAAAAAGGAGGCGCTTTCTTTATCACAAAAGCAGGAGCTGGTAAACAGAATTCGATAAAGAGCGAGGTGAAACACGATTGTCATTGGTTGTAAAACAAAATTCATAGAAACGTGATTGGCCATTGACTTCCATTTGGGGCATGAGTTAAATAGTCATAGATATATCATATCACTAGGATAAATGATACGACCCTTTTATATACTTTCTCACTCCATTTATGTTTTATATTTTCTATTAGAACTATGTTTTTTATATCTTATTTATATTTTTTTCTTGTGTCCTGTTAAACTCTGTTTGCAATTGCAACCCTCAATTTTAGGGTAGTCAATAAATAAAATAAATACAAAAGAAAGAAAGGCATCATCTAATAATTTATTTTATTAATATTCTAAAGGTTGTGGATTTAAATAGTGTAAGATTAGAGGATCTAACTTTGAAGTCACAATAAATGTGTATGAAAAGTTGGAAGCTTACTTTACCCATTTTAAATTGCTACGACAATCATGCAAGCATCTTCGTAACACTCTTTTCATTACATTTACGTTTTTGTAAACAAGTTTTTTAATTTAATTTGTATCTACATTCTGCGGTTGTATAGAGAATTTTAAATGCTCTGGAATACCTTCAAAAGTAGTCGTGGAAAATGCAATTTTCAAGGAGTTTGGTGCGTGCTGACCATTCAGGAAATATATGTACAAATGTTATTTGCTTAACAGGAAGTGTACTCGTCTTAACAGAGGATTCGTGCAAGCTGCGAAGGAAGTCCAATAGAACCAAGCCCTCTATTACTGTTGACCAAACTGCCCTGGGTTACAGGTTGTTAGTACATTCAGTTTTAACTATTTGTTTACACCTATCCCCTGTTTTACGTGACTCGAGCAATAAATAGAGAAATTATCAATGCCTTTACAAAATAAAAAGTCCGAATCTACATGCCTATTTCCAAATTCAGTTAGAGATTTTAATTTTGGATATAACTAATTGGATATGACGTATTATATCTAGAACAAATAATAAACAATTCAATAGAAGTTTACTTATCAAATCACATTAATTCAAGATATTTTAAACTATATGAAAAAAATGGCTAAAACAGCGAATAATTGTTTATACAGATTCTGCACGATTCATAATTTCCATGTTATTGTTCCTATAAGTGAATTATTTTAAGATGTATATTTATTTTAAATTTTATTTTAAACGACTAAATAAATCATTATAATATGGGGAGACACTTTAGAAATATATATATATATATATCTTCTTCTTCTTCCTTCCAAGTATTAGGCCAAGGCCTGTTACGATCCTATAGAAAATTTTCCCTCCAGCGTTTGAGGGAAATTCTTGTATAAGACTTGAAAGCATAATAATAGTCCCTTCGATTGGTTGCTGACCAAAGGAAGGCAAGACCAGTGATGGGCTGCCATCTTATAGCCTCTGGTCAGGCTTTTCTGGAGAAGAAAATAAAATAAAGGAAAGAAGAAATGGAAGAAAGGAAAGACATATATATATATATATATATATATATATATATATATATTGCCAGGAATTTGTTAAACTTATAATAAAACTAGGGGATTGCGTCTAGGTTACTAAAGGGAAAAATAAAAAAGGACGAAACTGTTCGTTTTATACACGAAAGTAAGGCCTACTGAATTGGAATTGAAAACTAACTGTTAATTTAGCATATGCAGTGTTTTGCATAATATAAAAAATCATAGAAATACCGTTTTTATGATATTCAAGTATTCCAATCCATAGTAATTCTGCCCGAGAGCAGGTCTTTCACTGCAATCATAGCATTTTCATGCTATGCTTTGCAGCTTTACTAGAGAATTATAGGTGTGGTAGCTTCCCGTTGCTTTCCACACATATGAAGGATGATGATAATGATAAGGATGATGAAGATGACCAGATGATTTTCGGGGACAGTTGGGCCCTAAGCTTCCTGACGTTTGTCTTACAGGTGAGGAAAAACCCCGAAAAAACCTAACTCAGAAGCCTATACCGACCGGGAATCGAACCCGGGCCCGCTGTGTGACAAGGCAGCACGCTACCTTGGACATATTTAAGTATAATAATTAAATATTCGGAAAAAAAACTGGCAAACAAACAACTGGTAGGGCTATTCCGACCTAATCAACGCCATAATTGGAGTTAAATACAAACTTTATTTCTCTAAACAAATTATTATTTTAAAACTTTGCAAATTTTCACAAAAAAATCTCAAGAATATAATGTAAAATGAAATAGTTACGAATAATCCTAATGTTTTCTACCTTCAAACATCTCTGAATCCTGTTCCCTAATTAATTTTTATTTTGAAATACTTTGCACCAAAAATAGTATCTATTTCAGCTTTTGAGACTTCCAATTCTAGTTCATAATCCCTATGTCAAATGTTTTATTTTTAATAAGAGGTTTCAAGAAGAAATTACACCAGCATCATCCAAACACTTTCACACTGTGCCCTCAAGATATATAAGACCAGCACTGCATAGGTATTCAATCAGCCTACACATTGCGGTAATGAGCCTTCAATCTTCACAGCACAGCCAACAAGAACACTTCTTGTAAGCCCATGTTTTCCCTTAACTGAGATTTAGGCGCTCTCTGCCTACATGGATGGATTTGAACCATACTAATTTAGTTACACTTGTTTTCGTATAGATGTTATTTGAGTGATCCTTGGTCAGCGTTCCGCCTCATACTGACATCTAGGAAACCAAGGTAGTACTAGGAGGGGAAAATTCGGTAAATTTTGCTTAGAGGTCTTTTATTCAGGCTTAAGGATATTTTACGGGACCCACGGCTTAAAGTCCCTCCCGGAGGATTTGCTCCTTGGATTTTTCCATCCTAAAAAATCCATCGAGACCGGCCGGCCGGGTTTGAACCCGCAACCCTCGGGACCAGAGGCAAGGAGCATAACCACTAGTCCCCGGCCAACAAGAACACAAGTTATCAAATAATACTTAAATTTCCTCAATTGTGAAACGAGGTATGAATTGCAATTAATGAAAATCACATTGAGTACTTGCTATAATGAAAATTGCATAGCGGAACTGATACGGGCCTATTTCTGAATTGTGCGTAAAGAAATTGGGAAGCTTACAAGGTGTTTGCCATAATTTCATTACACCGTCATCGGGCAGGAATTGGCCATTCGCCAGGACTTATTGATGGATTATGCATCTAACTGTTTGTTTTAATGCCGCTCTTACGAATCTGTACCGTATTCAATCAAGCACGCCTAAGTGAGACTGACGCATGCTGACTTACGATGAATGTTAGCTAGCAATATGGATGTTGCGCCGTGTAGTCTATTAATTAGTATGATATACGATAAATGTTTAGGCACTTTTGTGTAATTTATAGTCGCTTTTCAGTGTTATCATTATATCACTATAGTGGACACTAAATTTTAGAAATCAAAATTTCACACAAAGATGTGTGCCACGATAAAAAAAACTCAGATAATAACAGCATAGCAATGACAAATTCTGAAGTTGTGCACCCAATGGTGCCGAGTGGAGTAGAAACAAACTATTTATTTCGGACGCAATGTAAGAGAAAGGTGTAATTCTGGATTGATTTATTTATGTTAAGATTAAAAAAGATAAAGTGATCTTATTAAAAGCGTTAAGAACCCCTTGTGATGGTAGAGGATTAGGACTACCACCTTTCTACACAATGGACACAAAATGTCAGCAGGGTTGTTATCTCTGCGTGCGACCATTTTTACTCATTTCCACCAGACGCTGAATCGACTCCAGGGTCACAGGGCCGCCAGATTGTTCAGCCCAATTAAAAATCTTGACTCCATCACGAACTGAAGCCGCGACCTTCCGGTTTGTAGCGTATTGCCTTGACCAATTACACTACGGGTTACTTCTCTATTAAGATTAGAAAGATGGGAAATATATTAATAATATAGCATGCCTTTATTTTTGTTACGTAGGTGGTGAAGATGGATTCAAGTGCAATGCTAGGCATATTGGAACCATGCGTGTTGCTTATGGCAAACTTGCAGTTGAAGCTGACATTTAATGGCTTTAGCAAGTTTTACAACTTGTCCATGCTTCGAGTGTTTGTTACCTTACCCAACTAATAAATTCTGAACAGTTTCTTTTCCTTTTGTTGCTTCGGTTACTAAACTCTCCGCCGTTGGGTAGAAAATAAAAATCTGCAATAATAAAAACTGGTTTCTAATGGCCGTGGCTTCATGCATGGCGTCTTGTGGTAGGACAAGGTCCTGACACTTTCTGACCAATCACAGTACAACAAGGCAACGGCCTACCACAACCTAAACCACAGGGTAAAAAAGTTTATTTTTAAAAATCGCAAATAATTGCTGCATAAAAGTAATGCTGTGAGCCAATATCTTTTTATACCACGTTCTCTGAATGTTGAACTATACCGGCAGTTGAATATAAATGCATAAGACAATTAATCTTTTTTATTTAAAATGCAAAATAGGCCTACTGTCTGAAATTCAGTAAGAAATTATTAATACAGGGTGCGACTTAAGTCAGTATACCACTGCACGTGGTTGCAAGGGAAATAATGAGATTGGTTGAAACTGGAGTTTGAATACGAGACATTCGGAATATAATCTCAAATACTACTGAATTCAATTAACCACTGCACATAGTTGCAAGGGAAAAAATGAGATTGGTTGAAACTGGGGTTTGAATACGGGACCTTCAGAATATTATCTCAAACACTACTTCAGCCCAATTGGCACTATTGAATCCTTAGGTCCGTGGCCCCATGGATGAAGCTCTTCATGCATCCCTATCCTGAGCTAATATTTTCCAACCATTTCTTGTATAATTAAAGTATCTCAAATCAAGGTTTAATTTATTTTATTTTTAATTTTAAAAAACTAAAACTAAATGCTTCAGAATTATAATGACATATTATTTCTCATTCAAAATATTTTGATAAAACAATGGTATCGATAAGTAAAATGTTACATATTTTTTTAATTTACTTATATGAGTATTTATTTCATAGGGCCTATAGGGCTAAGCAGCAAATTCAAAATAATTTAAGAAAATTATATATATATATAGGCCTATATATATATATATATATATATATACAAGCAAATTATTTAGAGTACTACAGTATCTGCACCACAAATATAGTGAATAAAAAGTAAAAAAAGAGATTACTCGCATGTTTAGTTAATTTATATATATAAATTATTATAAATATATTTTTGACATTTGGCAATGAAGGCAAATATGATATGAAAAGAAAAAAGAATGCTTGAGTCGGGATTTGAACTCGAGTCCCGAGTTCAAATCCCGACTCAAGCATTCTTTTTTCTTTTCATATATATATATATATATATGTGTGTGTGTGTGTGTGTGTGTATAGAAAATTTAAGAATATATAGAAACATTAATATTATTTGAGATAATGACACCAAAAACGTAATAAGCCTGTGATTTTTTGTTTGCTGTAGTGTTTTATGTCGGAATTTTTTCACAGAAGATCTTCTTTTATTTATTTGGAATAAATGTTTAAACGTTAAACATCAGACAAGCGACATTTGCTGCTAGAGATCTTCAGACGGATGATAAATGCAGTCCTGATGAAGAATATTAGAATGAACGGTATATTTAAAAAAAAGTGCAAATTCCAATTTTTATCCTCTAATAAAACTTAATAGGCCTACATCAGATGACAGGATATAAAAAAAAATATGTTAAGATGCACTAAATGACTTATCCCAATCGCATAATACAGAGATAAATTTCTGGATCATGAAATATCGGAGAGGCCTACCAGTATTTCAAGTATTAGGCCTAATTCACGATTTTACGGGTTATTTATTTATATAGAATCTTTTACGGAATAAACTCTGAAAATCCCAGTCAATCTGCCAGTGGTGCACTTTCCCTTTCAACTGTCAGCGTAAAGTGAGTGTTGTGTTATAGGCCCTAGTTATATTGGTAAATGTAAATATGTCGCCATAAAGTAGTAGTAGTAGGACTTTTTGAGAGTAAAATAGACCTCTCTCTCTCTCTCTCTCTCTCTCTCTCTCTCTCTCTCTCTCTCTCTCTCTCTCTCTCTCTCTCTCTCTCTCTCTCTCTCTCTCTCTCTCTCTCTTTATATATATATATATATATATATATATATATATATATATCCCGTCCAGGCATTTATTTTTCGTATCATACCATATTAAGCTTGCATTGCTCAATGTTAAAGATTTAATTATAACATCGATAAAGCGTCACTGCTATAAAGTAAAATAAATATTCTCTTTAATTTGCTTACTTGATATAGTCAGCTACTAGATGGCAGTGAAGACAGTGTTCTCGCGACATCTAGTAATAATGGAGAGTATAATACATAGATATAAGAAAAATAAGTGTTTGAATTGGATTCGCCTGGTAGTGTAATGGATATCACGCTGAGGTACAGACTCAGAGATCCGGGTTCGAATCCCGTCCAGGCATTTATTTTTCTTATCATACCATATATATATATATATATATATATATAGCCTACACGCAATGCTTTTCAGAATGAATCGTACGGTTAGCAAACCGTATGTGATTTGACAGTCCTTATCAACAAATCAATGTCTAGCAATAACGTAAAAAAATAAAACAATGGATAACATTACACAAATTAAACAATTAAGCTAAGTAGCCTATAATTATTTAGTAGGAATAATTGCACTGTGTTCACATTTTTACTTATTTACGAATGAGTGTTGTTCATGTTTTCCGCGTCTTGTCCAGAAATTTGCCTATGTTTATACAATTATCTGAGTTTACCATTAACTCGTAGCATGAAAATCTATCTTGATTTGAATTTATAAATATTTCCGATAACATCTGACTCCTCCAATATTTCAAATCGTTACAATTTCCTAGTAACCTATTTGTATTTCGTCTTCAGAATTGCCGCACATTGGACTTAATCACATATCGTAATCGTCGGTAATTTTTAGAAATTTCAATGCTTCCAACCTGGTTTAGATATAAATAATATAGCCAATATAGGCGATATTACTATTTTTATTGAGTATACAAAATACATAAAATAGATGTAACTGAGTGTGTAAGCATTTGGAAGAGATAATCATTACATGAAAGAAGTAAGATTTTATAGCATAAATTCCGAGAATATATAAAGTATAACTAAAAAATATATAAATATTAATTAAATACAATTTTCAAAAGAAAGTTTTAAATAGTAACCAGTCTATATTCTATTATAGTTTACTAAGGTAAAAATCATGGACATGAGCGACAGCAACTTCTCTAAAAAAACATTAAACCGAAAGTAGGCCTACACAAAACTGTTATTCTTCCAGATATATTATATGGATGCGAAACATGGACTCATACCTTAAAGAAGGAGAAAAGCTTACGAGTATTTGAGAATAAACTTCTTACGAAACATTTTGGACCAAAGAGAGGTGAACAGATAACCCAACAGAGGATATTACATAACAGGAACTTATGGGAAACCAGGTGAAATAAGAATATTTAGAGTCATAGACAGCGATGGTCAGTAGCCTAGGCCTATATGTGGTATGAATGAGAATTCAAAAAGGGGCATAGAGACTACTTGCAGGAAAACCAGAGGGAAAGCGAATGAGGTGGGAGAAAAACATTAACCATTATTTGAGGGAAGTAAATTATATAGGGGAAGATTGGAAAACATTAGTTCAGGATATGGATGCATTGTGAGCTTGTGTCCGTACGGCCATGAACCTCGGGTTCGATAGTGTCATTGAGTTGTATTATTATTATTATTATTATTATTATTATTATTATTATTATTATTATTATTATTATTATTATTATTATTATTATTAGTATTATTAACATTTTATATATGACTAAAATGTTTTTATGTTAGGAATAAATATTATTATTATTATTATTATTATTAATATTATTGTACCATTGTTAGTTTTCCGAATACTACCAGGTTGACTTCTCCGATGCTGTGATGGATGATGAATGATAATGAATCACCAGGAGAGTCATTAAACTAAACTTAATGTAAATCCAAAACCATGGGGGATCACAGGAATAATTCCCTTTAGGAAAAATTCCAATAGTCTGACAGGGAATCGAACACGGTACCCCATGAACTGTAGTCAGAAGTTCTGACCAATATAGTCCATGACACTAGTCATTGTTAGTATTGTTGTTTTAATCACATTTCAAATTTTAAGACTTGTCTTTTTGAAATCTTATTTTGTAGTAGAAAACTAATATGCTAGTCCCTACCTATATCTAAATAAGCAAACAGGCCTAAATAAATAAGTAAATATACAGAAGAAGTCTGTTAATCCTTAAATTGGCGAAACAATAGTATCTCCTACCAGTTATTCAAATTTTTTGGACCACAATGAAAACAAAATCATGTAAAATTATAAGTTATTATTGTGTAATTTGACACAAATTTTAGTAATATCTATTAGTTTGTTTTTCCATTGTTTATAAACAATGTTAAATAAATGAAATCAATATAGGTATATTTAACACGCCATGAAGGCACATGAAATATATACGTAGACGTATGTGTCCATATGTTCTCAGAATTTGCCATAAGGAGGAGGTAAGGTAGTTAACCCTACCGTACGTTAAGTTATACTTTACCCCGGTATGCATTTTGAAGTTCAATGATTGGCCCACGTATACATCTACCTAAGGTTGATACTAATTATTCAGAAATGAAAATCAAAATGAGTTAAGGGTAGGTTAGAGAAAAAAAAAAGCTCAATTCACAATAGTAAGCCTTCATTTGATGTTCATCTGATTATATGCCTATAATGTATCATATTGAAACATTCAAAAACGTTCAACTAAAAAAAAATATATAAAACTATTATCTACCAGTTACATTATATGGATACAAAACATGGACTCTTACTATTATTAGGAAAGGAGATTACGAGTATTCGAGAACAAAGTCATTAGGAACATTTTTGGACTAAATACACACGAACAGACAGGTGAATGGAGATGACTACATTACAGTGAACTACATGATCTTTATAGGAAGCCAGATATAATAACAGTTAAATATAGGAGATTGGCATGCTACGAGTTATTGGTAAATCCAGAAAATTGGATAAACCTCGGTAAATTTCTGGACAAAACGCGAAAAATAAGGACAACACTCATTCATGAATAAATATATGTTATCAAAATGCAATACCATTAATTATTAACAATTATATATAAATTAATTAGTGTATAATGCTGTTGTGTTATTATTTAATTGTAATATTAATGTGTTTTCTTTATGTAATTGTAATGTTAATGTTTTTTAGTGTATAATGCTATTGTGTTATTACTTAATTGTAATATTATTGTGTTTTCTTTATGTAATTTTAATGTTAATGTTTTTAGTGTATAATGCTATTGTGTTATTATTTAATTGTAATATTATTATTGTGTTTTCTTTATGTAATTGTAATGTTATTGTTATTGTGTTATTACTTAATTGTAATATTATTGTGTTTTCTTTATGTAATTGTAATGTTAATGTTTTTAGTGTATAATGCTATTGTGTTATTATTTAATGGTAATATTTTTATTGTGTTTTCTTTATGTAATTGTAATGTTATTGCTGTTTTTGTTTATTTTTCTTTACACTAGTACCAATTATTACTTTATTGTAACGGACTGTCAACAGCACGTACGGCTTACTGCCCGTGCGACCCATATTTGTAAATAATATTGTAAATATCTTACTTTTTGTCTAATAAAGTCCTACTACTATTATAATAACAGTTAAGTCTCGTACTTTACGATGGGCAGGATATGTGGCACGAATGAGGATTGAAAGACATACATGAAAGCTTCTTGTAGGAAAACTAGAGGCAAAACGCCCAGTTGGTAGACCAAGAATGAGGTGGGAGAATAACGTTAACTATGATTTGAGGGAAGTACAGTAGATTATAAAGGAAATGATTGGAAAACATTAAAAAAACTCAGGATAGGGATGTATGGAGGATTTATGTCCGCGCGGCCATGAACCTACGGGTTTCGATAGTGCCAGTGAGTTAGTTAGTTAATGTATTATATTACTGAGCTTTTTGTCATTTTCATTTGATACAAATGTTTCAGATCTGAAAATAAGCAAACTGGATAATGTGCGCACAAAATAAATCAAGAGTTTGCTATAGGCCTATTTATAAGAAAAAATGTTAAGAAAATTAACAACAAATATATATATATATATATATATATATATATATATATAAAGTAGGACTTTATTAGACTAAAAGTAAGATACATACAATGTTATTTACAAATTTGGGTCGCACGGGCAGTAAGCCGTACGTGCTGTTGACAGTCAGTTACAATAAAGTAATGTTTGGTAATAATATAACGTAAAACAAAAAAGAAAACACAATAATATTACAATTTGATAATAATACAATAACACTATACATTAATTATGTAGAATTATTAAGAATTAACGGTATTACATTTTGATAACATATTTATGCATGAATGAGTGTTGTTCTATTTTCCGCGTTTTGTCCAGAAATTTACCCAAGTTTATCCAATTTTCTGGCTTTACCATTAACTCGTAGCATGCCAATCTTTCACGATTTGAATTTAGAAATCTTTGCGGTAATAACTGACGTCTCCAATATTCTAAATCGTTACATTTTCCTAATATATGAATCTCGTCTTTAAAGCTCCCGCACAAAGTATTTAGTTGCATGAAGAACCACATATGTTGTTAAGTCTTCTGCAGCTAAAAATTCATCTACTTTCATTAAACAGGTTAACTTATATTCTGAAAGATTACCTTGGACCCCAAATATGGCGTTAAGTCAAACACGTATATAGAGTAGGTGCAAAAAATGTAGGTTACCTTAAAGGGAACATATGCCGCTATCCCTCGAGGACTGCCACCGCCCTCGCTAAGCAGGTTTAAGATATTTAATAATGACAACTACTTCCTCATAAAAATAATTAACCAGAGAAATTTAACCAAGTTGCTTCTAAATAAAATAGTACATGGACTAAAGACAAGTTAAACAACTTTTTGTTCTGAATTCTGGGACATAGTTTTATTCAACTCAACAACTAGGAGTCTAACGATTATAGATGCAATATGCACAAAATATATTTATCTTGTCCTCTTACCTTAGCTTATCAGAGAATTAAAAATGTGGGAATATTTCCCTAGTGATTTTATCTAAAACTGCATTAATTTCGTTATCTAAGATATTCATGGAATCTAGATTTCATAAATTTAAATATTCATATTATAGAACTAATTAGAACTAAGCAACATTCTTTTTAAATTGTTATATTGATGTTTTATTTTACTCTGTATAAAAATCATAAAATATAATTAAAGGGTCTAATGAGAGAGGGAGCTATGCCATTTTGAGAAGAAATGAAAATAATCAGTGCTATTTATATTAAAATTTATATTTTTCCTTTTGCATAGTTTACAAAACAATAAGTTAAGAAGAAAAAAGTTATCGATTTATTGTACAAATAATATCATAATATCCATCCACCTATCTATAATAATTCTGCCCGTGGGCAGGTCTTTCACTGCAATCATAGCATTTTCATGCTATGTTTTGCAGCTTTACTAGGGAATTGTAGGTGTGGTAGCTTCCCGTTGCTTTCCACACCGGTGAAGAGATGATGATGATGGCCGAATGATTTTCAGGGACCGTCTTATAGGTGAGGAAAAACCCCGAAAAAACCTCACCCAGGAGCCGGGAATTGAACCCGGACCCGCTGCCTGACAAGGCAGCACGCTACCTCGAGATCACAGGGGTGGACTGTCATAATACAAATGCTCTATAAAACCCAATTTATTTCCATATATCTCAAAGTGGCATTGTTCCCTCTCACTAGACCCCTTAATTTGCCTATAGGCCTATTAAAAACTTCCATTTTTTCAAAAGACTTATTAGCCTATATCTATTTATAATAATTCATAAAACATAATCCTAATTCTTTCTTTTTAACTTCCTTTATAATATTTCTATATACGGTATAAGCAATTACATTGGTATGGGCACGTACGACGAATGCAAAAAGAAAACATTGGAATGGTGTCCACCTGGAAGGAGGAGGAGAGAAAACCGCGAAACTCGTGGATGCAGGAAATAAGAACTGGAATGAGAGCAAGAGGATTGGAGGACAGGATTGGATGGAGAGAGGCGAGTGGAGAAAAAAAAATAAAACTTTAGGCACAGAAAGATGTGTAAACATTAAAATTCTGTATATAAATAAAATATAGTATTTCTTATTGAAATTTATATTTATATTAAAAATACACAATGAAGTTGGGTTTCGAAAATATACATATATATTTCGGAGTTAAATAGATTCCTTATTGATGACAATTATGATGGTATCGTTAATTATTATCTAATATTCTAATAAATTTTGTACTTTCGTGATTTATTCCAACTACACTATTTTATCTCACGTGTAATCTATCTATATACAACGGCGTAACAGTCCAGGTTAGGAGTCCACACCAAGTAAATTTAGTTACGCTTATTTCCCTAAAGATGCCATGAATTATATGCGGTCGACATACCGACCCAATGAAATATCTAGTAGGAAACTAAGGTATTTTAGGATGAAGAATGCCAGCAAATTTTACTTAGAGTCCTCTTCATTCAGGCTTAAGGTTATTTTATGAGCCTGAAAATCTTCAGACTCGAGACTGAGGCTTAAATTCCCGGTGGACTTGCTCCTTGAATTTTTCCATTCTAAAAAAATCATCGACCCCCGCATAGTTTGAACTCGCGACCCTCGGAACCAGAGGCAAGGAACATAACCATCGTAGCCGACCCCATACGTAATATTAATGCTAATTATGTGATTCCTCAAATGAATAAAAGTATCATTATTGAATGGTTTCCTTATAAGGGAATCTCAGGTCGTCACAATCCTGATTAACCCTAGTTTATGCAACCTTTTTAATTGGATTATATATTTATATTTTACCTGACTCATATGGATAGAGTATAAAACAGCCTATTCTCTGTCATGGCTATTGGTATCTTGATTTCTGAATGCAATACCATGATTTGTGGCAGCCTTTCAGACTTCTATCTTAAACAGATCAACGAAGGTTAGAGATTTAAAACAGTGAAACTCAGACTTAAAAGAAATAAGCAAGGACTATAACAATGAAGGTCAAGGTACACTATTTAGTATAAGTACAACAAATTATTTGTAATAATTTAACCTTCACAGAGTTTCTAAGGCCATAAAAATATCTTCTGACTTTCATATGTTAAGTGTTATTATTCACGATAGATGCCATACATAATAATTACGTATTTTAATAAATCTAGATCGTAGGCTTTGGAGGTTTGGCACGGGAAGAAGGCAGCAGCTGTAAAAACCCGAAGATAGATAGATAATAAATCTACATGAACTAGAAAGAAAATGTAGAAAACGTTTTATAGGCCTGCGATTTCTGATAGTACTTGAGGAATTGTGTGTAAACCTACTTTTGTGAGGAGGTATTTTTCTATTTTCAAATCTACTTAGCTATTCCAATTTTAATTAAATAAAAAACTATGAAAAAGTAATTTCAATTAAGTTAAAAATCAGAATAAATTAATGAAAAAACATAAATTCTTTGCTTATGTATTATACTATATGTATGTTTTCGTGTAAATCTTGCTCGCCAATGGAATTTTTGTATACTACTTGAATTTTGTGAGCATAATAATTATTTCTGAAATATTCATAGGAAATTTTAGTAGTTTCTGGCTTATTAAAATGAATGGGATATTTTGTGATATACCATTATCAGAAAATTTGAAATTCATTCCAAAGCCAGATCATTAAATATACAAAAAGGATCGTTAGAGATACAAAATAATGATCAGTTAGTCTCATAAATTATACATCTAAAATAAAAGCGTATAAAAAGGAAGATTAAAATACTATCAAAAACAGATAAAAAAATTGTACTAGTGAATTGTATCATTATCCGTTATATGAAAAATACAGTAACGGCGTGTCTTTTCTCTCATTCAATAAGCCGAACAAAGGAAATGTTATTTTTTAAATTGAATCATTCCATACTTTGCATCTTTCTACTGTATAATTTAGCACCTTTTAAGAGTGTAGCGTTGTTCGATGTCTTTTCCACCATTCTGGAAGCTTGCATTATTAATCTCCAAGCTACAGGCGAAGCTTTCATTTGAAGAAGAAAGATAAAAAAGAAAAACATGCTAATGCCCTTCGAATCTGTGTTTTTTTAAACGTTAAAGCGTGAAGTAATGAAGAAGGGACGACATCTTTCCTGTCTAATTGCATAGCAATTACATAATTAAACCTTTGAATTTTTTAACGGTTGAACGAGAATTTTAATTGATACATTATTACAGCTTCCTTTATTTTCTTTTCTAAAATAAAGCAACTTTATTTTAAAGCGAGCAAACAGAGCCACTTTCATCGCATTGAGAGAGAAAATATAATTCTAGTAGCTCGTGTTGGCTTATATTTAAATATTTATTTATTTCATTTAAAAATATATTCAATACGCCAGTTACTAACATAATAGTGGTCCTATGAAAAATAAAAGTTTTCATAAGTATTGCCACGAGTGATTTCTAAATTATCGATAAATTCACGACACACAAAGTGAGGAGTGAATTTATCTAGAGAATTTGGAAATCAAGAGTGGTATTTGTTAGGACTATTTAACGATTAAAATTAAGCTGTTTACTCACAAACCATTATTTAAATATAGCTGTTTTAAAATATTGATTTATTTAATGTAAACGGCGATGTTTGGAAAGAAATGAGAAGCGATTGTTACGCTTGTTTATCAGATCATATTATTTATTGCCAAAGGATTGCAATATTGTAAGAATGCACCCTAATGGAAAATTTATAACCAACATTATATGTATTAATTCATTTCTGATGTCCTATGATGTAAATATGTCAATTATATTTTTCTGCAACGTTATTTCCTGGGAAATGATACATTTAAATAGTGCAAACAGTGGTTTCTTTTTTAAATGGTATAATCAATTGCTACAAATGTTTTTATATTATCTCCCGCAAGCACTATCAGCTCACATTCGTGCACTATATGTACAATCTGGTACCCATATTTCTTGGGGGATCAGTCACTGCAAAATAATGCTATGACCTACTCAGAATGTTAAAAAGGAGGAGCTATCTTTAATATAATAAACTTATTTGATAAATTCGAGGTGAAACACGACTGTGATTGGTTGTAATTAAAAAAAATCATTGAAATGTGATTGGTCATTGAATCCCATTTGATGCATGCGTTAAATAGTCTTGGAAAGAATATGCTTCGTATTGGCAAATAATGTCTCTAGCGTTAGGCCTTTTATAATGTTGGTGAATTTAAAACTATTTAAGTGGCAAAATATAAAGTTCCCCTCTTTTAACATATCTTACAATTATTGAGTAACATAATCGTATCGTAAAACTAAGTATAGTTTTGTTAAGCCTGTATATTATTATTACATTGCATTTTATTTTCAACAAAGAAATATTGTTTAAAGTACCATGGAATGCGATCATATACCTAGTTCAAGAAAATGAGAATATATTTAATAACTTAAAATATATAATTTAGAAACAAATATTTCAATTTTTAATGTAATATAGGCTTAGAACTCACTGAAGTGATCTTGATAGAAGTAGAGAGACATAAAAGTTGTTGAATAAAATACGATATCATTTGTTTGGACATGGGATATCTCAGAGTCATTTTGTATGGAGACAAATCTGCATTCTTTGGTACTTGTGAATACAAAAAAGTATAAACTAAGTAAAACTCTCTAACTCACTGGCACTATCGAACCCATACGTTCATGGCCGCGCGGATATAAGCTCTTCATGCATCCCTATCCTGAGCTAATGTTTTCCAATCATTCCCTGTATAATCTACTTCTCTCGAATCATAGTTAATGTCATTTTCCCATCTCATTCTTGGTCTACTAACTGAGCGTTTCTCTGGTTTTCCTACAAGAAGCTTCCATGTAATTTAACTATAACACACCTATTTTTAAACAAATAGTGTTCTTTATTCACAATGAATAATAACATTTTTGTATAAAATTTCTCATATTTCTGAAATTGTTCCACGACTCTACTGAATTTATGTTCAGTTTCTTGGAACAAAAATTAAATCTTCTGCCTAAGAACGGAATAAAAATTTATTTTTTGAGTTTTTAAAATGCAGTGATATTATTGGAACAATCGAAATAAGACTTACAATTTACTTTCTTACAATAATAAATTATTAACATAAATTAACATAAATTATTTATGTTTATCTTAATATAAGTTTCTGCACTGCATAGGCATTCTATAAGCATGAGAACATAATATTGTGTATGAAAGATTAATTGATGAATGAATTAATGTGTCTTTATGTATCATAAAGATACATTAACAAAAAGGGAGAAAGAAAAAGAGAGGGGGTAGAGAAGAGAGAGATGTCGGAAACTGTAATAGTTGTATAACTGAAAGGATATTACAACAGGAAGGAATACATTGTTCACTGTAGTTGTATTCAACACATAGGCATATATTCTTAAGTAGTATGGCAGCTAATTTCAGAGTCGATGCAAATTATATATATACATATGAAGATTTATTACTGCTGGAAATTAGAAAGCAATGAACTAAATATATCTAATTGGGGGTCGGCCGCGGTGGACTAGTGGTTATGCTCCTTGCCTCTGGTTCCGAGGGTCGCGGGTTCAAACCCGGCCGAGGTCGATGGATTTTTTAGGACGAAAAAATCCAAGGAGCAAGTCCTCCAGGAGGGACTTTAAGCCGTAGGCTCGTAAAAAATCCTTAAGCCTGAATGAAAAGGCCTCTAAGCAAAATTTACCGAATTTTCCCGTCCTGGTACTACCTTGGTTTCCTAGATGTCAGTATGAGGCGGAACGCTGACCACGGACCACTCAAAATGACATCTATACGAAAACAAGTGTAACTAAATTAGTATGGTTCAAATTCTTCCCTGTAGGGGGAGAGCGCCTGAATCTCTGTAAAGGGAAAACATGGGCTTACAATACAAACTAGAAATGAAATAAATTATTAACATTTCCAGTGTATAATTGATCTCGGATTTTTACATAATTATAGGTTATTCAGATTTTAACATGATTGAAAATAACAATTGAAATCCGTTAAGATGAAGTTGTTTATATTAAATAAGAATTGTTTGTTTATATTTATGAAATGCTGAATAACTTACTATGTAAAATATCTGAATATGTGAATGAATTTATATGTGAGTGAATTTAATGAGGTATTTGAAATTATTGGACATTTATGAATATTTTTCTAGTGTTAAATTCTAAGTAATGGGGATTTTATATAAAAATATCTCTTTTTCGAGTCACTATTATTTGAAATTGTTTTATTATTCAATTAAAATCTTACCAGACCATGTAAGTGCCTGCTTTATGATCACAAACTAAGATAAAAATCCTGCTATACAAGAAACTAGCTATACGTATATGCAGATACAAGCTTCACATACACTTCTGCATACTTATTGTCTCAGTCTTTCCGGCCATTTCATGCATACTGAAGATTTTCTTTCAATACGTTCCTGGAGTTAAGAAAAAAACTTGACATTCCAGTCTTATTCTTCTCATGTCTTTAAACCAATAGTTTTATAGCCTGAGCCGTCTTTGAATAAACTGAAACTTTTGTAAGGTGTTCACTGACACATATCCATTTTAAACTGGTAATAAACAATGATTCTAACTGCTTTCAAAACAACCATTTCTTCGGCTGGTTGCATAGAAACATCCAAGTCCAGGACTCGAATACATGTTGGACTTTTGTAAACGTTACATTTTATATTGAGCGGTTGATTACTTTAGCCATTTGCGGCTTTGACTTGTGACGTATGGAATACAAATTAACAGCAATGTTTAAGATCTTATTGCCGGACGAGAGAAACGTTACATAAATGGACAACAGAGGTGTAATGAGCTTTCATTCTTAACAAAGAGGTTATGTTCGCTATCAATCAAGTGACAGTTAATGATTCCATCTTGACGAATTTATGACACTGCAAAGAAATTAAATCTCAAACGTTATTGCTTAGTGATTAAAGAAACTGGCACAGTAATAAATCCTACTATTTTAATTGAAGAAAATATAAATTCTATTTCGCCTAGACTTATTTTGGGATTTTTTTTTCTAAACCTACCATTTTTCCTTTTTTGGCCTATTTATACAAATAATTATCTTCTCCTTCTTCTGACATTTATAATAAAAATATAAGTCGATCTTGTTTTACTGATTTAGGATAGTTTTAAAACTACTAGACGTTATACCAATCGCTTTAAAACACATGAAAACAAACCAGTTGTCAGCCACTATTTAGAAATAAATATGTTATACTATGATTTAATGTTAAACACCTTACATGGCCTATCGCTAAGGGGAATTAAGGCTAGATTAAAATACATGAATATTAATTATAAACAGAAAAACAGACAATTGATTAAAATAATTATAAATGTATTTCAATGTTAAAGTTTCCATATTCATTATACAATATGATTTAACTTCAGCACAGAACTATTTTATTTCTACACTCCGAGTCAATATGCTGTATGTATTAATCACGAAAAGATTCTTAATTTTTAAATTACATTTTTCCAGGTATTCGATGTCCCATAATTGAAGTGGGATTTGATGGTTCAATTCACAAAGACCGTACAATATTCTAACGGGATCCTTTCACGATGTAAAAAAATCACATACTTCAAGAGGGGAATGAAAGAGAGGCATGGAAGCTTCCTGTAGAAAAACCAGAGGGAAAACGGCCAGTTGGTAGACCAAGAATGAAGAGGGAGAATAACATTAACCGTGATTTGAAGAAAGTAGATTATACAGGGGATGATTGGAAAGCATTAGCTCAGGATAGGGATGTGTGGAGAGCTTATGTCCGCGCGGTCACGAACCTACGAGTTCAATAGAGTCATTTATCGGTAGTTAGTTAGATTGGAAGAAGAGGCATTGCCCTCAACCCACCGCGATAATTCATCTCATCTCTGAAATGCTACGTATGGAGGCACATCAAATATTTGATGTGTGAGTTCAAATACAAACCAAGAACAGACTGTCTTCTTGAACAACACACCGGGATGAAGGATATATAATTAACACTCTGTTATATTGTAAGTACCAAGTTTGCTGATTATCGTTTTCTATAGTTTGTATGGGAGTTTTAATATTTGATGAGTATAAAAACAAAATAAATACAAGAATATTTCTACTTATTTATCATTTAATATATCATAAAACTGGAAGTCGCCATTTCCAATAATAATTATTGGTTCTCTAAATTAAAATACTCAGTTTAGATTACCTGCCACCTGTGTTGATTTGACTCAAAATCTTTGTATACATCATATTTAAAGGGTACAGGTAAATAACACAGAACGCGTACTTTTAGTTGTACAACATCCACTCTTCCTTACCTGTATGCCAAACTTTGAAGATAAATAAATCCATGACTAAACTGTATATTTTACTGTTTCACACTTCTACTGTTATATACTAAGCTTAACAACCTGCTGAAGGTAAGGATAACGAACGTAAACAAACTAGGTGAGGGAGCTAGTACAACTGCAGAGAAGAAATATATATTGATCCGGATGTGTTGACTTTCAAGCCGCCACATTCAGTCTTATTGTTTTGTTCTTAATGCTCGGTACGTTTTGAAAATATAGGCCTATAGTACGTCCGTCTGAACACGCTCAACCGACACCTGACGTTACTGCAACAACATTCCCTACAGCCGGTTGTTTAGGTCAGCATACAAGATCAAATGTTAGTGTTTTCCATTGAGAATCTAACGACACATTTCCATCTTGCGCGCACAATCTTACTGACTTCAATTTTCACTTCAGGTGAACTCCTACACCTAATGGTTTTAGGTGATAATTGCAAACGATATATATTCCAACTTAAATTATACTCCCTTAAAAATAAAACTTTACAAGAATAATAAAAATATCTGGAACCATAGCAAATTTTATAATCTTTCTATCTATACTATAGGAATATTTTAACATTCAAACATAAAAGATAACGGCTAAACACTCCCCGCATCTGAAACCCTGTATATACAAATTTTCACGAAGATCGGTAGAACGATTTAGAAGTCTATAAAAGACAGACAGACATACATTCATTTTTATAACTTACATATAGATAAACTGTGGTTTATATTTTTTATTTAGATCTAATTTTAAAATGGGATGTCCTTATTGAGTTAGATTACACAGTAGCTGGCACATTTAGAACTTCAAGTGTTCGATCGACACGAAGTGAAATATTGTGACATTTTCTGTAGCAGGCGCACAAAGACGTCTCAATAGGAAGGAAACATTTGAATAAAAGTCTCCAAGACGAAGAAAAAAGAAAGCCGACAAAGAAAAAGCTATAACAAAGCGCTGAAAAGAATCATGGTATAAAAGGAAGTGTAAAAATAGAATGATTAAAAATAATGAATTCGACTTGAAAGACGTGAATTCAAATAATGGGAAGTTCATAATTTAAAAATAACAACCTTAAAAGTATGGATTGAACAGGTAAAAGTGTTTTATTTTACGAGACACGTTTATATTTATCTGTTAAATTACTTCCTCAATATTAGCATTTTAACATTTAATTATTACTTCGATGTAAGGATAACTATATAATGCAAACAAGTACCGTAAACATTCAGAGAATACATTTTATGGTGACAACTTTATTTTCGATTGAAAAACAAGGTTCTCTATGTCAATCTTTAAGTTTTAAATCTAATTTATCGATTAATTTAAACGTCATATTCTATTAGGCGTATGTATGTTTATACCAATGAAAACAACCAGGGCTACCAACAGAACAAAACAAAATCTTTTGCAAATTACATTATGAAATTGATTTAAATTTAATGGAGAAATAATAAAATAACATTCGAAACATTTTATTTGAAAATGGCAGTAGGCCTATAAATAGCAATTTTCTTATATATATATATCCATCCATCCATAGTAATTCTGCCCGAGGGCAGATCTTTCACTGCAATCATAACATTTTCATGCTATGCTTGCAACTTTACTAGGGAATTGTAGGTGTGGTAGCTTTCTGTTGCTTTCCACACCAGTGAAGGATGATGATGAAGATAATGATAAGGATGATGATGGGGACCGTTTGGGCCTTAAAGATTTTCTGACATTTGTCTTACAGGTGAGGAATACCCCGATAAAAACCTCACCCAGAATAACTGTCCCGACTGGGGATCGAACCCGCTGCGTGACAAAGCAGCACACTACCTCGAGACCACAGCGGTGGACAAACATATATATATTTAACGTTAATGTGAAGGGTTATAATGTGGTCTGAATATTTGTTTTTAATATTGACTAATATATCAGTAAAGTATTATGGAAAAGGCAATAAAACAAGCGGTCCGATGGATTAGTAGATATTATGCTCGTCTTCTGATTCAAGTTTCATGGATTCAATTCCGTCCGGGACTGATGCGGTTTTCACACTGTAAAAATCGTGAGCATCGATTCCATTGAATGGGAATTAAAAGGCGTGGTCCCGCATTATAGATTTATGGCAAGTAAAAGAATCTCAAGCCTGAAAAAGAGGCCCCTGAGCAAAATTGTCGGCTCTTTCACGCCCAGATTTTAACGTAAATGTGACGCTAATTATCTTAGCTGTTAAATTAATAAATAAAATGATACAGTAACAAAAACACATAATAACAACAAATCCGGTGTTCAGTTACTGACCATTTAAAAGTACAAATGCACAGATATGAGTTATTCGACCAAGATACAAGGATACATTTTCGACATTAAATCTGACAAGCAAAGAAATGGATCGATAGGCTTACACTTTGAATTTTTTAAAATATATTACTTAAAATATAAAAATAAAATAAAATTAGTAACGTGTCACAATTGCACTAAATGTAGCTGGGTATGAATTCCCCCCATAGGACTTTAACAATCAATATCCACCCTAAATTGATAATTTTGTGTTTATCAACTTTCAATAGAAACGACACATGTATTTCCCCTTCTCTAAGCATTGGCCAATTCAAATAAATACAAAAGCTACATTTTCACTTCTTTTCAATTTAATAGGAAAAGTTCTCTTGTAGCACCTGCTCTTTCCCTCTTACTTAAAAATTCGCAAAGGAATGATTTTTCACAGAGTGTTACATTTGGATGCAATCTCAATGAAAAGAGTGAACACTGAATGAAAAAGTGGAAGTGTAAATGTATATAAAGGAGGGGAATCTGAAAGCGAAAAAAATCGAGAAACAAAAAACAGAAGGGAGCTAATCGAAGTAAAAAAATGATAGAATAAAAAGTAGGTGTAACAAAAACAAATGAAAGAGAATATATATCTAAGAAGCATCTACTGTTATGAGCATTAAGTTAGAGATATATTTAGAGACTAGCAATACGTGAAACAGAATTGGAAATAAGTTACTATTTCATGTATAGCGTCTCATTTATAATAGACTCACAAAATGATGTACTTTATATTTTGTTAAAGGCACTATTTGATTCCAAGAGGGCCATTTGAAGTCATTAATATGAAATTAGTTAGTTATTGTAAAAGAGGTTAGAAAATCAACGGATTTCAAAAAGATAAAAGCTGTGTAACAGTTAAAAAATTAAAATGACTTACATAAGCGAAAGAAATAAACTAAATTATAGTTCAGGTGATAAAGAATTCCATTAACAGCGAAAGTGGACTAATGGAAATAATAGGAGAAAATTATTTTAGGCATATTGTCAAAAGGAAACACGGTTTAAATACACAATTATGCAGACAGTTAGTGCATGGCATTTTATATTATGTATGCGCATACTGTATACGAAAAAGAGACACTTGACAGCTTTTAGTTTCTGTAATAATCATAAAATACTAAGGAAGGGTGAAAAATAGAATGTTTATGTATTTTTATAAACTACTAGCTAATACCCAGCGTGCGCCGCTACGCCTAAATAAATGAAAATGAATGTGATTTTATGTTTAGTTGAGTAAGGAAAAGGAAAAAAAAAATATAAATTTATATTTTTTTAGATACCCCGTGCTGATTACCCGGCATTGCCCGGGAATCTACTTATCTCGATCTGCTTAACATAAATGAGCTGAAATACAAAAATTAATGTGTTTTATGTTTAGTTAAATAAGCAAAGGGAAACATTTACATCGTAATTATTTTTTAGATACCCCGTGCTGTTTACCCGGCGTTGTCCGAGAATCTACTCATCCCGATCTTCTTGGCATAAATGAACTGAAAGACAAAAATTAATGTGCTTCTTATGATTAGTTGAATAAGTATAATTAAAAATAATTATAAATATAGCCTATATCGTAATTATTATAAGATTCCCGTGCTGATTACCCGGTTTTGCTGGTAATCTACTTATCTCGATTTTCTTGGCATAAATGAGCTGAAAGACAAAATTCGTTATTGTGGGTTATCCGTAAAAGAATGCCCGTCATGTGCTGCTATGCTTGCATAAGAATCTACGTACTTGTCTCGATCTTCTTGGCATCAATGAAAGACAAAAATGGTTATTATTACAGCATATTATGCTGTCGCGTATTTTTGTAGATAGGCCTATTTGAGATATTTAATTCTGTGTACAATAATTTTGTGTATTTGTTATGGTTTAGGCAGCGTAAGCCATTTAAGCGTCCAAAGAGCTACTTTTTTCACGTTTTCCACTACAAAGGGCGATTTTTAAGGGTGTAGGAGTTGAGTATCACAAATCTCTTATAGCCTATGTTCATCCCGGGAATCTCCTGAACATTTTGCAAAAAGCCCCATCACAATCGGATCAACGGTATGGCCGCATAAAGTACGAATAAACAAACAAACATTAATTTTATATATTAGATAAAATGTACAAATATTTAAAGTCCTGAGTCAACTGGATCCCTTGGTATCTCGGTTTAAACATGAAAAGTAAAGGTATTACTTGGCGGTGCGTAATGTTTCGCTGTGTTTTGCAGTGATTGATATTTATGGGGTCTACTAAGAGATAGTGTTTGAATGGAGATAAAATAAATATTAGCCTATTATGTGAGGTTGTGACTTCAATATTCGATTCTGCCTCCAAATTTAAATCAGTTTTAATAGAAACTATTTCCTATTTTAGTGCATTACTTGGACAAATGTCTCCAAATAGTAAAAATGATACTGTCAAGGGAACTGTCAACCGTTGTATGCCGAAACTTACCTTCAAATTTCTCACAGAGAAGCGTAGAGATGTACCAAGAACGTGTCCAAAAATTATCTGCCGCTTTTAACTGCAAGGCACAGAAATCGAAGCTAGAATCCAGTAATGGCAACCCACTGTAGGGAGCAGATGAATGTCTCCGCTTGAATAAGAGCGAGTGTAATGAGGCGGCGAAGGCGGCAGATAATGAGGATTATCCAATATACCAATTCAGGAGTTGTATTAGGTCTATCTCCCTATAGATTAAATGAGAATTTTGATGCTGGATTTTAGTGCCTTGCAGTTAAAAGTGGCAGATATTTTTGGGCACGACCTTGTTACATCACAACGCTTCTGTGGGAGAAATTCCAAGGTAGGTTTCGGTATGCAATAGTTGGCAATTCCCTTGTGAACATTTTTTCTTTGCAAATAGTTACTAAATATGTAGTAGGCCAATTGAGATGGGAAAATAACATTAACCAGGTAAATTATACAGGGAATGATTCGAGAACATTAGCTAAGGATAGGGATGAGTGAAGAGCATATGTTCGCGCGGCCGTGAAACTCCGGGTTCGACAGTACCAATGCGCTATTTACATATAGCAGTTATTGAAGAAAATATATCAGACATTGTACAAAAACTGTTATCAACTTAGCTTCCCACTAAACTAGTACGAGTAGTTGTAGCTATCAGACCTTTAAAATGTTACGTAACCATCCCTTTTCAATTTTATTATTGAAAATACATGTCAAGGATTTAAAAAATGCCACTAACTCTAAAACCAGCCAAGTGGTGCATTTTCATATATTCATGAAATTTTGGGATGACTTTTTGGTAAAAGAAGATTAGATTAAAATAGTGGAGGTGGTTTCGGGTTCTTTAAGACCTTAACAAGACAACCTAATTTTAGGTTCATTGTATTTTTACACATATTTACTTCATGGAACGAATGAGATGAAATCTATTCTACGGTGATGTGTAGTATGTTATGATGTTCCTTGTTCGACACATCAAGCATTCACAACACGATTCATACCGCCATTTACTTGGGCTGGGTCAAAGCCTCGAGGAGAGGCTACAACCCTCCTCCTTTGGCCTTATTCTGTCCTTTTGATAAAATAAAATAAAGTTACTAGCAAACGTAATGAAATCAATGTTAGAAATTACAACTACATTAACCTAAAACGAACAATATACAAACATAATGAATAACCCAATATGAGTTATCCATAATACTCGCTAATAGGTCTGTAAAATTCTAGAATATTTATTCAAGAGATTTACTATCTTGAAGCATGCATAGGTCTATGACCTAGCACAATAATATAATCTATTGAAGTAGGCTTACTTGTTTTTTATTTTTCAGAGATAATGCTTAATTGTTTCAAAATAATTTAATTAGTGTACGAATATATTAAATTAAAAATGCAATCAACAATTTAGGTTTATTCATCAAAGAAATCGCAAAATGGGAATTATTGGCATATGTAGTATGCCTCATATAAATCTCTAATTTAGGCCTACTTAGTTTTTCTTTTTTGCGCATTTCAATTCATTTTAGGAATAAATTTGAATTAATTTTATATTATTTTTATCTATTGACATATATAATTAGGCCTACATACGTGATTATATTTTCGGACAAGAAACTTCTAAAGTTTACAATGATTACTTTTTTAGTATTCCTTTAAAATTTTCAGCAGGTATTATTTTAACGCGTCTTAGTGTTAACTACGATTTATTTCGATATAAAATCATACTTAAAAAATAATTCAGAATCGATGAATTTTATTAAGTGGCTCAAAATGTTCTTTGAGAAGATTAGTAATTAATATAATGTTTGATAAAATTTTACAAATATATTTCTATAAGTACACATAGAGTTATTTATATTAACAGGATGTGTTTGTGCTATGAACTTCAGGTTTAATACTCAGACGCCATTTTTATGGTTAGAAATTAACATAAAAAATTCAAGATGCAAAAAAAAAAGCACATTTTTTATATCCCTTGTCCCACACAGACACTTTTTTTTTTTGCTGTCATCGCTCCACCCATATTTTTTATATTAGCAAATCGCTATCTCTTAGGGTTGGCACTTTATTTTTCTCTTGGGTGAAGCCGAGGGAAGAAAATAAAGGAAAAAAATTGGATGTGGAGGGCATGGATTGGTGTGGTCCATTGTCAGAAATCTTTCTATTCTTCTTTTGTCCATACCCGCACCCCTCGAGCAGAAATGGCGTACAAATTACTACCAAGACATCATTACGTGGCACATTGCTTTGAACGCTGATCGATCGACTATCGAAGACCCTACTTTATACAATATGCAAAGTTGTAGAAATCAAGCTATTTTGCCTCTATGATATTTTAGAGGTATTACATTATATGATATATTTAAACAAATTAAGTAGAATATAGGAGAAAAATAAAATAAAAATAGGCAAATAGAAACAAATAAAGTTATATCACCACAAGCCTTAGGAGGCCCTTGGGGTAATGGCATGTTAAGGTCACATCTTTTCTAGACATTTGGCACTAGATATGTCTACTAAGTTGTTAGCCATGCATGATCGCCGAATTCACCGCCAGAACAATGATCTGGTAGTCATTTCAATTACAGGCTGAGTCGACCCCAGGTCCATGATGCCGCCATAAAGTTTGGCTGGTTTAAAAATCCCCCCGGCTTGTACTGTATTGTTAACTAGGGCTGATTTTTATGTTCTAAAAGTTAAGATTGCAACATAGTATAGTGATAAAATTAATGTAATACGCTCTTTGTGTCCAATCAACTATTTTTTTATAATATATCTTACAAACACGTTTCTTAATAATTTTTGTGTGGGATCTAGCATTATTACATTTATATTACACATTTTACTTTTAAATTAAAAATAAATAGTGTACTATTTATATTATTTCTTTTTAAATTTAAAAGTAAGACTAAAATATAAATGTAATATTGCTAGATCCCACACAAAAATTATTGAGAAACGGTTTTGTTAGTTGTATTATTAAAAAAACAGTTGATTGGATATAAAGACTTATTAAATTAATTTTATCGCTATACTATGTTGCAATCTTAACTTAACATAAAAATCAGGTTCCCTACTCCTAACAAATAAGCTGCCCCAGTCAAATAAAATTGAGAATATTTGAACAAGCGATTTGTCTCATTCGGAAGAGAATGAAAAAAACGGCCAACCTGACTGAAAATATTCTCTAGTTTTAGTCCAGTAGTCTTATCATATTGTTCTTTCATTGCACGAACCGATTAAATATTACTCATTAGTCCATAACACATTAAAATAATATATTCGTGAACTTGTCAGACCATAGACCCGACGTGAAATGAGTCATTAAAGAGTGTGTGAGTAACAATGGAATAAAAAACTACAGAATTCAGTGCGAGTGACAATGGAATAAAAAACTACGGAATTCAGTGTAAGTAACAATGGAATAAAAAAACTACGGAATTCAGGCGAGTTTAGAGTTTAAAAACTAACAGAGATCAAATGGAATGAACTAAACATAAATAAAAATTGGCGTGAAAATAAAAATAATTAACAATCCAAAGAGATTGAGGTACAACGATACTAGTTCGGTAGTAAAAGCGAATCTTGTTTATTTTTAACATCAAGTTGTTTTAGTAATAATTCATATGATTGATCCCCTTTTTCCCGCTGAGGTACACTGATACTTCCCTAGTGGGAAGTTTCTTAACCAGACTAATTTAGTTGCGTTTATTTCTCTACATATTCCAACGAGGGTATGTGGTTAGTACACAGTCTCGAGGCGACTTGTAGAGAAACTAATATTACTCGGATGGATGAAGATAGGTTAAATTTTGCTTAGATACCTTTTTATTTAGACTTGAGGTTCTTTTAAGAGCCTGAAATTCTTCTGAAACAGTACCCACGGCTTAAAGTCCCTCCTTTGGTATCCGTAATATAGAGTCGAATAGTCTATGATATAAATGACTTATAATTCCGAATTCGGAAATTGGCAGACACATCGCCAGTTATATCTAGTTTAATCAATGTAATTTAATAGTCAGGAAAAAGGATGTGTATACACATGTATTTAAAAAATAATTGCAGATTAAGAAATAATTTATTAACGCTGTATTTATTAAATTTTATTAACAACTAACATTAAACCAGAGGTTCAAATTTCTGAGTAAAAAAGGTAAAGCAATTCCACTACAGGCCTCAGAAGGCCCTTGGCGTAGTGGGAGGTTAAGGCTCCTACTTTTTTTAGACAATTGGCACTTGACGTTAACTGGGTTGTCAGTCCTGCGCGACGGCCGCCTTTACCCTCAGAACAACCGTCCGGTACTCATTTCAGTTAAAGGCTGAATCGACTCCAGAGCCTTAGTATTGCCAGAAGGTTTGGGTCAGTTTAAAAATCCTGACCCCACCGGGATTCAAACCCTCGATTTTCCGGTTTGTAGCGTAGTGCCTTAACCACTATGCTACGGCGCGCCCCAAATTTCTGAGTAGGTCTACCAAAGTAAAATGTTTCCTAAATTGTAATCATATTTTATAGCAAAATTATACTTTATTTTCTCATTGATTAAATAACTCTTATAGGCATTTGCGGTAGGCCTACGTATAGAATAGGCCTATATAAATCCGGAAAAATGTTAAATTATAAATAATAACCCGCATTTAATTCGAAATTGACAATGTTATCAAATTTATACCATAGAGAACACTAAATCGAGAGTTTATAAAATATATTATGCAGGCCCTATATCAGACCCGAAGAATTTTATTATTCTTAAAAAGTTGAAAAAAAAACACACACAAGGCGTATGTAAAAGCAAAATCATGAATTAGATTCTACATATTAAGTATATAGGCATAATACCAAATATTAAATCTTATACCGGTATATAATAACATATTAATAGGCCTACACAGAAATGAATGTTCTTATGTAACTTAAGAGCATATGATTGCCATTACTTAAACTAAAACTAAAATTTCAAGACTGTGTCCATTTTTTTAAAGTACAAACTGTACCTGCGCTGAAAACAGAAGTGAAGAGAATAAGAATAATTAAAAATAGCGGCATAAAAAAGCTGCGAATTGCCCTGGTCTTCATTTTCACCTTCTTGATGAGAAAATGTTTCCCTGGAAAACAAAGTTTTCGTTCATTTCAGCTTTAGTACTGTAGATGTCGGTAGTGGATAGGCGCTTCTCTTCAGATTGTCAATTATTATATCCCTGGCTCTGCTACAACAAATGCTAATGAGGTCGAGATGAGACGTTATAGGATGTTCACCAAACGATCTTACTTATTTTCACTTATTTCAGAATATAGGTTCAAATTGACAGTTTCATCTTTTACGGATAATCGTAAATAAAGAGGTCAGGGACATTCTCAAGTCACATTTAACAAAATATCTCTCGGAGAGATTTAAGAGAAAATTCCACTCACTTGAAACAACGATTAATAAAGGACAAAAAAACGTGTTTTGAAAACACAATTATTCAGTTTCGAGACATGGAGACATTTTTAATATCAACTTGAGCCTGAATCAATACGTAGCTAATTCCCAAAAAGATGAGTAAGAGAATATACACTCTGGATAAGGACAAAACAATGTTGAAATATTAATCTATCTTCTGTTAAGTATCACAAAGAAGGCACGCAAATGGAAAATTCGAGTCCTGGTGGATTCACGATTTTTAAAATGGCCTACATATTTTGGCAGTTTCATGGCCTTGGGTCCGACTCACGCTCTAACGGAAATGAGTACCATGCATTTGTACTGGAGGTAAAGACAGCCCTCAAGCGGGCTAAGCAAACCGGCTGATTCTAGTGCCGACTGCCTAGAAAGTTGGGAGCCTTAACATTCTACCACCCCAAGGACCTCCCAAGACCTGTTGCGGAACCACTTTGCTTTTAAGTATCACAATACAAAAAAAAATCATGGGAATAAAAACAAAATTAGATTTTCAGAATATAAAAATTAATGCCAGACTACGCAATTGGCCCAGCAGTTGCAACTCTTTAATTTACGTAAAAGTCTTCTTCTTCTTCTTCATCTTAGTTCAACTACTCACCGTATAGCTACTTTTCACGTGCCACACGCCACCCGAGCTTTACCGTGGCACAACCTGTCGGGAGAGGAATACTAAACTGTGGATCACACACATACTTTTTTGACGACACAAGGACATGGAGGACCTCCCCGAATGAGTGATCAGCTCAATGTCAGGGCATCCCTTCGAGATATCAATGATTAAGACGAAATACACCATTCGCACACATTCATCATACTACATTTGGCGAAAATAATGATGATTAAGATATCCACATAATGTTCGAGGACCGTTTGGGCCTTAAAATTCCCTGATGTTTGTTTTATAGGCGAGTAATAACCCCGAAAAAAACACCATCAGGAAACTTGTCCCGATTGGGAATCGAAACCGAGACCGCTGCATAGGAAGCAGCTACTCTATCTCGACACTACAATGGTGGACTTGAAAAGGTCTACCGTCTAAAATGAAAATGTTCTGATCGACACAGGGGCGGTCGAGGAATGAAAAGGGATGAAGGTCTGTGAATGACAAGGATGCCTGCCGACACACCATCACAGGAGCTGATGAAATGAAACAAGTAAGATGAGTGTGGAGAAATGGTGGAACGAAATTTGTGACAGGGAATAACGGGAGAAATTCCCAACCTTGTTTAAACCAGCGACCACCAAAGCATCATTTGCTAGTTCCAGTTGTTGAGAACAAACATCCCCATCGACTACACGCCCGTTTGGAACAAACTCCTAGTGAATAACACCTACAAAATTCAACCAGTTACACAACATTACAATAAAAACCGATATCACTTATGAGACAACTTAATAATAAATTGTACCCCAGAATTTAAATTGATCAACTAACTGAACGTTTTTCTCAACGTGATGGGTTATCTACAGTTTTAAATATATGATGATAATGTCCAAATTTCCATATCATCTTAAGATAGCTGTGATATTTTGATTTAAAGCAAGTTTATCTTTAATCTTCTTTGACACTAGGGAAAAACTATTTTGTTAATTTATCATTCTGTGTGTTTAACCACCCGTTTTCCCCACATACGAACACTTTTTTCTTTCATTTTCGATTTAATTGTTCTATTCGGTGTACGATTGTACATTATTTCTAATTCTGGTGGCATTGCAGGTTGTTTGGCCAGTTTGGTTCGTTATCTTGATTACCTTCATGTGCTTTTAACCCATGTGAACTGTATTTTCCAGCTCTTCAGGATTAGGGTTGTTAGGTTCTCTTTTGTATCATCTGTAAGTGAGCTGCGTCTGGAGATGTTCCTAAGAACGCGAATCTAATTTTGCTGACGAGGTGAGTGACTGCGATTTTTATATTCTGTTGTCCATACATCTTCAGGGGTAGCCTATCTATGTATATAAGTATGTGCCAGAATACTCTGGAATACGTGAAGTAATTTCAAACCAAACTTTGTACATATATGGATTATAATGTGGAAAATATAACCTAAGGGATAAGAAATCCCTAGTATCGAGATCGCTTAACTGACTGGTGACAGTCCCACTGGCATTTAAGCCCGAATTTGATCTCTAGGGGTGAGAGGAGGCGATAAATGAAATGTCCAAAATTACCGATAGGCTATTATTGTCGAATCTATATATAGGCCTACTATTATTTCGTTATCCCTAAGCTGATGGGTGACAATCCCGATCTCAATTAAGACCTAGATTTATCTCTAGCACCTTTAGATTAGGTGAGAGGGATCACATGTAAAAATAATGGAAAACGGCCGTTATTAGGAACTAATGCATGGTTTCCGGGGTTTCCAACGTTTAAGACCTGGCATGGGAGGATAATAAGTGGCGAAAAATAAAATGTCCATAATGACCTAGATTAGTGTCGAATTCATATTTTTCGAAGTCGCCAACCAGATTGGTGACAAGTTACGGATAAATAAATACCCTGAAAATGCCTGATTATCAGGTTTAAGGTCTACACTATAGGCCCGTAAGTTATGTAACTACTTCTTTGCTAAGTTACATTTTCTTTTGGCAAAGATGTCATGAGGTTAAGCGCAACAGGAATATATATGAGACGCTTAGAAAAAGCTTAACATCAACATGAGTAAGTGTACAAGATTTTAATTTTCATTATCGTTTCTTTTCTAAGTGAGCATCCCCAGTCTTTTTAGATTTTTCTTGTTTTTTCTATTTAAAATGAAATCGATGATGCGTCATCCCACGGGGGTTGTAAAAATAAGGGACATGATAAAAGGGTAAGAAGAAAAAAGGGGTAAGAATATGAGTGATGTGCTTTGTGTTGGGGGATACAGTCGCATGCAAAACAATAGTACGAGAGAAATAAGTTGGCAGCGCCCGCATTGTGCCAAGTGTTAGAAATCAGGCGGGGAAACGTTCAATTCAATACGTCCTCTCCTTTACGTGCCGTAACTCTGACAGACACGTAATTTCATTTCTATACAGACAGATTCAGGAAGCTCAGTGTCTCATGTAACATTCAGGAACAACTTTTTTTTTTCACATATTACCATGTATATTCTGATTCCCGAGTTATTATTTTTTGTAAAGAAATAGTACTGGATCGTTCTTGATATGAAGTCGATTTAGAAGTTAAAATGAGTTGATACTGGAATCGAAAATAGCAGGTTAATTTCCGGCAGGAATAATGAATTATTTTAATTGAAGAAAACTCTGCTATTCTGTTATTAGAATACTCGTTCCCTTGTCTTTGGAATTTTGCCATGCATGAAATTCTAAATACCGCATGTATTAATATTATAATCATTCTGTTTTCATCTTAAATTAATTATTAATAAATTATCATAGGCCAGATAATGAAAGTTTAATACCTAACTATAATTTTTATACGTTTCCTGATTTACTGATCTAAGTCGTATCCTTTCATCAGTTCTACTACTGAATGGGAAATTGAGATACATATTTAGAAGCGATTACATATATTATGAACCTACGGGTTCGATAGGGCCAGTGAGTTAGTTCGTTATTGTTTAATATTAACATTATGAATTTGTGTTGTTATAATATGTAGAATTATATAACCACTGGGCTGAGTACTTATGCCTATAGTTTTTAAAAATACTGCTTAATAGGCGTTGTTAAAATTTATATTTACTTGAGTTAACTAGTTGGCTATATACGTACAATTGAAATCGTTTCCGGAACAGTATTAAACAGATATCATCATCATCATTCATCCTTCACGGATTAGGTCTTTGCCTGTTCCGATCTCACATCTGTTCAGCCCAGGACTTTCGTGGTCTTCCTACCGATCTTCGTCCTCCAGGATTATAAATCAGTGTCATCTTTGGTATCCTATCCGCTCTCATTCTTTGCAGATGTTCTATCCAATTGTTCCTGTGTTCTTCAATTTGTTGAAGAAGTGGTTGTACGTTTAGTTCCTTTCTAATATTCTCATTTCTAATATGTTCTTTTCTTGTACAACTTTTTTTTGTGGTTAAACAGATAATTTTCTGTATATCAAACTCCAGTCATTGCTTTGAATTGTGCGAAGATATTGACCTCCGGGTTCAATAGTGCCAGTAAGTTAGTGTTGATAAACCAGACTGACTGGGCACAAGAAAATCACCACCGGCCGGCGCGGCGGAGAGGAAGGATCTTCTAGGGACTCTTGGTGCTCGGCCGGCCTGATTTTTATCTCTGAGAACATTCGAAACTCGCCGAGCGACACTAGACACCGGCCGATAAACAGGTTGACTGATAACTGTTACAGTTTTCTTCAATCGGCGCGTTCGTCAACTGCAGTAACACGCCATTATTTATGTCTCAGTGAATATACAGTATATAGGTCTACATAAAAAATAAAAATTAAACATAATGATTATTGGCTTAATTAAGCATTTATTCCAAAATAGGCGCTAATTGTCAAAACAAACGTTTATAGGCACTAATAAATACTTTTTATTAGCCGTAATTTGACCAAAACGGATTTTTAACGCTATTCTCCTTGTTCAGCAGTTACAGAAAGAAATAGGAATTTTAGGAAATGTTCTCACCTTAGGCATAAATAATTCAGATTACTTATTAAAATAACTTGAAAAAATTGTGATTTTTTTCTAGTTTACACTTCCTATTTCAATATTATCATCACTCTAAAATTTGTTTTCTGTACATTAACATTTATCGTAGACTGCGATGGGCAGGACATGTTGCACGTATGGGGAATGAAAGACTTGCATGGAAGCTTCTTGTAGGAAAACCAGAGGGAAAACGCCCAGTTGGTAGACCAAGAATGAGGTGGGAGAATAACATTAACTATGATTTGAGGGAAGTAGATTATACAGGGAATTATTGGAAAGCATTAGCTCAGGATACGGATGTATGGAGATCTTATGTCCGCGCGGCCATGAACCTACGGGTTCGATTGTGCCAGTGAGTAAGTAAGTAAGTACATTACCATTAAATGACTTTAATGTATAGGAGATATTGTTCATTTCTTTAATTTTTGTCACTAGTCCTATTATTACTATTATTATTATTATTATTATTATTATTATTATTATTATTATTATTATTACTATTGTTATTATTTTTATTATTTTTATTATTATTATTATTATTATTATTATTATTATTATTATTATTATTATTATTATTATTATTATTATTATTTGTAATTATAATTATAATATTTTAGGTAATATTTGAATTCTTATTTTCTTTTAAGATTTGGAACAATATTTTCATCATGAACTAGTTCGAAAGAAGGAATTTCATATTGTATAATTTACCTAGAGTTAGCTGATTTATTAACTGGTTGACTAACTAGCTAACTAACTCACTGGTTCTATCGATCCTAGATTTTCATTGCTTATAAGCTCTCCGTATATCCCTATTCTGAGCTAATATTTTCCAATCTTTCCTTGTATAACTCAACTTCCTCGTGTTAAAATTGATATTATTCTCCCATCTCATTCTTGTCCGACCTACTGAATGCATTCCCTCTGGATTTCCAACAAGAAATTTCCATCCCGCTCTTTTATTTCCGCATAAAGGTCACGTAGCTTAGTGTTATGATAGCTAATCCATGTGTGTTTCATTCAGTTTCAAATATAATGTATGAATCATCAACCCATGTATCGTACGAATAAGATAGTGAGAATTCTATAAAAAAAGTAAAAAAAAAGCAATAAAAAAAGAATCACAGAGTAGACTTTGTTTTGGGTCAAACCCACATTCAAATGGCAATCTTTACTCTTCAAAATGTACAAATGCTGACAAACAACTAGGAGCGTGACAGTGGTAAATATGTAAATCGATAGTTGAGTAAGAATTATAAAAATAGAGAGGTGCACCGAACAGCAACGGCCGCAACATCCGGAGAGTACGTTGTGGAATGAAAACCAAACAGATCACCTGTGAAATCCAGCCTCGTGCTTTATTTGTGGCCTCCCCACACAATGTCAGTCTTCTCTGAATCCGATTTCACTATGCGGATTAATATTATGTGTTTTAATCAGAAGTATAAAAACTTGTTTAATTGTCATGGTATCATATCAGTGAATGCTTTCGTCAAACACAACTATTGATGTCACCAAAAAAAAAAAAAATCTCTGCGGGTAAGCTAAAATGTACTTCTATAGACAATAATATTCTAAAGGCGAACACACACGTTCTAAAAGATAAGAAGCTGGGATTGAAAATCAATATCAATACAATTTAATGGAAATAGACACTTAACAACAAATGAGGAAAATGTTTAAGAAGTGGCGAAATTCTAATACCTATGAGCAATAATTACAAACAAAATGAGGTCCAGAAATAAATTATACATACATCCAACTCTGGAAACGCCTGTTATTATGCATTACAGGGACTCCTGCTTTCCCAAATTCTCTATACAAACCGTTAAAATAAAAAATATAAAACTGTGATTTTTCCATTTATATTATATGGTTGTGTAATATGGTTGTGTAATATGGTTGTGTAATATGGTT
This sequence comes from Diploptera punctata, assembly GCA_030220185.1. Classification (NCBI taxonomy): domain Eukaryota; kingdom Metazoa; phylum Arthropoda; class Insecta; order Blattodea; family Blaberidae; genus Diploptera; species Diploptera punctata. Next base: position 1,261,236 of record JASPKZ010005682.1, on the reverse strand, counting down.
GTGTAATATGGTTGTGTAATATGGTTGTGTCATATGGTTGTGTCATATGGTTGTGTCATATGGTTGTGTCATATGGTTGTGTACTATGGTTGTGTACTATGGTTGTGTAATATGGTTGTGTAATATGGTTGTGTAATATGGTTGTGTAATATGGTTGTGTAATATGGTTGTGTAATATGGTTGTGTAATAGGGTTGTGTAATATGGTTGCGTAATATGGTTGCGTAATATGGTTGCGTAATATGGTTGCGTAATATGGTTGCGTAATATGGTTGCGTAATATGGTTGCGTAATATGGTTGTGTAATATGGTTGTGTAATATGGTTGTGTAATATGGTTGTGTAATATGGTTGTGTAATATGGTTGTGTAATATGGTTGTGTAATATGGTTGTGTAATATGGTTGTGTAATATGGTTGTGTAATATGGTTGTGTAATATGGTTGTGTAATATGGTTGTGTAATATGGTTGTGTAATATGGTTGTGTAATATGGTTTTGTAATATGGTTGTGCAATATGGTTGTGTAATATGGTTGTGTAATATGGTCTCTAACTTTAAAAAATGAGAAAAGATTACGAGTGTTTAAGAATGAAGTTCTCAAGATAATTTTAGGAACAAAGAGGGGAATGGAGCTCTATGCTCTTAATGGGAAACCAAACGTAGGCCTAAAAAGAATTTTACGCTTTTTTATATCCCTTATTATTTAGCGAACATATAAATAGTAGTTAAAAATATGAATTAATTAAATAAAAATAAAACGTAGTTTTATTTTTATTTAATTAATAAATATGGATTTTCATAAAGTAAACACCAACTCAATTGATTGTTAAAAATATGGTTTAAATAATATAACAAGTGCCGTAGACTGGAATAGGTAGGGCATGTGGCACAAATAGAGAATGAAAGAAGGACATAGACACTTCTTATAGCAAAACTGCAGTGGAAGTACCCTGTAGATTGCCAAGATTGAAGTGGGAGAATAATATTAACCTGAATTGTCGGAAATGAATTACGCAGGGAATGATTGAAAAATAGCGTAGGACATGCATATATGGAGAGATTATGTCCATGAGATCATGAATATCCAATTTCAATAGTGCCAGTGTTACAGTGTAGGATGCATACACACCTATATTTTCATAATCATCTTCTTAAACTAGATATCGGTTTAGGTCTTCTAGGACCTATTCCATTGTTGCATTCGTATATTTTCATGATCATGCCTTTTTTTTCCGGCCCAAGGACACCTACATCTTTATCTATATATAAGAGTCATGCTACATTATCTCTCGTAGGAATCGATTTTACTTATTTACAAAGATTGGATGTTTATAGAAATGCATGTTTTCATAAACGTAAATATTCAAATATTACTCAAACTTAGTACATATATACCTATTTAAACAATTACTACGGTAATTCAAATTATGTTTAATGCATATTTCAAGTTTTCTGTTTTGCATTAAAGTGCCCATCATCATATCATTAACATGTAAATCATATATCATATATTTTCGAACTATTTTATAATTTATATTTATATTTTCTCTTAGGCCTATCTCTTCTTTCAGCTATCACTCTCTCCTCTTTTCTCAGCTATCAATCTCTCCTCTTCTTTCAGTTATCCGTCTCTTCTCTTCCTTCAGCTATCCGTCTCTCCTCTTCTTTCAGCTATAAATTTTATTACTTGATAGTTTTGACAAGCTATAATATCTATTTCATTTTCCAAAACTGTCTTCCTTGGTATTTCTCTTTATTTTTCACCAACATTTTGCTTAAGTTTGCTTCAAAATTGCTTTATGAAAATTACTTTGACGGATTATTTGACAAAAAGATAATTTTATATCGTTTATTTTTAAGATTAATGACATATCTTCTATTTCTTCTAGCATTTGTTAGATGGTTTTCTTATCTGTCGGATTTATCCCAGCGAATCTTCTTTTACAACCACGATTCAGTTGTATCCAGTATCTTTGTTTTATTTTGTGCATTACACTAAATAGCCTATATTATTATTGATTTGGCACAGTTCTAAAACAGCTGCCTACAGATGGCACAGCAGATTATAGGAATATATATATATATATATATATATATATATTATATATATATATAAACTGAGGGAAGACGAGGCAGAGGAAGACCTAAAACCTCCTGGAGTCAGGGAATATATTTATACATGAAGGAGAAACATCTACAACCAGGAGATTGGATGGACCTACAAAATTGGCTATTGGGAATCGGACGATGTCAAAAGACATTAATCAACCGATGATCTATTTATATATTTCTATTATAAAAATGTACACACAGCTTTCTTCATTGATACAGCTTGAACTTTTTTATTGTAGCCTATAGAGTAAATCTAATATCACAATCATCATCATCATCATCAGCCTCAAACAGTTAGGCCTTTTGACCTGTTCCGTCCTCTTCAGACAAATTGGTCAATCCATTCTTCATGCTCACTTACTTTCACTCTCTCTCTCTCTCTCTCTCTCTCCCTCTCTCTCTCTCTCTCTCTCTCTCTCTCGAATTCGGGATTCTGGCATCTGTAATATGTTATCGTATTATATATATATATATATATAAACTAATTTAGTAATATAGAAAATGATAATATAGGCTATAGGTTAAAGATAAAAAACTCATTTTAACCCTATACTGTACAGTACAATGTGCACTGTTCATTACTGCACATACTATTTCTTTGTTTAAAGCAGCTGTCTGAAATGTCGTCCGCCATGATCATGCAAATTATACAGCGACGCACCATGGACTGTCGCATACTATCTATCATCCCAAGTGATTGACGCACCTCTTCAGTCGATGATTAGTTGATTATTATATTTTATTTTATTTTGTAATCTGCGGGAACTCATCACGATCCAAAAAATATACTACGTGTCAAACACATTAACAACACATTACTCTGTAATAAATCACTGAAGTACATGGGTTCCTGATATCAAAACATTCAGATAATATCCCTGAACAATCTAAGGAAGTTTCTAGGTAGAATTTTGTTCAACGCTACAGTTTTAGGGAATGATTAAAAGATGAAAATGAGTGAAACTGCACATGCTGTATAAGAATGCTGTTAACTATATGTACTCGAATACAAAATTTGATTTATGTATGAAAAATGTGTTTTTACTAGTTATTTAATTGAAATGCACGCTCGTTTCGTTATAATGAAACAAAAACATAAAATGAATCAGCTATGTACTTTTTTAAATTTAATTTTTAACAAATAATCACCTCACAAGAAACTCTTACAGTAATAATTTTCACTTAAAACATAACCGTGAAAAATCTCATTCATAAAATGCTTAAAATAAATCATACGTCATGCATTAAGGGCGGAAACAAATCCCTAGGTTTTTGGGGGATTGTAGAGAAGGAGGAGGATACGTATGGTAAGACCGGAATAGCTGGGATAAAAAGGGGATAAAATTAGGGATGAAGGGACGAAAGCATAAAGGAGTAAAGGAGAAAAATATATTACTTTCTTTCATAAGCATCTTCTCGTAAGGAAGTACAAAAATGCTTTCCCATACCCTTTTCAGCTATTAACACTAATTCATCTTTGTGCTAGATAGGGATCATCCTCCACCCATAACCACCCCTTTACTACCTTTTCAACCCCTTTCCTTAAACCGTCTGGTAATCTCCGATAATTTGATTGGGATCCTGTCTCTATTGCGAATCTATAGTCAAGTTGCAGTAAATTTCATTCTACCTACCATATATTATAGTGAGGCGGATGTTGGCAATTTTCTTTGAATCTTCTCTGGCAAAAGATTAATTCTCTCATTACATTATCTGAGATTATATTTTCTTTATTACGTATTTCTGAAATATTTTGTTATTTATAAATATTTGGAAGAGCTATTATCAGGACCATAATCTAAAATAGAAATGTAATAATGCTGAGGGATAAAAATCTTAAACTGTAAGCCTACAATACGCCTGCTGCAAATTATAAGAGATAGATATAGTTTTTATTCAATATTGTCGATTATCCCTTGTTTTTTATTCTGACAGCAATAAAGTTATAATACCAGAGCCGTGCCTTCTCAGGAGAAGTAGTTTCTCTGGTTTTATTTCAATGGTTGTCAGTACAGGAAGATAGGTTGTTAATGTGGCGCAATCCCTCAATCTAAATTTTAGTTTTCATGACCGGAGTTTGCTACTTTTCAATTCGTGTAGCTATTGAATTATCCTGACGAGGCAGAGTGGATACTGTTTCAGAACCTACAATAAGACATACATTTATGATATAGCCGAGAATCCCGTAAGTTCCTTGAGAGCCAATCAGACATGCTGTTACACTGCAGAAACGGCCGATATATTTTTCAGAAAAAAAATTGAAAAGATGTAATTTCATTGTAACATTTCTGAAATATGAAACTGATTTTGTACATCTGGAAAGTCGTAACATTAAATAAAGTATTTGCATAGCGATGCATTTTCATTAATATTTACGTTCGAGGTAACCTCCTTATCATTCAATCTTGGTCTTCTTTAAGTACCACAATTGAAATACTTTGATCTTAAACTTTTTTTAAACTGAAGCCTAATTCCTTTGAGGATTTGGTGATTATTTGTAGAGAAAGGGTTGAACTTGAAGTTCTTTTCAAGAGCTTTACAGGCGAATTTCTTCTTCATCTCACTTTTTCCCTTTCCGATCTTTGTCTCTTTTTTTGTACATTGTTTCCCCAACAGGCATAACACCTATCTCAAGTATTCTTAGATAAACCACATTCTTTCGTTTGTTTATTCTCTTTCTTTAATGCTCAAGGTAAAATTGAATATCGAACAATTCGTCGTGATAACGCAATATAAATATAATCATATTTTTGGGAAAACAATAAATAAAATGATATAGTTTTGTTTTTAAATTCATTTGAACTTATAAATAAAAATAAATTATATCCTAACTACATAACCAATAATTTATATATATATATATATACCTTGAAGCCCCATTTACAATTGCAGACTCAGTTTATGGTTCAACATTCTTCATAGCTACAGGCTTTCACGGCCTCCATGTAATTATTGGCACCACCTTTCTATTCTAGAAATTATTGAATTATAAAATGAAAATAATCTTTCAGTAATAGATTTTGTATATATATATATATATATATATATATATTGGACTCTTAACCGTTCAGACAGAAGGAAAATAGAAACTGCAGAAATGAAGTTCCTACGTTCAGTAGCGGGTGTGACAATTTTGGACAAGAAAATAAGTGAGGATATTAGGAAGGACTTAAATATTTTTAATTTAACAAATAGAATTGACAACATGAGAAACAACTGGTATGAACATGTCAAGAGAATCCCTCAGCTGTTACTAAAGTACAAACCAATAGGACATAGAAATGTTGGACGCCCATTTACTAGATGGGAGGATTCATTAAATCCCACTTGATGTGAAAACAGGTCAAAAGGCCTAATTTCATGAAGCAGAAGAAGAAGAAGATATACAGGGTGGACCGCTCGAATGGACCTAATTTCAATTGCTTGTTACTGGCAAACGGTTGAAGATAGAAACTTAAAACAACGTTCATATTACAGAAAAACTCACCATGTTTTGATATCCAGATCACCACATCTCTATATGAGCCCCAGCAGTCACTGTGACGATATCAAAGCGATGAACAATTTCTTGCCAAGTACGTTGGAGTATGTCTTCTGGAATGTTCTCAATAGCCTCTATGATGCGCTCACGAAGATCACGAAGGTCTTTGACTGGGGTGGTGTAAACTTTATCTTTGACATAGCCCCAGAGAAAGAAATCCAGTGGTGTTAAATCGGGAGATCTCGGGGGCCACGCGATTGGTCCTCCCCTACCAATCCAACGGCCAGGGAAAATGTTGTCCAAAGTCGTACGAACTTCATTGGACCAGTGGGGAGGAGCACCATCTTGCTGGAAAACGATGTTAGGCTGCAGTTGTTCAATTTGTGGAAAGAAGAACTGCTCCAGCATGTCAAGATATGTGGTACCACGAACAGTTTTCTCGGCGAAGAAAAACGGTCCAATGACCTTATTATGTGACAAACTGCACCAAACATTCATCTTCGGACTATCACGAACATGCTCTTGAATAGCGTGAGGATTCTCCGATCCCCAGATCCGCACATTATGCCGGTTTACCTTGCCTGACAAATGGAAAGTGGCTTCGTCCGAGAAGAAAAAATCTTGGTCATGAAGTCAGGATCAGCGCCGAGACGGTCCAGCATCGTATTGGCGAATTCCACTCGTTTCGGCATGTCATTCGGCTCCAGACGTTGCACTAACTGCACTTTATATGCGTGCAGTTTGAGGCGTTTGTGGACAATCCGTTGTAATGTCGATTTTGGTATTTGAAGTTCCCGCGAAGCTCTTCTTAATGACTTCCGGGGGCTTCGCTCAAATGCGGCTTGAACATTTGCTACCATTTCATCGGATGCTCTGCGACCACCACCATGCTTCTTCAACACAGATCCTGTAGCTAATAATGTATCACGCCACTTCTTTATGCTTCTAGCAGTTGGAGCATCACGGTTAAACACACGCCGGAACTCCCTTTGAACTCTAATGATTGATTTAAACTCCGCATACCACAAAACAGCTTGCGCTTTCATCTGCGGAGTCGCCATTTTCACAAACAATTAAATCTAAGAACGAGAAACGTATCTTTGTGCCATCTACCGACAGGATTCGAAACTTGGTGAGTTTTTCTGTACTATGAACGTTGTTTTAAGTTTCTATCTTCAACCGTTTGCCAGTAACAAGCAATTGAAATTAGGTCCATTCGAGCGGTCCACCCTGTATAATATTGTACATTGTAACATGGATACAAGTATGATTAATATAAGTATGATTAAGTATGATATAAGTATGACTAAGAACGTTTTACTAGGTTTTCCGCGTCATGGATTCAAGGTCGGCCTCTGGCCACTGATTCCGATGTTTCGGAATTATCCCACATGCCATTATCATTATCAAATTATTATTTGGAGGCAAGGAGTACGAGTAGAGGTTAGAAAAATGCATGTTGAGATTTTCGAGCTCTCGAATTTGAACCAAAGACCTCCCAAGAAATCTCCACGCCAGTCTCTGAATATTTATCTTAGGAATGTTGGATACGATTACTATATTATAATTGAATTTATATACTATGTTCTTTTTTAATTGACTGAGTCATTTGTAATAAATGTTAAGCTTTTTAATTATTTATCTACTCCAACCATCCATAGTATTCTGCCCGAGGGAGGTCTTTCACTGCAATCATTTTCATGCTATGCTTTACAGCTTTACTAAGTGTGGTAGCTTCCCGTTGCTTTCCACACCGGTGAAGGATGATGATGATAATGATAAAGATGATGACGATGGCCGGATGATTTTCGGGGACCGTTGGACCCTAAGCTTCCTGACATTTGTCTTACAGGTGAGGAAAACCCTGAGAAAAACCTCACCCAGGAGCCTATCCCGACCGGGAATCGAACCCGGGCTCGCTGCGTGACAAGGCAGCATATTTATGTGTTAATTAATTATTAATTAAATGGAATTATTTATTCATTTATTTATTGATATTGGTAGTGGTAGTGATAGTATCACTGAATAAACAGCAACGATAAAAACTAAATATAACATATAGAAGAATACATGGATAGAAAATATAGGTCTAATATATTTTTTTCATTGCACAATTTATATTAAGAGATTTGAACAGGAAGGCATCAGAAAGAATTCCTTACTTCCAGATATTTTTTACCCCTCAGAATTCCCTTTAATTCAAATATCCACTGGAGTGTGAGTGCGGGTGCTCCATACTATTAGCTCATCAGGAGCAACCCTCATCCCCCGCGGCGCGTCAAGCGATTCCAATATTTCTTTTCTAATGGGGAAAATGTACCGCGAATGTCGCAGCTAACGTAACCAAGAAACACATGTACTCCACACGCATTACCCCTTGCGAGTTGTATTTACCATGTTGTTTTATTTCAAAACAAAGGGTTAGAAATAATTAATAAACGAATTTCTAATACAGTTCATGGCGAACCGTGAAGAATTCTCATTATATTACAGAAGTTACACTAATTTATTAAAAAAATCACTTTATGTAATAATAAATTATTACCAAAACTACACTTATCATCGTTTAATAAATTAGAACATGAAGATAAGTTTAAAATTTTCTTCATAAATCTCTTTTTATTTTGAATCATACTCATTTTTATCTTTCCTTCCTTTGTGGGGAGCGCGTCGTAATCATAGTTGGTTAAGGCAATTGGCTATAAACCGGAAAATCGTGAGTTCGGTTCCTGATGCGGTCAGATTTTTTTAAAAGTGACCTGGTGGCACCATGGTATTTGGATCGAATCTGTCTTTAACTGAAATGAGTACCATTACATTTTCATTGTAAAACATTAACTTTTAATCATAAATTGTTTATTTAAGGATTCACAAAATCACCGTAGCATCTTCAGTAGAAAATTCATGACTTATATTGCATTTATAAAGTTTTATTTTCTAATGGGGGTAGAATTTGAAATGGAATATATCTAAATTGTAACTTTAATTGATTTCATTAAGGGCTGCTGACTTTATGGGGGTAAAGACCATCGTTATGGACGGCTGATAACATGCTGACACTTGAGCCAATGATCTACAAAAGTAGGAGCCGTAACCTCCTACTGCCCTAAGGACTTTATAACGACTGTAGAGGGATAACTTTACTTTTTCAGTTTATAAGATTTACATCCTTGGCAGAACTTGAGCCAAGAGAGTTAAATATATAATGGCGGACCTTTCCTGGATTTATGTTTACCAGATGCCAGGATCAATGCTGAAGACAGTGCTGGACATCATAAGACTAAGAGTTCACACACAAACACCAGGTAGATATTTAAAATCTCCTATCCTTTGGAAGACGAACCAGGATATCCGGAATGATAGGTAAGGACTCTAACGGCTGCACTACGGCAATGGACAATAATTAATAAATGTAATAATTAATAACATTAATTTAATATTAGGCCCACCCACTTGATCTCGGGGTAAACATCATTGACTGATACCCAGCGGGCCTGGGTTCGATTCACCGGTCGGGGCAAGTTTCCAGGGAGAGACTTTTAGAGGGTTTTTTTGTCACCTGTAAGATAAATGTGGGGAAACTTTACGGCCCAAATAGTCCCCAAACATCATCTTGCCATCATAATCATCATACATATTTGCCTTTCTTAGTATGAATGATTTAGTGAATAGTGTGTTTTGTTTTAAATGTTCGTGTTGTCTCGAAGGTTGGTTTAAATTGAGCTGATTATTCATCTAAGAAGGCCCACCATAAAGCCGCTTATTTTTACAGTAATAAATCATCTGTTGGTTATAGGTTTCATCCTTCTGATTCAAACCACTTTCAGAGACCTTATGTGGATAAAGAAATGTGTGTGTGATCCTGAATTGTAATTCCTCTCCCGATAGGTCATGTAAGCCCAGTAGCGTGTAGCATGTAAAAGTACATACATACAGAGAGAGAGAGAGAGAGAGAGAGAGAGAGAGAGAGAGAGAGAGGAGGAGAGAGAGAGAGAGAGAGAGAGAGAGAGGAGAAAATTTAATATCAGAGATAGTACAGTTCTAAAGAGTCACCATACTTAATATGACGACGAATCTGATTAACAATAACGATTTCTATTTCAAGATTAGGTCAATAATATAAGATTTTAGAATAATTTCTCACATTTTAACGGAGGAGGTAAAAGGAATTCTCTGGAAACGTATGAATAATATTTGCAATATTAAATATTGATCTACCAATTAATAGATTTTTTTTTCAAATGCCCCAGGTTGTCATTTCGACATTTCTGGTGTTCCTCCTGGTATGGCGTACTTGTAACCCACTTCTGAGGTTGGAGCGCCTGGAAGGCGGGATTACGCTGCCCCGATGATACGAGAGTTGATGATGATGGTAATGATGCGCCAGGAGAGGCCTTATGATACGAGAGTTGATGATGATGGTAATGATGCGCCAGGAGAGGCCTTAAACTAAACTTAAGCTTATTAGGTGAATATGATATTGATAATAATGATGGCCAGATGGTGTTCGGGAACTGTTTGGGCCTTAAAGTTTCCTGACATTCACCTTACAGGTGAGGAAAAACCCAGAGAAAACCTCACCCGGGCCCGCTGCGTGAGAAGGCAGCACGCTACCTCGAGAATACAACGATGGACATTAATAGATTATTATAAGCTGTGAAATTAATGAATTTGTATTGATTTATTATTGTTGGTATAAACACAATTTTAATTTAGGGGTTAATTACAATTTTAGGCATTCAGAGATGGCAAGTTTTAATGTAAGGGGCCGAACTGAAATATAATTAACAATTGTAACATATCAAAGAAATTAACCAAATTAAATAAAGTAAAATCAATTCTAAATTTAAAAATGTTACGAATAAATGTTACGAATAAATGTCTATTGAAAAAATCTCAAATTCCACAAAATAATCAACACATCTAACTTATTTTCATTTTAAAATATGAAATTATGAAATATTTACCTAAAATGCCCGTCTCCTGTTAAAGAACATTTTCGAGATTTAATACACGCAGAAGGAAACCCAAGCTATGCGAAACACGTTATCAATTAAGGAAATCGTATTTTAGATATTGGAAACACCCCTAGAATAATGTACAGAGAAAATCTTCTTCTTCTTCTTCATGGTTTAGGCTTATTTTCTAGCCTGTTCCGGCTCCAAATTGCTGCTCTTTCCATCTTTTCCTTGGTCTTCCCAAACTTTTGGTATTCTATTCTCAGTCATCCTTGCCAAGTGTTCTTTCCAATTTGTTCTGCATTTCTCTACTGTTGTGTTTAATTCCTCTACTTTTAGTTGTCTTATTTCTGTGTTATGTTTTTTGTCTGTTCTTTGATATCCCGCTATTGGTCTGAGGAATCTCATTTCAGCAGCTTGTATTCCGGCAGATTGTTGTGTTGTCACTGTCCATGTTTCGGATCCATAAGTAATAATAGGCACTGCCGATGTCTTGTATAATTTCATTATAGAGTCTTTCCTGGTTTTTTTTTTCAAAGTTCTTTTTAGTGTTCCTGTTATATAATTAAACTTATTTAGTTTGTTATTTATATCTGTTTCCGCTGTTTATGAAATGTCGCAACCTAGGAAGTTATATCTTACTACTTGTTCTATTGGTTTATTTTCTAATATATCTTTGTCCGAACTGGATGAGCACCCTTGAAGGCCATTGTTTTTTATTTTTGTGAGGATATTTCCAAGAGAAAATAATCCAGCTAAGATAAACGTACTCGAGGCGATAGAATTTTTGAAGGCAGTTAACAACAACGACCATCTGATAAATAAAAACGCACCCAGTACATGTAACCCCCTCTACCAGATCTTCAGTGAAACACCAGTTATGAATCTTCCTGATGATGGGACAAGTCCCGAAAGCACCACAGATAAATAACTAATAAAGTTGAGGAGACATTTTAGGTAAATATTTCATAATTTTATATTTTAATTTGAATAACACCTCAATGGAACTTCATCATGAAACTTATAAATGTTGATTATTTTCATTTGTTTACAATTCAGTATAATGATGCTCCATTGGGACGTTCCCAAATAAATAAAATATCATTTCATTTTATTAACCTTGGTCGGGGTCGAACTTATGAAAAATAATCTGAAGACGGCGCACCAAGACTCAGAAGCATAAAATATAATTAATTTTAATTAAACAAAGCAAGTTTGGAAAGCTTATTCTATCTTACGACTTTATGAGATGAATCATATTGCTATCAAATAATAGAGCTATTGTTAAAAAGACAGAAAAACAAAATGTTATCAGGTGTTATTAACGCCTTATTAATCAGTGTCTAGTCTTTATCAGTATTTTCGATTTTTATACATCCAGTTCTCTTATCAAAATGTGACGCGTAGAAAGTAATACGTATTAAAGAATTTAATTCTGAGAAAGATAACACTGAATGAAAGTTCGATTTGAAATTTATATTAACATAGTATGATAGTTCATTTTATTCAAAGGTCAGAATTCATAGCCGTCACTTAAAAAGGAATGATCCCTTAAGTGTTTACTTACACTTATTTAAAATGTACACTTTTGTCTATATTATTAAAACGGGTACCGAGAATGATTTATGAGGATTTTGTGTAGATTTTTAACGAAATAATACTAGGCCTATATTACGATTCTGGCAACACTGGTCAACATGATTTTTGTGTCATGAGTACCATTAGTTGTACTTAATGCAGTTTTGAATCGTGTTTTCAAATATGTATTCGGAATTTCTCCATCACCCACAGTTTTTTTATCTCAATTTCAATTAATGAATTTAAATAATTATCTTTTTAATTAACGTTTCTTCGTCAATTTGTCCATTGAGCGATGAGCACAGGGAACACTTTCATCAGAAGATTTCAGCTATGGAAAAGAGATATCAAGGCAAATGAAATCCTAATATGCTGGCCGATTATTGTTGGACCATCAAGAGGGATGCTCCACAGGCGAAATATAGCAGAAAATCGTCATTTCTTACTTTCTAGGTGAGTCCGAATGTTCGAATATCGTGCAGTTACGAATGTAGAAAATATTAAAGTGTTTGAAAACCTTGCGTGATGGAGAAAAACCGATATCATATTTGAATTCAGGAGAAAAAAATACTATCAGAATCACATTTTTTTCTTTCTGAGACAAAAAAAAAAGTTTCTTTTTTTTTTTGTTGCTCAGTGTAATTAGTCCACCGCTGTGGTCTCGGGAAACTGTCGCTGCCTCGTATGCAGCGGGCCTGGGTTCGATCCCCGGTCGGGACAAGTTCCCTGGGTGATGGCGTTTTTCGGAGATATCCTCATCTGCAAGACAAATGTCAGGAAAATTTACGTATGACCCAAACGATCGCCGAACTTCACGTGACCATCATAATAGTCATTATATTCACCGTACTTTGTATGAATGTGTGTGTGTGTGTGTGTGTGTGTGTGTGAATGATGTGCCGTCTTAATGTTGTGTCGTCTCGGAGGAATCCCTGGTATTGAGCTGATCACTCATTCGGGGAGGTCATCCGTGTCCTTGTATGGTCAAAACATACGTGCATGATCTATAGTTTAAAATCACTCTCCCACTGTAAGGCCCGGGTGGTGTGTGGCATCTAAAAAGCAAGTATAATGTGAAAGGTTGTACCGAGTTAATGGAATTGAATGGAATATTGTATTGATTATGAAGAAACTATGTATGTCTAATATATAAAAGTTATAACTGATCACTGCTATCCAACACAAACAAATATTGAGTTAGAAACTAAGAAATATTAAATCCTAACTTAAATGGGATGTTCTAGTAATTTATGCTACACAAAAATAACAAATATAAAGTTACGGTGAGTTACTTTTGTTAGCTTTTTAAGTTTAAGACATATGTTATGGCCTTAGCATGGTTGGTTAAATGTAATACGCTACAAACCGGAAGGTCGAGAGTTCGAGTCCTCATGGGATCAGGATTTTTAAACTGGCCCAAACCTTCTGGTGGCACAACGGCACTGAGGTCGACTTAGCCACTAACGGAAATGAGTACCATACGCTTGTTCTGGGAGTAAAGGCAGCCATCATACAGGACTGACAACCCGGCTGATATCAAATGTCGATTGTCTATAAAAATGAGAGCATTAACCTCCTACTATACCAAGTATCTCATAAGGCCTGTAGTGATATCACCTTGCCTTTACATATATTTTGTATAAATACAATAGTTATAACTGCTGGAATGTTAACAGTTACAACTGCTATAACAGTTAATACAGGCTCTCGAAGTCGTAACCGTTTGACTTCAGATTTTTCGGCATACTTATCATCAGCTTAAATTATCGTTACGACAATAATTCTTATATAAACTGTTGTTATAGCAATTAAACATGTGAACATCTGAAACAATCTTCTAATAATAAAACAAGAGCCAGTTCATAGAGTAAAGGGTACTTACTCTATGGCTATTTTTTATAATGACGTCATGTCCGGCAGCTGTACGTAAGTAAACGCTCATTACATGAAAATAAGTTTTGTCTATGAATACAAAACTGATTTAAGTGTTAACTTATAATGACTTATTTACTTACTGGCTTTACGGCCCTTTTAGTCTACCCATATGCTCTCCTTCGTTAGGAGTTTCTAGGCAAAGGTTATTTAGTTGCGCTTATATCCCTACAGATAAAACAAGTGGCAGGTGGTGAAAGCAATATCTTATTAAGGAGTTACTCATTTTATGTGATGAGCCACGAATCATACGAAAAAAATACATATCAAATTATGAAATAACAATAAGAAAATAATATATATATATATATATATATATATATATATATGAATCGGTCGCGGTGGACTAGTGGTTATGCTCCTTGCCTCTGGTCCTGAGGGTAGCGGGTTCAAACCCGGCCGGGGTCGATGGATTTTTTAGGGGGGAAAATCCAAGAAGCAAGTCCTCCGGGAGGGACTTTAAGCCGTAGGTCCCGAGTCTGAAGATTTTCAGGCTCGTAAAAGATCCTTAAGCCCGAAATGAAAAGACCTCTAAGCAAAATTTAGCGAATTTTCCCGTCCTAGTACTACCTTGGTTTTTCTAGATATCAGTATGCGGCGGAACGCTGACCACGGGCCACTCAAATGGCATCTATACGAAAACAAATGTAACTAAATTAGTATGGTTCAAATTCTTCCCTGTAGGGGGAGAGCGCGTAAATCTCTGTTAAAGGAAACATGGGCTCACAAGATACAAGAAGATATATATATAAGAAAAATAAGTGTTTGAATTGGATTCGCCTGATAGTGTAATGGATATCACGCTGAGGTACAGACTCAGAGATCCGGGTTCGAATCCCGTCCAGGCATTTATTTTTCTTATCATACCATATTAAGCTTGCATTGCTCAATGTTAAAGATTTAATTATAACATCGATAAAGCGTCACTGCTATAAAATAAAATACATATTCTCTTTAATTTGCTTACTTGTTATAGTCAGCTACTAGATGGCAGTGAAGACAGTGTTCTCGCGACATCTAGTAATAATGGAGAGTATAATACATATATAAGAAAAATAAGTGTTTGAATTGGATTCGTCTGGTAGTGTAATGGATATCACGCTGAGGTACAGACTCAGAGATCCGGGTTCGAAACCCGTCCAGGCATTTATTTTTCTTATCATACCATATATATATATATATATATATAAATTAAGTAGAAAAAAACTGCAGGATACACACTACTAGATCACAAAAAAATGAAGACATCTTAGAAGAATTACACATGGAACCTTTAGAAAACAAAATTTCTGATTATAAGTCAAGATGAATGCAACATGTTCATCGAATGGAAGATCACAGGGTACCGAAACAAATGTTAAGAAATCGACCTGCAGGAAGAAGAAGACCAGGACGTCCACTCAAAAGACTTATGGATGGTGTTTCTATTGAGGCCGAAACAGGTCAACAAATGGTCTAAATTCGTGAATGAACTATGATGATGAAGTAGAAAAAAATTATGAAGCAAATATTATATATATATATATATATATGCCCTGTAGGCATATAGGTTAATTTATAGGTGTACATACCTGTACACCTTTTTTATGGCTCAAGAAATCAAATGGTGCATAGTATTTTGATTTTAACAGTTTTCACGAAATATAGCACTGACAAAATTTGCACTAGGTATACAGTTGACATGATTTCTATTTACAATGGAAATAAAGATATTGAACTTCTGTAAAGGTCTATAACAATAACTTGCAATGAATTCTGTCCACTATACACAATTAAAATGTTCTCTACATTTCTTGGTAGTCTAACATCTGCCTGCCAGATTTATTTTAAACGACGAATAAGTACGCTCCAATCACACAATGTGACGGTACCATATTCGCACTTCATTTGGTAGCTTGATGTCACTTGAAGTAATGATAGTTTTACTATCATCAAGAACTTTGCTAATTTTAAAAATATTCAACTCATATTGAAAAAAAAAGACCAGTATTTGAAAGGCATGAAGGAATCTTCATTAAAATATGCCATTTTATGAAATTTGTGTCAAAATGTTATCAAATATGAAATTTTCTTTAGTCCCATTCGATTCTGCATATAATGGAATGTAAACACAACGCTCTTTTATTAATAGTTTAAGGTAAGACTGTAGACCAAAATTTGAAAAAAAAATCAATTTTTGGTTTTTTCATAATTAGATAGTCTGTTCTTTTCTGAACGTTTCTGTTTATGATTTTTTTACTGAACACCAATTATAAGTGCGTTAATTATTTTTTTAAACAATTGACAGTTGTCAGTCTGTAATATCATTATACTTTAAACCTTGTTTTCTCGAACGTAAAAATTTTCGAACATTTGCCCCATTATCTCAGGAATTATTAGAGATAGGCCTACTTACATGCAATTTTTACAGGCGGTAAATGCAGTTATAGGCCTACTAAAGCTGTGGAAACACAATCATGATAATCTCTTGTACAGATCCTCACTTATGAATTTTAGAAGTACGTTTTTTTAATAAAAAAGAAACTAGTGGAAAACAAAAATTATATAGGACATCAATATTTAGATACAAGTTTGACTGAGGTTCAGTGGTCTTTACAAACCTCATTTAATATGCTGTAAAATTTTCATTACAATCCATCTAGCAGTTCATGAGATAATGGGTCTCAAATTCCCATGTTTTAACATTGATGGGATAGGGCCTACCGTCTCACCTTAAAATATGAAATTTCATGCAATTCCTCACTCTAGTATAGTAATGGTTATGAATTCCGCCCCAAGTGTCGAACGAAAACGTTATACATGAACTTTTTTTTGTATCTTTAACCCACCAGTCAATAATCTTTTGTCTTACGTTCGCTCCGTTCTATGTGCTTCTATGTCATTTGTCTTTTTTTATTCATCTTGCATTTATTTCTTTTTTTAACTCTGACCACGGTTCTCTTTAATCACATTCATCTGTTCTTTTCTTTTTTAAAAGTGAATCTTTTATTCTTCAATTCTTTTTGTTTCTTTCGTACATCTCCTGCTGTTATTCTTTATCGAGAATCTTTTTTTAATGTATTCATTTTTTTCACTTCATCTCCGCCTTCTCCACCCGCACCTTAACAACAATGGACTCACTCTATCTTTCTCATGCACGCACTCTCCTTTAGAAATCTGTATACCAGATGGGCGCCCGAAGGCAATATCAAAAGGGTTAAGTCTGGTCTATAATTATATGAAGTTTTTTTCGTTATATTTTATTTCTTTAGGGGTGTGGAAACATGTGGTTACTCCAAGGTGTTTTGAGCAAGGAGGAGGTAATGTTACATCCTTCTCGATATTTTTTTTAAATAATCCAATCTACATAAACAAATAGGATCTAACATGAACACAATATCCACAATGCATTTATGTACACTGTTATTCACATTTATTAATTATCTGGCACTATCGAACCCATAGGTTCAGGGTCGCGCGGATATAAGCTCTACATACATCCCTATCCTGAGATATTTTCCAGTTATTTCCTGTATAATCCACTTCCTTCAAATATGGTTAATGTTATTATCCCATCTCATTCTTTGCATACTTACCGGGCGCTTTCCTTCTGGTTTCGTGCCCGTGTGTTTCCATGCCCCTCTTTCATTCCCCATTAGTGTCACATATCCTGTCCATCGCAGTCTATGAGACTTAACTGAACATTGCTGTTATTCATACAAAGATACAATTTAATTGCTTATATTCCGCCGTAATTATTATTTTTTATTCAGGATTGTTTCTGTTATTTCCACAGGTATCCTCAACCATAATATACAATTTTTTCCTTCCACACTTCCCGATCTTGTGTGTCTGCTTCTGTCATATTTCTCTTCTTCGTGTTGTCTTGATTTCCCTTTATCCACGTTGGCTTTGGTCTACCACGTTTCCCTTTTCCAGGAGGTATCCATATCAATACTTCTTTGTTTGATTCTGTGTTCCTCCTTCTCATTATATGTCCATAATAATAATAATAATAATAATAATAATAATAATAATAATAATAATAATAATAATAATAATAATAATAATAATAATAATAATAATAATAATGTCCATAATAATAATAATAATAATAATAATAATAATAATAATAATAATAATAATAATAATATATATATACACTCTTTAAAATGCTTACTAGTTGTAGTAGCCCCGAGGTGGCAGTGCGATCGTTGTCCCGCTGTTTCTCATGAATATGGAATTATATATAAGGAAGAGAAATAAATGTTTGTGCAAGGACCCTTGAGTAGTAGAGTTGTAGTGCGATAACGTATAAATTTAGAGATCTCAGATTTAATACCCAGCTTAGAGGGTTATTTTCCTTTTCGTGACACACACACAAACACACACACACACACACACACACACACATATATATATATATATATATAGATATTATAAATATATTTTTGACATTTGGCAATGAAGGCAAATATGATATGAAAAGAAAAAAGAATGCTTGAGTCGGGATTTGAACTTTAGAGACTCGAGTTCAAATCCCGACTCAAGCATTCTTTTTTCTTTTCATATCATATATATATATATATATATATATCCATCCATGGTAATTTTGCAGGAAGGCAGGTCTTTCACTGCAATAATAGCATTGTCATGCTATGCTTGCAGCTTTACTAGAGGATTTTAGATGTGGTAGCTTCCCGTTGCTTTCAACGCCGGTGAGGGATGATGATGATGATAATGATAAGGATGATGGCCATATGATTTCGGGGACCGTTAAAGTTTTCCTGATATTTGTCTTACAGGTGAGGAAAAACCCCGACAAAAACCTCACCCAGAAAAACTGCCCCGACCGAGGATCGAACCCGGGCCCGCTGCGTGACAAGAAGCACGCTACCTCGAGACCACAGCGGTGGAAATACATATATATATATATATATATATATATATATATATATATATATATATATGTTTGTACATGTACATATAACTATTCATCTGAGTTACGCCCATTGGCAATTATTATAATATTTATGAGAAAGTATTGTTCAGTAAAAGGTGTAGTAAATTTCTAAACTGTTCTCTAAAATGCATGAATGTGATTTTTTGGATTGGTTTGATAAATAGAAATAAGAAAGGACGATATGCTTCAATTGTTCCAAGACAAATATTTAGGTTTAAAAATAGCTTTGGAATTAAGTCGGGTGTAAATTGGAGGAAGATAGAAACAAACTGGCGGGGGAGAGAGTCCCTGTTAAATGAGTTAAAGACAAGTACTTCTGCCACTAACTACTCATCAACAGAGGGAAAATAACGTCACGAGTCCCGGTCAACAGGTTTCACACATCCACAAACATTTCAATAGGAATTCGTGATTCTTTATCCACGGTTATAGAACAGAATTTAGTATATTTAATATGTTTTTTATAAATATTATTCTCTGAAAGTTGTTAATAATAATAATAATAACAACAATAATTAATCATTTTCTCAGTCAAATATTTAATTTATTCAAGTCGTCGTTTGAATCTCCTTGTGTGAGGTCATTTTCAAGACATTTGACATGGTTGCTTATAATTTATAGTTACCATCACCAAGACAATTTTGTGTGTGTTTTTTTTTTCGAATTTAAATGAACAAATTCAAAATTCCAATTTATGATAATTGTTAAAATGTTTTAACCATACATTCAGGAACTTCAGGTGTCGTTAGTGTGCTTGTTTCTGTTTTGTATCTGTAGCACCTAATGTGTCACGAATGGGAAATGAAAGAGGAACATGGAAATTCCTTGTAAAAAAACCAGAGAGAAAGCTCCCAGTAGGCCAGGCAAATAGTGAGGCGGGAAAATACTTACTTACTTACTCACTGGCACTATCAAACCCGTAGGTTCATGGCCGCGCGGACATAAGCTCTCCATACATCCCTATCCTTAGATAATGCTTTCCAATCATTCCCTGTATAATCTACTTCCCTCAAATCATAGTTAATGTTGTTCTCCCACCTCATTCTTGGTCTACCAACTGGGCGTTTTCCTTCTGGCTTTCCTACAAGAAGTTTCCAGGCACGTCTTTCATTTCCCATACGTGCAACATGTCCTGCCCATCGCAGTCTACGAGACTTAACTGTTCTTATTATATCTGGCTTCCTATAAAGACCATGTAGTTAATTGTTATGTAGTCTTCTCCATTCACCTGTCTGTTCATCTCTCTTTGGTCCAAAAATTTTCCTAAGTACTTTATTCTCAAATACTTGTAATCTCCTCTCCTCCCTTAAAGTAAGAGTCCATGTTTCGCACCCATATAATATAACTGGTAGAATAATAGTTTTATATATTTTCAGCTTAACGTTTTTTGAAAGGAGTTGAGACATCTAAAGTCTCTGCAATGCATAATAGCATGCATTTCCAGAATTGAGCCTATGTTTAATTTCTTTGTGCATCTCATTCCTATTTGTGATTATTGTTCCTAGGTATTTGAATTCAGCCACTTCCTCAAAATTTCCCTCATTTGTCATTCATTAGCTGTCCATTTCCATTATATACTGAATTTCTACGTGTGACCATATATTTAGTTTTATTGATATTTACTTCCAGTCCTAATTTCTTAGTGTTACTCAATAGTGTGTGCGTGTTGGCCTTTAGTATCTCCTCGCTATCGGCCAGTAGTACTACATCATCAGCATAAACTAACAGCTTATTAATACCATTCAGTTGTAAGCCTTCCTCATTCTCTAAAGATTTAATGGCATGCTCTGTGAGGCGGGAAAATAACACTAACAATTATTTGAAAGAAGTAGATTATATAGGGAATGATTTGAAAAATATTAGTTCAGGATAGGGATGTATGGAAATCTTATGTCCGCACGGCCATGAACCTACCGGTTCGATACTGCCAATGGATTAGTTTGTTTAAGACCTCATATATGTTTTTTTTAAACAACTCGAATTATGGTATGGATCTTTATGAAGAAAACTGAAGTATTCAAATATTATTTAACCCTTAAATTGGCAAAACAGTCCACCGCTGTGTTCTCGAGGTAGCGTGCTGCCTTGTCACGCAGAGGGCCCGGGTTCGATCCCCGGTCGGGGCAGTTTTTCTGGGTGAGGTTTTTATCGGGGTTTTTCCTCACCTGTAAGACAAATGTCAGGAAAACATTAAGGCCCAAGCGGTCCCCGAAATCATATGGCCATCATCATCATCCTTATCATTATCATCATCACCCTTCATCGGTGTGGAAAGCAACGGGAAGCTACCACACCTACAATTCCCTAGTAAAGCTGCAAGCATAGCATGGAAATGCTATGATTGCAGTGAAGGATCTGCCTTCGGGCAGAATTACTATGGATGTATTGGCAAAACACTAATTTCTGGTAATAGTAGTAATAGGACTTTATTCGACAACAAGTAAGATATATACAATGTTATTTACAAATATAGGTCGCACGTGCTGTTGACAATCCGTTACAATAAAGTAATATTTGGTAATAGTATAAAGAAAAACAAAAAGAAAACAATAATATTACAATTGCATGAAGAAAACACAATAATATTACAATTACATTATTCATTAATTAAATTATGTAAAATTATTAAACATTAATGGTATTGCATTCTGATAACATGTATTTATTCATGAATGAGTGTTGTTCTTATTTTCCGCGTTTTGTCCAGAAATTTACCCAAGTTTATCCAATTTTCTGGATTTACCATTAACTCGTGGCATGCCAATCTTTCACGATTTGAATTTAGAAATCTTTCCGGTAATAACTGACGCATCCAATATTCTAAATCGTTACATTTTCCTAATATATGTATCTCGACTTCAAAGCTCCCGCACATTGGACATATTCGCATATCGTGATCGTCGCTAATTTTTAGAAATGTCCATGCCCCTAGCTAAACCAAACAAGCCCTGATCTCTTTTTTTAAATTCTAGGTTGAGTGTATAAGATTCTTTTCCTCAAACATGTTTTAGGTCTCTTTGTAAAATCAGTGAGCGAAAATATCTTGTTGGTTTATATCTAAGTACCTCCTCCTTATTTTTCTCCACACATTCTTGCGATTTTCAATCCCTTTTCCCATACCCAACCCATCCCAATATTTTGGAGTTCTCTCCTAACCTCGTCTGCCTAGAATTTCACATCTATGTTTCTCATTTGTGGTCGCAACAAATTGCTCTGAGCACTGTTTGTTCACCTTGGATTAATTTAAATATGGTGGACCGCACTGAAAACGAAATCGTGCATAACTTATTATTAGGTATATTGTATAATTCCGCACACATTTCAGTAATTTATTATCTTTAGCATTCTTCTGTTTTATTAAAACTATTAGATACATTAAACATTTATGTATCCTCTAGGATATATTGAGAATGTAAGGGTTAAGCCTTAAAGTTTCCCGATATTTGTGTTATAGCTGAAGAAAACTCCGAAAACACCTCACTCTGTAAATTTGTCCCGATCGAGGATCGAACCCACTGCTTCTAAAACATGCCTTTACCCCTAGAAGAAAATCGTGTACTTACATTACATTCCATCTATCCACAGTAATTCTGCCCGAGGGCAGGTCTTTCACTGCTATCATAGCATTTAAATGCTATGCTTTGCAGTTTTACTAGGGGATTATAGGTGTGGTAGCTTCCCGCTACTTTCCACACCGGTGAAGGATGATGATGATGATGATGATGATGATGTTAAAGATGATGGCCGGATGATTTTCGGGGACCATTGGGCCCTAATCTTCCTGACGTTTGTCTTACAGGTGAGGAAAAACCCCGAAAAAACCTCACCAGGAGCCGGTCCCGACCGGGAATCGAACCCGGGCCCGCTGCGTGACAAGGCAGCATACTACCTCGATACCACAGCGGAGGACTTACATTGTATTAGTACATATTGTTTCCTCTACTGACTGAACAAGTTTACTAATCATATAAAAATAGGGTATGAAGATTCTGAAGTTATCACATGGACGTACGATAATGTTTATCTATAAGTAAAACATGGAGATATTTCAAGTATTTTTTATTTAATTTGAACAACTAATATTTAGTTTCATATACTTTTTTAACAAAAGTAGTCGAGATTAAACGCATGAACAGGCGACCACCCATCTGTTGTAACAAGAAAAGGTGGAAGGATTGCTTTTCTTAACCTGGTATTTAGTAAACCACTTCTTTCACGATCGCTTCTCAGATGTTAAGCTATTGTAGTTTAAATTAAGTTGACAATATTGTTCAGTAACAACCGTGCATTTCTTAGCGAAGGATGAGTCAACTTGCCTATTTCAATGAAGTTTTGTAACGGTTTAAAATATAACGATAATTTTTGTTAGAATATAATCTATGGAAGATATAATTATGGTAATTGTAATAAACAATTCAATCCATAAAGTACTGTATAAAGCATATGGCATTTGTCTTCCTTTTCATACAACCAAATTGCCATTTTCGAATTTTTTGTTTGTGTTACATTTCCTGTATGGTCTTTATAGGAAGCCAGATATAATAAGAACAGTTAAGTCTCGTAGACTGCGATGGGCAGGACACGTGACACGAATGGGTAATGAAAGAGGTGCATGGAAGCTTCTTGTAGGGAAAACGCCCAGTTACTAGACCAAGAATGAGGTGGGAGAATAACATCAACTATGCTTTGAGGGAAGTAGATTATACAGAGAATGATTGGAAAATATTAGCTCAGGATAGGGATGTATGGGGAGGTTATGTCCAAGTGGCCATGAACCTACGGGTTCGAAAGTGTCAGCGAGTGAGTTAGTGTTCCTTTTCAAATTTTATAAACAACTTCTAATGAACCTATCGCGCGCTCTATTATAAATGTTATATAATTAATTTCAAGATGCAATGGTCCACCGCTGTGGTTCGATTTCCGGGCGAGATTATCGAGGTTTTTCCCCACCTCTAAAATAAAGGAAACTTTAGGGCCCAAGTATTCCCTAACATCATAATCATTCATATCACATCAGCGTGGTTTAATATGAATGGATGAATGAATGGTGTGTCCAGTCTTATTATATCGGAGGTGTCATTGGTATTCAGCTGATTCAGAGAGGCTCTCTTTTTTCTCGTATGGTAATAGTAGCCTACATACTAAGAATTCTAATCCTGGCGATTCCGGATAAATTTTTGGTGGAGGGCCACACAGGGATTTTTGGGTTTTTATCGGGGCTCTCCCTTTTCCCGAATTTCATCCCACCAACACTCTCCACTACTCTTTCCTCTCCCATCAACCCATTTCATTCCCATTAATTTATTTCATATCACATTTCACCTCATCCCAATTCAGGTAACTACACTTGTTTAAATATGTGGTTGTAGTGATCTAATGGGGTACACTCATGTAGGCCTACTTCCTCAGTACTCCGAGCCTGTGTGTCATCTTAGGACAGAATAGGGCCAAAGTGAGGGTTGTAGACCCTCATCGAGGCCTTGGGCCCAGCCCAAATAAATGACACTAGAATCATATGTGTGTGAATGCTTGCTGTACATCAAGCCAGGAACACTATAACAGACTACATATGTTGTAAATGTCTTAGGGACTATTATTCAAAACATATTTCATATCATCGATAAGTTTACTATGTAAATAAATAAAATTCTGGAAGATAGTTTTTAATAAATGTCTACATTTAGGTTGCTTCCCGAAAGTCTGGAAAGAGGCAAGAGTAATAGCTATCCCTAAGTCAGACAGGAGAAAGCTGCTATCCGTCACTGGATACAGAGGAATCAGCCTACTATCTATCCCCGGAAAATGTTTGGAAAAATTGGTGATGGAAAGACTCAACTTCTTTCTCCAAGAGAAGACACTCATTCCCCACAACAATATGGCTTCATCGTTGGAAAATCCTCTTCTGCTGCCATCAAAGCTGTCTCAGATTTCGTACACCAAAGTAGAAGTAAGGGGATGAAATCCTGCCTCCTTTCCCTGGATATCAGTGGCGCCTTTGACAATGCTTGGCACCCAAGTATCAAAGCGCGTTTACGAGAAATAAACTGTCCTTCAAACATCTATAATATCATAGTGGACTTCCTACATGACCGTACAGCTTACTTCAGACAAGGAAACTCTTCAACGAGTATGAACGTCACCAAAGGATGCCCCCAAGGATCTGTATCAGGTCCCACTCTGTGGAATATTTTAGTAAGTGGACTTATTTCAGAGCTGGCAGACGTACCCGACCTGAAGACCGTGGTGTACGCAGACGACATAATGATTATACTTAATGGTATTTCCCATGATCACATACTAAACACGCTCCAATTAACACTGCAAATCCTGCAAGATTGGTGTTGCAGAAACAAACTTGTAATCTCTAAGGAGAAATCTTCTCTAATGCCTATGTACGTCAGAAAGAAAGACACATACGCCAATCACCCAATAGTTACAGAATGGGGCCTAAATGTGGCAAATAAAATGAAATATTTGGGTGTGATGATAGACCACAAAATGGACTGGTATCCCCATTCACTATACCTGGAAAATAAAATACTACATCTCCGAAATATGCTAGTCAGATGTTCCAAGGCGACTTGGGGCATGTCCTTCCATCATCTTATGACAATCTATCATCAAGCCATTGTGCCTATGATACTGTATGCTGCAGATTCCTGGAGCCCACAAATCTCCAAACGGGCTAAAACCAAATTGAATCAAATACAAAGACATTTTCTTCTTTTCGCAACAAAATCATACAGAACAGTTTCATACAATGCTCTCCAAGCTCTAGCATGCGTCATGCCCATGGATCCAACAGTACTCCTACACAACGACATTAAAGCAATATCCAGAGGCCAAGCCACCAATGCTATAATCCCTCTACTGAAACGAACTGAAATGCCAACACTAATAAAAGGAATTCATCCCAAAGATAGCTATATAGAAATAGATTCAACTGGAACTGTAGGGAGTGCCGACTACTTAATATTCACGGATGGGTCCAAAACGGCTAAGCATGTGGGAGCAGGTATGGTAGCCGAGAAAAACTCAAAGGAGGTATTTACCAATATGAAAAGACTTGACATAGAATGCTCAGTCTTCCAGGCAGAACTCCTTGGAATTCAAATGGCAGTTGAATGGATTGAACTACAAAAAGATGTAACTTCAACATATGCTATCCACGTAGATTCACAAGCCGCTCTTCTAGCCATAGCCAATAGAAAATCAACCAACCCTTTGGCGATCCAAACCAGAGAAAAGCTAATCGTACTCAAAAAGACGGGAAAGATTGACCTCCACTGGGTTAAAGGTCACGCAGGTCTTCGAGGGAATGAAAGAGCTGACTATCTGGCTAAAATAGCCGCTAGCTACAAAAATACTATCGACTATAACTCCATCCCTATAACACGAGGCAAGCAGTTATTAAAAGAATACTATGAAACAATCTGGAATTTAATTTACACCAAATCAAATGACGCCTTCCATACCAAAAATATTCATCCCCAACATACCCTATAGACTGTCCCTATCCCTATGGCCTAACTATATAACCACACAATTTCTCACCAACCATGGACTATTTAAATCCTACCTAAACAAAATGAACAAAACTGCTTCACCTTATTGCAACTGCCCAGAAAAATCACTGCAGACGGCCCACCATCTGATGACTGAATGCAACATGTTCTCCAGAGATCGACCAGCTATACTACAAATTGCTACTCCGCCAAATATTCTGAAGTTCCACTTTAACACAGTCAACGTTGCAGAATTTCTTACGAGGATCTTCCGTCAACTACAAGAACAACTAGAACAATAATTGAACAATTGTAAAACTGTAAATATCCCGTGATATACCATTGGTGAAACACGGGTTGTAACATATATGTAAATAAAAAAAAATTATATTTTACCGTAATTAATTTAGTCTTCTTCAACTACAATGTGTTTTAATTCATTGGAAGGCCTTTCGGATAACTTATCCATAGTCAACAATTATTTTGTTGATTCATTTTCATCAATCAAACCGATTTCTTAAAAAATCAGCAAAGTAATTGCTGAAGATGTGTAAATTAACCGAAATGCCTAAAATAAATTAAAATATATTGGAAATCAGGAAGATTAAATGAATTATAATTTACGATGAAATATAGGCCTACTTTTATTTATTAACAAATAACTTGCCTCCAAAAACTGTGTTTACACTTACTAGAATCTCTGGTCTACAATATGTCTGTAAACAGAATGAGTATACAATTTAAAAGTTTTATTATGTTTTAAAATGGATTGAAATCCCGCCCTGCCCACACCTTGAGATATCCAACCCTAAAACTGTAACCTGTAACCACAAAACCCTACAGGAGATCTACCGCGCCGGCTTCCATTAAATTACACCCTTGCTACCTCTTAATTCCAGTCGCGGTTAAAACACCGCCACTTAAATGTTAATCAGCGATCAAAATAAAACAACAAACTGTCACTATTCCTGACATAATATAAAAAGGTGATCTTGATACAATAACAGGTCCTAAAAATGAAATATTCTGAAAGTAAATGGTGTGATGTATTTTACTGGGGAAGTTTTAAGAAATAAAGGCTACAGGAAAAAAAAAAAAAAAAAACAGTTCATTCACTTTTTTGTCAAGACCTATAAAATGTACTTTTAATTGTAATCATGCTTTATTTTCTTCTCCCACCTCATTCATGTCCTAATCCCTGGGCGCTTTCCTGTGGTTTTCCTTCAAGGAGTTTCCGTGCCCCTATTTCATTGCCCATTCGCTCCACATGTCCAGCTCATCGCAGTCTACGATACTTAAAATTTCGTATTAGGCCTACATCTGGATTTCCAAAAAGATTAAGTAGCTAACTGTTATCTATAGTCTTCACCATTCACCTGTCTGTTCGTATCTCTTTGGTCCAAAAATGTTTCTAAGAACTTTATTCTCAAATACTCATAATCTTTTCTCCTCCCATGCAGTAATAGTCCATGTTTCGCATTCATAGGCCTATAACATTAACTGGAAGAACAACAGTTTTATATATTTTCAATTTTGTGAAAAAAGTTGGTATGACAAAAATTCAAATAATGCGTAATAGTATGAATTTCCAGAATTGAGCATATGTTTAATTTCTTTTTTCACCTCAATCCTGTTTGTAATTACGTACTGTTCTTATCTTAAAGCTATTCTCTCATTTATTAAATTAAGTGATTATCTTTGACGTAAATTTATTTGCCTTACAAAAATAACGAAATCATACATTTGGAATTACATATCAGATAAGAATACTTGTTAATTTGATGAGAAGTTGCATCTTTCAATCAAGGAACGTAACTGAAAATGGGCTGTCTTCTTACTGGTGTGATTCTGTGGACGCACCTTTTCAGTTACATGAACCATGACGCGCTGACACAGATCAGATTTACTTTCACTTACTTAACACTTTAACCATTATTTAATGGATTCACTATCATCGTCTCACTTGCTACACAGAGATAACCGAGATAGGTGCAACCAAGCGCATATCCATAAATCTCAAACTCTCAGCCCGCAACTTATTAACGATCTGATAATGTACTTAATAAATAATGAAACATCTGATATTTTTTCTGTAGTTTACTCGCAAAATATACACGCATACTTATTGTGAGATGTGTTAAAAATCTAATACAAGGTGAAACACAACACTACCCACAAGTTTTCTGGGATGTTTTGATATAAGGAACCCATAATAAACTCTATGGCTCGACAGGCTTAGAAGGTCATTGGAGTACCTGCCGCCTCCTGGTCTCTCATACTGGTCGAAATTCCATCCCCCTTTCCTCATGGGGACTCTAACCATAGCGCCCTATCTACAACAAATCCCCAGCTTTGCACCTATGATTTGACAATATATAATGCATTTCAGAATTATTTATGATTAATCTTTTTAACTATTCCTTTATCTCTTGTATGATTTAAGGGATGATGCCTTAGACCATTCGGCTATGGCAACCCATGATATCCGGTAACTTATTATAGAGTAATATGTGGTTGGCGTGTTATTCACATATCATGTCTTTGGATCGTGATGTTGAATTGTGATAGATTACAAAGAGAAAATAATTAATCAACTTTTCGTCGCCTGAAGTAGGTACTGTAAAAACAAAACTATCAGAACTCTTTTTTTTATCACGGTCTTGGACAAAAATAATAGACGTTACCATATTATAAGCCAAACACATCAACAACATTACTTTGTAATAGTTAGCAAGGTCGTAGGTTCCGTATATGAAAACACTCAACCAACATCCCTGAGCAATCTGAAAGTATTTTCTCGGGTAGAATTCTGTTCCATTCTTTCAAATAAGCTATATCTCTAAAGTAACAAGTTAATGCAACATTTTAATCTTAATACAGAAATCCTTATAGTTATTGCAAATAATTTTACAAATAGATTCGTTCCAGTATGGTAACGAATTCTAGTTGCATTTAAAATTTCCCAGCAATTTAAGATGGATTAACGCTAATCTCGAAGACACTGATAATTTAATATTAGCTCTAAAATATATAGGTACACCTATTAGTATAAAAACGTGACTAATGTCTGTACTTTTTGTGCTGTAGGAATTACGCCCGTTCTTTATCTATTCTTGTAGATGCAATTATGTTGGTCCTGGAGGACTATTGGTCATCATAGTAGCTTCTGGTTTCGAAGATGCTAATTTAAACCCGGTCAGAGTGGATGGATTTTTTCAAGGCGTAAAACTTCTTCCTTTGAACCCATGTCGTAGATTTACAGAACGTAAAATAATAACAAGCCTCAAACAAGAGGCCTCTGGGTAAAATATTATTAACCCATTTCACGTCCACCTTTGAATTGCAGACCGTCATTAAATAATGAAACTAATTAATATACAAATAGTTTGATTTTCTTATAATTCCAGTCACTATCTAATACTATTTATTTTGTAATATTACTGGATTAAATATTAGAATTAATACTATTAAGCTATTTTATTAATTCCACATTTCTTAAAATATATAAAATACATAAAATTCGACCTCGGTAATTGGGTCTTGATCAATTTCGGATTTATATTTATTTAATCAGTAAAATGGGTCTCTGGTTCTAGTTAAATAGAGTCCTGGGCCTAGGTAGTATTCTCCAATTTTCTTACCTTTGTTGGTGATTAATTTGTTATAAATATAAATATGTTAATAACTGAAGGAAAAATTAAATAAAATATAGACCAACATTAAGCAACCATCAATTTTAACTTTTTAGACATATTGAAAGATTTTCAATCCGAAGTTTACATTTTATGTAGAAGTTCAGAAAACCGGGATACAGGAAGAAAGGAGAAGGAACAGTTTAGTGCTGAAAAACTGTTTGAGAACTGGACAAAATACTATGTTCGGAATTGAAAAATCGGCGAGTTTTAAATTTTTATCATAAAGTTAAAAATAGTTTTAGGTCTAATTTTTTAACATCGCAATTTTTAGGGGTAGATCCAGCCAGCCTCCACGCGGTGTTCCCTGGATAATGCTAACAGGCTGGGACTTAATTTACCGATTACTACCCTTCTTGATCTCGAACCCAATTTACCTATTACCCATTTTTGATCCGGGAACCAATTTGCCATATTTTTTAAGATCGGGACCAGTTTATCAGCGCCGTAAAATTCTTATGTAAGAAAAAAAAACTGTTCAGAAATCGTATGTTTAGAACATCGTGTCACTGTAAGGCCCGAGTGGCATATGGCACGTAAAAGTACCTATAAGGCGAGAGATTAAAGTGGATTGGAATGTTTATAACAAGAAAGTACAGATTAGTCTGCCAACATAGTCATTTTTGTTATTTTTAAACTGTTCGCTTCTGAACAGCAATTATGGCAAAATTTTATTCTTGTGCTTAAAGATTTTCTTTAGGCACAAAGTAATAAACTAACTCGGAAAATTATAATTTTGTATTTGTTACACGAGTTATTAAGTAGAAAAAACTTATTACATTAAAAATAGAGAGTATATTTGATGAGGTTGAGTGTTTATCACCCACGAAACAGAAGTTTCTATTAAGTTTTACGATTTATATAAAGCTGCCACATAACTTTAATTATTATTATTATTATTATTATTATTATTATTATTATATATAAATATGATAAAAAATGAGCATGAAGTACAGATATGTAATACTATTATAAAAAATTGCAGGGATCTTGAATAATTATTTATAGAGCTAAAAAATCAATGTATCTTGTACGATACAAAATAACTGAAGACGATAAAAATAATCATATAAAACTTAACGTTTAATAATCTTTAAAATCCTCTTCGTATTATTTCATCATCATCATCCGGTATCATGGCAGCTGCCGCCGTCTTCCGGAAACCAAACGCCATTCCTCTCTGCCCATCCATTGATCTTCCTCCATTCCTCTGATATTCATAGCTGCTTGTACCCCTTCTATCGAAGTTTTCTTCGGTCTTCCTCTTTTCCTTCTTTCCATTGGGATCCATTCCATAACAATTTTAGGCAATCTTTGTTCTGGCATTCTTTTGACATAGCCATACCACTGTAATCTTTTCTTTTCTATAATGTCTATGATGTCCGGCTCCTCTTGTACACCCATAATTGCCCTTATTTCTTTATTTCGTATTCTATCCATTCTAGATTTTCCAGCTGATCTTCTTAAAACATCCATTTCTGTACTTAAAATTCTTTTCATTTCCCTGGTAGGAATTTGCCAGACTTCAGCAGCATATGTTAAAATGCTCTGAATTATGGTTTGATATATTTGTAATTTTCTATTTTTTGTAATATTTTTGCTCCACCAAACAGAGTTTAAAGCATTTATTGCTTGTTTTGTTTGTGCGATTCTATTTTTAATTTCCACTGTGTTATCGCCTGAATGGTCTAATTTTGTTCCTAAATAAGTGCATTCAATACTAGGTTTTAATTCTTCTCCATTGTTGAAATTAATTCGGTAACATATATTAATGGAATACATTATAATATTAGTAAACCTAATTTATTGATAATAGGCCTAATTCATTAAAATCATTGATGTGTGACGAGTATTAAACATGTTAAAAACATATTTTATTTTGAAATATTTCTGAATTGTATAACATAATGTGGCCACACATTTAGAAGTAAGAAAAAAAAAAGAGTGTGATTAATAATTATTTATCTTTACCTTAGTTTAATCTTTTCCTTACATGTACTTTTACATGTTATAGGCCACACGATAGTGGTTCATAACTGTATATTATTTTTATCTCGAGTAATAACACACCCGTTTCATAGAACTGTAAATAAAGAATTTTCGATATTCTTACAGCTGATGCATGTTAGACTACGAGTATTTGTAGAAAATAAAAACCCAGACTTTGTTAGTTTAGCTCTCAAAAGCTTGTTTTTAAATTTCTATAATGTACTATGAAACCCCGTCTTTTCTGATTGCAAAATACGTGCACTACTTTATTTTTCCAGAAAACATGTAAAGATAACAGGCATGACTATTTTTAATCTCTTTACGATTTTTACAGCGGAAATTGTGTGTAAGCTTTTCTATCTACGACTTTTATTACAGTTCTGGAGAGAAGGGAGATACGCAATAAAGTTTTAAAAAAAAATAGAATTACTCGCTTTGCTAGTAACATGTGGCCTGGTGGTAAGGTGACCGTATATTTTTATACCGACTAGTGATACCATCAAATAAACTACATTGAAATAGTAGTATTTATAAAGCTTCGAATTAAACCTACGAATTTCCATTCTAGCAGAGGAAATCCATTAAAATATGTAAATATAAGCGTATTACAAATTATGGGACGTGCCTGAGGCACTGTGGTTACTGCACGCGCTTCCCTTTCAGGTAGCACCAGTTCAATACCAGGCTAGGTCAAATGTGAAATATGCGGCAAACAATGAAAGCATTGGTCCATACTCTGAATGCAAAAAGCACATAAATGGCAATTTGTTTTGAAATGAGATTTACAATGTAGCATATTAATAATTTCTTGTGTGCTTATGATACTATAGAAATATTTAAACCATAATGATTTAGCATTAGTAGAACATTTATTTGGTGGTTCCATGGCACAAGCGGTTGGATTCTCGTCTCTCACCACTCGAGTCTCGAGATTGAGTGCTGGTCACTTCAGGTACATTTCATTGTGGACGAAATGGAGCTTGGACAGGTTTTTCTAGAGATTTCTCCCGGTTTTCCCTGCCATAAATTTCATTCCACCATTTCTCCATACTCATTTCATTCATTTCGTTCATCCGTCCCTGTGACATACGCCAGGCGTGGTCGGCTGGCACCCTTGTCGTTCACAGACCACTATATATATAGGGGCTTCACCTTATCCCATCCCTGGACCCGACTCTGAGTAGGACACGGGTTGAGGATATTGTTATAGAACATTTACTGATGCACTTTAAAATAGTTTAATGCTGTATTAACGCAGTGCCTATTTATAATGTAATACTCGAGGAAATAAAACGTGTGGGATATTTGGCCTACGTTATAGTTCAGGTGGAACCATAACTATATTACAGTTAGAAAGAAAAAAATATATATA
Source organism: Diploptera punctata (assembly GCA_030220185.1). NCBI lineage: Eukaryota > Metazoa > Arthropoda > Insecta > Blattodea > Blaberidae > Diploptera > Diploptera punctata. The sequence continues at coordinate 1,227,676 of JASPKZ010005682.1, read as the reverse complement.
ATTAGACCACACTTATTATTTTTTAATAAATATAAATATTTGCTTAAAATAAGTGACAATGATATTAAAATATATTAATCCAAACATCGACTAAACCAAGAAAAATTATAATCATGATGGTAATTATTATTATTATTATTATTATTATTATTATTATTATCACCATCATCATCATCATCATATTGTCATCCCAACTTCTCTGAAAAAAAATCTGAAAATATATTAAACTGTTATTCTCCCAGTTATATTATATGGGTGCGAAACATGGACTCTTACTTTAAAGGAGCAGAAAATATTAATAGTATTTGAGAAACATTTCTTAGGAAAAATTTTGGATCAAAGAGAGTTGAACAGACAGCCGAATGGAGAAGACTACAAAAGAGTGAGCTACATGATCTATATAGGGAGCAAGATATAATAGGAACATTTAAGTCTCATATACTGAGATGAGCGGGATATATGACACGAATGGGGAATAAAAGAGGAATATGGAAACTCCTTGTAAGAAAACCAGAGGGTAAGTGCCCAGTGGGTAGGCCAAGAATGAGATGGGAGAATAACATAACCATGATTTGAAGGAAGTAGATTATACAAAGGATGACTGGAAAACTAACTCAGAATAGGGGTGTGTGGAGAGCTTACGTACGTGCGGCCATGGACCAATGTGTTCTGTAGTGGCAGTGAGTTGTTTATTATAAGAATCATCATCATCATCATCACTATCTATCATCAACATGCATTTGAATGTTAGAAGAGGGAAATTACACGATTAACATGAATGCATATAAAATATGCCTACACGATAAATAATCGCACGAACCACAAAGAAGTAGCTCTGACATAAATTATAATACGATAAATTCTATAAAAATTTAAAAAATGAATTTAATTACTTTTTATCCAATCCTTCAATTGGCATGCTCAGTATAGAACATAAATACTATATTTTGAGTATAATTTTTAATCTCTTGCAGAATTAAGCAACAATAAACAATTTGTACGCTCAGTGCTTGTGTAATAATTATCTCTGGTCGACAAATTTCTATTAGATTAGGCATAGATGCAACATTAGGATGTAGTGCGTACATAAATGCATAACATTATGTAATTAAATATTTTGTCATTTATAAACCTATTGTTTCATTCATATTTTCCCAGTTACAATGCAACTACAAACATTCACGTATTTAAAAAGTACGATTCTAACTAATCCAAAAAAAATTACTACATTACTGTTGCTGTGTTTAAAGATTACAATTTCATAAACGTAAAATAAAATGTTTTGGGATTTTTTAATATTCTAATTCACTATATAGTGAAAGGAAATTCTACAAAATCATTTAAAAGAAAACCTGCCTAAATATGATTTGTTTATAGAAAAATGAGAAGTGACATGTTGGAAATATAAGATATTGGTAAACTTTGATAAAATCATCATGTCTCAACATGTTTGCAAATAACGATACCTTAATGTGATATTCCGTTTTAAAATAAACTTATTTTTACCCGCTCTTCTATACTTACTTACTTACTCACTGGCACTATCGAACCCGTAGGTTCATGGCCGCACGGACATAAGCTCTCCATACATCCCTATCCTGAGCTAATGCTTTCCAATCATTCCCTGTATAATCTACTTCCCTCAAATCATAGTTAATGTTATTCTCCCACCTCATTCTTGGTCTACCAACTGGGCGCCTTCCATCTGGCTTTCCTACAAGAAGCTTCCATACAAGTCTTTCATTCCTCATACGTGCAACATGTCCTGCCCAACGCAGTCTACGAGACTTAATTGTTCTTATTATATCTGGCTTCCTATAAAGACCATGTAGTTAATTGTTATGAAGTCTTCTCCATTCACCTGTCTGTTCATCTCTCTTTGGTCCAAACATTTTCCTAAGTGCTTTATTCTCAAATACTTGTAATCTCCTTTCCTCCCTTAAACTAAGAGTCCATGTTTCGCACCCATATAGTATAACTGGTAGAATAATAGTTTTATATATTTTCAGTTTAACGTTTTTTGAAAGGACATCAAAAGTCTCTGTAATGCATAATAACACACATTTACAGAATTGAGCCTATGTTTAATTTCCTTGTGCATCTCATTCTTATTTGTGATTATTGATCCTACTGTAATATTTTACACCAGTACTGAACATCTGGAAATATATGAGGAAAATAAAGACAATTTACCAGCTTAATATATCATAATCAAAAGACAAATAGAAATAAAAATAAAATAGAAACACTCATTTTTGAATAGGCATAAGAGGTACAATTCCTTCATTGAAAAATATATAGAGGAAACCAAATTTGGACAAAAACACCTTAATAAAGATAAACCAAAACTTCACTGAGATACCGCACACACATAAAGGTAGTTTTATATTTCCTGTAAAAAATTAGTCCAAAATGATGCCACAAGAAATATTCAGCAAAACATCATAATGTAATTTTAAAATATGTACACGTCTGAGAAAATTTGGCTTGTTCGTGAATTTTCGGTATATTCTTTGTCAAAAGATATCCCTATAAATACAGGAAGCAATAAAAATCTTAAAATTTGGCTATCGATTAATGGACAAATAAATGACAAATTACAGTAACGGACACTTTTATTTAGATGTATATCTGGAGGGAATATGGCTAAAAAATTGTCTAGTTAAACAATGTTCATATATGCTGATGGTGTAGTACTATTGGGCGATAACGAAGATATGCTAAAAACCAACACACACACACACTATTAAGTAACACTAAGAAATTGGGACTGGAAGTAAATATCAATAAAACTAAATATATGGTCACACATACAAATACATTATATAATGGAAATGGACAGGTAATAAGCAAATGAAATTTTGAGAAGTGGCTGAATTCAAATACCTAAGAATAATCACAAATAGAAATGAGATGCACAAAGAAATTAAACATAGGCTCAGTTCTGGAAATGCGTGCTATTATGCTTTAGAGGCACTCTTGACGTCCCAACTCCTTTAAAAAAAACGTTAAACTGAAGGTATATAAAACAATTATTCTACCAGTCATATTATATGGATGCGAAACATGGACTCTTACTTTAAGGGAAGAAAGAAGATTACGAGTATTTGAAAATAAAGTTCTTAGGAAAAAATTCTGTACTAAAGAGAGATGAACAGACAATGAACTAACTACATGGTCGTTATAGGAAGCCAGATATAATAACAACAGTTAAGTCTCGTAGACTGCGATGGGCAGGACATGTGGCACAAATGGGGATTGAAAGATGTGCACGGAAGCTTCTTGTAGGAAAACCAGAGGGAAAACGCCCAGTTGGTAGACCAAGAATGAGGTGGGAGAATAACATTAAGTAAGATTTGAGGGAAGTAGATTATACAGGGAATGATTGGAAAACATTAGCTCAGGACAGGGATGCATGGAGAGCTTATGTCCGCGCGGCCATGAACCTACGTGTTTTATAATGCCAGTGAGTTAGTTATTTAGTTAATCTGGTTAAACAAACTGTAACTTTTGTTTGAAAGCTCTGTTGGGTAGATATTTCAACACTATAAAGCAATATGTTTACAATACAGCCGCGTATCTAATCAAGAAAACTACAATTAAGAAGAATGAAAAAGCCGGGATCAAACATATTAATGACTTTATATATGAATAATCATTTCACATATGTTACTCTAGTTTCTTTTGTTTTGCCCGAGATCACCGTGACTAAATCATCGCCGGTATATTCTCCAAATGTTGTCTGGATCTCATTCTCCTAACCTATATCTACCCTTGAAAGTAATAAAAAAGCCAATAACGAAAGGGTTAGTAATAGTAATGATAATATAAAGAATACTCGAGACGAGCTACAAAAAATGTTGTAGGTGTAGGAGAGGGAAGAGGTGTATGAGCGTATCGAGACCAGATTTTCATTAACGATTGCGTCCGACCCCACGTTCCTTCAAGAGAACATCTGCTTCTGCATCAATCTTTTATATTACTTTCATCTTGCTCGTTCTCTCCCACGCTCTCTTTCTTTTCTTCGTACTTTCGCTCTCGGACTACACATGTATTCCTCAGAATTGGAGAACCACGTTTAGATGAGAGATATTGTTCGGGATCACTATCATCACGTTCATAAACCTTATACTTTTCCGTTCTATAAGAAATTGGTTCATCATCATTTTGAGTGCTTCCTAAAATTAAATCGCCTTCTTTCAACAAGCCCTCTAATTTTTTGCAACAAGGGAAATGGGAAGATATATAAATACCTGGAATGATTTAAAATTAGCCAAACTAAAAATGTAGGCCTATAGATATTTCACTACAATGTACTTATTGAATTGTAAATTAAATTAGAAAACAGTTTCATTCATTGAAATTTGCTAATCTAAATGTTAAATGTTTAAGAAAAACTAAATATGTTAAAAATATTCGAATTTACTCAACATTAATTTAAAAATAGGAATATCATAATGTTTATTTTCCTTTGGAGAGATGATATTTGGAAAGCCTCATGGGTTCGAGAGGGATATATATAAAAGTTTTATAGTAGATACACCATAAGACCAATAAAGTTCATAACGGCATGGCAATTTAAAATAATTAAAATATAACTTTTCAGTTAAATAATTTAATTTTAATACAATTATCCATTCTTCTTTATACAAATAATTTAATGTCCCTTGCCCAGTAATGTTCAATACAAGGTATTTCTTTACTAAGAAAATCCACAAATGCGATAGTTTTATTTGACGAAATTGGGCGACATTATGTAATAACCGACTATGTGTCATTATGTAAGTTCCGAGAAAAATGCGTTTAAAGTTTTTTTATTACATTTTAACCCCTAGCAAGAGCTATTTAAGAGCTGACTTGATAATCAATTACATTAAAATATTGAATATACCGGTTCGTACTGTATGAGTAAAAACAATTTATATTTATTTTAATGGTCAGTATTCGAATGTTCAATTAGACGTAATGAGAATGTCATAATCGTTCTGCATCAATAAGTAAAGGGTAGAAAAAGGGCGTTTACAGCACTGATGCGTATTAGATTGGTATATTTTATTATGTATCAATCAGTCAATCGTCAACTTAATGCGTATACACTGTTGATGTAAAATATTTTATCGTAATATTAGTAGTGTTTGTAGGCACAATATACTTATTACTGATATGTGTTTATATATTGTATAGTTTTGTAATAATTTATACATATTACATTATGAAATGATGAATGTTCTCTAAATAAATCCAATTTTTTTCATACAATTACAGTACATACGAAAAAAAACATGAAAAATTAAAAAGAAAAGAGGCATGCTGTAAGAATTTTGTGAAATCAATTTTTTATTGCTTAGAGTAAAAAAATGTTGATAGACATCAATCAACTTGCACAGTAAATTTTTATTTTTAACTATAATACGTTTTTAAAAGGCATATAAATGACTAATAATATACTTATGTAACTGTAAACAATATTTTAAAAAGTGGCAACAGTAAATATTAAAAATAATTTATCTCATATTTTAATATGAATTATTTACATTGGAAATATATATACATTCAAATTATCATAGAACAAATTTAGAAAAAACATATACACACTTTTCATTTCACACGAAGAATAAGAGAACGAATTTTACAAACTGATGAATAAGTGGATCTCCTAGCTCCGTTGCCTATTACAATGACCTCTGAATTGACAAGCGCCTGATTTTTATCTAAATGTAGGCCTACATAAAATGGGAGTGTATGGACTTCATGTAACAAAAGTAATATACGATTCACATAATAAAAAAAACACATATCTGTGAGACAGAAAATGCTTTTCCATTTTCAGGGCAGTTCTTATAAATCATATCTAAAATTTTATGAGTTCTGGATATCATTATAACATTAAAAACACACTGACTAGACAATCTTCACTATTTATTGTAGCACCAAGCAAGAATACTCAGTCATGCATCAACGATATAAGAGCGCTATGCTGCAAGATACAAAATTTAGATTTAGTATTTATCAATATCTAGTTTAATAGCCGTTTGTTGCAAAGCACAGAATTTCTGAAGGACTGATGGCGATTACATTTTTATTTAGTAATATGGCTATATTTAAAGATTTGGCGTTAAAAGTGTGCGTACACTTACTTCATGAGCCAGTGCAACAGATGACACCAAAATCTCTCTTCTTTTTTAAATTACGCTTAGCCTGTTGATGCATAACGCTGTCCAATTTAACTTATCTGTTAGACATGTATTAGTTCTTGAATTTTGACATGAGTGTTTACTACTTACATTAAGGGGATATTCATAGGGCAGACTAATATTATTTTATTTTTTGCAATTAGTATGTTCATGTATTCAGGTAGAGTTGAAACCTACTGCTATAGGCTACCGTATTTGATTCCATTTTCTGTATGATTTCGAATTTATGTTTTATATAGCCCATTCTTTATTATTCGTTTTATTACCCTTTTTTTACATAGCTTTCCTTTCTTTCCCTTTTTCTTGCAAACACAGCATACACACCCAGAACGAAGTTTCAGATTTAATTCTCTAGCCCGCCTGAAATCGAATCCAGATCGCTGGAATGGACGGTAGAGATTATAAGGATACGCCACTGCTTCGGACATAACAAACAGACTTCATGTATGTATATTTATGAACAGTCTCTATAATAGAGCAGCTTACATAATTTTGAAATATCTTGTAAAATGCCACAATACAAAGTTCCATGATTATCCAGAAAGTTTAGGCATATTAATTCAAATTAATGGCTCTTCCAATTCTACTTTATGGTTCTGAAACCTGGACTCTTACTACAGGTAAATTAAATAGGATAGTAACTGCAGAAATGAAGTTATTAAGACCCTTAGCGGGTTATACGCTTTATGATCACATACGTAATGAAGATATCCGCAAAGCTCTCAACACACCAGCAATAACTGAAATCATTCAACAATATCAAAATAATTGGCATGAACACCTTCTGAGGATGCCAAACAATAGACTACCTCTGCAGCTATTGAACTACAGACCCACAGGACGAAGAGACCCAGGAAGACCTAAGAAGAGATGGAGGGATCAATTTCTTTCCTGAAGCGGAACAGGCCAATGGCCTAATCCATGACTGCCATTGATGATATTGATGATATTCAAATTAATACAAGTACAGACCGATTTATTTTAGTACATTTCGTATTATTTTAATCTGTATGAGTAATAATAATAATCATAGGATCTCTACTTATTCATTCCTATCTTCCATGATTTAAGATCATATGTACTGAAAATCTCACATTTAAATCTAGAATACAAATTAAGGTTTTCTTATGGTAGCGGGGGGGGGGGAAGTAGTATACATTTAAGTTTTTCGACGAGGTCTATTACAGACGTATAAGAAAATTGTGAATTTTAAGGACTAATACAGGAAGAAAACTATTTTTATTCGGAAATATGAAATGTCCATTTCCAAACAGGTATTTATAAATGAATAGAACATATTGAGAAACTGAAAAAAAACTGTCACAATGATTTTTTCTGATTAAATGATTAAAGATATTACTGAATTACTTACAAATTAATGTACAAGATTAATTTTAATAGTGTTTATATAATAAACTCTATAGTATTGACATAAATTGAGAAAAAAAGTTAGGACAAGATTTACTTTGGAACTGTACAATGAGCTAGGGACATTTTGGTTTACTACGATATAGACAAAGAACTTTTTGTTTCAATACTGATAACTTTATTGCAGATAAAGTAAGTCCTATTTTAATATCCATCCATTCATAGTAAGTCTGCCCGAGGACAGGTCTTTCACTGCACTCATAGCATTTTCATGCTAATGCTTTGCAGCTTTACTAGGGAGTTATAGGTGTGGTAGCTTCCCGTTGCTTTCCACACCGATGAAGGATTATGATGACTATTTTACTCATGCCGGGCCAAATGGGAGTGCAATGACCGACAGTAATGCAGTTCCAATGATTTCTGTATTACAACCAAGCAGAGACGTGTTTCACGATAATTACATGCAACAAACGTTTAGGATTATCATATATGAAGCAAAAGCTCCTCCTTTTTTAATATTATGAACCGGTCTGACCGGTATGTTGCAGTCATGGGATATGAAGCCCTTATAAAAAATACGGCTAAACATCGATTGTATATAATTAGTGCTTACATGTCAAAATTTGTAGCAATTGATTATACCACCAAAAAAAGAAACCACTGTTTGCACTTTCTTAAATGTATACGACATCAAAAATGAATTAATATACAGATTGATGTGTTTCATTTTTTCTCCACTAGAGAGCATTCTTACAATATTGCGTTCCTTTGGCAATAAATAGTATGATCTGGTTGCAGTGATAAACAAAAGAAGCAGTAGAAGCGTAGGCTACCTATCGTTTCTCATTAGTTTTCAAACATCACCGTTTACTTTAAATATAAAAATATTTTTAAATAACTGTAGTTAAATAATGATTTGTGAGTAAACAGCTTTATTTTATTCGTTAAATAGTCCTAACAAATGCCACTCTTGATTTCCAAATTCTCTAGATAAATTCACTCCTCACTTCGTGAGTCGTGAATTTATCGATAATTTGGAAATCACTCGTGGCATTACTTATGATAATGATAAGGATGATGATAATGGTCAGATGATTTTCGGGGACCGTTGGGTCCTAAGCTTCCTGACATTTGTCTGACAGGTGAGGAAAAACCCCGAAAAAACCTCACTCAGGAGCCTGTCCCGACCGGGAATCGAATCCGAGCCCGCTGCGTGACAAGGCAGAACGCTACCTCGAGAGACCACAGCGGTGGACTATTATAAAGATATAATAATCTTAAAATGTCACATAACTTAAAATTTTAGGTCAGAAATGATGCTACGTTTTTTATTTGCTTTACTGAATTACCTTGCTTGAAAGGTACTAGTATTTATCATAAGTAATGCCATGAGTGATTTCCAAATTATGGATAAATTCACGACTCACGAAGTGAGGAGTGAATTTATCTATAGAATTTGGAAATCAAGAGTGGCATTTGTTGAGACTATTTAACGAATAAAATTAAGCTGTTTACTCACAAATCATTATTTAACTATATTTATTTAAAAATATTTAAATTTAATGTAAACGCCGATGTTTGAAAACAAATGAGAAACGATTGGTAGACCCTACGCTTCATTTGCTTATTTTGTTCATCACTGCAACCAGATCATATTATTTATTGCCAAAGGATCACAATATTGTAAGAATGCACCCTAGTGGAGAAATTTATAACCAACATTATAGGTATTAATTAATTTCTGATGTCCTATGATGTAAATATGTCATTTATATTTTTCTGCAACGTAATTTCCTGGAAAATGATTCGTTTAAGAAAGTGCAAACAGTGTTTTTTTGTGGTATAATCAATTGCTACAAATGTTTTTATATTATCTCCCGCATGAGCTATCTGCTGACATTCATGCCCTATATATACAATCTGGTAGCCGTATTTGTTAGAGAGTCAGTCACTGCAAAATAATGCTATGACCTATTCAGAATGTTTAAAAAGGAGGAGCTTTCTTTAATATGATAAACTTCATTTGATAAATTCGAGGCGAAACACCACTGTGATTGGTTGTAAATAAAAAAATCATTGAAATCTGGTTGGTCATTGACTCACATTTGGGGAATGAGTTAAATAGTCCAAATAATGTGTGTTTTCCTTAAGTTATACCATACTTCGGGGAGTCTTCGGCGTATCTGTAATAGTGTATTTTAAAATAAGATTATCCACATCAATTTTCATAGTGTAAGTACAGGGATGTGGATAAAATATCTTGTGCAACCTCCATATGCCTACAGTATACCTTGAACTGCTATAGAACACTGGATGTCTGCTTCTTTTGTAGCCACATTTTGGAAGTGCGGACGTTCTTTAGATGAATTTCTGGCTTTCTATCCATATTATCCTAAACATCATAAGGATTTTGTTCTTTTTGCACCCTTTACCGATGAGAGAAGGCCTCGCATACATCCGTGTTGCATGGAAAGCTCAGATCCACGATAAAAAATTCCTGCATCCATACTCACAAACACAATTACTACAACAACAAAAGCAATGCCAAAGCAACTTTTTTTCAATTTTCTACACAAACTACTCACAAATATGGAATAGATGTTACCTACGTGAAACACGAGATACATGGTTATTGTCGACGTGAGAATGCCGCTAATCTGATCGTCAAATTATATTAATTAGTTTTGTTTTCGCTAAATACACAACAACATAATATAAACATATTTTTCTTCCTTACAATGGACATAAATCTACTCTTAAATGTAATATTAGTGAGTATTGTGCCTATACTGGTCATGGGTTAGTTTAGAAATGACATCATTCGATTTACCATAATGGACAAATCCGACCGGGGTAGATGGATTTTTAGAAGCCGTGGATTCCGAGTCTGAAGACTTTCACTCATAAAAGAACCGCAAGCCTGAATAAAAAGGCTTCTGTGCAAAATTTAACCAAACATCATCCATCCTAGTAATACCTCAATTGCCTGCTAGATCTCACTGAGACAATTTGCTAATCATATGTCACTTGTTGACATCTTTACGTAAATAAGCATAACTAAATTGTGTTTGGTTAAGAAACTCCCGCTGGGGAATCCCTACGCACGACATACAGAATATATATATATATATATATATATATATATATATGTGTGTGTGTTATTGTCTAATGCCACCAGGTTGTCTTTTACGACATTTCTGGTTTTCTCTCCTAGTATTGGCGGAATTGTTATCCATTTCTTACTGAGGTTGGGGCACCTGAAAGGCGCAGTTACGTTACCCCGATGATAATGAAGCGCCAGGAGCGTTCTTACCTTAAATTCCAGAACATGGGCAACCGCAGGAATTCCCTTTAAGGAAAAACTCCTATGGTTTGACCGGGAATCGAACCCGAGACCTCATGAACTGTAGTCAGAAACGCTGACCACTAGCCCATGAGGCTACACATAGAAACATCATTCGGCAAGGAACATTGTAATTATGTGTATCACTACAATGTAATTTCCTGCCATATTGCATTAACAAGAAGCTGTTTGGAAATGGACAAGACCTTCATACTAAATTTTAATGGATTAAGAGTTGTTTTGCACCTGAAGATTGTAAACAGTTCTATAGAGGGAGTTGGAAGTATGCCAGCGATACCAATATCTTAATTTTAAAAAAATAGACAATGACCAGTTTGGATAATGGACGTCTCGTGTATAGAATAATTTCGCTTTCATAAACGCAATTTTAGAGATCTAGAGAAGATTTATTAGGGTTATTAATACGGATATGTGTAAAATCCATTAATTTAATAATATTTATGGATAACCGATATAGTAATGTAATAAAATTAGTCAATTCCATGATGCGGGCCCATGTTCAATTACGGTTGAATACTTTATTTTTTGTCTTTTACGTGTTTTTTATCGGTGAACCATATGCAGTAAATATATCAGATCCTATGGAGCGGGCTATTCAGTGACTGATAAATATATCAACAATTCAATAACTATTTAAATATAAATCATTATGATCTATAAATTTCTTAATAAAGTTAATAACACAAAATATTTAATTGGGAAAACGTAAATCTTACTTTACCAGGATGCATTGGTTCTATATCTAAATCACTAGGATTGAAGCTGGAATATAAAAATATTACTTTTAAAATAGAGTTCTCTCAAAATATGTATTTCAAATTGGAATATTAACATTTCTGGTAAAACTTAATACACAATCAGAATAAAGAAAACTAAAAACAAGATAGAAAATTATTCTTCTCAAGTGACAAGAAAGAATCCAACCTAAAGAAAACTCGTCAGTTTAGTATAAATGGATCCTGCCTGTCACAGAATGGCAAGCATGTATAAGTGTATTTAAATGAATCAAAATTCTTTCTTGATAAATGAGAATGTATTTTAACACCAATACATCGATTCAGTGTATCGATGTTAAATTATTATTACCAAATATATAATTATGCTTAAGACTCTATCATGCAACTAAATTATGAAAAAAAAACAACATAAGAAAACAAATGTGACCATCTTGAATCACCATTACCCAAAAAACAGTGAAGACAAAGAGAATACTTTTATTATAATAATAATAATAATAATAATAATAATATTAATAATAATAATAATAATAATAATAATAATAATAATAAATCACATGAACAAAAACAGAACAAAGTGAAATATTGAAGATGCAGGCTTATACCATGTTGGGAAAGTCTCCATAATTTACAAATTAGCAAGCAAACAGCTTGCGAGATAATTGAGAATGCTTACTGGAATTTTTCATTTTGCATTAAATGTCACGCAATTGTAGAGTGCCTCTCACTTGTCAGAAAAATAAACAGAAATTTATATATAAGTGCATATAGTAATTGGTATTATTATAAAATAATTGTTTAATTTTTAACGGTTGAAACTACTTTTTATAATAAGGCAAAAAAAAAAGAAAACATATCTGGGTCATAAATATTTTTAAAATAGCCATTTAGCTTATTTTATTATAGTTTTGTCGTTATGTAAAACTAAGGCGGAAACTACTGTTTTATACACGGTATCCCATTCAATCCTTCCACATTTTAATTAATCTCAAGTATGCGGAATTAAGAAATGAGGTTGGTAATAAAAGAAAGAGAAACTCAAAGAATTTTTGTTTTCATTGTTGCAGTTAATTCATTTGTCGCATGTTGGACAATAATGACACAAAACAAAATGACGACGCCTCAGCAACGAGCACAAACTGTTTTCTGGTATGCAGAGACGAAGTCAATAATTGCAGTGCAAAGAAATTACCGGAGAGAACATGGAGGAAGTGTACCTGATGGAAAGACCATTAAGGCAATGGCTTGAGAAGTTTCTGGCGACTGAAAGCGTTAAAAAAGAATCTGGAGGTGTTCATACACGTGTTTTAGAAGAAAATATTGAAGAAATTAGAGCAGGATTGTGCACATATAGAGGTGTTTTAGTGTGTGGCAATGTGTGCCAATGAAAATTCTTTGAGTGTCTGTTTCGTTTAATACCGGTCTCATTTCATAATTCCGCATACTTCGTTAGCTATCATTAATTAAAATTTGGGAGGTTTGAATGCGATACCCTGTATTTTGTTTTTGTTTTTTTTTTTTTTTTTTTAAGAATAATTTTATTTATTTATTTTAAGATTTATTTAGCCTGGTGGAGTTAAGGCCATGTGGCCTTCTCTTCCACTCACCAGGACAAACATATATTACATAAGAATATAACAATGTTAATTAACTCTAATATTAAACACTAAGTAAAAATTTGATCAAAAGATAATATCTAATATACATATTACGATCTATAATACAACCAGTTAATATTAGTTAAAATTAAGACTAAAACTAATAATAAAATGTATACAAGCAAGACATATTAAATTGTCCCTGTCTAGTGTATATAAAAAACAGGAAAATAATGAGATATAGAAAACTAATTTTACGATTATACAATATTTAAAACAAAACAAATAAAAATATTTGTTATTCTTAATATTATTTACATAAATAATTAAATATATTAATATTGCTAAAAGAATACTATCAGTGAGGTGTATAAGTCAGTTTGTTATTAAATAATTCTTTAGTTTGTTTTTGAAGGATGTTATTTTGTTCTAACTCTTTAAAGTTCCTTCATTTAAAAAATAAAACTTTTTAGGTGGTGTTCTATCGAACTTAATGCCTAACTAATATATATATATATATATATATTGTACCGAAGATAAATTGCGACAAAATATCAAATTAGCCCTTATCACGAGGTTTGATAACTAGCTCATTGGCAGTATTGAAACCGATGGTTAATTGCAGGGCGGACGTACGTTCTCCACACGTCCCTATCCTGAGCTAAAATTTTCCAATTACCTCCTTATAATGTACTTCCCACAAATAATGGTTAACGTTATTTTCCCACCTCATTCTTGGTCTAGCAAGTGGGCGATTTCGCTCTGGTTTACTATGCCCCACTTTCATTCTCCATTCGTGTCACATGTCCTTGTCATCGCAGTCTTCGAGATTTAACAGTTTTTATTATATCTGGTTTCCTATAAAGAACATGTAGCTTACTAGTATGCAGTCTTCTCTATTCGCCTGTCTGTTCATCTCTTTTTGGTCCAAAATTTTTCCTAAGTACTTTTTTCTCAAATACTCGTAATATTTTGTGATCCCTTAAAATAAGAATCCATGTTTCGCATTCATGTAATGTAACAGGGAGTATAACAGATTTATAATTTTCAGTTATCGTTTTTTTGGAGAAGCTGGGACGACAAAAATAACGATATATGTTTGCAACAGAAATATCAAATTAGGAGACTTCTTATTTTTAAATGATGTTAAAATGAATAAAATTATATATATGAATAAGAATATTAATAATAATAATATATAAATATGAATATTTCTAATTCATACTTATATCGACGAAAATCTACAATACAACATATATATATATATATATATATATATAACAATACATGGGGAATTTATATTTCAAGATAACGTTTAGGAGTATATCATTAAAAAAATAAATTGTATACTTTTGAATATGGGAGCACGCCGTAGCATAGTTGAGTAAGCCAGTATGCTGGCCTAAAACCTGACAGTATCATGACCCTGGGATTTACTCAGACAATAACTGAAATAAGTATCATAGGTTTGTTGTGGGGGTAAAGGCGGTCGTCACGCATTGCTGACAACCCGGCTGACATCTTGTGCTGATTGTCTAAAACGTTAAGATCCATAACCTCGCACTACCCCAAAGGACCTCCTAAGACCTGTAGTAGTAACACTATTTTTTTTTACATTTGAATATGGAAAAAGGAAGGGAAACTTTACTTAAATTTACCGTGTTTTTTGTAATTTTCCTTTATGACTTTACACTTTTCATATTCAACTTATATTCAAAGTTGTTGAAAATGTTGTTTATGTTTATTCCAGATGATTGACTAATGAATTGGTAAAATAGTTCATCATCTAGGCAATGTGTTATGACACAAATCATTAAAATAAATGTGAAAAAAGTATTGCAACTGAGAAAGAAAATGAAAGAAATAGAAAAACAGTCAGTATTCACTTTCTATGTCCTTGAGTATTATTTTTTTGAGGAATAGTAATTCAAGAGGGTTAAAGGGAGCAATCCCATACCAGTTGGTCACAATAATAAAAAAATAAAGGATAGAATTAAACTAAAAGAATAAAACAATTTGAATGACTTACTGTCCCTACCTTGGACGTGTGTGTCCTCAGGCTAGATTCCGTGGCGAATCCTTTCCCACAGATGTTACAGTGGAATGGTCTGTTCTTGGCCCGCTCCACTTGAGCGTCGTGATTCCGAAGATGTTGCTGAAGGTTGCTCAGTTGGATGAAGGCTCGTCCGCATTCTGGAAGATGGCACTTGTAGGGTCGTTCGCCTGTAACAGACACACATCCCATGTACTGAACATATATATCTTTATAATCTACAGATACAAATAAAGGGAATTCTTTACAACATGTGACGCGAACAATTTTTCAAAGTTCCAATCTTACACCATGCGCATGAGCCAACAAACGCGAAGCGGTTTACATTATGGAATCACGGGATGCAGCCACCATACACACGATATTTAACGAACCTAAAACAATTTAAGCACTCTAACCTGTGAAAGAATGCAACGCCCAAAAATAAATAGTAAGTTCTGAAATTCTGAAGTATATGTGTACAGTCAATTAGTACATATTCTATGTTGGCTGCATAGAATATTCGTTAAAATCAATGTGGCTTCCACGTCTTGTATGTAGTTAAATATCATAAAAAAGTATTGATATAATCGTTAGAAAAAATGTAAAAATCATTGTAAATGGTGGGAAATAATTTGAAAAATGAAACCCTGAGAATGCAATTTGACAAGAGTTTATGAAGGAATTAAAAAAGTTGCGTCACAGGTTGTAAAGAATGGTCCAAATAAATCGCTTAATTTAATTATACTTGAGAATCCATGATACTAGAGATTCGAAGACTGAAGGGGATTTCATTGAGAATCATGTGGCTACAATAACGAAACCCTCTTAACCTTAGTTCAAGTTTTCTTAATCGATATAGCTGCTGCTCACATCAAAATAGGTCTCCAGCTGCATTTACGAGGTCCATTGGTATTTTTCATGTGGCTAGCATAATGAAACTCCCTTAACATTAGTTTCAGTTTTCTTAATCTGATGTTCGCACATCAAAATAGCTACTCAGCTGTATTTGCGAGGCTCAGTGAACTTGTTCTACCGGGAATCGAATCCGGACCTCTGGATGCCAATAATAAGGAGTGTTTGTGGAAAATGCCAATAAAAATGTAAAAAAAATCTGTGTAATGTTTCATCCCTCCATGGTATCTTTATCTTGTCGTGGTGGAGTGGCTTGCGTGCTTAAATGATCCCGAGAGCTATGCCGGCAGTAGCATTGCTGCCGATAGGGTCACCCATGACGGACTGGTCGAAAGTGATAAGCCAAACGAAAAAAAAAAAAAAAAAAAAGTAGCTTGGACGAAAGAGTGACAATCTTACCCCGTAAAAATACAACCGTCAAAAACTGGGGACATGGGTTCAACTGGGGTAAAATTTTCCGGAGGTCAAATAGTCCCCCATTCGGTTCTCCGGACGGGGACTACTTCAGGGAACACATGCCAAAGGCTCAAACTATGTCCGCGCAGCCATAAATCTACGGGTTCGATAGTGCCAGTTAGTTAGTTTGTGTAATGTTTCATTGTCACCAAAACATGTTTATGATCATGCACATAAAAAATAATAGATGATTTAGGAGAGAAATGTTTCATAAGAATTGAACATTACGAGATTTATTTTTTATTTCCTGAAAACAATATTTTCATTTGGCCCTTATACCGTTTCCCATAAACACTACTCCCTATACACGATAACCGTTAGAAACGAGATCTGTAGTTGAACATTTTGATGCTTTTTGCATTTTCAGAAACTGAACTGAACTTGATTTTATCCACGACTTGCAACTGCCTAACATTCAGCAGAAAAGTTGCAACAAATTAAACATTACGGTGAGAACTACCATTAATAGTTATCATTCAATCAGGCCTATGTTTTATTATTCAAATATCGACCTCTTATTAGTTTTATTGAATTTTATACAAATGTATAATTTTGTTTGGAGATAGTTAGATCTTTTAAATTATCTCAAATTATTCGTTTTCAGTATATTTGTCTCTATATTTATATCAGACAAAGGACATTCTATTTCTTTGTGATTTCCACAGAACAAATCCTCAGCCGGTAACTGATACAATTTTTACAATCTCTACATATCCAGAGAATATTCTGGAAAAAGCTTATAATACTAATGATACGAAGTAGTAATATATCATAGTAAGAAAAAACCCTATATAGAAGAAGAAAATTAAGAAAAAGTTATTAGAGAAAGAGTTTAGCATATGATTTTATTTATTTATTTGTGGTTTTCTCTTCCACTGAACCAGGATAAATATAATACAGTACGTTATATTATACATAATCAATAAAAACCCAAATCACCAAATTAAAAAATTTAAAAGAGTCAACGATAATGACAGCGTCACTATTGAAACGCGTTGACTCATTAAAAATTTTAATTTGTTAATTTGGTGAATTAGGTTTTTATTGCCTATGTATAATACAATTTTATCACTAAGAAGATCCTATTTATTAATGTAATATGTTACATTTAAAAATAACAATAATAATAATTTTAATATTAGATATTAAATGAAAATTTGGTCAAACTGATAATAATAAGACCAATAGGCAATAGCTATAATAATTCTGAACAGGTCAGAGCATTATTTTGCAGTGACTGACTCTTCAATAAATACATTGAATATAGTAAATAATGAACAGATTCCTTCAAACTATACATTTGATAATTGAGTGTTCAATAATTGTGTTTTAAGCAATGAGTTTACTGAGTTGTTTACTAAAAAAATAATTAATTACCTATAACTAAGGGGCGGTATCCTATGACATGTCATATTTTTACCAAAGCCTATAATCTAAGCTTCAAGTAAGTAAAAACATTTATATACGCCTTATTATTAGGATTAAGTGATTTTTATTGGGTCTTAGAAGTCATATTTCTCACCTTTTGCAGATCTTTGGTCATACTTCTGCTTATTTATATGATAAAGTCGTATTTTGAATTTTTTAATAGCCTAGTCATCAGGCGATTGGAAATAACCAACATTGTATCTGTATAAAAATCGTCAGTTTCACAGTACACTTGTTTGGAAGGTTTCTGTTAACAGGTAGCAAACGTTTGCATTGGACAATAGAAGATGATTTCCTTTTTCCTATGATACAATTGTAAATGTATATGAATGAACAATTAATATAGTATGGGTAAAATATTCAATTATAAGGTCATATTTGTATCTTTTTAGGTCATAAAT
Source organism: Diploptera punctata (assembly GCA_030220185.1). Lineage (NCBI taxonomy): Eukaryota > Metazoa > Arthropoda > Insecta > Blattodea > Blaberidae > Diploptera > Diploptera punctata. Next base: position 1,209,183 of record JASPKZ010005682.1, on the reverse strand, counting down.
GCATGCATATGTTTCATTTTTAGGTCATAGAAATCCGCCCCTTACCTATAACGTTGGTTATAATATACAGTATGTTTAATTTTTTCTCCACTAGGGAGCATTCTTGCAATATCACGATCCTATTTGGCAATAAATAATTAATATGATCAAGTTTCATTGAATAAACAAATGAAATATAATCACACATTTTTGTTTTGTTTTCGAACATCGCCGTTTACACTAAATACATAAATATTTTAAAATTATTTGTGAGTAAACAGCTTAATTTTATTCGTTAAATAGTCCTAACAAATTCCACTCTTGATTTCCAAATCCTCTAGATAAATTCACTCACGTCACTCCGTGACTCGTGAATTTATCGATGATTTGACTTATGACTATTTAACTCATGCCCTAAATGGTAGTCATTGACCAATCACGTTTCAATAAATTTTGTTTTACAACCAATGGCAGTCGTGTTTCACCTCGCTCTTTGTCGATTTCTCTTTATCAGCTCCTGCTTTTGTGATAAAGAAAGCTCGTCCTTTTTAATATTCTGAACAGGTCAGATAATTATTTTTCACCAACAAATGCATTTAATATAGCAAATAATGAAGAGATTCCGCGATTTTACTGAGTTTTTACTAGAAAATTAATGAATAACATATAATTTTGATTATAATATACTGTTTGATGTGTTTCATTATTCCTCCTCTAGGGTGCATTCATTGAACATTGCGATCCTATTTGGCAAATAAATAATATGATCAAGTTGCAGTGAATATGTATATAACCTGACATTTCTGATTTGTTTTCAAACATCGCTGTTTACATTAAATATATAAACATTTTAAAATACCGGTAACTATATTTAAATAATGATTTCTGAGTAAGTAGCTTAATAATTTTATTCATTAAATAGTCGTAACAAATGTCGGGCTCTTGATATCCAAATCTTCTAGACTATTTAACTCATGCCCCAAATGGGAGTCAATGACCAATCACGTTTCAATGATTTCTGTTTTACAACCAATCAGAGTCGTGTTTCACGAAATATTTATCAGTGTTATAATTACCATATTAAACAAAGCTCCTCCTTTTTAATATTCTGAACAGGTCTGACCGTTATTTTGCAGTGACTGAGCCTATAAGAAATACGGCTACCAGATTGTATATATAGTGCATACATGTCAACATTTGTAGCAATTGATTATACCACCAAGAAAAGAACCACTGTTTGCACTTTCTTAAATGTATTTTTTCCCAGGTAATAATCCAGAAAAATATAATTGTCATATTTACATCACACGACATCAGAAATGAATTAATATACAGTTAGATATGTTTCATTTTTTCTCCACTAGAGAGCATTCTTACAATATTGCGTTCCTTTGGCAATAAATAGTATGATCTGGTTGCAGTGATAAACAAAAGAAGCAGATGAAGCATACCAATCGTTTCTCATTTGTTTTCAAACATCGCCGTTTACATTAAATATATAAATATTTTAAAATAACTATAGTTAAATAATGATTTGTGAGTAAACAGCTTAATTTTATTCGTTAAATAGTCCTAACAAATGCCACTCTTGATTTCCAAATTCTCTAGATAAATTCACTCCTCACTTCGTGAGTCGTGAATTTATCGATAATTTGGAAATCACTCGTGGCATTACTTATGATAAAGTGATGATGGAAACCATAGCTCCAAAATTAATATATAATTTTACGTTATAAAAGTAATATAATATAATTGATGCTTTGATAATAAACGGAGAAGAAGAAAGCTAACATTTGTTGAGAGTAGTTAAGCGTGTGCACACACACACACACACACACACACACACACTAGACAATAGGGTCCTCTAAATATGTCAGGAAGTACAGTGCTGTTTTAAAGAAAATACTCGACGTTATAGAGAGTACTGAGTTCTTGGTATACTCAGAACATATTAATTTTAGGAATCACAAAATGATGAATATTATTGCTATCACTAGATCAATATAAAGTTAAACATTTACAAGGAATCGTCCGGAACAAATATTTTTATATTGATTATAAATATTAAAATGGAAATATTTGCATTAAGAAGTAACAATTTGTTCTGTATGAAAAATGGCTACTTTGTAAATGAACTTATCTTTTAGGAACATTAAAATGTCAAAAAATGTACAGTTATTCACATTTGATGTCTACTAAAAAATATAACATTTTCATTTAGGTCTATGAAATGAGTAGTGGGACAGCTGGCAGAATAGGTACGCATCCCACAAATATCAAAGACGAAAAAAAAAATGATAGTCACACAAACAAGTCTTCAGCATAAACAATATCTATAAATACACAGATTAACAAATATACGATAATGTATAAATATTATTCAATATAAGTTCTTATTTACAAACAATTTATTTTAATAACGCTTGTATTCAATGGTGTGTTAAGTTTACAAGTAAAATATTTATTGCTGTTTACAAAGTCCATATTAAGAAAATCGTTTTGTCGTAAAAGCAAGGTATATTTTACTTGTGTCAGATTTTGAATTTAGAATAGACATCGAGAGCCGTAAAATACTGATAGTATTTAGTTTGATGAATGATTCAGCCTAAAAATAAAAAATAATAAAATAAAAAAAGAGATGTAGCAAACTGAATTCTGATTTAATCTTCATAAAAGTAAAACTAAACATCTAATCCAAACATTACGTCTAAATAACTGGTTACTTCGATTTTCTGTAGGTGACAACGTGACACTCACCCTCAATCTCTGGGTCTCGAGTTCCGGTCTCAGTTTCTCAATCTGAGGCGGAGTTGGGTCAGTTTTTCTCTAGGCGTATCCCGAATGTCCTACTATAAAGTCTATATCACTTTTTTTCAACACTTATGTCAACCATTTCGTTCCATTTCATTTCATCTGCCCTCATAATGGTAGGACATGCCTCATCACAGGCATTTAATAATAGGGATTTTGGCTTATTATCTCCTCTCTCAACATGGCATTACGTCCGATTCGATTGAGGGTCTTCCCACTTTTCAGCGGTTGCCCTTTTACCAGCCGGCTGCTGGCCCTTCACATCCACATGTGTCAATCACAGAGGTAGATGATCAACAGCCAGTGTAGGGGTGACATGTGGTTAGCATGTCGAGTCCCCCAGCCGTTATAGCTGGTTCCTCAACCTGGAGCCGCTACTTATTGTAGCTACCCAATTGCCTCACGATGCTGGGTGGGCACCGGTCCCATACTGGCCGAAATACCATGAGAAAATTTCTTCCCCCATGGAGACTCGAACGAGCGCAAGTCCCGTAGCTCTGCGCCAAGGCTTCCTACCTTAACCGCTCGGCTACGGCGCGGGACGTTGCGTCAGACATGAATAAAGTGTTTAGGTATACTTTATTTACTTCGATTATCTTTTTTTTTTTTCCCCATCTCCGTCGCCGTGGCTTGATCAGTAGATTCCCTATTTGTTTCCCGGGAGTGGGAAATTTTAAATCACTATCTTGAGTCTGTGTATATATGAAGAAAAAAGTAAAACTATTAAAAAATAAATGAAAACCTTCGGTTGTTATGAACAACAGATTAGTCCCACACCGGAAATACACGAAAAAAAATTGTTTTAGCACTGGATTTATCATTTGTAGGTGAACATGCACCTAAAATGACCACTTCTCTTCCAAATAATGTGTTTATATCTTTATTAATCGTTCATTTACATGTCTAGTTCTTAATTTTACTCTTCAGTGTTCTATAAATCAGTATTAAAAATCCAGCTTGTGCTCTTTTCCCTTTATCTACTCCACTCCATGTGTAGCCTACATACTTTCCAAGGTATTCTTCTCCGGAACCCTTCTTTTTTGTCTCTGTTAGTACTAATATGTTTCGCTGTTATTGGTATTGCATTATCTTGTTTGTAATTCCTTGTACGTTCCAACATCCAATATTCATTAACCTTTTACTGCAGTACCTTGTAGGTAATTCCGTCCGGCATCCTTCTCTTTAGGTTTTTTAGCTAATGGAAGAGGCAGATCTAGAGAAACATTGGATAAATGGTGTGAGGAGAAGTATTGGGAGCTAGAGATTTGAGGGAAGAAGATGCTTTAGACAGGAACCTCTGGGGACAAATCACTTTGGGTTGAAGGATAAACGCTGTACTGTGGAATATTCCTAAAACAAAAATTGTTTCAGATAATCGAGTACTAAATAAGCACAATTTTAATCGGATTATTATGGATATTGCGTTGTGCAAATGTGTTAAGGACGAAATTTCAAAATAACTTACAAGTCGCTTTTAAATTCTTCTTACTAGAACAATAAAATATGATTCTCTTCCATTGTACTGCCTTTGAGTAATAAACTTGAAGTCATTTTCTTATTTTAAATAACATATAAAAAACTTCTAAATGTTAATTTGGAATTATAATCGTACTCTTACAATATTATGTAAATGTTATATCTATAAATGGCGGGCGGAGAAGTAGTGACTTCAATACAACAGCAGAAACCAAGAAGGCGTTAATTCCAAGTGCCACAATCATTCATTTCCTATTAAGGAGAAAATATAAGTACCGACACCAATGAGATTCCTCCCAACTTGCGAAATGAAATGGTTTATAATGTTCTGTTCATGTAGAAGTTCACACCCTGCTCAAGAATGCCACAAGTTATAAATCCTATTACTGATATCATATCGATGGTATAACAAAATGCAAGACATCCTGCCAATTGCTTCGTGGAACCGATTCTTAATTGTCTCTACAATTACGTAAGGTATACCGTAAACTACACACTTATAGAGTTGATAATCTCACTGAAATTAACTTTCTATTCTTTTATGCCACACTTTATTTTTATTTGAAATGGAATATGTTTTAAGATAGCTAATAATCGAATTATTATGTACAATTTCATATGAATCCTTTAACGTATTAAGTATTTGTGTTTGGAGTCAAGATTTTGGGTTTAGTCACGTCGAGTGAAGTGAAATAAAGGAGAGATGATTTACAGTTTTGTTATTTTAACGTCCACTGTATCACTTCTATGCGAGAGGTCATTTGACTACGTCATAAGCACGGTATAAACAAAATTAGTACAGTTATGTTGCCATATTATTATCTTTTCTTAAAAACTCTTTTCAGTTCTTCAAAATGTTGGAATCATTGCGTGCATATATAAAGAAAGGGACCATTTGGCGGCTTTTAGTTTGCATATAAAAAACTGGGAGAGAGTGCAAAGTGGTGATTTTATATGTATTTATCTTTACACTTTAATCTATCAAATGCATAGATATTGAAGTCCTAGATCAACTGGTTCCCTTGATATCTTAGTTTAAATATATTACGCTAGTTTTCCCCATGTATAATGCATGGCTTAAACTGGCATAATGCAGTTACCTCTCTTGGTGACACTGGCCCTTAGTATTTCACTGTCTCCCAGTGATTCATATAATTGAGTCTGTTACGAGATTGTATTTGGATGCGTATAAAATAAACAGATATTATCTTAGGTGCTTCTTTTAATATTTTATGCCTGCCTCGTAATTTAAGCCAGTTTGAATAGAAGTAAAATATGTGTAAACTGTTTATTTTCGTGTATTATACTGATATTTGTACAAAGGTCTCCAAAGGGTAAAACTGATATTGAGCAATTATTTTATATAGTTACTATATATGAAGTAGTTGAGGTGGGAGAATAACAATTTTTGAGGGAGGTGAATTATACAGGGAATATTGGAAAACATCAGTTTACGATAGGGATGTATGTCCGCGCGGCCATGGATCTCCAGGATCGATAGTGCCACGAGCTATATAAGAGATCCTATTTTTCTAAAATTTAAATAACAGAAATTTGTCCACCACTATAGTCTCGAGGTAGCGTGCTGGCTTGTCACGCAGCGGGCCCGGGTTCGATTTCCGGTCGGGAAGGCTCCTGGGTGAGGTTTTTTCGAGGTTTTTCCTCACCTATAAGACAAATGTCAGGAAACGTAGGGCCCCCGAAAATCATCTGGCCATCATCATCATCATCATCATCATCCTCGTCATTGTCATCATCAATTCATCATCCATCACCGGTGTGGAAAGCAACGGGAAGCTACCACACCTATAATTCCTTAGTAAAGCTGCAAATCATAGCATGAAAATGCTAAAATTGCAGTGAAAGACCTGCCCTCGGGCAATTACTATAGAATAGAACATACATTAAATTAAGCTTAAATAAAAATAAGAAAATAATACCTGCAAAAAGAGAGACTTCAGGAGAACATTGTAGTAATTTAAAAATCTCAAGCAAACAGCAACAATAGATTTTTACAGAACAAATGGAAGATAAATATTTTACTGGCTGCAAAGTCGCCCTTACTCGTCTTTACACAGATTTTTGGAGAAAGATCCATTACGTTATAATCTTAAATAGGAAACTTCCTTATCTACCTTCAGAGAAATGACGAAATGTTGATATTTTCGTAAAAGAAGGATGCTTAAATTATAAGTATGGTAGTGTCAAACTACAAGTAGGCCCAGACAGAGAAGGTCTGATTACAGATAAAAACAAAATATAAAAAATAAAATATGCTGCATTTTTCATTGGCAGCCCTATATTCAAAAATATTTCTTAAATCGATACCACTTACTTATTATAAAAATAAACTTTTTTTTTTTAATATTCTAAATCTTCACTTTGACACAAAAAAAAAATACAGGTTGGACTAAAATAATTAATTTTATTTTTTAATGCCAATAATAAAACCAATATTAAAAGATAACTTTTTTTGCAAAGTTGAGAAATATTCTCGAAATACTATACTGGATACTACAGATATTTTTAACTGAGTGACGTAACTAATTCATTACTTCACGATAAGAGTAGCTCGAAGTTTAAGCTCTATTTTTATCATTTCAATGCAGTGATTAATTTGAATTAATTTCACAACTTTTAAGAACTTTGCGTCTTCTGATCATTTTACATAATTTGAGAACTCATTATTAGGCCTACAAGATACACGTGAGGCATGCAATACAGTATTTTCTATTGATCTAAAATAACTGAACTTTTCGCAGCCGTAGTATCACTCTAGATGTTCTGCTACAAACTTGATCTGATTTAGATTTTCTTAAGTTTAAGAATATGATTTTGTAGCCCTGTGGGAGAGATATTGTAATATATTTAGCGTATATAATTATATTTTGCTAACTTCCCTATTCCTCCATTTATTTACGATATATATTCTCCATATATTTTATTGTCTATGTTACTTGTACATTACTTTTGTTTGTTTTTACCATATTTATAATATTTCCTTTACATATTTTGAATATGCATTTTACTAATATTTCACACCATATATAATCATTAAACCACATTATTGTTATTATTATTATTATATTATATTATAAGGTATTATTTTGGGCCAAAAATAGATGAACTGACAGGTGAATGGAGAAAACTACATAATAGTGAGGTACATTGTATGTATAGGAAGCCAGATATAATAAAAACAGTTAACTCTATTAGACTGCGATGGTCAGGACATGTGGCACGTGTGGGGGATGAAAGAAGTGCATGGAAGCTTCTTGTAGGAAAACCAGAGGGAAAACGTCCGGTTTGTAGACCAAGAATGAGGTGGGAGAATAACATTATCCATGATTTGAGGAAGAAGGATTATACATTGGCTCAATATAGGGATGTATAGAGAGCTTATGTCCGCGCGGCCATGAACCTACTGGTTATATAGAGCCAGTGAGTTAGTTATATAGTTAATTACATTAGGTATACTATCTACGGCGGCAAGATTTTAGACTCTCGCCTCTCATCGCTGTGGTCTCGAGATCGATTCCATATGGGTTTCATGGTGGACGAAACGGAGCTTAGAAAGGTTTTTCTACGGGATTCATCCGTTTTCCCCTACCACACTTTTAATTCCACCATATTTTTATATTCATCCCATCCATTTTGTTGCATTTCCTTAATCTGCTCCTGTGACCATGCATCAGGCGTGGCCGGTCGGCACCATTGCCGTTTACAAATTTCTAAAAGTAGGTGTTTCATCTCACATCAACCCTCGACTCGACCCTATTATATTCTTCTTCTTATTATTATTATTCTCCGTTGTAGTTTAACCTCTAAAATTACAGGCAAATTTATATGCCTTACAGTGGCATCACCTGTCGGGAGAACGGTTTTAAACTTTTGGGATCACACACACTTTTTTGGCCACACATGACATGGAGGGTCTCTCGAATGAGTGATCAGCTCAATCCAGGGCCTCCTCGAGTCAACACAAACATTTAAGATGAAACACGAAATTAATTCACACACTCATATTTAACATGGCGAACATAACAATGATGCTTATGATGGCCAGATGATGTTCGGGGACCGTTTGGGTCTTAAAGTTTCTTGAACAACTCCGAGAAAAACATCACCCTGGAAACTTGTCCCGACCGGGGATCGAATTCGGGCGCGCTACTTACCAGCAGCGACGCTACCCCGAAGTCACAGCTGCGGACGTTTTACTATATTTAATCTATAAAGTATGTACAATTATATTTTACAAATTTGTACTTTTTCATGTAATATAATTTAAGATATGTATATTTAAGTATCTATGGAAACTTTTTTTTTGTATTTTTGCTTTTTTGAGTGGAAGACAAACCCACGTAGTAACCTGTACACACACACACACACACACATGTATATATATATATATGTCATATACTTATTATTATTATTATTATTATTTTCTGCGTATACAAGTACTAATTTATTAAGCTTATTTGATGTCCAATAAATCAATAGGTTCAGATCATCCAACTCCTTCTTTCAACTTTCTTCCTTGTACAGTATGACAGATACAAATAACTGAGATCAACTGAATTCATTGGTGTCACTGGGTAGCAGATGACAATACAGGGAATCACGAATATAATTTATGAAGTCTAAGGACGTTTTATTAATACTTTCTATTTGAAAATTTAAAAAGCACGTAAATTTTATTGGTAATGAAGGAAGTCACTGAACCTTTGTCAAATTTTCTTAAGCGGATTTCTCATATCAATAAGTAATCAAGTGCCCTCATCAAGACTGAGTTGATGTCATTTCAGGCGCTATACAGAAAGAAAATGTTCTTACGATACAGCCTGAAATCGGACTCGAATTCCTTGAATGGTTGATATGTTAACCTTTACACTACAGAAGCGCGAAATTTAATCGTTAAATATTTCACTATTAATAATAATAATAATAATAATAATAATAATAATAATAATAAATAATAATAATAACAGTTTTCAGACACTTTTGAAATCCAGAATGGGTGAAGCAAGGAGATGCACTATCTCCTCTACTATTTAATTTTGTACTAGAGCATGCCATTAAATCTTTAGAGAATGAGGAAGGCTTACAACTCAATGGTATTAATAAGCTGTTAGTTTATGCTGATGATGTAGTACTACTGGCCGATAGTGAGGAGATACTAAAGGCCAACACGCACACACTATTGAGTAACACTAAGAAATTAAGACTGGAAGTAAATATCAGTAAAACTAAATATATGGTCACACGTAGAAATTCAGTATATAATGGAAATGGACAGCTAATGACAAATGAGGGAAATTTTGAGGAAGTGGCTGAATTCAAATACCTAGGAACAATAATCACAAATAGGAATGAGATGCAAAAATAAATTAAACATAGGCTCAATTCTGGAAATGCGTGCTATTATGCATTGCAGAGACTTTTGATGTCCCAACTCCTTTCAAAAAACGTTAAGCTGAAAATATATAAAACTATTATTCTACCAGTTATATTATATGGGTGCGAAACATGGACTCTTACTTTAAGGGAGGAAAGGAGATTACAAGTATTTGAGAATAAAGTACTTAGGAAAATTTTTGGACCAAAGAGAGATGAACAGACAGGTGAATGGAGAAGACTACATAACAATGAAGTACATGCTCTTTATAGGAAGCCAGATATAATAACAGTTAAGTCTCGTAGACTGCAATGGGCAGGACATGTTGCGCGTATGGGGAATGAAAGACGTGCATGGAAGCTTCTTGTAGGAAAGCCAGAGGGAAAACGCCCAGTTGGTAGACCAAGAATGAGGTGGGAGAACAACATTAACTATGATTTGAGGGAAGTAGATTATACAGGGAATGATTGGAAAGCATTAGCTCAGGATAGGGATGTATGGAGAGCTTATGTCCGCGCGGCCATGAACCTTCGGGTTCGATAGTGCCAGTGACTAAGTAAGTAAGTAAGTAAGTAAGTAAGTAAGTAAGTAAGTAAGTAAGTAAGTAATAAATAATAATAATAATAATATATATTATTATTATTATTTTCAGAATGAATGACTTCATAAATACATTTATACAGTGACCATAACATTTAGCTTAAAAAAACACAGAATATTAACCAATATTAATTTTATATTAATGCCATTTTAATGTGTTTGATGTATTTATGTTTTTTTTAGAATAAGGTTCTTAGGCAATTTTTGGACCAAAGAGAGATGAAGAGACAAGTGAATGGGGAAAACTACATAACAGTGAGCTACATGATCTGTATGTAAAACCAGATATAATAAGAACAGTTAAATCCCGTATACTGCAATAGGCAGGACAAGTGATACGATGGGGAATGAAAGAGGGACATAAAACTCCTTGTAGGAAAACAGAGGGAAAGCGGTCAGTAGGTAAGCCAAGAATGAGGTGGGATAATAACATTAACCATGATTTGAGGGAATCAGATAATATGGGAGATCATTGGAAAACTTTAGCTCAGGATATGGATGTATGGGGAGCTTATGTCTGCGCAGTCATGAACATTTAGGTTCGATAGTGCCAGAGAGTCAGTTATTAATTACATTTTAGTTCTGCAAGCCCAACGCTTTGAATGCAGACAATTTTTTAAAATTGCATTCTACTTTTTATAAAGTTCTACATTTGATTGAAAGACTTCGAGAAAAATAATAATAGAAGTTTATATTAAAAGTCATAAAAGAGTGAGTTGTTTGAAAGCAATCTTAGAATTACAATACTTGCCTGAATTAAGAATAATAAAAGAAAACTATGGACTATTGATGAATACGTGTATTAGACATCAAAATATTGATTGAACGAACAAAAGCAACCGACGCATGCAATGGGGCAAGTAATAACTGCTTCTAGGGTTCTTCTTTATTAAATACTCAACCTTTAATTGAATATACTTTATATCGAAAAAAAATATAACATCTGTTCCTGATATTTAGAATGAAAGAAAAAAGAAATGAATATGAATTGTATTAAAAATTTAATTCAATCGTCATTTTGATCAATAAAGAAAACGTGAAGCAAGGAAAATGAAATGATATTGATGAGGAACAACAGTTAATGACATTTAATACATATTTAGGACATGGTCTTGAAATAGGCTACAAGTCATCGAAGATAATTAATTTAGGTAAGCGTTATAATGTATTATACAATGTCATAATTTTTGCATTATGCCGACCACACTCGCGGCCAGCGCGTCGGACTGGAAGCAAATCGTCGGCCGTTAAAACCTCATGTACGTAACCCCTTAATTCAAGCGAACGTATTTTTCAATACCAATTATATTTAGAATAATCGCCAACCTTGGTCACATAAGATGTTGACAATGACAACCCTAGATCACCTCACATTTCTGACATATTTTAAGCATGTTTGAATTAACACGCATTACTTCATGTGAAATTGTGAAGTTTTTTAACCTTATTTTGCATTTAAGAATGATTAATAATTTCTGTTAAAGAATTTTGGGAATTGTAGAGGGGACTTTGCACATGAAATATATTGATGAACCTACGTTTGAAAATGGTTCTCTGATGACAAGAATCAACATTTAAAGTATTCTACTTCATAGTAGTTAACCCACATTTACAAATAGCGACGTATGAAGTCGCGTTTACAATATTATGTTCTATATAACTGTCAGTCCACCGCTGTGGTCTCGAGGTAGCGTGCTGCCTTGTCACGCAGCGGGCCCGGGTTCGATCCTCGGTCGGGACAGTTTTTCTGGGTGAGGTTTTTATCGGGTTTTTTCCTCACCTGTAAGACAAGTGTCAGGAAACCTTTAAGGCCCAAACGGTCCTCGAAATCATATGGCCATCATCATCACCATCATCCTCCACCGGTGTGGAAAGAAACGGGAAGCTACCTCACCTACAATTCCCTAGTAAAGCTGCAAAGCATAGCATGAAAATGCTATGATTGCAGTGAAAGACCTGCCCTCGGACAGAATTACTATGGATGGATATAACTGGAAGTACTGATGGAATTCTCAGACGGTATGCCACTGAACATTCTTAAATAAATACACAATTGAGCCTATTTGCCAACCGATTAAAAAATCTCGTATGGAAATTTGAGGATAGGCTATATGGAGTAATTAAAATGTACATTGGACATAGTCAAGCGATGAATTTGATATGAACTTGCAAAAAAGTTCAGCTAAAACTGTATATTTGGAGATTGGGTTCCTCTCCAAAACTTTATCTACTCGTACTAACCATAAGACATTTCAAACAGAAATTATAAATCACTTTTTATAAGGGGCAAATAAACTTCGTATTTATAAAGTTCCGCACTCTCATAAACGTAAAGATCACTGTTTTGTTTGCAATGCAGTTACTTGTAACACATATCTCTCTGGTTTTATGTTTGCAACTGACTATAAGAAGTGTCACATATTATCATTTCACTAAGTTTATTTTTTTCTTACATGCAACAAAACTTTATTTTCTGCATTCTTCTGGTTTATGCTTGTATTATCTAACCAGTTCGTGACAATTTAAACAAATTTAGCTACTGAACAGTATTTGTATAATAGGGGAGATAAGTAACTGCAGTAATATAAGACCCATGTTTATATTTCTACATTCCGCATGTTCAATACTTTAACATCAAGAACACTAAATGTGCTACTATCATCTTGTTCAATAAACATATGACATTGTAAGATGAGCTGAAGTAGAATATTATAAAAATTAACCTGTCTACTCTGTTTTTTCTATCTCTCCCTTCTTCTATATACAGTTCTTATAGTCCGCCTACTTCTTCCTTGCGAATGAAACATTTTCAGCTCGATCTTCAACGCTTCTTTTCCATAATAACGATCCACATCAAGTCCTTACAAAAGTGGATAATTTTTATGGCGGATTAGGCGGGACTGTCACGGAAATTGGCTTCTCCGCCACGCAGCGTTGCCTAGTTTAGACACTATTTTCTATTCTATTTAAACTGGGAAAACAGCCTTAGCAATGCGACCTGAAACATCTACGCTTTTCACCTCTATGGTGATGATTAATGGTATAGCCCACTGTTGAGCCATAGCCTCTCCTTTGTCAGGAGTTAATAGACCAAGTTCATTTTAGTTACCTTATTTGTCCACAGATGTGGCATGCGGTCAACACACCGACTCGATGAATGAGGCATCTAGCATGTAACTAAGGTATTACTAGGTCCGTAAGCAACATTTTCATCTCTATGGAATGAATGAAATGGAATATGTTCATACTCTACGGTGATATATACTCTGTTATGATGTTTCTGGTTCCGACATTAACTAAAATAATAACTAACTCACTGGCACTATCGAACCCATAGGTTCATGGCCGCGCGGACATAAGCTCTCCATACATCCCAATCCTGAGCTAATGTTTAACAATCATTCCCAGTATAATCTACTTCCCTCAAATCATAGTTAATCTTATTCTCCCACCTCATTATTGGTCTACAAACTGGGCCTTTTCCCTCTGGTTTTCCTACAAGAATCTTCCATGCATGTCATTCATTCCCCATTCGTGCCATGTCTCCTGTCCATCGCAGTCTACGATACTTAACTGTTCTTATTATATCTGGCTTCCTATAAAGACCAAGTAGTTCACTGTTAGTAGTCTTCTCCATTCACCTGTCAGTCCATCTTTCTTTGATCCAAAATTTTCCCTAAGATTCTGGTTCCGACACGTATCAAGTGTTCACACACATCATTCATTCCGCCATTTTATTTGGGCTGGACTCAGGATCTCGAGGAGAGGTTACAAACCCCCTTTGGTCCTACTCTTTCCCTAAGAAAGACACAGGCTCAAAGTGATGAGGAAGTACAACACCGCAAACCTATATATTTTTTCCTAGCTCTCAGAAGCTTAGTGCAACTTATAATATACAATATGCCTATTGCAATCTCCCGTTTTTAATTAAAGAGAAGATCATTATGGATTCTAGATTATTTATTCTAGGGAACTATGTAATTTAGGAGGTCCCGGATTCAACCTCCGACTCCAATCATTATTTTTAATTAAAACGTGTTTTTATTTATTTTATTATGAATAAATTAATTTATTTTTTTAGTGGAAAGTTGGTAAAATAATTTATAAATTAGGATAACAATAAGCTGGATTAATTATAGCCTTAGTACACCGCTGTGGTCTCGAGGTAGCGTGCTGCCTTGTCACGCAGCGGGTCCATTTCGGGGTAGGCTCCTGGGTGAGGTTTTTTTCGGGGTTTTTCCTCATTTGTAAGACAAAGTCAGGAAGCTTAAGGCCCAAAGGTCCCCGAGAATCATCCGATAATCATCATTATCATCACCAACATTCACCGGTGTGGATGACAACGGGAATCTACCACACCTATAATTCCCTCGTAAAGCTGCAAAACATAGCGTGCAAATGCTATGATTGCAGTCAAAGACCTGCCCTCTGGCAGAACGCTATAGAATGGAAAATTAAAGCCTTATTAAAATATATTAGTATGCCTGATTTTCATCTTGTTGATCAGACACACACACACACACACACACACATGTATACAGTATATTTGTCTATTTGTATGTATTATTTATTTATATAGGCCTACTGCATACCTTCTTTATAATCAATATTTTAATAGAAGTGCCGTGCTCAGTTGAGTATGAACTATAAATGTATTATTATTATTATTATTATTATTATTATTATTATTATTATTAAATAAAATACCTACTAAACTAAAAATACCTACACAACTAAAATTTTACAAAATTATGGCAGTGCCTGTCTTAACATATGCAAGTGAAAATTGGACTCTTAACCGTTCAGACAGAAGGAAAATAGAAACTGCAGAAATGAAGTTCCTACGTTCAGTAGCAGGTGTGACAATTTTGGACAAGAAAAGAAGTGAGGATATTAGGAATGACTTAAATATTTTCAATTTAACAAATAGAATTGACAACATGAGAAACAGCTGGTATGAACATGTCAAGAGAATGCCTACAGATAGAATCCCTCAGCTGTTACTAAAGTACAAACCAATAGGACATAGAAATGTTGGACGCCCATTTACTAGATGGGAGGATTCATTAAATCCCACTTGATGTGAAAACAGGTCAAAAGGCCTAATTTCATGAAGCAGAAGAAGAAGAAGAAAATACCTTGTATTCCATTAACATTTTTCTATATACATTATTGACAAAATGGTATTGAGATCTCAAGAGGATGGATCTGATACAATTCCTAAGAAGATCTTGGAGTGGAAAATAGATGGGAAAAGAAGAAAGGGCAGAGCTAAAGAAGGTTGGATGGACAGTGTGGGAAGTTTGAGTGAATGGGACTTATAGATAAAAGTGTTCAAGAGCGTTACAGCTGGAGAAGACGAAATTATTTAGGGTAACAGGAAACCATTATATTTTGGATAAATTCCGAAATAAAAATTATTATTATTATTTGGGGCACGCCGTAGCGTAGTGGTTAAGGCACTTAGCTACAAGCCGGAGGGTCGAGGGTTCAAGTCCCGTTGGGGTCAGGATTTTTAAATTGACCCAAACCCTCTGGCGGCACTATGGCCCTGGGGTCGACTCAGCCTCTAACGGAAATGAGTGCCAGACGCTTGTTCTGGGGTAAAGGCGACCGTCACGCAGGGCTGACAACCCGGCTGACATAAAGTGCCGATTGTTTAGAAAAAGTGGGAGCCTTAACCTCCTACTACCCCATGGGCCTCCGGGTCTGTTGTGGAATCACTTTACTTATTATTATTATTATTATTATTATTATTATTATTATTATTATTATTAAATAAAATCCCTTATATTGCATTAGTCCACCGCCGTGGTCTCGAGGTAGCGTGCTGCCTTGTCACGCAGCGGGCCCGGGTTCGATCCCCGGTCGGGGCAGTTTTTCTGGGTGAGGTTTTTATCGGGGTTTTTCCTCACCTGTAAGACAAATGTCAGGAAAACTTTAAGGCCCAAACGGTCCCCGAAATCATATGGCCATCATCCTTATCATCATCATCCTTATCATTATCATCATCACCATCATCCTTCACCGGTGTGGAAAGCAACGGGAAGCTACCACACCTACACAATTCCCTAGTAAAGCTGCAAGCATAGCATGAAAATGCTATGATTGCAGTGAAGGACCTGCCTTCGGGCAGAATTACTATGGATGGATGGGATATTGCATTAAAAATCGCTATGTAAATTTGCGACAAAAAAATATTTCACAATTTTTTCCCCTGAATGTAAAAAAAAAAATTACAAGAACATTTGTGATGATTAATTCGCATGGTGCTACAAACTGGACAGGATTTTTTTTTTGCCCTGATAATGACTATTTCTGTACCATCTACAGAGGACCGACTAGCGTGCAAACTCTTAGGCAACCCACAAAAGAATATCAGATACTGATGCAAATAAGACGAATAAAACAATAGAATTAAGATACATTTCTTTGCTCATGATATTAATATATAAAAATAATAAAACTACAATTCACTGCATTGTACGCTTAAACAATACATTGGCGACCATCCTCTGTCCGTCAGAATGACCAGGAAGTATTTTTTATGAAATTTTAAAAGAACAGTCTCTTGTTTTGTTCGTTGAGATTTTTTTATTATTTTACTTGAGAAGGAGGCGGAGAGATGGAAGGGGTGTTCATTATTTAAAATGGCAGTTGCAGCTGTGTTTGGTTCATTCTTTGGACTGCGGCGGGCACTCCAAGCCACCCACCCACCCTCGCGACGGTGACGTCACTCGTATTAATAGTATGTGTCCACACAAGATAATGTTGGGGGCCACACATCAATATGCAAAACTCTTGCTTAATTTGTTACTATCATTCAATGTTACTAAACCCTCTCTCGTGAAATTAATCCAAATTCACGCTATTGATAATCGCATGATAATTTTCCTTTAAAATACAATAGGCCTATACAGAGTGTCATCAATACATAATTAGTTAGTCCTCTTAAGTTTAAGGGGTAAACATATAATTTTTTTGGCGAATTCAGAAGGAACGAAGTTACTGAGATTGTTCTCATAAAATCTTTTTGAAATTTTTTTACACAACTTCACCGATTGTATCTAGTAACTAATTAACTAACTAATTCACTGACACTGGCTGTATGGACATAAACTCTCCATACATCCCCATCTTGAGCTAATGTTTTCCAATCATCGCCTGGATAATCTACTTCCCTCAAATCATGGTTAATATTATTCTCCTATCTCGTTCTTGGTCCACTTACAGGGCGCTTTTCCTCTGGTTTTCCTAAAGAGTTTACAAGCCTCTCTTTCATTTCCCATTCGTGCCACATGTTCTGCCCATCGCAGTCTACGAGACGTGACTATTCTTATTACATCTGACTTCCCATAAATATCATGTAGCTCAGTGTTAAATACTTCTCCATTCGTCTGTCTGTTCATTTCTCTTTCATTACAATTTTTCCTAAGACCTTCATTCTCAAATATACCTAGTAGACACCGAAAATGACCATGATAAAAAATATATATATATATATATATATATATGGCATGAAAAGAAAAATTAATGGTTGAACCGGGATTTGAACTCGAAGCCTCAACATGATCATGTATTTAATTTCATCGCTAAATGTAAAAATGTAATTACCGATAAAACATCGATATATATATATATATAATTATGTATACAAAAATATTTTGTTAACGCTCTAGCGGCAGCAATTTTTGTTTTATCAGAACCAAACTTGGCATATAGTAACTAATTAAAAAAATAAGGCTATTAATATAATTAATAATATAATTAAAAGTTATAACAATCGTCCTTTATCTACATCTAACACATGCACTTATATCCCTTTGCCACTAAATAAAATTATGCCTCAAGAATGTAATTATGCACCTTTTTTTTGCGAAAAAATCACTTACACCCTTTTGCTTCTAACCGTTTCGAATTAATTAATTAATTAAATAAAAATAAAACGTAGTTTTATTTGATTTTCATATTTATTATATAATTCAGTGACAGCGTTTCGGTACACTGTACCTTCTTCTTCAGACATGTTAACAAAATTAAATTGAGTCAATACGTCAGGTTTGAAGGAGATTTAAAGACATACGGTTGCTCTTCGGTAAACAAAATAAATGTATATGAGATTATATCATGTAGCTTATGTACTTCTTCTTCTTCTCCTTCCCACTTCCTCCTCCTTCTCTTGATCCTGGGCTTACAGGCTGATGGGAAGCGAGTTTTTTTCACCTTTGTCGTGGTCTTCCTGGGGATCTCCTGCCAGTTGGAATATATCGAACGACTTGATAGCCAAGATTATTCCATTCCTGCTCCTTCTTGATACCCATTAATGTATTGGTTGAATTTCACTTTCCGCACTGCCATAGACCTACGGGTTCGATAGTGCCAGTGAGTTAATTAGTTAGTTATATCCATCCATAGTAATTCTGCTCGAGGGCAGGTCTTTCACTGCAGTCATAGTATTTTCATGCCATGCTTTGCAGCTTTACTAGGGAATTATAGGCGTGGAAGCTTCCCATTGCTTTCCACACCGGTGAAGGATAATGATAATAATGATAAAGGTGATGAAGGTGGCCGGATGATTTTCGGGGACCGTTGGGCCCTAAGCTTCCTGTCATTTTTCTTACAGGTGAGGAAAAACGCCGACAAAAACCTCACACAGGAGTCTGTCCCGACCGGGAAACGAACCCGGGTCCGCTGCGTGACAAGGCAGCACGCTACCTCGAGACAACAGTGGTTATATATATACACAGTATTTATATACACCACAAAGAAGTGTTTAAATTTTATGGGGAGATGATGTTTGGGGTCCCGAAAAGTCACAACATTTTGGAGATGACAAATCTTCATGAATTCATTCTGAAAATAAACTTTGTAAGAGATGTCAAATATGTCATCAGGGTACAAAAAGTCTTAAAATAAACGAATTATTCACCAAGTCGAATTTCTGAAGTTTACACAGAGCGCTAGGACAGACAATCCTCACTTCTAATGATCCTATTTAGCTGATTTTCTTAAAATACATTTCTCAAGCCATGAAGGGACATGCTCCTCCGGCACCCACAACAGAAAAAGGCAGGCACCGTTCCCAAATAATGGTATAGGAGAAACTCGAGGAAATTCTTGGCTGGGACCCATCTGAGTACAGGTTTAGTGGTAGGCTGAGTGCCGACAGTACTCCGTCTTATCACAGGCTTGAACTCGTGGGACGAAGGTAGGCAGGATACATAAAAGGGAGCACTGCTTTTCCAACCATTACTCAGCCTTACTCATTTTATTTCAATGGCATGTACAAAGTTCCGTTGCGAAAAAAAACACATTTATAACCGCTAGAGCGATTTTTAAATTTTTGCATCAGGGTAATCCCAATTCCTAATGGTACGATTATGCTAGTTAAAGAATTCTAACTTATTTATTTTAATTGTTATGTGCCTAGTTTGGTTGTGAAAAAGTTACGCTAGGCAGAGCGTTAAATGACAGTCTTCATGTGTATAACCTCAATATCTACATTCTTTCGGAATTCGTTAATAGCCTATGTGCCTCAAAAGGGTTAACTAAATATTACAATAAATAAGATTCTGGGAAATTTGTGTCCTATGAGTCTGAATGGCACTACCAGTTTTGAATGGAAATATAGATGTATTGCTCCTTGTATCAAATTCCATAGACTCCACTAACTGGATTGATGTCTGCAGACAAATGACTGATTTGATTGTTAATAATATAGATCCTCTAGCCGGAGAATATGTTTATATATACATATAAAACTTCGAAGTAAAAGTTATTTATATTGTGCATGCGACCTCAAGAAATGTGGTTTACAATCTAATAAAAAGAGATTCGCTATTTGCTGATAACGTGATTTTTCATCATCAATATAGATGGAAAAAGAAGATGGTTAAGATGGAGACAAGGATCGACGAAAACAAATCTCATTTCGAAGTTTGAAAAGAATCTCTCTATCCCTTTCTGATATTGCAGAGAGTAAAAAATTTGAAACAGAAGATAAAAACAGCATGCACGTCATTAGATTGATAGGTTCTCTTTTATTTTATTTTTTCTTTCTTTTTCGCTATAAGAGGGCGGTGGTTTCTTTTAGAAGGTTAGAGAAGGGGTTGATGGTTTTAGAAAAGGATAGAAGAGTTGCCTTCTTTTCCTTTAAAAAGAATTTTATGAATCGAGACAACGTATATCATTTGTTACCATCATGGAAATGTCATTGAGGGGAATGTACATTCCGCTTAAGAAAAAAAAAAAAAGAAAGATTTCTTAGAAAATATTAGAGCAGCAGGTGACAACGGTTATCAATCTTTCGAAAACTTATGTAAGTCATTTGTGTACAGAGAACCTAAGTTTTAAATTTTTATAAAAGTGGCACATTAATAGCTATACATTTCGATAATAACAAATTAGAATGGGTTTACCCTTTTCTTTGTGTCTGTCTAAAGACAATTTATGAAGATTAATCTAGGGCTTCATAACATAGCATTTGGCAGTAAATCTGATAAATTCTAATCTATAGGCTAATGGTTGATATCTTATTTAACGACGCTCTTTAACAGCCCAAGTCATTAACGTCACAATTCATAGTTTGGCATGAAAAGGCAAACACATTTTTCTCAGAGATCTCTCATTTCACGCAGGAACCGGAGCTTTACGTCCCTTCTTAAGGAAACCATGAGCAGGATTTTACGCCGTTTAAAATCCATCGTCCCCGACCAGGTTTGAACCCGCGAACCTCGAAAACAAGAGAGTCAATTTTACCCAATAGTCCACCAGGATTAAAAAGTACTCATTTACGTGTGCTAACTAATTAAATTTTTTCTCTTTATTGAAAAGATTTTAATATGGTCAATATTTTAAAATTCAATATCTAATAAGGATATTACTACATAATAAAAAGTCACATATGATTTCATAATTACCCGACTGTAAGAATAAAATATGTAAAAGAAGGAATTAATTAATGGTTTATGCATTAATGGTTTATTTATTTTACCTGATGGAGTTAAGACCGTAAGGTGTTCTCTTTCACTACACCAGGGTTAAATTATAGACATATAATAACAATTTATTATGGATTATCTACAACTTTATGAATGATATACAATAATATAATTACAATTACAATAAATCATATAACAAAAAATAAGAAAAACGTTTTTAAATTATTATATTGTCACCATTGATTTATTTTCCCTAAAAATATTAAACCATTATGCATAGGATACACAACATACATACGACAAGGAAAGAATACAAACATTAAAGTAATAATAATAATAACCTATAATTTGATTAAATAACTGGCTTGGTATATGGTTATATATATATTATATTGTCTAAAGAGGTATTTAGTGAACTAAAATATGACAATGGAAAATGTGAACGCACGAGGCAATGTCATCATTGACATTTATTTTCTTCAATTAATTTTAATATCTTAAAAAGAGAAAACACAGCAGAAATAGGGTATTAATATAATATATTCTTTTAAATAAAATGACAGCTAAACTAATTGAAAAACATGTAAAATGTGAATGTCATTGAATAGATTTGATGGAGTTTAATATTAACAACAAGACAATATAGTTATTATATACCAATACATTAGTAAGAGCATTATGCTACAAAATTAATTACATATAGACCTATAGCACCTATTTCGATTAAGATTACTAAAGTTGTAAATTGATTCGAGTCTCTAAATAATACATTTATTCTTTGTTAAAATATATCAAAATTATTCGAGTCTTATTCGTGTTACTTTTATATTAAGCCCTACATGTCCTTAAGAAATGTTGCATGAATTATCATCATCATCATCATCATCACTCCAGGGAGTGACTTCATAATGCATCAGCCCAACGTCTTCTAGGTCTTCCAACATCACGTCTTCCTCTTGCTTGATAATTTCTTGCTAACAATGGATATCTCTCCTTACCATTCCATCCATGTGATCAATCCATTTCTGTCTGTAATTCGTGACTTTATCCAATAAAGGCTGTACTTTCAATTCTTCTCTTATATCCTCATTTCTTATTCTATCAAGTCTTGTACATCCTTTTACTTGTCTTAGGAACCTCATCTCCGCCGTCTGTATTCTATCCTTCTGTTTTTTCACTGGAGCCCAAGTTTCACATCCATACAATATTGTGGGAACCGCCATAACTTTATACATTTTTATCTTGGTTTTATTTTCTAATTTTATTTTTGAATGTTCTCTGTATTGTTCCACACACCGTCTGAAATTTATTTATTTTGCATGAATTATTGAATTTAAATATGAGTTAAAACATAGATTGCACATTTGATATTAACAAGAATTGGAAGTCAAATTGTTGAGAAACGATTTTACATCACATGATTATCATCATTCAAAATTAGATTCTCAAATCCCATATAAATTCAAAATGCTTCGTAATTTCTTCAGTCCATTTACGATTGATTGGAATAGGTGATGATCTAAATGTTCTAGTAATTCTAAATGAGTGTGTTTATTTGTTTACACATTTCAAAGCTCAATTTCATTTGAGAACTCTTGGAATGTGTTCCTTAAATCATCTCTAAATTTTCCTAAATGTAACATATTATGAAATATGTAGTGAGAAACTAATTTTAAGGAAATAAGCCATATAAATTTATTCAAGTCAGCTGAAAAAATTACACTTGGTTATTACTTCAACATTAAGAGTACGTTAAAAATAAAATTCCGCAAGAAAATGCGTCTTTTATTCCTTCACACGAGAAAATCAAATGCAAGTTATCCATTAAGGAGAAGTTTCATCAACTACTTACAATGCAGAATATTAATTATTGAGAAAGCTTAAAAGCAAGTGAATACTCGTAGCATGTTTCATTGATTAAATTAAGTAAATATTGATATAATCCTTATAAATTTTTAAAATAATTACTTTTTTGTAAAGTTTCTATTTTAAAAACTTAAAGATTATTATACTCAATTATTTTGTAAAATAACATCCTACTTAGAATGAATACGTTTGCACAAAATCTTAATTTAATTAATTAAATGTATCGATCAGCTGTATATTAATACATAATATAAGACTTCAGGAACGCTATGGAGAATTAACCCTTTTATTTCCGCATTATGAATTCAGGCGGGGAAAATATGTTATGTAATAATACATGTACTTGAATAAAAAAAACTATTTTTGTCAAGTAATTGATTATTTATATCATTTTGATCAGGAACTCCTGAAAAAGTTGCTTACATCATCTTGTGGTATACTTTAGGCTGCCACTAGTGTTTTTTTTCGATCAGCAACAATATATTTAAAAATTGATCCGCGTAGTATTCTTTATCACAGCTTTAAATATAATGATGGATATTATACCGGGAATGAAAAAGTAATAAACTCAAATAAACCCAAAAAGACCTTTAACAAAAATAAAGTGATAGTTTATCGAATTATAATTAGGTCTGAGGTAAATATGTGCTAGATAACCAAGATATTCAATAAAGAGTTATTAAATACAAATATTAGTTTTGGATAGGAAAATCTTGAGACGAATATAAGGGTCAATATATGAAAATTGAGAGTGGGGAGTTCTGAACAATAAGATGTACTAATCCCAAATAAGTGGAACAGCACAGATCATTGGAGCATTTCAGTCTCTTCTTCTTCCTTCCAAGTATTAGGCCAAGGCCTGTTACGATCCTACAGAAAATTTTCCCTCCAGCGTTTCATAGGACGGCCCAGTGATCTTCGTCCTCTTTGTATATAATTATAAACAGCTTTGGGGATCCGATTTGAACTCATTCTTTCAAGATGGTGTTTCCAATTTAGTTGGTACTGTTTAATATATTCCAAAATTGGCGTAGTCTTCAATTCTTTTAAGATATCGGTGTTCCTTTTCCGATCCCATCTGGTGTAACCCGCTGTTCTGCGCATGAATCTCATTTCACAAGCCGTTATTCTGCTTTCATGTTGTTTTTTTTGTGTCCATGCTTCACTACCATAGGTCAACACTGGTCTAGCCAAAGTGTTATATAAACGTAATCTGGTGTTTTTTTGTACAAGGGATGGTTTCATAACTTGATTAATAATTCCTAAACTTTTATTATAACTAGTAACTTTTTCAGGGATATCCTTCAGTCTCAATACTAGTAAAACTCGTGGTAAGTTTCCGTTGAGGCATTAATTTACAGTAATATAATATATGAATAAAAACTATAAAATAGTCACGTTGTAGGTCCGTCTCCTCAACTTACGTTGTTTTAAAACTCTGTAGGCCTTCCGAGACTAGTTCCATCATCAGCAGAATGAATTAGGTCCGTACTTGCTGACCCTTGTTAAAGCACTCAGTGCAATGTCCCATTATCTTAAATCAGTGCACCTCAGCGCTTTAACAAGGGTCAACAAGTACGGACCCAATTCATTCTGCTGATGATTGGACTAGTCCCGAAAGGCCTACGGAGTTTTAAAACAAGTTGAGGAGATGGACCTACAAGGTGACTATTTTATAGTCTTTATTCATATATTATATTTCAGACTCAGTTCGTCTCATAGTATAGAAAGAAGTAATGAAATTAAATATAGGGTATACACGTGGTAATATGGTGAAAAAATCTTTAAAACCTACGAAAAAGTTGTTGGAATACCTACAAGACAACATGAAAAAAATGAGGTTACATTTTTTTCATCTGATTTAAGATCACGAGACATTTCACTGAACATAAACGACATGTACTAACTATATTAAATGCTTTAATTTAAATATGACCCCTTGTGATGTTAGGGTAGCATGACCATTATGGTCCCATAGTTGAAGATTTGATCTCAGTCAATTCGAGCAACTCATTTCCTTCGGACAAGAGGTCAGAAGGTTTAACATTCGTGACAAAGAGATGGCACGTTGAAGAATCCTCGTATAAACATCATGTCTATGACAAAACTCCCAGGTATAGAAGCTTAATTCACATGTTGTAATTCGCAGTAATAAGCAAAATCTTCCAAGACAACCTCAGTGGTGAAAAGGTTAGCATATTGCCTATATCCTGGGGACCTAGGTTCGATTTACGCCTTATATTTCAAATTGATTTGCTCAGACTCATGAGGACAACATAATAGAGTAGAAACTTAATAGTCTATCACTCACCTGCAAGAAATCTTAGAAATATTAAACGTTAGAATTCAATTCTTTCTGTCTATTCTAAGTCTTAATTTTTAAGAGCTTTAAGATTTCATGTACGTTTTTATTGTTCCATTCAGAACTAACTGCTATATGCTATAATTTTTTGTTTATTTACTTTTTAATAACTCGGATTCTTTAGGATCATTTTCATATAAAACATTTTATTGTAGGAGCAAAATTGAGTCCATGACGTAAGAGTTTAAATACCCTTGCACGTGTGGCCAGCATTATTACCTAAACTTTAATATGTGTTTTTTTTTCGTTTCCATTTTTTTGACATTTTCCAAAACTTAAAACGCTCCTTACGATGCAATGTTTATGCAAACAAAGTGAAATTTTGTGGTTAGACTCTCCAATATATGCTAATTCACATTTGCTATGCAGTTACTAGTCTAAGACACATATGTTCTTTTAAATTGAGATGAAAAAAATAATGAGATAATTTTTTTTTTTAAAAAATGAAAAGTAAGCAGTATCCTCCCTTTATGATATTTTTTGCATAGCAAATATATGTAGTGGAATCATAAAGACTCTTGAATCTCGAATTTCATCAGAAAATATTTTAAAATGCATCGTAAGGAGCATTTTTTAGAAAATATTAAAAAATGGTTTTAAAAAAATCATAATTCTGAAACTATTCTACTTATAAACACCAAACTTCACAGAAACGTTTCTATAAGCACATAATGAATGTGATAAAAATTTCAAAATAATCAGATGAAAACTAAAAAAAAATGAAATTCACCATTCGGTCCGCTTAGCCTAAATAGAAATGGTAGAGTTGTAAAATTAACCGTTGCATGCCGAAACTTACTTCGAATTTCTCTCAGAGAAACATTGTGATGTACAAAGGCAGTGCCCCCCCCAAAAAAAATTGCCATTTTAACTACAAGGCACAAAAATCTTAGCTAGAATCCAGCAATGGCAACCCACTGTACGGAGCAGTTGTACACCCCTGCATTAGTTAAGAGCGTAGTGAAGTGAGGCGGGACGCGGCGCGGCGGCGGGTTTTCCATTCTGTCAATACAGGAGTTGTATTACTTCCATTTGGTTTAAATGGGAGATTTGGCGCTAGATTTTAGTGTCTTATAGTTAAAAACGGCAGATTTATTTTGGACACGGCCTTTGTACAACACTACTTTTCTCTGGAATAAATTTCAAGGTAGGTTTCGCAATGGTTGACAGTTCCCTTGTAAGATGTGTCACTTTTTTCGCCTGCAAGCGATACAAACACTAGCGAAATCCGGTTAATAAAACTTTACTAAGTTGAGAGACTGCATCACGATAATCACATGACTCCTCATCCTGTCTCTAATTAATTTTATGAACCTAGTAAACATAACAAAAAGAACCATCAGGCGCCTACGTGTATATAGATGAACATTCTTTTATAAAATGTACAAGAGATTTAGATATTCCAAACTTCTCCATTGCCACCCAGAGCTTGTTGATGGGTACATAGTCATATGCCTTTTCCAGGTCTATATATGTCATATGCACTTCTTTTCCTTTATACAACATCTTTTCTATCATCACCAACAATCACGGATTAAGCCCATGTGGCTTGTTCCGGTCTCATAGATTCTCATTCAAAAGTTGGATCCATCTCTTCTTCGGTCTAACAACATTCCTGAGTCCTTTTGGTTTTGTATGTAAGTATAATTTTGGGAATGCGATCATCTTCCATTCTTTTAACATGTTTAGATGAACTTCTAATTTTTGAAAAGTATGACTAATCTTGATGATCTTGAAGAAGATTTTCGGGCTGTAGGCCGTGGTCGTGAGGCTTGTAGTTCCCCGAGTTTCGCCAGATGCAGTCTTTGGCGAAACTACAAGCCTCACGACCACGGCCTACAGCCCGAAAATCTTCTTCAAGATCATCATAGCAACTCCGGCCGTGAAAGTCTACGTGAATACATATGTCGAATCTTATTTCAATAAACCATATATGTTGATGGGTAGATTAGTGGTTACTATTCTCGCCTTTATTTACGAGGTTAACGAGTTCAAAACCAGCCAGAATCGATGGATTTTTAAGGGCGTAAAAATCCTATGTATAACTTAATTCGGAAGGGAAAAAAGCCTTGGCTTGCTATGAAGTATATTTGAAACACGTAAAGAATTCAGTAGTGAAACAAGAAGCCTCAAAGCAACATTCTTCTCCTTCTCACGTCCAGAATTCAGTTGCCACGCTGCTGACCTGAGCTTTTAAAGAGCTTCGTTTATGAAGTACTAAGATTAAGTATTTAACATTTTCCAATACTATTATTTTTTACACAGTTCCAATAATGGATCATAAACATTATATACTTCTAAATGAAGCCGGCCGTTGGCGTTGGTAGCGGCAGCGGGCGAAACGGGAATTATAAATTTGTATATGTGGAAAGAATTGTTCATGTCTGTACCATATCTCGGACGGTGTAGTGGTCTTGCACACTCGTACGGAATACGAGAGGTCCACGGTTCGATTCCTGGTTCAGACATTCATTTTTTCGTTGGAACATTATACACACATACTGTCTGTGCGTGTGTCTAGACCAAGAATAAGGTGCGAGAGTAACATTAACCTGATTTGAGGACAGTAGATTATACATATTATTGGAAAATGTTAGCTAAGGATTGGGATGTATGGAGAGCTTGTGTCTGCGCAGCCATTAACCTAGCCAGTGGGTTAGTTGGTTAGTTAACGTGGTTTCCTAATTAATTTGAATTTAGGGCTAATCGTCTCTAATAAGGAAACATATTTAAAATTATAAAAATAATGTGTGTTTCATAATAATTGTGTACACCGTTATTTAATTTAAACAAGTGGATAGTATTGACAAATATACAATGTAATAATAAAACACTGTCCAGTATTCGTTGCAAGAATAAGAGCATGTACCATACACGGATACACGGTAATATTTGAAATAAAAGACAGAGATGGAAGTCTTGACATAAAAAACGACAGCTGGATAGCGAGAGGCAAGGTGTCTTGGTATGACCCTATAGAGGTCAAGTATATGGAGCTCCATCCACCCACTATATACCTCCCTCCTTTCCCCACTCCCTCACTCGATATCATTATAAAAATATCCATGTACCCTATAATCATCTGCTACAAACTACATCCAACATGTGATTATCTGACTGCATCTTTCAACATTCCATCACATACGTACAGGGTCTGCCTGCTTCCACCACACAACCGGGCTAAACCACAACCAGTTGACTCTTTCTGTAGCATTCCGTCAACTACTACCAACACTTCTGTCACAGAAAAACACATTAACAGCCTTACTGATCCAAGGTTTCTAGTTTTAGGGAATTACGAAGGAATGAAGCTAATGAGATTGTTACGAAGAAAACAGTTCTGAAAAAAAATTATATACCTTCACCGATCCTATCTAGTAGCCATCAAAAATGACTATGGTTCCATTCCATAGTGTTCTGCCCGAGGGCAGGTCTTTCACTGCAATCATAGCATTTACATGTTATTCTTTGCAGCTTTACTAGGGAATTATAGTGTGGTAGCTTCCCGATGCTTTTCACACCGGTTGAATATAATGATAAGGATGATAATGATGGCCGGATGATTTTCGGGGACCGTTGGGGCCCTAAGCTTCCTGAGACATTTGTCTTACAGGTGAGGAAAAATCTCAAAAAAACCTCACCTAGGAGCCTGTTCCGACCGGGAATCGAACCCGGGCCCGCTCCGTGACAAGGCAGCACGCTACCTCGAGACCGCAGCGGTGGACAATGACCATAATAATGATATATACATATCGATGTGTGTGAGTATGTGTGTCCGTTAACGCTCTAGCGACTGCAATTTTTATTTCTTCGAAAACAAACTTGGCATATAGAAACTAATTTAAAAAGTAAGGTCAAGTTCATTAACCAGCAAAATTGTACCATTAGTTGTAGGAGTTCAATTGAAACGGAAATTAAAAAATCCCTCTAGCGGTCGCAATTTTCGATATTTTATAACGTTGTTTTGCAATTCAAACTATCTTTGACCCTTAAAATTTTAAAACAGTTTAATGAGTTTATATAAATTTACAACAATTTACAGAGTATATTAACATTTTAAATGCTTTTGTGAATTTTTGAACGTGTAAATAATTTAGTATAGGGCTATAGTTCATTTTAAAATCTTGTATTACCACTGTGAAAGTGTTAGAATGGTACAGTTGATAGTGAGTGTGTTGTATTGAAAACACGTGGACTAATATGAAAAGATAATTAATGCTGATCTTACGGGAACTTCCTAGTAGTAAACTTGCCCAAAGAGTAAGACTAGCCATTTTACCTCTGTCTCGTACACTTAGCTAAGAATTGTCAGGATCCCTTCATTTACATTCCAATTTTTTTAGTCTATTAAGTGCATATTTTTAAATTTAATCTTCTTAAATCTTTTGAGAATTGCGAGTGGCAACTAGATTTTGCTTGTGCATCAAGTCTTCAGTGATTAGTTTGTGAAAAAGATATATTGTTCCCATTATCAAAATTGTGAAACATAATTTCAAAAATGTAAATTATTACTTTGAAGATATCCATCATAGAATGAACGTGCAATGTTTTTATCTTTTTTATCCTATTTGGTACTTCTTGCACGTGGTCACTTAAATATATTTTTTACAGTAGGAAGAGCTGGCCAGAAACATACGGGATGGCTGGCGACTTGTGGAAGTGATATAAAAACTCTGAAGGAAGGGGTAGCAGACGCATAAAACTTACTGCAGCCCTCGTCACCCACTCCCCAATCTCGACCAGGGGATCCCACCACAGCTTTATCGCTGCCGGACAAAGAGAAGGGCCATCCAACCATTAGCATATGAGCACCAACTCAGTTTTTTTTATTCATATTCACTACTTTTTGTGACTCCTTTTCTTTTCCGTTGTGTGAGAAAGAGAAAGAATCATAGGTCATTTACATGGGGAATCATTTACAGAAGCAAGAGGTTCTGACATTCAGAAACAAGTGAAACTCTGTCAATATTTATAATTCTGCGATTGTTCTGAAATTTCAGGAATCAAAACTAAATTAAATACATTACATTTGCAATATTTTACCTCGCAATTTTTAACTACACTTTTGGTGCAGGATGGAAGTGGTATAAGTTTGCAGATTTTAAGTAAAGATTGCATTGTTTTAAAATATAATCGATCTACCTTACATACTTTGTGTCACAAATGTCAAGATTTTTAAAGCAAATGCGAGAGAATTTGTGCAATGGATTAGAAACTCATCCCGGGAGAAGCCAGTCATTTATTTATTTTTCTAATTTTCTATCGCTTCATACGGTGATGAGAAGATAAGTCCATTTTATTATCTATAATATATTTTTTTGTAAGTCTAAAAGGGTGTAAGTTCACTGAGAAAACACAAATATATCAAGCTATCATGTCTGTGCCAGTTTTTTTTACTTATTTGTTTTTTTCTATGGATGAGTGTTTATTAGTATAACTAGAAGTTAATATTTTATTTAACAATACTTTTAATACATTATTCGGATTATTAGTATCGTAATTTAAATTTTGGCGTGGACGAATTGATAAATTTTGCACAGAAGCTTCTTTTTATAATTACCATATTTGGTACGATGGCCTTCTTAAGAAGCCTACCTTTCTGTTTTCGTTTGCTCTTTCTAGATTTTTATATTCCCAGTGTCTTGATATTCTCAACTATGTCATTCTCCCATCTTGACTTAGCCTTCCTACGTTTCTTACTAACAAACCTTGTGCATTGCAAACTCTTTTGGTAGTTCTATTAGCAGTCACACATAGGATAATATGTTCGACTTAAGCAAAACTACTAATTTGAATATATTTACTTCATAACATCAGATTCGTTATATAATTTATGTAACTCAAAATTGTATCTTCTCCTCCAGATACTGTTTTCTTGCACAGTTCCATTGATGAAACTAAGTGGTGTTCTTTCGAACAATCCGAAGGATAGCTCATCCAGGTTATATTACTTATAGTAAATATACGACACGGGATCCGCCTTTACTTCTCTTCTGAGGAAAGCTATACTTAGGGTATTTACACTCTAAAAATCAACTGATCCCGGAAGATTTGGAAACAGAGGAGTGGATATTAACTACTAATACAAATGCCCGAAGTGAGGATTGGTCTGAATTTCAGAGATTAAATAAAGTTTGAAGAATGGAGTTCCTTTTACGTTTAGTATTTTCGATAAAATTGTAGCGTCCGCTTCAGTGTTAAGAATTGTCCTTGAACAATGTGAATAAAATACAAGAGGTTCAGAACATAAACGGACCAAGTTGATTTTTACCCTTTTGAGAAAGGCTGATATAAATTTAAGTAATATATTTAATTGCAGATTAAGAATTAAACATTATTTTACAGCGAAAAATATAAAATGCAGTACTTGGTTCACCATTGCTCTGAAGAATTATTGATTTTTGAACCCAAAATTACATAAAACTAGGATTTTCCATTTTTGGACTTGGGCCACTTTTGCACTGGATCCCACATATGTTAATTTCATTACATCTCTTAATTTTATGTGTTCTAGAATGGGATCAAAAATACTTCGAAACTCACTCGACTTGAAGAGATCTAGAAATTCTCTGTAACTTGGCTTTTAAATAAATTCAATCGGAAGAAAATTGAGAAGGCTTGGATTGTCACTTACTCACTTTATAAATACACACGACTCAATTTAACATAATACAAATTAAATAAGAAATAAGAAAATTAACTTTACAAAGGAAGGTAAGACATCCTTCCTTCGAAGTTATACGTTATTCAGGAAGAAGCCAATCTTCAAGAGGAGTAAAAAAAGAACACGTTAGAAAACCTATAATAAACTGGAAACCACAATAAAGGATAATACGTACGTCAGGGTATTCATGCGCGTGGGTATGTCAAACAAAAGACTAACGATGAAGCTACTGCGGTGAAAAAATCTATAATTAACTATGATTTCTTTCTACTCCTTACCTAGTGTAAAAATTGTACACAAAAATTTGACACAAATGTGGTTTCTATTATATTCGTCTTAATAAAAGACTTCAATTTGTTTAACAAAAAGTGAAGACAGATACACCTTTCGACTTCATAGTAAAGAATAAAAGCTTAAAGAATATGGGACGGTAATGAAAACGAGACAAAACAATAACGAATCAGGAGGAGGAAAAAAATCAAAAAGACCAACAGCTGGCTTCAATAGATTTTTACAAAATATATAATTATAAAAGAAAGTATTAATTTAAACATGTAAACTAATTAATGTAGAAAAAAATAGTTTTACATAAACATTGTAACAGTGACTTCAAAATTTTCCATAGCATCTTGATCGACTTATAAAATAC
Source organism: Diploptera punctata (assembly GCA_030220185.1). NCBI lineage: Eukaryota > Metazoa > Arthropoda > Insecta > Blattodea > Blaberidae > Diploptera > Diploptera punctata. The sequence continues at coordinate 1,176,441 of JASPKZ010005682.1, read as the reverse complement.
CGGTATAATAAATTGTGTAATATAGTTAATTTGATTAGAAATTAGCACAACTGTATTTATTTAACACTAGCTAATGCCCGGCGTGCGCTGCTACTTCTAAATAAATTATGTGTTTTTACGTTTAGTTGAATAAGTAAAAGGAAAAATAATTATAAATTTGCTCTCTTCGTTATTGCAGCTAAAACAACAATAAATTAATTAATTCTATTTCCAAATTACCTTTCATGCAATTCAAATAGTAAACAAAATTTCGTCTTTCAAAATTTAATATTTATAAGTAAAGCCATATCGTAAATATTTTTAGATACAACGTGCTGATTACCCGGCGTTGCACGGAAATCTACGTATCCCGAAGTACTTGGCATAGATGAGCTGAAACACAAAATTCGTTATAAAAGAATAGCCTCCGTGGGCTGCTACGCTTGCCCGGGAATCTACTTATCCCGATCTTCTTGGCATCAATGAAAGACAAAAATGGTTATTGTGACTATTTAACTCATGCCCCAAATGGGAGTCAATGACAATCACGTTTCAATGATTTCTGTTTTACAACCAATCAGAGTCGTGTTTCACGAAATATTTATCAGTGTTATGATTACCATATTAAAGAAAGCTCCTCCTTTTTAATATTCTGAACAGGTCTGACCATTATCTTGCAGTGACTGAGCTCCCAAGAAATACGGCTACCAGATTGTATATGTGCATGAATGTCAACACATGCCCCATGCGGGAGTTAATATAAAAACATTTGTAGCAATTGATTATACCACCAATAAAAGAAACCACTGTTTGCACTTTCTTAAATATATTTTTTTCCCAGGTAACAATCCAGAAAAATATAATTGTCATATTTACATCATACGACATCAGAAATGAATTAATATACAGTTTGATGTGTTTCATTTCTTCTCCACTAGAGAGCATTCTTACAATATTGCGTTCCTTTAAGCAATAAATAGTATGATCTAGTTGCAGTGATAAACAAAAGAAGCAGATGAAGCGTACCTATCGTTTCTCATTTGTTTTCAAACATCGCCGTTTACATTAAATATTTTAAAATAACTATAGTTAAATAATTATTTGTGAGTAAACAGCTTAATTTTATTCGTTAAATAGTCCTAACAAATGCCACTCTTGATTTCCAAATTCTCTAGATAGATTCACCCCTCACTTCGTGAGTCGTGAATTTATCGATAATTTGGAAATCACTCGTGGCATTACTTATGATAAACATATGCTGTCGCGGACTTTTTTGTAGAAGTTTTTTAGATATTCAATTCTGTATACATTAATGTGGTGTATTTGTTATGGTTTAGGCAGCGTAAGTCATTTAAGCGTCAAAATAAGGACTTTATTTCTCGTTTTTCACTACAAAGGGTGATTTTGGGTGAAGAGGTTGAGTATTGCAACTATCTTATAGCCTACGTTCATCCCGGGAATCTCTTGAACATTTTGCAAGAAGCCCCATCATAATCGGATCAACGGTATGGCCTCGCATGAAGTACAAACAAACAAACAAACAAACCAACAAACATTTTTATATATTAGAATAATGTGAAGACATTAACCATATTTTTCAAATCAGATTACTATATTGATACAATTAAAGTATATAAATTGCAATACAATTATTTAGGTAATGATTAATAAAATCAATTCAAAACTATATCTGATTGCAATAAATCGAGTCATCAAAGGAAATTCCATGTAAAATTAATATCTTCAGTTCTGTAATAAACTTATAACCAAAGAACAGTAGTTTTATTTCTCTAGAACAGTTCATCAGCAGGAGTCTAATGAGGAATGAGATTTGATAAGCAGAATTAAATGAAGGTATAGAAATGAAACAAAGAAAATATCTAAACCTACATGTAGATTATAACAAAATTAAGCTTCTGTTTCCATCATAATTTCAAAATAAAAATAAGTTAAAAAACCGTCGCTAATTCTGTAAAAAGAGTCATGCAATGGAAGGTATTAGTAATTAATGTAATTTAGAATTATTTATTTTCTTGAATATTGAATAAATATGTGCCAGCAGTTGCGGTTATACATAGAACGTAAGTAAATATTTTTGGTTAGTAGTTAGTTGTTGGACCCTAAATTTGCTTCTTAGTACTTAAAATAATAAATCAAACCCGGCCGGGGTCGAATGATTTTTTTAGGACGGAAATATCCAAGGAGAAAGTCCTCCGGGAAGGACTTTAAGCCGCGGGTCCCGAGTCCGAAGTTTTTCAGGCTCATAAAATCCTTAAGCCTGAATAAAAAGGCATCTAAGCAAAATTTACCGACCTCAACATCCTAGTAATACCTTAGTTGCTTGTTAGATGTCTCATTGAGTCGGTGTGTTGATCGCATGCCATTTATGACATCTATTAGCAAATAAGGTAACTAAAATTAACTTTGTTAATTACAAAGATTTCTAAGGAGAGGCTATGGCTCAACAATGGTTTACACCATTATATATATATATATATATATATATATATATATATATATATATACATACACACACACACACATATACCACGTCGTCAACTTTCAGGGATAAGCATATTAATTCGTTCCTATATATATATATATATATATATATATATATATATATATATATCTCCACCGCTGTGGTCTCGAGGTAGCGTGCTGCCTTGTCACGCAGCGGGCCCAGGTTCGATCCCCAGTCAGGACAGGTTCCTGGGTGAGGTTTTTCGGGGGTTTTCCTCACATATAAGACAAATGTCAGGAAACGTAGGGCCCAACGGTCTTCGAAAATCACCCGGCCATCATCATCATCCTTATCATTATTCACCGGTGTGGAAAGCAACGGGAAGCTACCACACATTAAATTCCCTAGTAAAGCTGCAAAGCATAGCATGAAAATGCTAAGATTGCAGTAAAAGACTTACCCTTGGGCAGAATCACTATATATATATATATATATATATATATGTGTGTGTGTGTGTGTGTGTAGGAGGAGTGAGGGGGAGTGTGGTAAATTTCTTTGGTATGTCTCTTACCCTTGGGCAGAATCACTATATATATATATATATATGTGTGTGTGTGTGTGTGTGTGTGTGTGTAGGAGGAGTGAAGGGGAGTGTGGTAAATTTCTTTGGTATGTCTCATGTGAGAAGAAATGAAATATAAAATTATATCAGAATAATGTAATATGTAAATATTGATAAAATGCATAATAAAATTCCGTTGAGGTATTAATGAAAACATAAAAATAATAAATTAGTACCTGATAGTTGACGTCGTCTTCCACTTAGTTTTTTTTAACCTGAAGGCCTTTCGGAAACCTTCTGCTGCTGATGGAATTGCTTTCTGAATGGCCTATAGATTTTAAAAACTTTAACCAAGTCGGCATCTATCAGGTACTAATTTTGTTATCAACATCAACATCATCATCCTGACAGGCCACAGTCCTCGAAGGACTGTTACGATCTACTGAAGTTTTCCTTCTACCTTTTCATGGGTCGTCCTAATGATCTCTTGCCGTGTGGAATATAGTTTAGGATTCTTCGTCTGGCCATTCTATTAAGATGTCTCGAATTTTCTTGATAGATATGGATATGGCCATGGACCGGGTCTATGTCGAGTTCCTGAAGGATAAGGGAATTCCTTTTCATATCCCACTTATGCCACTGTTCGGTGCATGAACTTCATTTCCCTTCACATTTTGTTATTATGTAGGCCTATTATATATTTGTTTCTAAATTTGATCAAAATATTAGGTTTTTAAGAAATTCTAAGTATGTCAACATAAATGTGAATTATTTTAAATAAAGTATCATTAACATCACATGATGTCTAAAAATAATGAACATACATACTAATGTTTTTATGTCTGATTTTTTTAAGTTACCTCCCACTACCTCATCAAATTCCTCACCTGGTCTAATGACTGCCAGTTACACTTAATAAAAATATCAAAAATGTTGTGTCATATTACGGTTATCATATAACAATAAACATACCACTACATTGTAATTACTTTAATAATTGCCATGCTTTAAACAAAGTGCTCCCCTAAATTCGAAATCAGGAAAGAAGTCTTTAAGGAACTGGGCGTGTCTAAGAGTCTCCAAAACAAAAGAGTGAAATTTTTCATAAAAGAGAAAGGAACGGAAGAGAATCAAGAACATATGAAGATACAAGGGACAGTTTTATAAAAATCTCTTTCGCAGCTGCATACATCAACACCCGTTTGATAATTACAGCAATAGTCTATAACATACTGTAATAATAACCGCTCCGACCTATGTATTCTAAATACCAATAACAAAAAATTATAAAAGAATAGATATTCAAAAAATCAGGGTCACTTCTAATTAGCACCGTCATATAACCCTAGAGCTTGAATTTATAATTATTTTTAACATGCAAAGAAGGGCCCGTATATTCAGGTACAGTGTTTAATTCAAAAGTGGTATAAGTTACTCCAGTAGGCTACACAGTCAATCCAAGGTAACAACTTTGGTAGATCTCCTCTTACGATCTTTGCAAGTCTGTTAATTAATTAATTAATTAATTAATTAAGGGCTAGGTATGCGAGTTCGATTCCTAAACTATTTTGTACTTTTTCCCCCGTAAGTTACAACTCGTTTCTTCTTCTGAGGCTTCATAGATTTGCATTTCATTTTTCCTTGGTTCTATGAGTTATAAACATCTGTAATATATTTAAGTAATAATGTTCCAAAAAAAATACACGAGTAATAATAATCAATGACATTTAGGTAGACAATATAGCAATAAGAGTTTTAAAAGATAAATACTGTATTATATGCTGCTAATTGTTATTCTTCGTTCCATTTCTGATTTAAATACAACTTCCAAAGATAAATAGTTTGAACTTACAGTTTTAAATTGAAAATGCATTAATTAACCAAAGTACGTATTTCAAAATACATTCAATTTGTGAAATATGCTATATTAACATCTCGATATGTGAGATAAATTTATGTCAAATACATATTATTGTATATAATTTCCTGTACACATAAGCACAGCAAAACGCAGTTCTTACTACTGTGCTGTCTTTCAGAATAAGATTATACAAAATTGTATTGTAATTCATATCAGTTTTAATTCTTAATATGTTATAAAAAAGTTATTTATAAAAAAAACATTGAATAGTTTATAAATATGTAGTTGCAATAAACTGTTAAATAAGAAATTTATTTTTCTTTTAATGATACTATTTATAATTTAACTATGAAATAATTTATTGAGTCCACCGCTCGTTGTTTTGATGTAACGTCACTACCTCGTACGCTGCGGACCTGGGTTCGATGCCAGGTTGAGACAAGTTTCCTGTCTGAGATTTTTCGGAGCTTTTCTTCAGCTGTAAGACTACTGTTAGGAAACTCTAAGGTAAAAATTATCCCCGAACATCATTTGACTATCAGAAACATCCATGTCGTTTTGCCATGTTCAGTTACTAATAGTTTGTGACACGTGAATTAACTTTAAACACGCCGAGAGGATATTCAAGTTCTGGGAGTTATCAAGTAAGTTACATTCACGTTATTGTATTACAAGTGTACATTAGTATATTACGTTGCGAGGCTGGAAGTGGTTTTTACAGAATCAAGGAAAAATGTTTAAAAACCTCGCTATCGCTCGGTTTTTAATTTCCGAAATTCTGTAAAACACTTCATAAACGTGCGTTGTAGGCCTACATTATTTTTTTTCGCGATGGTGTTTTCAAAATAATAAATAATAGTAAAATATAAACATCTTTGTTGGAAATATTTGCGTTCATTATAAACAACTGACTAACGTTAACAGTGTGGGCAATGTTCATTAGTTGAATTTACAGAAGGCCGTGACACCAATCTAGTGATAACATGGCGGCAAGTACGTATTTATTGTTTTATATTGTTTCAAAATAAAGTTCAGTTCATTTAAAATGCAGTGATTTGTTTCGTATAATGTATATTAACACTACCTTTTGGAATTTTTTTTGTATATGTATACATTGTACGTAGTATACATAAAGGTTAGTGGTTTTACTTTTCACACGTGGTTTATAATATGTAATATTACAGTATAGTTATTTTATTAAAGTATAGTTATTTAGGTTGGCAACCCCGAAATGTAGGAAGTTGAACTTTCAATTGTCGCCATTGCTGGTAAGAACAACAAAATGCACTATCGCGCAAAAAATGCTTTTGTTTTGAAATAATATACAGTGAGTAGTACAAATATTGGACAATACTCTCTTATAACATTTACTTTGTTAATTTAATTTGTACTGAGTAACAAAAAAGCCGTAGCCTATTAGACAGTAGTACATACATGCATACATAGTGCTCTGCCGAAGAGCAGGTATTTCACTGTAAGCTCAGCATTCTCCACTATTTTCTTAACTCAGCCTTCCTTTTTTTGTGTTGTCACTTATATCGCTCACTAACACTGTTCACAATATCGCTGAATGTCCCATTTACCACGGATTGTTTTCAAATGATAGACATGGTTCCGATGTTAACAAGTTTTATGAGTTCATGCGAAAATTGACAAAACAAACAATAGGAAACTCTATCTTGTCGTAACTTGCCGCAAGTTACTTCTGTATTTGTTTTTTTTTTTGTTTTTTTTTTCAATATTTTCATAGGTTTCTCAAATTTCAGCTCAATTTAGTTTATTAATATAATAATTATATTGCAAAGTGTATTTATACTTAAGTTTTACTCAACTTATGAAAATTATTCTAGGACCAGTATTTATGTGCAGTGGGCGATATTCGGAACTCTTTGTTCAAAATAGAAACATGGATTATCTCATTCTAAATTCAAATGTATTATTATATTTCGATGCTAATAATAACTTATGACTTTACTAATTAAAATGTAACAAATATTATGGCAGTTTTTACATTTGATATGACTATAGCTAACCTTAAAGCTGCAATTTACTTTACGCGGGCGATATTTAGACCATATACTCTATATATCCTTTCAATTATTTTTATCCTCCCGAATTTGTAGGAGTTATATCCTTACGAGACTTACACAAGCTAATATCCTTGACCGGGATCAGAAATTCTGACCCACACATTAGACATGTACACAGTAGCGAACCTCTCTGAATGTGTATATAGCACATACCAAAGTGAAAGGCGACACCATGCCAAGCAAGCAACGGTGATCTACCTATTCTTTATGGGAAACCAAATATAATAAGAAGAGTTAAGTCACGTAGACTGCGATGTGCAGGACATGTGGAACGAATAGAGAATGAAAGAGAGACATGGAAACTCCTTATACAAAAACAAATAAGCAGACCAAGAATTAGGTGGGAGAACAATATTAGATATGATTTGAGGGAAGTAGATTATACAGGGATTATTGAAAAACGTTAGCTCAGGATAGGGATGTATGGAGAGCTTATGTCCGCGAAACCATGAACCTACGGGTTCGATAGTGCCAGTGATTTAATATTAGTACTAGTATTACGGGTGTTTTGGGAAGTCTAAGGTTGAGAGGAGGGTCTATCAAATTACGGGTATGAGACTTTACTACATCAATACATTTTTCACAAACGATATGTTAAATTAAAGCAAATTATGATAAAATTAAATATTGGTAATTATTAAATTATTATCCATCGTTGTTGTTTCGAGGTAGCGTGCTGCCTTGTCACGCAGCGGGCCCGGGTTCGATTCCCGGTCGGGACAGGCTCCTGGGTGAGGTTTTTTTCCGGGGTTTTTCCTCATCTGTAAGACAAATGTCAGGAAGCTTAGGGCCCAACGGTCCTCGAAATCATCCGTACATCATCATCCTTATTATCATCACCATCCTTCACCGGTGTGCAAAGCAACGGGAAGCTACCACACCTACAATTTCCTAGTAAAGCTGCAAAGCATAGCATGAAAATGCTATGAATGCAGTGAAAGACCTGCCCTCGGGCATAATTACTATGGATGTATAGATTATATATTTTGAAAAATTGCAACATTTCTTGTTAGATTGTAAATATTAGATAATTTGCATGTATATGATTATCATGAACAAGTTGTTAGAAAAAATAAACTGATAAAACTATGTAGGCCTAACCTTGAAAATGATGAATAACATTATTTTGGAGATAGGACGTTGTTGTGCTGAAGTTGAATGCTATGATGAGGATATAAAAACTGGTCAGATGAGTACGCACTTTTCTACAGGCGGTGGGTTTGGGGGGGACTTTATGGACTGACTGATCATCTGAGGAAGACGCACGTGTAGGACCCTATATCTGCATATGGTCATATGTGCGTCACCACGCTTACAATGACTCTGAGGCTTCCTTCCGCCTTGTGTTATTTCATATAAACTGTTTGCATGTTCAAACAAAATACTATAGTTTGAACACCGTTGAGGTTAAAATTATTTCAATTATAACAATTTGTGTACCTTATAAAACAGTTGTTCTCAACTATAATAATTTATGTTATAATCGACGTTATACTATTAAAATTCAAAGCTTTTCGAAGACATGCTTCATCCTCTGGAACTCTCATGATACTGAATTTATTTATATATTTTATACAGAGGGCTTTGGTTGTTGGGTGTGTTCTCATTTGATATTTTTTTTATTTTCTGCTTCCTAGATAATTTTAATTTCTTCTAGGATATTGATTTTTTCTATTGTTTTCTTTGTGGATTATTGATTATGTTACATTGATGGCCGGTTTCTGAAACGTGTTCAGCAAAACTTGATTTTGCTCTATTTTAATAAATCTGTGAAATGTTCATTAAATCTTATTTTAAAACTTCTTGATGTTCTACCTAAAATATAAATAAGATTTAATGAACATTTCTTACTTACTTACTTAATACTTAATACAGGCTTTCCACTTTACAGCATTTGCCTTTGATTCCTGCTTTCCAGAGATTCCTATCTTCCTATTGTCCATCTTCCATACCCCTCTTCATCATGGCATCATATATTCACTCATACCATGCTCTTCTACTTCTCCCCCTCTTCTTTCTGCCTGGTACCATCCAATCCAACACCTGTTTAGGCCACTGGTCTTCCGACATCCGTTGTACATGACCATACCACTGTAGAGCTCTCTTTGTTATCCTATCGATAACAGTTTCTTGTGCATCTATTTCTTGTCTGATATATGTATTTCGAATATGTTGTAGCCTGGATATTCTCATACTTCCCGTAATCAATCCATTTCTGTCGCCAAGATTATTTTCTGCATCCTTTCATTTATTGTCCAGCTTTCTGATCCACATGTAAGTATTCTTTCTATTATTGTCTGTATAATCTCTTTTTTTGTTTATCTGGTCAAATTTCTATTCTATAAAAGACCATTCATGGATCTAATCGCCTTCCTTGCACAATTTACTCTGTTAATAATATATTTTTCACAAGTACCAGATTTATCTATTATAGATCCAAGATATTTAAACTCTTCAACACGTTTAATTATCATATTATTTATTTGTAGGTCTTCTGAATTTGCTCCGATTACCATACATTCTGTTTTGATATAATGTATCTACCGTCCACCTACCTCAAATGCATCTACTAACTTTCTAATCATATATTCTATATCTTCTTTATCTTGTCCTATTATAATCTGGTCATCAGCGAATAATAAATTGTGCAGTAAATGACCATTAATGTTGATTCCCATTCCTTATTCAATTTCATTAATACATCTTCTAAATATATCTTGAACAATGTTGGTGACATCCCGTATCCTTGTCTTAATCCTTTTTAGTATCAAATTCTGAGGATACTCTATTTCCAACCTTAATACTTGCTTTACGACCATACATTCTTTTTATTAAAAGAGAAGGAAAGTCAAGTTTTGCTGAACACATTTCACAAACCGGCCATCAATTTAACAAAATAGATAAAACGTTATCAATAATCCACAAAGAAAACAATAGACAAAAAAATCAATATCCTAGAAGATATTGAAATTATCAAGGAAGCAGAAAATAAAAATTTATTAAATGAGAACACACCCAACAACCAAAGTTCTCTGTATAAAATATATAAATAAATTCAGTATCATGAGAGTTCCTGAGGATGAAGCATGTCTTCGAAAAATTTTAATAATATAACGACGATTATAACAGAAATTATTATAGTTGACGACGACTGTTTTTTAAGGTACAAAAATTGTTATAATTAAAATACTACAGGTCAAATTTTATCAACAGTTATTAATTTATATAAACTAACTAACTCACTGGCCCTATAGAACACATAGGTTCATGGCTCCGCAAACATAAGCTCTCCATACATCCCTTTCCTGAGCTAATGTTTTCCTATCATTCCCTGTATAATCTACTTCTCTCAAATCATGGTTAAATTATTCTCCCACCTCATTCTTGGTCTACCAATTTGGCGTTTTCCCTCTGGTTTTCCTACAAGAAGCTCCCTTGTCACTCTTTCATTCCCGATTCGTGCCTAACTCAGTCTACGAGACTTAACTGTTCTCACTATATTTCGTTTCCTATAAAGAGCATGTAGCTCACTGTTATGTAGTTTTCTCCATTCACCTGTCTGTTCATCTCTCATTCCAAAAATTCTTAAGAAAGAACTTTATTCTGAAATACTTGTAATCTTTCTCATCCCTTAAAGTAAGAGTCCATGTTTCGCATCCATATAAGTGGGAGAATAAATACTCTAATTGGCTTATTAAATCACAAAAATTATATAATTCTAAATTGAATAAAAACGAATATAATCACATTTTTGTAAAATACATTTCCTTTTTTAAGGCCCCCGTAGCCAAGCGGTCTGAAGCATCATGGCTTGGAGCAGAGCTAAGAGACATGTGCTCGTCCGGTGCCTACTCAGAATTTTGAAGAATAATTAAAAGAACAGAGATCAAAAAAAATTATGACATATTATATTCTAGATTTTATACAATCCCGACTGGCTTCAATAGGGACAATCCCACCTAAATTGGGATGCCTGCCAATTCTGTCAGAAGATTAGATTTTTTTTAAAGACAATGTGAATCCTTAATAACTAGACACTGTTTCTGTAACGGTCATATAAAAGGTTACAGGCCCAAACTTTTAATTTACAAGAAATGTGAAGGCTTTAATATGGAGATTAAAAATATAAGTCTCTTCTTGCAGAGACATTATTGCTCTTGTACTGATTCAAATGTTATTTTATTATATTTGAAAGTAGATCCCGCAAGTAATAGGCCCTACTATTATAAAATATTTAAATTTTAAAGGTTTATTTTCGAAATTATAAATCGCTCTACTTCGAGACGGTTAATTAAGCAGCAATTTAAAGTGTTTAAATAAATTCCAATATAAATTTCATGCAATTAAAAATATATGATAAATACGGATACATAATGTTTTACATTACAAATGGGTCTATGTTGTTGAGGTACTATCGTGTAAATCCACATTTTCTCCTGATGCCTTCTTCCTTCGATAAGTTTATATCCTACAGAAACATAGGCCTATCAAATACGCTTATATTAAATTTTAGCAAATAAATTACGCTAAATTGGGAAATTGTATACAGCCTAAAATCTCTGAACACTTCGTTTTCTCCTATTTATTTAATGGCACTCTTTAACATATTGGGGCATGTTTTTGTGTAGTTGGTGAAGGCAATACGGTACAAGTCGGAGGTTCGAGTCCCGATGGGTACAGGATTTTTAAAATGGGCTAAACCTTCTGGCGGTATCATGACCCTGGGGTTGACTCAGCCTTTAACGGAAAAGAGTACCATACTTTATTTTGAGGGTAGGCCCTACAGGTGGCCGTCTCGCAGGACTGACTACTCCGCTGAAATCTCGTACGGATATTAAAGTATGGCTTTGAAGAGGGTGATAAATATTTGCTGAGAGATATTTTATTTTAGACCCCATTTTAATTTTTTTTATAAATCTACTACAAGGGACCTTTAGCTTTACTGCACTTCCGAAAAAAACCATACTCAGAATTTTACGGCCTTAAAAATCCAATGACCACAACTGAATTTGAAACCGCAAACTTAGAAACTAGAGCATTGTAACCACTGGCTTTCTATCTTAAAAATGCATTTCACAGTTCAAATTTCCCTCCATAAAGTACCCGTAAATTATATATTTTCCAGAACAACGTTTCTAATTTTTTTTTACTATTCATTATTTCCACCAAGTAGTTATAGGATTTGGTTTTTTCTTACTTCCTCAATTGTAATTTACTTATTTGTAGAAATGGATAGGGAAATAATAATCCCTGGATCAAGATCCACTGTTCATATAAAAATCGTGTGAATAAATCGCTTCCTGAAAACAACAATGCAAGGGGCAGGAACGATCCGGATAAATGGAATATAACTTCCAATCTGGTATTCGACTTACAGTACAACCCCATGTAAAACCACAATCAGATTGAATGGCCCAGGGATTTGAAACTGGTACCTTCTAATGCATTAATCCAGGGTTACATAGTAATTTCGCTTGGTTGATTATAATTAAGAAATATTTGTTTGAAGATAATTATTAGTATCACTAATTGAGGCGATAGGCGGAGTATATACTTGAATATTCCTTTCCGGGAGAGAGCATTTATCTGATTTTCGTCGTCGTATCGTAAGCCTATGTTTTCCCTTTACAGAGATTTACGCTTTCCCCCTATAGGGAAGAATTTGAACCATTTTTAAATTTAGTTACACTTGTTTTCGTATAGATGTCATTTTGAGTGGTCCGTGGTCAGCGTTCCGCCTCATACTGACATCTAGGAAACCAAGGTAGTACTAGGACGGGAAAATTCGGTAAATTTTGTTTAGAGGCCTTTTCATTCAGGCTTAAGGACTTTTTACGAGCCTGAAAATCTTCAGACTCGGGACCCACGGCTTAAAGTCCCTCCCGGAGGACTTGCTCCTTGGATTTTTCCGTCCTAAAAAATCCATCGACCCCGGCCAGGTTTGAACCCGCGACCCTCGGGACCAGAGGCAAGGAGCATAACTAGTCCACCGCGGCCGACATTTATCTGATTTTACTTATTAATATATAAATGTACTGAATATAACCTACAATTTTGTTTCAGGTATCTTGCAAACATCCACCGCTATGGTAGCGTCGCTGCCTCGTACGCAGCGGCCCTGGGTTCGATCCCCTGTCGGGATAAGTTTCCTGGGTGATGATTTTTTCTGGGATTTTCATCACCTGTAAGACAAATGTCAGAAAACTTTAAGGACTAAACGGTCCCCGAACATCATCTAGCCACCATAATCATCATTATCAATTCGCCCATTTTAGTATGAATATGTGAGTGTTTCGCCTTAAATGTTGTATTGTTTCGGAGACCATTGATTTAATTGATGAATGGTAAAAAAAAAATGTATGTGTTACAAAGTTTGATATTACTTAACCAATCTTAGTAATGAATTGAACAATACCTTATATAATTTGTGTTAATAATAAAAGTAATTTCTTTAAATACAATACATTTATAGATACAGGCTAACAAAGTGTTCTACAAAACGCTAGTTGTTCAAAATGCAAATTCAAATCAATTAATAGAATACTATAATTACATTATTATATTTTGTATATATTATATTCGTCCCATGAGAGGATACGGGTGCTCCCTAGCGGTAGTTTCTTAACGAAGCTAATTAAATTAAGCTCATTTACCTATAGATGTGAACGAGTGATATGTGAACTAGCACATCGCCTCAATGAGATATCTAGTATACAATTAAGGTATTTTGCTTGGCTGGATGGAGATAGATTAAATTTTATAGAGGCCTTTTATTCAGGCTTGCTGTTCTTTTACGAGACTGAAAATCTTCAGACTCGGAACCCATGGCTTAAAGTCCTTCCCGGAGGAATTGCCTATTGGATTTTTCCAACTTAAAAATCCATCGGCTCCGGCCGGGTTTGAACTCGCGACCCTTGGGAGTAGATGCAAGGAACATAACCACTAGACCACTAGGGCCAATATATTATTATATAAGGTAGGTAATTTAAAAAATAAGTGGTTATGTAAAGGTTTCCTTGTTCGCTTACAAAATGCATTGAGTTTGTCCTAAAATATCTCTTGTAATGCACAAAAACTAGGAAAACCAGGACCTATATAATATAACTAACATTATGGAACCCATTGGTTCAATTCCGCATTCTCAAAGCTTCTGCACTGGTTCCTGTCCTCAGTTAAGTGAATTCAATTCATACTTCATCGTGATGCATTTGGGTAGCTACAATAAGTAGCGGCTCCAGGTTGAGAAAACCAGCTATAACGGCTGGGCGACTCGACATGCTGACCACATGTCACCCCTACACTGGCTGATTATCATCTACCTCTGTGATTGACACATGTGGATGTGAGGCCAGCAGCCGGCTGGTAGGCTAAGGGCCTTGTAGGCCTGTCGCGCCAGTAGTATAAGATCTATCAGAATATGTTGCTCACATCAATGCTTAGATCTTCCAAATGGTCTCTTATCGCATTGATTCGCATCACAAATGTTGAGTAAGGAGTCATAAACAGCTGACAGGAATTAACATCCAGTTTAGGAGTTTGGAGATAAGACTAAAAATCTCACAACGTAAAAATAAATTACTTCCAGAAACATTCAGCAAGGCCTGAAATTAATATATTTGCCCGGTGGTGTAATGGATAGCACGCTGGGGAACTAACCCAGAGGTCAGGATTCAAATCCCGTCCAGGCATTTATTTTTTTGTCATATATATATATATATGCCTTGTAACGCAGTAGGTCCGGGTTCGATTCCCGGTCGGGACAGGCTCCTGGGTGAGTTTTTTTTCAGGGTTTTTCCTCACCTGTAACACAAATGTCAGGAGGCTTAGAGCCCAACGGTCCCCGAAAATCATCCGGCCATCATCACCATCCTTATCATTATCATCCTCATCCTTCATCGGTGTGGAAAGCAACGGGAAGCCTACCACATCTGTAATTCCCTAGTAAAGCTACAAAGCATAGCAAGAAAATGCTATAATTGCAGTGAAAGACCTGCCCTCGGGCAGAATTACAATGGATGGATGGGTATAATAGGTTACTTTAAAATCTTGTAATTCCATTGCAAGAAGGAAAGCAATAATTTGATTCTAAGTCGTTATTGCATTTAAAAAGAACAAAAGAAAAGTAAGGGAAACCTCGAAATCTTTTGTTTTAAAATGGGGATCCCATGACGAGAGATGGGGTTAATTTTTGTGGCTTGTCGTTAAGATTACCCCTTTCGCTTTTTTTTTTCCTTGCCTGAATTGGAAGACGCGACATATGCAAATTATCAGAAGCAAGCCGTAGCAGACTAAACAACAGACCTCTTCGTGAGAAAAGATTTCGCTATGTCATCAGTACGGGGAACGGTTACAGCTGCTTAAGATATATATATTTTTTTAATTTTTTTGTTATGTAATGAATTGCTGTATAAATGAAAGTTGTACTTGCAATAATGTTTAGGAATATAAATGTCCATCGTTTCACAAATTGATTTATGATACGTCTTCCAGCAATGAAATGAAGATTTGTGAAGAAAACCTAAACAACTGACTTAACTTCTGAGAAATGTTCGAGTCATCAAATTAACCACATCAAAACAAAGGTTCGGGAAAACCTATAAAATACCGTTTTTTAAATAAGATAACCTCTATGGCTTTAAATTTCCTAGTTAAAAAATTAAGCAATATATATATACAGTTATTTTGTAACACTGAAAGGCTTTCTAAATCATGCGTCCATTTTTATTATTTTTGACACATGTAAGCTATTTGTGGCATTGCAAAATGACAAGTATTAAAAAGTTATATATATATATATATATATATATATATATATATATATATTTTAGTAATACGAAATATTATATATATAGATATAATATCTTAATAAAATATAAAATACATTTTTTTTGTGAGATTTTTTCTCATTCCTGATATTTATCTACAACCAATATTAATATAACTTTTTATCTAATTTATCAAATAAGGAAATTACAACGGCCATTTATAGAATATACCATGAAATTCACTTAGTTTAACCTCTCCCTTTTAGGTACTTTTACCTGCCACACGCCACCCAGGCATTTGGAGAGGGATTTTAATATGGATCACACTTAATTTTTTGACCACACAAGACATGGATTCAATGTCAGAGCCTCCTCCGAAACAACCACAGCATTAGGCGAAACACACCATTCACACGCACATACACACACACACATATTCATAATAAACATTGCGAATAATGATAATTATGAAGACCAGATGATGTTCGGGGAAAATTTGGGCCTTAAAGTTTCCTAAAATTTGTCTTACAAGTGAGGGAAATCCCCGAAAAAATCAACCAGAAAACTTGTCCCTACCGGGGATCGAACCCGGGCTGCTGTATACGAAGCAGCGACGCTACCCCGAAACAACAGCTGTGGACATGTTCAGAAAATAAATTTTAATATTTATAAAGGTGCTAATGTGCAGTAAAATAATAATTATATATATTATCCTTAATATTAATATCTTCACATTACTTTTAAAGTTGAATAATACGAGTATAACTGTCGAGTACATCATCTTATATATAACAATTAATGTTTGTTTGTATATTTGTTTGTTTGTTCGTACTTCATGCGCGGCCATATCGTTGATCCGATTGTGATGGGGTTTTTGCAAAATGTTCAGGAGAGTTGTGATACACAACTCCTACACCCTTAAAAATCGCCCTTTGTAGTGGAAAACGTGACGTTAAAAGGCTTAACGCTGCCTAAACCATAAGAAATACACAAAATTAATGTACACAGAATTGAATATCTCAAAAAGTTCTACAAAAAAGTCCGCGACAGCATATGTTTCTCTTACGGATAACTCACAATAATGATTTTTGTCTTTCATTAATACCAAGAGTCTCGCGCCGTAGCCGAGTGATTAAGGCAAGAAGTTTTGGCGTAGAACTACGGTACTTACGCTGGTTCGAGTCTCTACGGGGGAAAATTTTTTTCTCGTGAAATATCGGCCAGTATGGGTCAGAAATGAAATCTAGGTGGGAAAAAGAGAAAAAAAAACTGTTTTGACTCGCTCTCATCAATTTATCTTTTTTTTTTCACTCTAATATAATTGTTATATGACGGTTTTTAACTTATCTGCAAAGGAGGGTACAATTGTATTGTTCATGACTATGTGACGTCATCATTCACACTTCTTGAGCCACAACAGAAGGCTGTAAGAGGTTTTCTTGCGAACTTATTTAATAATATCTAATTATGTCCTAATTTCTGAATTTTATGGCAAAAAGTAACATATTTTTATCGTTCGCCCATGACATGAGAATTGAACTTTCCGGCAGGACAACGTCTGCCGGGTACGCTAGTAAATTATGAAAGCAGCCATATCCCACGGTATAATATTCATAGTAGCTAGTGTTCAATATGATTTTATTCTGTCCTACATCGAAGAGAAATGCGCATTTTTAAAAATACCTCTAGTTCTTATCTATTCTGTTAAAAAATTGGAAATATGAGTAAAAATACAAAGCTTCGCTGCATGATAGGCATGCATATCAAATGATCGATCTTGGGTAAAATCAGAGTTATATTTAAGAATACATTTGTCTTTTCGTGAAGCATATCATCTCCTCTCTAAGTAAGCCTATTTGAACTATTTTTGTAAAACTGCCTCTATCTAGAAAAAGGCGGGAATTTTTATTTATTTATATATTTATCTGTAAATAAAAATAATTTTCTTACAATTCTGACATCCCACCTAATGATTATCGTCCTTAAATATAGCATAACATACAAGATTTCACAATTTTTAATTACTGGCAAAAAAGTTCAACCCACAGTATATCTCCAGATCTCCAGAGAAATTCATAGATAATCTTCCACTTTGATAAATCTTAAAAACTTCGCCTAAACTTCTAGTCAATGATTATCATCGCACTAACAAGAAATAAGTGTAATATGGTTTGATAAAGAATAAACTGATCTAAAATCGAAAATATAGCCATCCTAATGCCATAAATAATGTATGAATACTGCATAAAAACAAAATTAACGTTTTTATAATATCTAATTACTGTTAACATTTATCACGGACAACCCATTTTAAAGTAATAAAATTCGCCTTATAGTTGTATATCTATAAATAATCCATCACAATATGAGATTATCCAGATTAATTTACCATTTGTTACAATGCACATTCACCATCAACTTGTTCCCATATACAGAGTCCATTAAAATATACAAGTACATATACACAAAATAACAAAGTTTATTATCCTGTTCCATAATGTTACAAATTGACCCTTATTAGTAGAATAATATGTTTACAGACCTTCACAGTAAAATTATAGAGTAGTTTAAAAGAGGAAGGAATTTGCCAAAACAAGTCTCGTTAACATAGAATACATGAATTAACCATCTCAATACATAATAATTACCAGACAAATTTTAGCAAGATCGAGGGAAAAAAATACATGATATAGCCAGTCATTAAATAGGGCAACATGCATATTTTTAATTGCATTTGTGTTCAAGAGGCACAACATTGCTACATTCTTCATATTTTATAAGCCATTAAGATACGGATAAGGGAAGACCTGACCACCATGGTATATGTTATATTAAAGCTCATTATTTTCTGCTCACTTGAACAATAGCCTATTTTTTCTACCTACGTCGATGTAGTGGCTAACCTTGTATTATTTTTATGATACAACATTTCTAATTGTTATAAGCAGAGGAGTTAGTTGAAACATGTCTTTAGGAGGTGCTTGAAATCTCACAAACGTAACATTATGAGAGAGATAATTGATGTATTGTACGTGGGAATGTGGTTTACAATAGATCTAGCACCATATCCATCGCATAGCAGTTTAACGATATACGTATCATCAAGATTAGATTATGAGTGGTTAACAGAACATTGCAGAATTAACTGATCCTTAATAGATCACCCCCCCTTGCATCAATTTCAGCGGACACCAAAATTCATAATTACAAGTTTTCAACATAGGAAGTGGAATACAGCAGGAACCATTTATTTATTTTTTTAGGTCAGCAAGTTGAATTGCAATAAACCGTATTAAATCCTCTTAAATTTCACTACATATATATATATACATATATATATATATATATATATATATCCATAGCTCTTTCTACATCTGCACAGTGGGTAGGTTGGGGTTACATTCCATCCAAACGATGTTTTGGAATTTTAGCTTGAACAAATATAGGTTTTTGAGTTTTTATTAAGAAAATATTTTTTTATAAATTTTGTTGTGTATTCTTCATTTATTATAATATAACAAAAACGTAGATAAAATATCATGCATCTAATATATAAAAGTTAACGTTTGTTTGCTCTTTTGATCCTATTGTGATGGGGTTTTTT
The DNA here is from genome assembly GCA_030220185.1 of Diploptera punctata. NCBI lineage: Eukaryota > Metazoa > Arthropoda > Insecta > Blattodea > Blaberidae > Diploptera > Diploptera punctata. The sequence goes on along the minus strand of JASPKZ010005682.1, from coordinate 1,157,116 downwards.
CAAAATGTTCAGGACATTCCCGGGATGAACATAGGCTTTAAGAGAGTTGAGATACTCAACTCCTACACCCTTAAAAACACCCTTTGTAGTGAAAAACGTGAAGAAGTCCCTTTTTTTACCCTTAAATGGCTTACGCTATCTAAACCATAACATATACACAAAATTATTGTACGCAGAATTTATCTCAAAAACCTCTACAACAAAATTCCGTGACAGCATATGTTTATCTTTTACAGATAACATACAATAGACATTTATGACTTTCACTGATGCCAAGGAGGTCGGGATAAGTAGATTCCCGGGCAGAGCAAGTGCTGCTATACCATTCATCCGATTGTCATGGGGCGTTTTGCGTAATGTTCAGGATTTTCGCGGGTTAATGATCAAGCTCTTCACCCTTAAAAATCACCTTCTCTAGTGAAAAAAAAGTGAACAAATGTCGATTTTTGTAAGCTTAAATTGCTCATGCTGCCTAAACCATAACAAATACACAAAATTATTGTACACAGATTTGAATATCTCCAAATCTACAGAAAAGTCCGCGACAGCATATGTTTATCTTTTAAGGATAATAATCATTTTTGTCTTTCATTGATGCCAAGAAGATCGGGATAAGTATATTCCCGGGCAAGCATAGCAGCGCACGGCGGGTATTCTTTAATGGATAACTCAAAATAACAAATTTTGTCTTTCAGTTCATTAATACCAAGTACATCGGGATGCGTAGATCTCTGGCAACGCCGGGTAATCCGTACGGGGTATCTAAAAATAATTACGATATAAATTTATATTTATTTTTCCTTTTACTTATTGAACTAAATGCAAAACGCATTATCATTTATTTAGGTGTAGCAGCGAACGCCGGGTATTAGCTAGTAACTAATATAATGATGTCTTAGCAACTATAAAATTCGTACTTGAAGTCACAGTTGGCCTTAATGATAAAATACGTTTAATATCATAAATCGTTTATCGTTAAGGGCAACTGTGACTTCAGATACTAATTTTATATTTTTAACCTTAACGGTGGCTCAATACGAATTTTATAACTATTTTAATAACTAGTTACATTGTAATCCATTATGTAGGCCTATTTAGGTGTTTGATATTCCTTATTTATATTTCAAAATAAAACCAATGAAAATGTCGAATGCAGAGCTATATACAGACTGGATAATAAGTAAATGTATACAGCAGATAATGTAATTAATAAACTAAAATTATATTAATAAGATGGAATGGATACTCCGTAGTGTAGTTAGTTAAGGCAATATGCTACAAGTCGGAAGTACGAGGGTTCGAGTCTCGATGAGGTAATAGTTTCTAAACTGGTCTAAATTTTCTGGCGGCACAATAACCCTGGTGCCTAACTGAAATGAGTACCAGACATATGTTCTGGTAGTAAGGGAGGCAGCCACGCAGGAGTAATAACCTGGCTAACATTTCGTGCCAATTATCTAAAATGGTGGGACCTCCTAAGACCTGTAGTGGGACTCTTTTATTGACATGAAACATCAATATAAAATGGAAATAAAAAAACTTCAAAATAAATAAAAACATAGTTATCTTTGGAAACTAGGCCTAAGCCTATGCTTAAATTGTAGATTTATATATTATAATCTCGTAAGACTAAACAGTCAAATAATTAAATATTAAATTTTCCAGAATTTAATTATATCTTATTGAGATTATAACACTTAAGAAAATGTCATTATTTTTTAGAAAATTCAATTTTATGTAATATCTCACCGGTAATAAAAATAGTAAAATATGACAGATTTTGGACAGGTAATACGAAATAGAGTTGAATTGTACGTAAAGTGTTATTAAGTCTGTTAGTTTTTTTTACAACATGTATAGAAATTGGCTTTCTGGAAATAAATAGAAGTATATTTTGGGGGAAATTCAATAAACGTGGTAATACAGAGGAATGATTAAAAAAATAGTGTACATCTTTTTTTCTGAATAACATTTAAAAGTTGAGTGTAAGAAAAAGTCAGATATCTAAAGGGTAGGGAGCAGAAAATTTATTTCACTTCTTGGATGAAACAACAGTAGCTAATCATGATCGTCCTCCTACTTCATTTTCCCTGACTGTCAGAAAAAAAAAAAAGTTGAGCGAGGGAAAACAGGGGAAGGAAATCAAAGAAAAAAAACAGAGGACGAAGAAACTTTTATATTCTTTAAGAAGTTTCTGAACTTTGTGACATCTTTCTCAAATAACGAGACAGAAGATAATGTTGCTAAATTTAAAATGCATGCCTATACTCTCAAATATTTACGTATTTTTCAGAATATCATTAATTTAATAACAATATTAATAAATAGAATACTTTGCGAAGCGTGATGATTTTTAAGTAGATTAAAAGGTTTAAATTTATTTAGGGCTAACAGTTCTAATAATTTTGCTAATAACTTGAGGCAACTTAATGTTCTTTTTTGATCGACAACCTTAAATTATTTCAATTATATAGATTTTTGTACCCTATATAAACAGTCGTCCTCAACTATAATAATTTATATTATAATCTTCGTTATACTATTAAACTCAAAGCTTTACGAAGTCATGTTTCATCTTCTGGACTTTCTTGATACTGAAATATTGATATACTTTATATAAGCAGCTTTGGTTATTAGGTGTATTTTCATTTAATAAATTAAAAATAAGAATTTATTAAATAAAAATATACCTAATAACCAAAGTCCCCTATATAAATATATATATATATATATATATATATATATATATATATATCTATATATCAATAATTTCAGAATGAAGAAGGTTCCTGAAGATGAAGCATAACTTCGAAAATCTTTGAATTTTAATAATATAACGAAGAACGAAGATTATAATAGAAATTATTACAGTTGAGGACGACTTAGATACAAAAATCTTTATAACTGAAATAATTTTAACCTCAACGGCGTTCAAATATTTACATTTAAATTAGAACTTTAAAGTAGGCATGCATATATATATATATATATATATATATATATATATATAACTCTTCAAATACAGAGTAGACATACTGTGAAAATGTTCCGATAATTTAAAGAGGCATTTTGCATCATAAAATAATTATTCACCCATGGATCCTAATTTAATAATTTCTGAGAAATAAGCAAATTATCTTTTAGACTTATGGTTATAGAGACAGCGTAGACAAACCACACCTAAATGTAAACAGACTGCAAAAATATCTTCAATATCTGTGAAGAGAGTATATGAACATAAGTTGTATTACGGAGATTGTATAGAGAAGATTACATTAAGAAATCTGGCATAGGCCTACTTTTTTCTGTGTTTTGTAAACTGGGAGAACATTGAAATCTAAGATATTCCATTTTTGAGTCCATGTTCATAGGAAGTTTTACTGATATGGTATGAACTAACTCCTCTCTGCATACTCCGAACTCCACGTTGCAACAGGATTAGAAGGTTTTGGCTTACCATCCGCCTGTTGGCTTCACATCCACATGTATTAATCACAGAGTTGAACGATCATCTAGCCAAAGGCTATGGCGCTGAACAACTCTTCTCAACGTAATGAATACATTTGCGGAATTGTCTTCATGTAGGCCTAAACTGAATGATTAAGGGCGGAATTCATGAAACCATCTTTACGCAAAGAGCGACTCTTTCCCCCTCTCTATGACGGTTTTATGAATATTCTCTGCATCATAGAGAGGGGGAAAGAGTCGCTCTTTGTTTGAAGATGGTTTCATGAATTCCGCCCTAAGTATCCAAAAGTAACAGTTTTAATACTTTATATCTTTAGTAAAAATGTTGTGAATTACAATTAAGATAAATGGTCATTATATATATATATATATATATATATATATATATATCAAATAGGACTATTTTATAGTACGCTAAGATATCAACCAGAAACAAGAAGACCAGGACTTCCACTCAAAGGTTTTGGATGGTATTTCTATTGAGGCAAAAACAGGTGATAATGATGATGACGACGATATATTTAACCTCCTTTGGATAAATAAGCAAATATTTAAGTTACTGGAGCAGAAAAAATAATAGCAAAATCAAACATCATTTAGGTTAGATTTCCAAAATCGTGAATAATTTCATAATTACTCGTAATTGTATGTTAAGCAAGAATTAAAATAGATGACCATATGTACAAGGTCTGACTGCACGTAAATGTCTACTTGTAAGACTGGATGTTTAATAGTCTTAACAATATTAGCCAAGTCCACCGCTGTGGTCTCGGGGTAGCGTGCTGCCTTGTCACGCAGCGGGCCCGGGTTTGATCCCCGGTCGGGACAGTTTTTCTGGGTGAGGTTTTTATCGGGGTTTTTCCTCACCTATAAGACAAATGTCAGGAAAACTTAATGGCTCAAACGGTCCCCGAAATCATATGGCCATCGCACTCATCATCAATCATATTCATCTTAGGTTAAGCACAGGATTAGGGACTCTCCTGGCGCACCATTATCATCATCATCACCCATCATATCATCGGGGCAACGTAACCCCACCTTCCAGGCGCCCCAACCTCAGAAGTGGGTTACAAGTACGCCATGCCAAGAGAGAAACCAGGAATGTCGGAAGACAAACCTGGGGCATTTGAAGAAAAACAAACAATATTAACCAAATGTATATAGACTGCGTTAAGTTTTTGTTAAGTAAACATGGTGATTGATGATTGACCCCGTTCGTCCCATTGTGGGGAAGTTCCCTAGTGGGAAGTTTCTCAACTAGACGTATTAATAACGCTTATGTTCCTACATATGTCATGAATGGCATGTGTTAACATACTGACTCAATGAGACGTCTAGATAGGCAACTAAGTTATTATGTGGATGGGGAAGATCAAATTTTTTCTTATAGATCTATTTTTCAGGCTTATGGTTTTTTGGGCCAGAAAATATCCAGACTCGAGATCCACGGCTTAAAGTCCCTCCCGGAGGACTTGCTTCTTGGGTTTTCCATCCTAAAAAATGCATCGATCCCGGTCAGGTTTGAACCTGCGACCCTCGGTACTAGAGACAAGGAAAACAACCGCTAGACCACCGCGCCGACTGTTAAGTAACCATAGCTACGGAAAATTCGAGTTTGTTATTGTTTAATAGTATAAATTACATTTCCACAGCAGTGACATGTAATTTAAGAAAAAAGTGCAATTTTTATTTCAAAATTGCGTGTTGAATAATCTTCCTAAAGCTTAATTCGTGAGATGTGTTAGCATACTTCAAAATGTAGTAACTGTATTTTAAGAACAAAGCACGAAATGAAATGCACTGCACAGTATTTTAACTTAATGCACTCATAAAAATGAAGCAGTTGCATGAAATTTTAAACACGAGTTTTTCATTTTTATCTCAATCTATAAAAAATATGGACTTGAAAAACCGTATCTAAAGCTGGGCTAGTTTTATCTCAAACTTTATGGTTGAAGGATGGATAGAGAGTCAGTACGTCACTCAGTGTGATTTATCTAAATATTAAACATCATCACCATCGATGTATTCCGTATATACAAATCGCTTCTCAAATGATATAGCATCATATATCGTATATAATGGAAAACCACAGTTTAATGAATAATATTATTACGAAAATAATACTAAAATCATAACTTTAATTATAGAGACCGATGGTAAATACGTCTTTCTGTGCCTAAAGCTTTATCGTCTTCTCCATTTCTCCACTCCACCGTTCCAATCCGTCCATTTCATCATCCGTTCTCACCTGCATCCAAGAATTACGAGGTATGCCTTTCTTTCTTTTTTCTCCACAGGCGGATACAGTTCTGACTATTTTCTAGGCAACATTTCTTGTTACATTTTATTAGGTGCATATATTATACATATGTTCACCGCTGTGGTCTGGAGGTAGCGTGCTGCTTGTCACGCAGCGGGCCCGGATTCGATTCCCGGTCGGGACAGGCTCCTGGGTGAGGTTTTTTTTCGGGGTTTTTCCTCACCTGTAAGGCAAATGTCAGGAAGCCTAAGGCCCAACGGTCCCCGAAAATCATCCGGCCATCATCATCATCCTTATCATCATCATCTTTCACCGGTGTGGGAAGCAACAGGAAGCTACCACACCTATAATTCTGTAGTAAAGGTGCATAGCACAGCATGAGAATGGTATGATTGCAGTGAAAGACCTGCCCTCGGGTAGAATTACTATGGATGGATGGATATTGTACATAATTCAATACCGCATTCTAAACATTAATTTTCCCATATTGCTTTGTTTATATATATATATATATATATATATATATATATATTATATTTCTTTAATTTAAAAAATCCATTTTCATTTATATGAAATTTAATTGTAAATTTGAATAAAATTTTAATTTTTAGCCCCATTTGTAACTGTAATTTTTTACATTGAATTATCGGTTTGTACTTTGCTTATAAGGTAATTTGTCTCTACCATAGAATCCAGGAATGCCAATAATAAGTTATTTATTTATTCACAGATCTTACAGTGTGTTTGACATTTTCTGTGCCCATTTGAAGATTCTATAGCCCATCACTATATATCTATTTTTCCGCGTTTTTTCATCCATTCATCCAAGGTTCCTTCTTCCATTGTTCCGACTTTTCTGGCGTCCATGTTAGTTTTGGTAATCCTCTCTTCATTCTTCCTGTCGGATTTGATTCATACATTTTCTTGATAATCTATATAGCTTCTTCCTTTTCATATGTCCAGCAATCTTAATTGTGTTGCTTTGAATAGTTTATGTGCTTTAACATTTTCCTTTATAATAATGCGGGTATTATTATTAATATTATTACTCATATAATTATATTATTAATATATGAGTAATAGTGTCATTATCATAAGTAAGTCCACTGCTGTGATCTCGAGGTAGCGTGCTGCCTTGTCAAACAGCGGGCCCGGGTTCGATCCCCTGTTGGAGCAGTTTTTCTGGGTGAGGTTTTTATCGGGGTGTTTCCTCACCTGTAAGAAAAATGTCAGGAAAACTTTAAGGCCCCGAAATCATATGACCATCATCACCATCCTTATCATCATCATCCTTCACCGGTGTAGAAAGCAACGGGAAGCTACCGCACCTACAATTCCCTAGTAAAGCTGCAAGCATAGCATGCCAATGCTACGATTGCAGTAAAGGACCTGCCCTCGGGCAGAATTACTATGGATGGATGGATCATAAGTAATAATAATTTAAATACAGATTTTTAAAGTTTACACATTTGACTGAGCCTAAAGTTTTATTTTCTTTCTCCACTCGTCTCTATCCATCCACTCCACGCCCTCCAATCCTCTTGTTCTCATTCCAGTTCTTATTTCTTGCATCCACGAGTTTCTAGGTCTTCCTTTCCTTCTTCTTACAGGTATACACCATTTCAATGTTTTTCTGGGTAACCTTTCTTCTTGCATTCGTCGTACGTGCCCATACCAATTTAATTGCTTATATCTTATATAATCTACTATTGAATATCTAATATTAATTTTTTCTCGTATGACAATATTTCTTATTTTTTCTAATTTTGAACATCTTGCAGATCTAAGTTTTTGTTGAATATCCAAACTTCAGCTCCATATGTGAGAGTACTTCTCACTATTGAATTATATATTTGTAACTTATTTTTTCTGGTTATATGTCTGTTCCATAAGACTCCAGTCAACACTGCTGTTATTGCTCTACCTTTATTTATTTTGTTCTTAATATCACTTACTTGTTTATCCTCTTTATCTACTTTTACTCGCAGATACTCAAATTCATGACATCACATCCTCTAATATAATAATAATAATAATAATAATAATAATAATAATAATAATAATAATAATAATAATAATAATGTAAAATTGAGAAAAACGGATTATATATATATATATATATATATATATATTATCCGTTTTTCTCAATATATATATATATATAGAAAACACGAAGCACACATATCTGATTCTCAATAATAAAACGGATTTGATTAAAAATGAATAATTTTCGATTAAATTGTTATTGGATCTTTATAATTTTTGTCATTTAATGTGGACTAATTGTGCTCTGATACTAGAGGTGAGCAGTTACAGCTGTTAATTTTGCCAAAAATATGCTTTTAAAATGCGATGAATTATTAAAATGTGACAAATCTCTACAACATAGGACCGAAGGCTGTTAACGTTCTCTCCGTGGGATAACGAGATTTTTAATTCATCTCATGAGAAAATTTTAATAGAGTTTTGGCGGGAACTTACCCACGAACGTCGGAACCAGCTAAGATCTACAAAGGTAGATTGATAGGTAATTATATATTTTTTACTAATATAAAATAAATAATTCTCTTGATGAAAATGATATTTCGAATCACGTAAAGTTCAAAAATACTAGTTTGATGACTTAGTAAATGTAATTTTTGCACTTTGTAAAAAGTGGATTTCTCAAGCTTCAGAATTTGACTTGCTTGAGTTCTAAGTCATGCGGAAACGACATAATATATCTGCAGTTCATGTAACTGTAATTCTAAGCATTGTATTTAATATTTTTATTTTGGACATATAAGGTGATTGTTCCTTTCACAGTGGTAAAGGACATACGACCATTGTTTTGAAATTAATGTTGTACGTAAGATCGATTGGAAAATACATGACCGATGTGTCCTCTGAGTTAAAGACAACTACAATAATCTAATTTTTAATATCTGAATTTAATATACTGCTGAATATTTAATTAACAGCCAAACATACGAAGAATCTTTATCTGTGTGGAGGAATGGAGGACACCTAATGCAAAGGTTATAAAACGAAATTTAAAAATCTTATAATAAGACAACAATAAATCATACGATACTTAAGCGCCACCGCTGTGGTTTCGAGGTAGCGTGATGCCTTCTCACGCTGCGGGCCCGGGTTCGATTCCCGGTCGGGACAAGCTACTTGAGTGAGGTTTATTTTTTTATTTTTCCTGGCCTCTAAGACAAATGTCAGGAAGCTTTGAAGCCCAAAAGGTCCCCGAACATCATATGGTCATCATCATTATCATCCCCGGTGTGGAAAGCAACGGGAAGCTACCCACACCAATAATTCCCTAAAGCTGCAAAGCATAGTATGAAAATGCTATTATTGCAGAGAAAGATCTGCCTAGGGCAGAACACTCCGACGACGTCTCAAGATCATCAAAATCTAAAGCGTCGCACAACAACAACAGTTACTAGCATGCATTTCTTCTGCTGATGATGGAATAAGACTTCCGAAAGGCCTGCAGTTAATAATTTGTAACACATTTGAGGACCACGGCACCTGCCAAATGGTATATGTTTTAACATTTTATTTCAGAACACTGTAGAATAGAATATTTAAGCGGTTAAAATAGTTTATTCATAAATGCTAAATAATATAAAATATTTCAGAAAATTAAATAGTCATAATGTGTAATTGCGATAATAATATCATATTATTATTCAAGTTGATTAACTTAAAAGATGAGATTGGTTGTACCATTTGTAACATGAAAATAATATTTTATTTTACCTAAGCGTGAAGCCTGGATTCGGTTTCGCGATATGAAACCCGGCTGGAGCTAGAAATGTTCATGTCGTAAAAGTCCTGAGCATGGCTTTCTTAGGAAAAAAAAAAAAGAGAAACTGAAGTCTGAAACAAAAAAATTCTTAGGAAAATCTGTCAGTCCGTTCAAGCTCAAGTTAGAATTCCTGTGATTTAAGATCAATTTTAGTGGATTACGGTATGAAGAAACGATTATCAGAAATTATAATTATATGAAGGCCATAATAAAATGTATGAAATATGTAAATGTATATTTAGTTATTTTCACCTGAATATTTAATTATATAAGATCAGAAACATAACAAAAATATATACAGTTTCCATTTATATTTAATTTTATTCAGGTTAAACCAATGTTATAATGTTGTAGTTCTCATTCCTGTTACTAACTCACAGACACTATAGAACCCGGAGGTTCATAGCCGCGCGGACATAGCTCTCCGTACATCCCTATCCTGAACTAATCATCCTCTGTATAATTTATCTTCCTCAAATCATGGTTAATGTTGTTATCTCACCTCATCCTTGGCCTACCTAGTGGGCGCTCTCCTTCTGATTTTCCTGTAGATTTCCATGTCTTTCTTTCATTCCCCATTCGTGGAGATGTCGTGGCCATCGCAGTCCGTGAGACTTAACTGTTATTACTATTACATCTGGTTCTTCATACAGATCATTTAGCTCAGTGTTATTTAGTGTTCTCCATTCACCTGTCTGTTTGTCTCACTTTTATTTTCATATACCCGTAAAAGTATCCTCCTTAAAAAGTAAGATACTTTTTTTACAGAAGTTGGAATGATAAGAGTCCCTATACTGCGAAAGAGCATACATTTCCAGAAATTAGTCTATGTTTAATTTGTTTCTGAACCTTATTCCTGTTTGTAATTATTGTTCCGGTATATTATTTTGATATAAAATAACAAATAAATTTCCTTGTGTTTTCTTATTTACAGACATTTAACATTTATGGCCATAATGAAATTCTAATGCTGCATTCAGAAAATACTACGAAAAAGTCCTTAGGTTTGTCAGTAGCTGGGTTTGAACGCGACTTTTAATCGCTACCGAATTTTCTGTCTGTAGTGTCATCTACAGAATGAGTGAATATAACGTGTAAACCACTATATTTTATTTTATTTGTAACCCGACACATATTCTTGCGTGCAATGTAGATTTGAAATCCGTCGCACAAATCCAAAATCAAAGAGTGAAACAAATTTAGTAGGTATACAAGACAGATGATACCATAAAATTAATATAAATATATTTTGATATTGTTTATAAAATGTAATACCATAGCCTGTGAATCAATTGGTTGAATTGCTATCAAAATTTTATGTTAACATAATGAACGAATTTTCAGTTCCAATCTATAATGCTGTAGCTTTCGTACAATGCGAGACAAACGCGCGCGGAGGGAAATTTTATGTATGAAGTTGGCAACGGAATGAACGTAACAAGCCTGTTGCACTCTCCTTGTGTATCAAGATGCAATATGCTAACTTTGTGCACTCTGTTCTAGTGAAGGACAGCCGCTTCGCTACGACAATTTACAATCCATCCTGACCAGATATAATCATACTTCATTGTGTGTAAACTTAACATTATCTCTCTTATAGTCGCATTTATTATATAAAAATACTTAACATAAACAACTCCTGCAATCTTCGTCCTGTCGACGTACTTTCTGACCCATTATCGTTACTAACTACACGACTTAGCCACTATTAAGTACACATTTTGCAGACTTACAGCTTTCATTAAATATTTTTAATGTGTACAGTCTTAGACATACAATTTGACCGATCTCTCGAAGGGTAATTCTTTCTAAGTTCAGATCAATCAAGCTCCTCATACACATTAGTATGAAATATATACTATTAGTCCAAGAAAATCTATGGAAAACATTCACTACTACTACTAGTAGTAGTAAGGATGACTGGCATCATCGAATGCAGCGGTTCCCTCCCTTTTTCGACTCGCGAATCCCTTCCACAACGATCTGAGTTGGGTGAACCACTGACTTTTAAATATACATACAATAGATAAGCATAACATTTAATTCCAAGCAAAATGATTAGTAATCTTAAATTAACTTAACCCTTAACGATTAAAACCTAAAGTTTCTCCAGTTACCGATTAAAAGTTACACAACGTGTAGGCCAGTTGTTGCGAAATCAAATGCATTCCTAACGTTGTTACGTAACTGTAAATCAGGCATTCGCGGTAAATACTAATTTATTGTGGAAATAATGTATGTAATACATTTCAGATGTTACATATATGTAACAATGAACATTATAAGGCTAATTTAATTTTAAAATAAAAATAATAATAATAATAATAATAATAATAACAATAATAGAATGCTGCATAAATGAAGGAAACAATAATAGACCTAACCTCGAAACCCGCCATTAGGGAAACGTTTTGGCGAACCCCTTGGGGTTCGTGAATCACAGGTTGGAAAACGATGTAATGTACTGAACTGAAACCAGTTACGGCTCCTTGGCAGCGAAACGTTTGTGGCTATCTATATAGAGCAGCATTTGGGAAAAGGGGTGGTACAAATGTAATCTACATCTTACTCACTCCACATTTACCACAGCAAGGTCAGGCGTATTTCTTATTTTTCGAGTTTGATTGTTGAAAGACGAGACCAAAGGTGTGCAGCAGCATATTCCAGTACAACGCGACTTAAGTTAATAGTTGTGTTGTTATACTCTTGACTTCTTAGTTAACATGATGCTGATAAATGTTAACCTTCCGTCGGGCGCAATATTCTGACCTTCGACTTCGGGCACAAATGTGCCTGATCAGCACACATTAAAAAAAAATTAACACACTGTTTGCCAATCTAAACAACGGGAAGTCGAAGAAATGTTATTGTTAGGGATGTCCAATGGATAAAACAATCAAAATTTGCTGGTAGAAAAAAAATTGGGCATTAATATTGATTACACAAATTTTAAGATAATTTGTGACAAGCCTCCAAACAACACGATATAAAAGTTAGAACAAGTTAGTTGAAATATACTTGAAAATAGTTCACATTATCAACATTTAGCCTATGTTTGTAGCAAAATTATTGAAGAATATAACACTGTTTAGTCTAAATAAGTTGAATAAATAACTTTCTTTTTTGCAAATATTTTTAAAATACACATCTTCAATAATGTAACGACTTCGGGCGCAATGAGCTTCTCTGAACAAAATATTTACAACTCGTCGTGGTAACGGTCGAGAGCAAACCGAGTGGGGTGATTGTTTAGAGCAGAATTACTCGGATGCCTAGTCGTCAACGCCGTCTGATGGCAGTGTAATGGGACAAAACTGACAACCTGTGCCTCTCAGATCAGATGCGCCCGAAGGAAGTTTAATACAAAGAAACAATCATTTACATTTTAGTAATTAATATGTATTTACATAAGTAGAACGAAAATAAAAATGCTGTGTTACTTCATTCGGCAAAGAGTTCGAATGAGTAATGAACAAAGTGAACAGAAGGCAAATACTTTTCTTGCAACAGTGGGAAGGGGTTCAACTGTGATTGAGGGGAAGAGAAAACACTGTGGTATTCCTACTTTTTCCCATCGCTGATATAGAGTTTTGACAATTAACCCTAGTCTATTTGTCGCAAAATGTTTCTGATAGATGAGTTGTAGATTAGATAGATTTCAGGATGTCTCCAAAGTAGAATATGACATCGTATTCAGCATTGGCGATGAGCGGAATTACGAACCGATAGCAATAATGAGCCACACAGCTCCAGGCGAGTTACTCGAGTCCCTCAACGTGCATTTAGTTTAGCGAATTTGTTTCGATGTACAGCACACCGCTGTGGCGTATGTCCTATATTGCGCACTAGTTGGTTGATGTGTGATATGTTGAAACATTGAGGTGACCAGATGATTAATGGTAGTCGAAATATATCATCTGGACGTCTTTGAAATTCTATGATCCTCGTCTATCTGGGCCGAAAAATATAATTTTGAGACATTTATTCTTTACGGCCTGAATTTTGTTCCTTGAAAAGCTGCCAGATTACTCCAGGCCTCACAGCCATATAGCATGATGCTGTGAATCACAGCTTTGTAAAGAGTAAGATTGATTTTGTGGGAATGTTGATGACTTTAAAATATATGTAAAATACAATTGCAGCGGTTGATGTTTTAAGGAGGCCCGAATATGAATTTTGAACGTAAGTTTGATTCTAAATGCAGTCCAAGATATATGATTGATGCCTCCAAGAGGAGATAATGAGCTCCCAAGATGACTTAGACCGAGAAATGTCTAGGAGATTTGATGAAAAAATTTCTTAGGTTTTGGTTCCGTTAATTTTTATATAGGCCTACCATTACCCAAGTAAGATTAATATTGAGGCATTCTGAAAAATATGGATTATTCTACGAAAGGTACGAAACATTCAAATATAATGTTTGAGACTAGTATTCGGAAGTTCTGAGTTGAAACTCTCAGCCTGAATAACCAGACATATTTTTCCTGCTATTTCTCAATCATGGAGGCAAATTCTGGATTGGAATTTCACAATCAAGACCCATTTTATCATACTATTCACCATTGCACAATGTAAATAATAACAATATAAATAAATAAAATAATAGACGCTCTATGACCATAAACGTTAAAAATATAAATATAAGGAAAAAATGCAACATTTATTTGTTAGCACATATTAAACTCAGAGTAAAATGAATGAGTACTACAACGTTATGTAGTTGGTTAGCCTGATTAAACTTTAATATTAAATGGAAACTGTATTTTGTAATTTTGAGTCCATTTTAATTACATATGCAGGTAAAAATAGCTAAATTATATTTACATATTTAAAACATTTTATAACATCCGTTCCATGACAATCATTATTTCATATTCAATAGAAAGTGATTTTAATCATTCATAGAAGATACACGGATACAGACGACAGATATGCACGTCATACTTGTGTACATCCAAAGTTCTAATCACGGTATCACGAAAAAAAAATAAGAATATTTTTTAAAATTATTATTTAATCTGATATTATCCATACCCAACCTAATAAATGATCTTCATGTAAATGTTCATAGCATTATTAAAAAGTATTCATATAACAATTAATTCTGTAAGTAGTGGATACGATTTAATTATTTAGCTGTATTAAGTACGAAAGAAAACAAAGTATATTTGGTGAAATCATGATACTATTTTGATAAGATGGTGTGTCACTGCCTTGGGAATCAACAGACAAATAAAAAAAAATACTTGAAAATATACTTTTAAAAAATAGGTTTTCCTGTATTTTCCTATGCTGTTTTAAAATTGAATAATTACTAATCATTGACTTTGATAATATTGCACATTTTTAAAGAATAGTATATTATTGGTTCAAGAAGAAAATAAAACATCACAAAAATATTTAAAATTATAAACAGAAAGATTGTAATAATTTGTGGGATCATCAAAAATACCTTATCCTGAAAATCAAGAAAATGTAAAAGACTATGGCCTTACCTTAGCTAATATTTAGATATGAAATTGGCCTCTTAGAGGAAGTGACGAAGTATAGAAACATATGAAATGCTGTTTTAAGCAATAATACAGTTGATAAAAAAACACGATCTAGATATAAGAAAATTACTCCAAGTGACTGTGCTGTACGACCAGATAAAAGAAAAAAAATAGGACATAGGGCATGCATCATTATGTATAGAGATGCGACCAGAAAGAATATCTTTCATCCTACTAAACTACAAAGCAGAAGGGAAACGAGATTCTGGTAGATAAAGACTAGACGGAAGGATTTTCTGCGAGGATGGAACGGGCTAACAAGCTCAACTGATGATGATGTTGATGATGAAGTATTTAAAATATGCTATACAAAAGTAATTTATCCTAAAATCTCCTATTCTGGGAGAGGCCTACAAAGACAGTCATAAATTACTACTTACAGTTGCATAATTGCAAATATAAATATTCATTTACTGAACTTTTATTGAATTTATGAGGCGCTTGACCATCTGAGCTCATAGGCCTGTCAAGTATACAATTTTTGGGTGAACACTTATAGGCTATGCATCTCCAATCTTCAGTTTATGTATGTGTTTATTATATATTCTAACTCTCTGGCAATATTATATATTCTAACTCTCTGGCAATATCGAAACCGTATGTTCATGGCCGCTCGGACATAAGCTCTCCATACATCCCTATCCTGGGATGTTTTCCAGATGTTTTGCAATCATCTCTTGTATAATTTACTTTCCTAAAATCATGGTTAACATCATATACCCACTGAAATTAATTTTTTTTATTTATTGTGTAATTATGGTAATGAAAACAACGTAAAAACTGTAGTATTTACCTCTCGGGTTTTGAACTGAGAACCTCCAGAAAACGAGACAAGGTAACTGTCTATACTATCTCTCTGTTAATGCTTGATTTTTACACACTACAACTTAATTAAAATTCATTTACTTCACCAGTATTCACTTACATTTTCTTTACCAATATCAGACTTTGTCACAAACAACAAACACGATTGTAACAGTCTAGAACATGATAATAATATGTAACAAATTAATGTTGTTTTGTACTAATTATGTCTGTAACATTTCCTGTAAACAAAATATGACCTAAGGTTAACATAAAAGTTAGGAAACATGTGGTATTTTAAACTATGTAATAATTTTATCAATATTTTTTCATATTATTGAAATTTTTGATAAATAAGCGTTAATTGACAAATAATGATTACAATTTTAATGCGTAATACTGACGAGATTAGTGTTATAGAAAGCGTATTTCTTACTCATAGGTTTAAATACTAAACGAAAAACAAAATATTGCTGAAACTGAACAATTTACCTACCTTCAATTTGTATCGATATTGATTAAAAGTAATAGACCCAGGTATTGCAAGTTTAGAATAAGTTGGCTGCAAGAAATGGTGTGTTAATACTACATTCCATTATAGAGAAGGCCAAAAAAAAAAAACAGCTGATAAATTTATATTGATTTCCAAAAAAAGTTATTATACAATGTTGTTAATTGAAAATTATTAAAAGCTGAAACAACAACTTAATAATGAAATGATTTTTCACGCATAATACACATTTTTATTACTACACAACGATATTAGTTCCAAGCAGTGCATATACATACGCAAATATCCAATTATTATATTATATCACATTTTACCAAAACAATTAAGAATATGTTTTAGCTGCGGATACTCGAATAGTCAAAACGCTGACACACAAAAATTGATATCCAGGTTAACCAATCATGGAAAGCATTTTTCATTTCATCTATATTATTAAGTAATACAACTTAAGAATATTTTTAATCACAGTAACGTATTTCGGACTTACGTAAAAAACAATAAAAATATATATTACAATGTATATAGAGAAAGATTTGCGTTTAGATCGGTACTTGCTCAGGTAGCTCAGTTGGTAGAGCACTTGGTCTAGAGAACCAAGGGTCCCGGGTTCAAGTCCCGGTCTGAGCGTATAATTTTTCTCTTCAAATAAAAATATAGATAAAATATCATAGAAAATTTAGATTTACCTATTTAAAATACAGTAGATAATATTTACACACAGTTTAACCTCTGACTTTGTAAGTAATGTTACCTGCCCCATGCTTCCCGGACCTTTTAATTGCAATTAAATATTACACTTTTTTATTTAAAAAAGGCGATAGGAATACATTCAGAACGAAACCTTTCTTTAGACCTCTCTTTCTTAATGACATTTTTCAGAACAAAAATATTAAAATTGAGTCAATAGTATAACAAGCCGCTTGTCTGAAACGATACTAGTTTAAAAGTATAACTAATACAACTACAGAGAAAAAAATTATGCCTGAACCCGGATTGGAACCAAGGATCTCCAGCTTTGTGCTCTGGCACTCTACCTTTGAGCTACTCATATATCTACCGTATGGACAGAAAACAAAATATGATATCGAAGCTTCAATTATCACTATTAGACCAATATTAATATAATTGCTGCTATAATAATAATAATAATAATAATAATAATAATAATAATAATAATAATAATAATAATAATAATAATAATAATAATAATAATAATAATAATAATAATAACAATAATAATAATAACAGAATCATCATCAACATAATTATCTCACTACATAAGGTTGAGCAACATGATTTTTATGGGAAACCAGATGCAATAAGAAGAGTTAAGTCTCGTAGACAGCGATGGACAGGACATATGACACGAATGGGAAATAAAAGAGAGGCATGAAAACTCCTTGTAAGAAATCCAGAGGGAAAAAATCCAGTAGGTTGGGCAAGAATGAGATGTGAGAATACATTTCCACAATTTGAGGTAGGTAAATTATGCAGGAGATAATTGGAAAACGTTGGCTCAGGACAGAGATGTATAGAGAGCTTACGTCCGCGCGGCCATGAACCTATGGGGTCGATAGTGTCAGTGAGTTAGTTAGTTACTTAAATGTATATCATTATGTCTTATTGTTCGAATAATAATAATAATAATAATAATAATAATAATAATAATAATAATAATAATAATAATAATAATAATAATAATAATAATAATAATAATAATAATATAGCAATAATATATAATAATAATAATAATAATAATAATAATAATAATAATAATATAGCAATAATATATAATAATAAACATAATAATACTATTACTAATAAACACAGTAATAATAATAATAATAATAATAATAATACCTGTAATGTTGCTGGTAACAACTTATAAGATAATCATGATGTTATTGCTGCTGCATGGAGAAGAGAATGTCAGGATATATTGGCAACTCCTTTACTGAAACATTACGTAGGCTTGCGGAGTGAGTAGGGCCCTACTACTGACTGTGAGAGTACTTTTTTTTCCCCTGCATATAATCGGATGCATTTCTCAGTAACATGCAGCTAGCTGCAACACTCCAATAAAAACTTTTTTTTTGTTCTTTTTACGAGCGCTGCATAAGAAGTTCGCAAATCAAAAACGATACATGTGCAAATGCACGACTACACGCTGACTTGTTCAACCTGTTTCCTTTCCTTTAAACCTCACGCGTTTGCCAAATGCAGGTATTTAAAAATTTGCAACTCTTAAAATGCACTTATCATTCAAGTCAGTTATCAAACTATAGCATACATAAAATTGTATATCAACTAGAAATCCATATTATTGTTCATCATAATCCTTAAATTAGCAATTTGTCCTATAAAATACATGATTTAGATTTATTTAATATTTTTAACAATCAGAAGAAAAACAGTTGAGTAGAATTTACTTAATTTTTTATTGAATTATACAATATATATTAATAACTTATATATGATTTTGTATTCACTGTGGTCCGACACAATAAAATAACTGGCACGAGAAATTAGTGTTCCGCCAATTTAAGGGTTAAGGACCGAACATCTTCCGGAAACTTAACCTCAACTACATTTCAACAAATATGCGTTTATTAAAATAAAAATTAAGTTAATATTTTATGAAAACTGTTTTACCGCGTTATGCAAATACATAATTGTTTATTTAGTTAAGGCCCTATGTTAGATTTATGTTGAATTATCATCTCCTTCTTCTTCTTTCAAGGATTAAACCTTTTGGTTCATTCCGGCTCCATCTCTTTCGTGGGCGTCCCCGAATTATATGTCGAATTATATATCTATAAAATCCAGTATACTGCATTTCTGTAAAACGCAGTTCCAACAGTTTGCAATTTTTACATTTTTCATCTTACAGCAAATCAGTAAGAATTGTTTTAATGTTCTTCATAAACAATATCAAATGAGAATTCTATTTTTTTTATAAAATTAAGAACTATCAAATTAAAACTTTATAGTGTTAATAGTTCACCGTTGTGGTCTCGAGGTAGCGTGATGCCTTGTCACGCAGCGGGCCCGGGTTCGATCCCCGGTCGGGACAGTTTTTCTGGGTGAGGTTTTTATCGGGGTTTTTCCTCACCTGTAAGACAAACGTCAGGAAAACTTTAAGGCCCAAACGGTCCCCGAAATCATATGGCCATTATCATCATTCTTCACCGGTGTGGAAAGTAACGGGAAGCTACCACACCTACAATTCCCTAGTAAAGCTGCAAGCACAGCCTGAAAAATGCTATGATTGCAGTGAAGGACCTGTCTTCGGGCAGAATTACTATGGATGGATAGTGTTAATACACCAGTTTTATGATGAAAATTTTCCATTTGTATAATTGATTATTGCTAGAAGGATATGCATTCATTAAGTGGTAAAATCAATTAACAATTTGTTTACAGGAGAAACAGGCAAAGCAAAGAATTTAATAGATTTCCTTTATTGTGATACTATCGACAAGCATTCTTTCAAAACTGTTGTGAAATATTATAAATGTCAAAACTTTATTTTAATTAATACAAGTGGTAATGTAATTGCACGGAAATTAATTCATAATATTATCATTCCCTTTTCCATTACATTAACTTAGTTTAACCCCTCACCCTATATGTACTTTTCACATGTCCCACGGCATCCGTAACTTTCAGTGGCACGACGTGTGGGAGATGAGTTTTAAACTATGGATCACACACATACATTTTTTGAGCACATAAGTACATGGAGGACCTCCCCGAATGAGTGATCCGTTTCAAGACAACACATCATTTATACACACACATGGTGAAAATGATAATGATGATTATGATGTCGAGGACCCTTTGGGCCTTAAAGTTTCCTGACATTTGTCTTACAGGTAAGGAAAAACCCAAAAAAAAATCATCTAGGAAACTAGTCCTGATCTTGGATCGTCATAATACAGGGCTATTCAGAAAGAAGGAACAGACTTGATTTGTTTATTTCTTCCAAACTACAAAAAATAGAAACACGATTCCAACGTTCCTGGAAACAGAAAAGTTTGAATTTCTGATCACGACCGCATTAACTCTGTTGATTGTCATGTTGATTGTTTGTATTAAAATGGCGACACAACAGTCCGTTGGATTGGAAGAGGAGAAGCAGAAGATATACTTGATTACCGGTGGCCTCCCAGGTCACCCGATCTAACTCCGTGTGATTTTTATCTGTGGGGTTACGTAAAAGACCGTGTTTTTATCCCCCTATGCCTGACACTCTTAAAAATCTGCAACATCGAATTGTTGAAGCTGAGAATTCGTTAACTAGAGACCAGCTGATTCGTGTGTGGCAAAAAATGAGCCACCATTTTGATATTTGTCGTGTAACACATGGTGCTCATATTGAATGCATGAAATAGTGAAATTTGAACTTTTCTCTTTCCACGAACGTTGAAATTGAGTTTCTATTTTTTATAGTTTGGAAGAAATAAATGTTTGAAATCTGTTCCTTCTTTCTGAATAGTCCTGTAGTATCATATTATCTTAAATTAATATCATAATAATCCCATTGACATAATAATCCCATTGCGTTCAAATTACATTACTGTAATCTATATAGTTATTGAAAGCTATTAAAATGTCGTTGAACCGTCACCTTACAGTTGTAGACTGCAAGCTTTCAAGGCCGAAAATCATATTAGAAGATTTCGGGCTATAAGGTCATCGTCCATAACTGGTGTTTTTCCCAGACGTTTCTCCCTCGGCTACGGAGAGCATCTTCAGTGGCGAATTCTTTCTAGGTGATGTTCCTTCGTCGGAAGCTCAGCCTAGGGAGAAACGTCTAGGAAAAACACCCGTTATGGACCACGGCCTTATAGCCCGAATTCTTCTAGTCACTTTACAGTGTTCGGATTCACTTTTTCAAACGGTCGCTCCGAGAGACAGAGGTCGCCTAAGAAATGGATTCAAAAATATAAATCAAACAAATACTACGTATTTATCTGAGTGAATTGATTACATAGCATGAAATCATCCTACAATACTAGACGAGATAAAAGGTATGTAACATGTCTGGGTTCATAGCAAGGACAGGTAAAAACAATTTAGTGTAAATATTTGGCTACTAGAAGTTTATGTAGGTCTACTAACTGAACAATGAATGCATTTCAACTGCATGTGGCGTCCTTGACAGTGAAATACTGCGCCTTTTATCCTTGTACCTTTATTGTATCACGTGTCTAAATTACTTTAAATGACAAACGCTTATCTTAATAGACCATATACTTTGATATTACTCTGTATTATGTACATCATACGATACAACTGAAGTGATATTCCTCGAGAACCAAAAACTTGTATTCACATTTGAAAAAAAAAATTATCTCTCAGAAAAAATTTATACTCTAATATTTTATACAGTTAATTACATTCAACAAAGTTTTGTTATTTTATACATTCATATCTGGCCGTCTATATTCTCACTCAGAGCAAGGGTGCTAATTTAGTTAGGCATATTCCATACACATGTCAGGGAGTAACAATCAGTTAGCTCATCGCCTCATCTAGACATCTAGTATCTACTATAAGGAATTTGTTCTTACTTTACCGCTCAAGGTCATGTACTTCTCATTCCCAAAACTATTTGGAGGGGTTGTTTCTGTCAGTAGTCGTTCCATACGGCAACTGACACCACGTGCTTTCCGTCGTCGTTGCCGGTGCGAAATGTATTCCATTCTACAAGTCATTACAGTAACCATATTAGCCCAGAGCTGGTTTGACAGTTGAATGAAAGCCGATTAATTACAACACTGCGTTCTTTTATTACAATTTCGTTTGAATCTAGTATTGGAAATACCATATGAATCGAATATAAGAAAGTGCACTTAGTTTATTGTTGCATATAATGTGAGGACTTCACTGTTCAATGCAACTGCAAGCAGACATAGGACATGCAAGATATATTGCATACTACTTCAAACCGACCGAGTAAAAAACAGCAAAAGAAACATAACCTCTCCTAACATAACGATTCACGATATATAAATAATAATATATAACATAAAAGAAAAAAGAGAGTTCCTAACATCAATATTTCTAGAATCGTATTCATTATTCCATAAAATACCTAAGCGCCTGTTTCCTTTATCGTCTACACAAATGCTTCGTATATCAAATTTTACGGCATAATAATAATAATAATAATAATAATAATAATAATAATAATAATAATAACAATAATAATAATAACGATAATAACTTAGTTTTTTGAAACTATGGATAGAGATTTCAAATCTATTAATAACAACTTATCTAATTTTAATTTTCCCGCGCTGTAGCCGAGCGATTTAAGGCATGGTGATTTAGTGTAGAGCTACGGAACTTGCACTGGTTCGAGTCCCCATGGGGGAAGAAATTTTCTCTTAAAATGTCGGCCAGAATTGGACGGTGGCCACCCAACATCGCGAGAAATAAGGTTGAGAAATCCAACTATAACAGCTGGAGGACCTGACATGCTGACCACATTTCACTGGGTGGGTGATCGTCTACCTCTGTGGATGTGAGTACAGCAGCCGGCTGGTAGTTAAGCGCCTTATAGGTCTGTCGCGTCAATGAGTTTTCTGATCTTAATTATTCTACACGTAGGTCTATGGATAGTACACATATTAATAACAAAAGCGAAAGTTAATAAAATAATTATAATAATTAACAATACAATAATAATTGATTTTGTAAACTCATGTTTACCTATTTAAAACAATACAACTAATTCATTGACACTTTCGAACCCGCAGGTTCATGGGTAAATATTTTCTAATCAACCTCTGCATAATTAACTTGCCTCAAATAATGGATACGTTATTCTTCCGCCTCTTTCATAGCTGACTTACTGGACACTATCCTTCTGATTTTCCTACGAGTTTCCATGCCTCTCTTTCATTTACCATTTGCAACCTGCGTCCTCTCCATCGCAGTCTAAGAGACCAACTGTTCTTATTACATCTGGTTATCCATAAAGGTCACGTAGGTCACCGTTATATAGTCTTCTCCTTCACCTGTATATTCGTCTCTCTTTTCCAAAAACATAATATAATGACACATTATTACAGTCATTAAAAAGTCCTTACTATTCGTTAGTTATTTATCATCATCATCATCATCACTCCAGGGATTAGGCGATTGCCCGTTCCGACTTCATAATGCATCAGCCCCACGTCTTCCTCTTGCTTCATCATTTCTTGCTAACAATGGATATCTCTCCTTACTCATTCCATCCATGTGATCAATCCATTTCTGTCTGTAATTCGTGACTTTATCCAATAAAGGCTGTACTTTCAATTCTTCTCTTATATCCTCATTTCTTATTCTATCAAGTCTTGTACATCCTTTTACTTGTCGTAAGAACCTCATCTCCGCCGTCTGTATTCTATTCTTCTGTTTTTTCACTGGAGCCCAAGTTTCACATCCATACAATATTGTGGGAACCGCCATAACATTATACATTTTTATCTTGGTTTCTTTTCTAATTTTATTTTTGAATGTTCTCTGTATTGTTTCACACACCGTCTGAAATTTATTTATTTTGGAGTCAATATCTATTTCCACATTGTAGCCAACATCACAGCCCACAGTTATTTATCAAATACTAGAATGTTTATGAATTAATTAATTGTGATATTTCGTTATTACTTATAAAACACTACGAGGAAGTCTAGAACATATATTGTCAACTTTTCTCTGTATAAAGTAGTTATTTAAAATAGTTTTGCTATTGGATCTAAATGCACTTTTGATTTTATACGAAAATGTACTATTACTACCAATATTATTATTGTAATATTATTATTATAAATTACTTAAATTTAGGTTAGTATAATTGATTTTACTCTGTTATCTATAAGTAAAATCACATTAAATCGTAAACATACCAAAACAGAAATCTGCACTACAGTGATTATAAAGAAAAAGGCCAACTTTTATGTTTATACATGAATTTAGAAGCGTAATAAAGTAGAGATGATGGGGGGGGGGGGAAGAAAAGGCATGGGAATGGGGAAAGGAAGCGCAAGAGCCTAAAAAAGGAAACCATGTCTTTTGATTTACTTTTCATAACGGAAATATTAAAAAGCTCTCTTCTTCATTCCCTCCTTTTTTTCATTCTCTTTCTTTCTTCCTCTCTCATTTTTATGCATTTCTTAACATTTGTATTAATGTTTCGGACTCCTACACAGAAAGTGCTCTCCATTCCCCCTCCCATAGTAAACAAGTTGCTATGAAAATTATGTAGAAATGAGCATCTAATTCACTTTTTTTTTTCATTTTAAAATAATCAAGTATCTTTATATTCTGAGAAGCAAAATTACAGTAATTCTCTTTCTTTTTTACAATATTCTAAGTCATAATTTAAGACGGCAAATCTCATTTAGAAATCACCATTATTTAATGTTTTCATTTGTGCTTCCCCACTGTATAAGAAGTCAGTTATTTTTAAAATTACCTTTCTTGCAAAATGAACCAAATATATGTAATAGTTTAAAGTGCAGGAAACTTTATGTTACTGCACTTATTCAAATTGAGAATTTCCATACTGAAGAAAACCAAAATATTACATTTGAAACTACTTTATTTTAAGTACATCAGTCGATCCTGGTTACCATGCTCGCCTCTGGTTTCAGGATTTGCGGCTTCAAACACGGCCGCGGTCGATTCATTTTTCTGTAATAAAAATCCTGGGTATACATTCCTCCGGAAGGTACATACAACCGTGGGTCCGCGTTTATTTCTAAATTCGAACTTTTTTTTCGCAAATTTCTACAATTATTGATAACTCCAAATAAATGCATGTGTCTCCCGAAACGAAAAAAAAATGTTAAATCAATTTGTCTTTGTGATTCATTTAAAATGTACTTTACGTCAATATGAAAGGAAATATTATTATTTTTATTTCAATAAACTTATCCAAATAGGGACTGGCAAAAGTGGCAAAGCATATTTTTTCAATAAAGAAGGAAAACAATAAAGTATATATAAGTTATTATGGAAACAACATATCAAATTTATAATTATAAGATACTAGATAAAACTTGTAGTTGGAAGGATACAATTTGAATGAAGGGGAAAATCAAGTACAGAATTTAGATATAATTTTCCATAATGGGAAAGTGGATGTTTTGAATGTTTATCTGGAATGCCTTTATGTCACTAATTTCGATATTCTGGTTATAAACTTCAAACTTTTCATGATCTACTAAATGTATTTATTTTAAATTCTCAGGGGACATTTAACAAAATATTGTGCACAATTTTACACAGGAATATTTACGGTATCTTGTTGCTTATTATTCTTGGAATATACGGATAAAATTATGTTGCAAAATACAGCAAGGAACATATTCCTTAAAAAATAAATCACAATTGGGCCTATAAGAAATTTCTCTGTTGAATTTCACTCATGCTTTTATAAATTAGTAATAAGAATGTGCCATCAAGATTATGAGAAACCTTGCACTTACAAGCAGTATTTTAGCAAGAGGTCATATGGGTTTTCATAAAAAAATGAAAATACATGTCTACAAAAATATTTCATATCCATCAATAGTATAAATTATAACTTAATAAAAACTTTTATTTGGTGGAGGTAAAAAAACAATGAATAATAATTAACACATATCGACAAGAATTTTAAGAAGGGATAAGTCAGAAACAGCATAATAAGGGATATTATGCAAGTTGACAAAAAAATAGGCCTATTAGGAAAAATAGAAGAAAAGCGTTTGAAATGGTATGGACACCTCATAAGAATGGAAGAAGAGACAATACCAAAGAAGATCTTTAACTGGAAAGCTAATGGAAGAAGTGGAAGAGGCAAACCTAGAACGATGGCTGGATGGATGGAGTGAAGAGAAGAATGGAAGCTAGAGATTTGAGGGAAGAAGATGCTTTAGATAGGAACCTCTGGTGACATAACTTTGGGTTGAAGAAGAAACACTGTATTGTGGATTATTCCTAACTAAAAAAATAATAATTGTTATTTCATTTAATTTTATTTCAAGCTTCCTAAATATTTATATTATTTCAATAAACTATTTACGGGCGCATTGACATCTAAGATCATATGTCTAGAATATTTGGTTTATATTCAGTGAATTCATGCTGTGAATGTCTATTGCTTTTGGCATATGTATTGTGCAGAAGATCACTGATTTTATTTTAATGCTGTAAAATGATGACTACGTTAAAATTAGTACTGGTAATGATACTCCAACCCAGCATTTTCGCCTTGACGTCTCAGGAAACGATGAAAAAAAAAACTACAAGTTGGTCAGCACTATTGTTGAAGTCGAAACACCGAAAACGAGTCTTGGCTGTTACCGCCTAAGCAAAATCGTTAGTTACGTATGGTATTAATACTGAATTTAGTAACAACAGGCAATTACTGCTGGCAGTAATAAGGAAATATTAGCTAATAACAATAATAGGCCTACTACTACAAACGTAATAGCATTACAAGTTCTAAAGATCTGGTTAGATCTAGTTTTACTTATGATTAGAGCTATGAACATTTCAGAACTGTTAACAGAACCTGTATAGACAAGAATACTCACCATAAAAACATTGTATTCTAATTATACTACAATTTATAGTATTATTATTATTATTATTAGTATTACTATTATTATTATTATTTCCTGGACTATCAATATCGTGTATAAAAACTAATTTAGACGCTGATCTTCGTTAACAGTGTGGTTTCCGTAAGAAGGAAGTTGCTTTGATAAACTTTTTGCTGTGTGTGAATTTATGTAAAAATATTACGCTTTAGAAAGTAAAAACAAATTGGTAAAAGTAGTCGAAACCCTTAATCCGAAAGTTTCTTGGTAATTTTGGTTTTAACTAGTAAATTCAAAGTGGTACGTTTGGAATCATTAATCTTCTATTTGTGATTGGTCCAATTACCTCTTTTTTATATTCATCTTCTCCCTTTCCAGCCCATCTCTTTGCGCAATAATAAGAGCTTTTCCCTTGCTTCCCAATTGGTTGATGAATCTTCAAACGCCCATGTCATTAAGGATTTCCTTCGATATTCCTTACATTTTTATCTTTTTTCTAGAAGTTTTTTCTTTACTTTCCAATTCGCGAAGTGGTGGAAGGCATGGCGTAGAGGCGGGGTTGAGGGTGGGGGAGGAAATAAAAAGCAGTTAATGGTGAAACGGAAAAAAAGTGGAGAGATGTCTGAGAAAACGAAACTAGGGGAGTTTACAAATATGGAAAGAAGCTACTAATGCAACTAAAAATAAAATCTTTTGCTTTTAAAAGCAAGGTTTGTTTAATATCATATACAAATATAAGCAGTTGCTATACAATGTGAAGCCTATACCTTCCAGTTAAATATAAAAATATTTTTAGTCCTACATACTGTACTATGAAATTTCGACTAAGATTTGTGTTGAAAATGTTTTATGCTAGAAATGTATGTAAAACTGTATTTTAAGATAATAAAGTAAAAGTAAAGTGATCCCACAACAGGCCCGGAGGCCCTTGGGGTAGTAGGAGGTTAAGGCTCCCACTTTTTCTAGACAATCGGCACTTTATGTCAGCCGGGTTGTCAGCCCTGCGTGACGGCCGCCTTTACCCCCAGAACAAGCGTCCGGTACTCATTTCCGTTAGAGGCTGAGTCGACCCCAGGGCCATGGTGCCGCCAGAGGGTTTGGGTCAGTTTAAAAATCCTGAACCCAACGGGACTTGAACCCTCGACCCTCCGGCTTGTAGCTCAGTGCCTTAACCACTACGCTACGGCGTGCCCCCATTTTAAGATAATAAATATCATATTCTGATCTCAATTCAATGCAAATTGATTAGGGCCTATTTACGATATAAACATATATTACCGTTATTTTACTTCCCAAAATGATGACAAGGAGTCATCCTGTAATCAGGATTATGTATGTGCTTTACTTTATTTTAAAGTTCTAGTCCTCGTTATTCATAATAATACAGTAATAAGACAATTACATGCAGGAGTGTTAAAAACCTAGCCTATACAACATTTGTCTCCAACACTTACTTTTTCATTAAATAAATTCAATATAATATTTTTATTAAAATTATTAATAGTCTATTATTGTTAACTATCTGACTGTATCTATCAACCCGGAGGTTCATGTTTATGCGGACGTAAGTTCTCCATACTTTCCTTCCTTTGACCTTGTTTCCAACAATTCCCTGTGTAATTCCTCAAATCATGGTTACTGTAATTCTTCCACTTCATAATTGTCTTACATTCTGGGCGCTTTTTCTCTGTTTTTCCTACTAGAAGTTTCCACCCCTCTTTTATTTCCCATTCATTTCACATGTCCTGCCCATCGCAGTTTAGGACATTTAACTGTTCTTATTACATCTGGTTTCCCATAAATATCATGTAGCTTACTACTATTAGTTTTCTCCACTCACATATTTGTTCGTTTCCTTATTATTATTCTATCTATCTATCTTTCTTCGGGCTTTTACAGCTGCTGCCGTATTCCCGTGCCAAACCTCCAAAGCCTACGGTCTTGGGCATCTTCGATGCTTAGCCCTCTATCTTGCATTACTGTCTTCATGTTTTCCTTCCATGTTAACTTTGGTCTCCCTCTTTTGTTCTTTCTGTTCGGATGCCATTCATATAGTTGCTTCGGCCATCGCTCATTTTCCATTCTTAAAACATGTCCTAACCACTTTAATTCCTTCTCCTCAATTCTTTCAATTATGCTTTCTTCTGCTTCCATTATATTTCTAATTTTCTTATTTGTTATTTATTATTATTATTATTATTATTATTATTATTATTATTATTATTATTATTATTATTATTATCAGGAGAAGAAATGGAAAATATAAATTTCAACAATGAAGAAGAACTAAAACCTAGTATTGAATGCACTTATTTAGGAACAAAATTAGACCATTCAGGTGAAAACGCAGTGGAAATTAAAAATAGAATCGCACAAACAAAACAAACAATAAATGCTTTAAACTCTGTTTGGTGGAGCAAAAATATTACTTACTTACTTACTCACTGGCACTATCGAACCCGTAGGTTCATCGCCGCGCGGACATAAGCTCTCCATACATCCCTATCCTGAGCTAATGTTTTCCAATCATTCCCTGTATAATCTACTTCCCTCAAATCATAGTTAATGTAATTCTCCCACCTCATTCTTGGTCTACCAACTGGGTGTTTTCCCTCTGGCTTTCCTACAAGAAGCTTCCATGCAAGTCTTTCATTCCCCATACGTGCAACATGTCCTGCCCAACGCAGTCTACGAGACTTAACTGTTCTTATTATATCTGGCTTCCTATAAAGACCATGTAGTTCACTGTTATGTAGTCTTCTCCATTCACCTGTCTGTTCATCTCTCTTTGGTCCAAAAATGTTCCTAAGAACTTTATTCTCAAATACTCGTAATCTCATTCCCTCCCTTAAAGTAAGAGTCCATGTTTCGCACCCATATAATATAACTGGTAGAATAATAGTTTTATATATTTTCAGCTTAACGTTTTTTGAAAGGAGTTGGACATCAAGAGTCTCTGCAATGCATAATAACACGCATTTCCAGAATAGAGTCTATGTTTAATTTCTTTGTGCATCTCATTCCTATTTGTGATCATTGTTCCTAGGTATTTGAATTCAGCCACTTCCTCAAAATTTCCCTCATTTGTCAATAGCTGTCCATTTCCATTATATAATGTATTTCTACGTGTGACCATATATTTAGTTTTATTGATATTTACTTCCAGTCCTAAGTTCTTATTACAAAAAATATAAATATATCAAATCAAAATTCAGAGCATTTTAACATATGGTGCTGAAGTCTGGCAAATTCCTACCAGGGAAATGAAAATAATTTTAAGTACAGAAATGGATGTTTTAAGAAGATGAGCTGGAAAATCTAAAATGGATAAAATACGCAATAAAGAAATAAGGGAAATTATGGGTGTACAAGAGGAGCTGGACATCATAGACTTTATAGAAAAAACTATTACAGGCCATGTCAAAAGAGTGCCAGAGCAAAGATTGCCTAAAATTGTTATGGAATGTATCCCAATGGAAAGGGGGAAGAGAGGAAGACAAAAGAAACTTGGATAGAAGGGGTACAAGCGGCTATGAATATCAGAGGATTGGAGGAAGATCAATGGATGGACAGAGAGGAATGGCGTTTGGTTTCCGGAAGACGGCGGCAGCTACCATAATACCTGATGATTATGGTTATTATTATTGTCAATATTAATTTCAGTTTTCTTAACTAGATTTCCTAATTATATGGATTATCTAATTGGAAAAGAAACAGAATGAACCAACTCCAGTTTACATAATTAGCCTATTATTCTACAGAAATGTTCTATCTGTAACACGGTTGTATAACTTGTTACTCGGGTTTTTCTTTTTTTTCATTGCTCACTTATAGGCTGTATTACACATTAACAAACAAGTGAAATCTTAAATTTATCGAAGATATAATGTAATAAGTCTATTTTGTCAGCTTTCAAATAGAGTCAAAAAATATAATTTTATTTCACTTTCAGTTCTCGTAAAGTTACCAACCTGTTCATTTTTGGTAGAGTGTAACTATATGTTCTGCATTATTGCTCGTGAAATTAAAATGTGAGAAAACGTATTATTCCATATATGTGGTACATAAATTATGGAAAATTTACGTGGATTTCTTTTCCCGTGTATTTCAGTTCTGTTCTTGGAACTGTTGTAAAACATAAATTATGCGCTAATTTTTCTCTTAACTACACACAACAGACATGTGGCAAGGAGCAGTTTTACTCCCATTGTCTTCATATAATTTTTATCCACAATTCTAACATTTCTATGTCATTCACAAAGATCTTCACAATACTCAGAGATTATAAACATTATGAACAAAACATGAATGTTAGTTGTAGAAATGACTCTTAAGAACAAACAGGGAATCTGGTTCTAACCTTACTAAGTTATAATTAAAATATTGGAATTCAAGTTACTTAAGCAAGAGGTGTCATATGTGAGAAGCATGATTCTCCATTTTGAATATCCCGCGACTGTCCCTGCACGCACCGCCATACTCGCTACTGGGATGGGGGAACAAGCAGCATCCATTGCTGGGCTGGTCCAGAGTTCGAACTCCGGTTAGAGTCAGCCATTATTGTTTTGCGGTTTGTCGCAACCACCCAGATTCGCAACCCCCTTCACTAACCACGCCTCCTAAAGCACATCCAACCCCCACATAACCCACCCCCTATCAAAGTTAGCAAAAAAATATATTGAGGGGGCAATGACATTTGAAGGGAGGCTTGAAGGGGGTTCTATATAGATTGGGGGAAAGGATGAATGCGTCATCATTATTGACTAGATCAATAATGGTCATCTCTTAGTATAGTCATCATTTCATAATTATTAGTATTTCGCCATTGTTGGAAATGATAAATATTATTGTTTGATACTAATCCGATTGCATCATTCAAAACCAGAAGACCAATCTGAAAAAAAAAATTATCGACAATGATTTGCTCTGTTTATACGGATAAACAATCTGAGTACTAAAACATTGTGCCCCATGTATCGATTAAAATTTATATAATGCTATTCATTGGTTTTTTTTTAATTTTTTTGTACACGGAATTATTTCCCATGAACTATTTTCCAACCGTGTATGACAATTTTTACTTTTCGCAAATACAGTCGTAACTCATAAAAACTGCTAAAATTATAAAACAAATGCGTACATCAAATTTTCTAAATATAACAACATTATATTTAACAAACCATCGCGAATATATTTTAATCTTCAACATTATTTCAAAGAATCGTTTCGTTGAGCATTCAATAACATAGCAATGAATTAGAAAACAATGAATATTTTTCATTATGCTCTGAAATAATTAGATACTGGTAACGTTTTAACAAGCCAGCAAAGTTGCGCTGGGTGGACGATGTTATCAGGCTGGTAGAGGACAATCATACAAAAAAAAAATTGCCTATCTTAAATTTGAGCATAGTAGAAGGTGGGGAGACCAAGATTGAGATGGGTGGATGTAGTAGAAGAAGATCTTAAAGAATGGAGAAGAAGTGCTTTGGGAAGAGACTAATGGAAAAAAAAACTTGGCAGAAGCCAGGGTCCAAAATGATTCGTAGTGCATTACTATCAGTCCTATATCATCATTATCATTATCATCATCATCATCATCATCATCATTATCATTATCATTAGCATTATCATCATCATCATCATTATCATCATTATTATTATCATTATTATTAAAGAAACATAAATGCTTCTGTGGTTTAGGGTTTATGTTCCGACGGTCCCGAGTTCAATCCCGATCGAGGTCGATAGATTTTTTTTTATTTCGAAAAATCCAAGGGATAAGTGCTTCAGCAGAGATATTAAGCCGCGGGTCCAGAATCTGAAGATTTTTCAGTTAGAGTCCCTGAGAAAAATTTAATCAGCCAAGTAATACCTTAGTTATGCCTACCAGGTGTCTCTTTGAGGCGATGGGGTAACCACTTGTCATACTCCATGATGTATATAAGGAAATAAGCTTAAGTAAATTAGCTTGGTTAATTAACTCCCGCAAGGGAGCACCATTGATTGGGTATAGACAGACATGCAGACTTTTGTGTGTGTGTGTGTGTGTGTGTGTGCGTGCGCTCTAGCGGCGGCAAATTTTCGCTACCAAACTTGGCATATAACAGTCAATTATAAAAGGTAATATCAAGTTCGTCCATCCGAGACAGAATAACAATAGTACGACATCCCAACCCTTCGCCCTGCGAGGAGGTCTACTCAGCCAGCTATTGCAGAGACCATCGATTATGCATCTAAAATTGTCCAACCCTCATTCGGAAACTTGCATTTCACTATTAACTTTGCCACAAAAAGGGGGGGGGCATAACGCAAACTTAAAAAAAAAAAAAAAAAAAAAAAGGAGAATAGGGATATGATGAAACATTAAAACATTTACGTACCGGTATTTCTGTAACAATTCACTTAACATAATTTTTAAGTCACATACTTTAAGGCAATAGGCTTGTTAGGACGCAATTTAGCTTATATTCTGCATTCATAGGGGCACTACGTACCGTAACGCAGTTGGTTAAGATAATAAGCTATAAGCCGGAAAGTCGTGGGTTCGATCCCCGGAGGGGTCAGGATTTTAAAACTGCTCTGAACCTTCTGGCGGTACCATGGCCCTGGGTTAGACTCAGCCTCTAATGGAAATGAGTTCAAGATTATGTTGGAGGGATATATATTTAACCTTTCTACTATTATTATTATTATTATTATTATTATTATTATTATTATTATTATTGTTTTTATTATTATTATTATTATCACCATTATTATTAACCCCTTAATAGGCAATGTATCCTATAATAAACATTGGTTTAATTAAATTTCATGGTAAAATTCATTTGAGGAGTTATTCGGAGAATATAAAATTTTCATAAGTAATGCCACGAGTGATTTCTAAATTATCGATAAATTCACGACTCACGAAGTGAGGAGTGAATTTAT
Organism: Diploptera punctata; assembly: GCA_030220185.1. NCBI lineage: Eukaryota > Metazoa > Arthropoda > Insecta > Blattodea > Blaberidae > Diploptera > Diploptera punctata. The sequence goes on along the minus strand of JASPKZ010005682.1, from coordinate 1,123,197 downwards.
CTAGAGAATTTGGAAATCAAGAGTGGCATTTGTTAGGACTATTTAACGAATAAAATTAAGCTGTTTACTCACAAATCATTATATAGTTATTTTAAAATTGTTATATATTTAATGTAAACGGCTGTGTTTGAAAACAAATGAGAAACGATTGGTACGCTTCATTTGTTCATCACTGCAACCAGATCATATTATTTATTGCCAAATGATCGCAATATTGTAAGAATGCATCCTATTCGAGAAATTTATAACCAATATTATAGGTATTAATTAATTTCTGAAGTATTTAAATTTGTCAATTATATTTTTCTGCAACGTTATTTCCTGGGAAATAATTCGTTTAAGAAAGTGCAAACAGTGATTTTTTTGTGGTATAATTAATTGCTACATATGTTTTTATATTATCTCTCGCAACCACAATAAGGTTACATTCGTGCACTATATATACAATCTGGTAGCCACATGTATTCACTGCAAAGTAATGCTATGACCCATTCAGAATGTTAAAAAGGAGGAGCTTGATTTTAAATTGATAAAATTAAACTGATAAAATCGAGATGAAAAACAACTGTGATTGGTTGTAAATAAAAAATCATTGAAATGTGATTAGTCATTGACTCCCATTTGGGGCATGAGTTAAATAGTCAATATAAAATTATAAAATTGTACCCTGTTTTGCAGTCTCCTGAACTGTTATAATAATTAAAACATTGTAGTCTCTTCGGGACCAGTACAATCCTCAGCAGAAGGTTTCTCGCTACTATCCAGCTATTGAAAAGTACAATTTTATACTGGATGGTAGTTGGACAGTAGCGAACAACCTTCGACTGAGGATTGGACTGGTCCCGAAGAGATTACATTGTTTTAATTATTCTAACAGTTGAGGAGACTGCAAAAAAAAAAATGTTATAAGAACAGTCAAGTTTCGTAGACTGCGATGGACAAAGCATGTGACACGAATGGGGAATGAAAGGGGTGCATGAAAGCTTCTTGTAGGAAAACCAAAGTGAAAACGCCTAGTTGGTAGACCAAGAATGAGGTGGGAGAATAACATTAACCATGATTTGAGGGAAGTAGTTTATACAGGGGATGATTGGAAAACATTAGCTCAGGATAGGGATGTATGGAGAGATTATGTCCGCTCGGCCATGAAGCTGCTGGTTCGACACTGCCAGTGAGTTAGTTATATTACGATTTTTATATTAATTTGTTTAATCTATTTAATAAAACAATAGAGAAACAAATGAGTTGAAAGTACCTTAGTGTTGAATTACACAATATATATTAATAACTAAATATTACACATGTTTTTGTTTTCATTTCGATCCGACACATTTAAATAACTGTGTGCGAGAAATTAATGTTTTGCTAATTGAAGAATTAATACATATTCAATTGTTTACTTACATTTAATTTTTAATTTAATGGAGTCATGAATTACTATGGATGAATTACATAGAGAGCAAATTTACTTCTTATATATATTTATTTAACAATATTGCAACGGCAATATTAATAATGCAATCACAAAAATTAATATAATAAAATAATAATAATAATAATAATAATAATAATAATAATAATAATAATAATAATAATAATCAATAATTTAACTTGAACTTAAGGGAAGAGAAACTCTTGCATTTTTAATACAAGTTGAGTTATAGAAATCTTAAAATCTCACTTCAACCAAAAAATTAACGATATGGAAATAATTTGCAATGCATATTAAAAGATATTACCATCATTTCATCAAGTTTTTTATATCTTATAGAGTAATTTCTTCTGCGGCTCCCGATTCTCAAATGTCTTCATTTTGTTTTTAGTAACAATGTCACATACACATTTCATCCCTCTGAGTTTAAAACTGGCATTAACTGCATACTTTCTGGTTTTGTATATTATTTAACGATTTTTATTTAATCTTTTTGTTCGAGTGAAACGACGCGTTAGGAAAACATTGCAGTTACCGTATTAGCATTGTGCCCGTTATTTTACGACCAGGAGGGTGAAGTTTTGAAATGGATATTTGCACGCAAGAAGAGGGACAATTTTTACTCACCAAATCCTTTTCCAGTATATTATGTGCTAATGATTCAGTTCATTTTATATTTCGCAATCAGTCATTATTTAAATTTTATTAGACCTATTATTATTCAAATTCTTCAAAATGGAGATTTCAAAGACTGCAGAGGTCATTGTTGTGAACCGTAAAAAGTAACAGTACTCAATTCTACGTACGAATAAAACAATTGCTCCTACATGCTTCTACGGTAATCTAAAATGTCTGTCTGTACTTGTATTCTTGGGGCAAGGATGCTCCTTTTTGGAGTTTAATTAACCAAGCTATTCTAGTCACGCATCTTTCCCTACGGATGTCAACGATTGACAAGTGTTTAGCTCATCGCCACAAAAAGACATCTAGTAGGTATTTATTGTTCGTCTGGTTTAACTTTGCAAGAACTTTGTAGAAAGAGACAGCTGTGCTCCTTCCCTCACTCGCACTAGTGCTGTCGGGGTTTCTTCACGAGAAGTTAATAGGGTAAGGGGGGGAGAGGAAAACTGACAACAGAGTGGATTCTTTCTTTTGTTACTGGGCGAAAGCGGTCAAGGATCTACCCTTATATCTCCATCTCTGTCTGTGCCAAGTTAAGCCAGATATACTAGAATGTATTACTTGGATGGGAAAGGGCGGTTACATTTTGCTTGGAGACTTTAATTGTTAGGCATACATTTCTTTTAAGAGAATGACTATTTTTAGACTTGAAATGCACAGTTTATAATTGCTCTCGCAGGACTTGCGCCTTGGATGTTTCCATCCTATAAAAATCCATCTACCCCGGCCTAGTTTTAACCCGGCACCCACGGGTCCAGAGGCAATGAATTTAATTCCTACTGAACTGCTTTCATCCGTCCTCTCCAACATACGAACATGAAATCAATTGACTGGCCTAAATCGAATAAAAAGTCATATCGTCATTTGGAATTAATAATTTTTCTTTCTAATACTACCTGGTCTGGATTTCTCCCCTGGCATTTGCGGAATTATAATTCATTTCTTAGGTTGAGGCACCTGGGAGGCGGAGTTACTTTACCTCGATGATATTCTATTCTACAGTAATTCTGCCCGAGGGCAGGTCTTTCACTGCAATGATAGCATTTTCATGCTATGCTTTGCAGCTTTACTAAGGAATTATAGGTGTGGTAGCTTACCGTTGCTTTCCGCACCGGTGAGGGATGATGATGATAATGATAAGGATGATAATAATAATAATAATAATAATAATAATAATAATAATAATAATAATAATAATAATACTTTATTTATTCTGGCAGAGTTAAGGCCATAAGGCCCTCTCTTCCACTCAACCAGCACAAATACAAATAAATATTCGACAAATATAGATATACACTATACTAATTATAAACAGTTAAAGATACAATAAATGTAGCAATGTAAATGTCATGTACAAACAACATTTTATAGGGTAATAACAATAATGATACGATAATAATAATAATAATAATAATAATAATAATAATAATAATATAAATATGATACATTATACGGGAAACACCAATTAATATATATATATATATATATATATATATATATATATATATATATTACACTGGATAATAATGAAGTCGAGTTTAGAGCAAATATAAATTTAGATTTATGATGTCCGGATGATTTTCGGGGACCGTTGGGCACTAAGCTTACTGAAATTTGTCTTACAGGCGAGGAAAAACCCCGAAAAAACCTCACCCAGGAGGCTGTCCCGACCGAGAATCGAACCCATGCCAGCTGCGTGACAAGGCAGCACGCTACATCAAGAACCCAGCGGTGGACTGATGATGATAAATGATAATGAAGCGTCAGGAGAGTTCTTAACCTAAATTTAAACGAAATACCAGATCATGCGCAACCTTACAAAAAAATCCAATAGTTTAACCGAGAATCGAACCCAGGAAGTCATGAACTGTAGTCAGAAAAGCTGACCACTAGCCCATGAGGCTGGTCAAAATGATAATTTAAAATACACACTAAACATTTCTTCGTAGAAAATGCCATCGTACAATCACTAACTTGAACAAAAAACCACCACGAATGCTTTTATAAAAAAAATGTGATAGCCTACCTATGGTTTAATGAAAGAACGTTCGCATGTGAATACAAAACCAACATATGAAAAACACACACATACATAGGTGCAACATGAAGGGATGCCCTCATTAATGATTCCTAACTAATTAAATTTCCTACGGAGTTTTTAAGAAAAAATTGTTATTGACGGAGATCGGGGGAGGGGTTTCAGCCAGCACGTTTGAATTGCATGGCACACAATTTGCATTTCCAAGTGCAGTTACCAGCATGCAATAATAAATGCAATATACATTTCTAGCTGCATCGACCAATGCATGCAATCACCCCCCTTTTCACTACGCTTCTGTACCCTTCTCTCCCACCCCCTTCATTATGTCATCAACTTATCCACCAATAGGACAACCGGAATCATTTCTATTATACATATCTGAACACATATACATGTATTATATTGCCCTAGAAATAGGCGCCCAAACATTTCCAATGTTCATCAATTGAATAATTAGTATAGAATATTTTCACTTTTGTTTGTATGAACATTCATGTATGTATGTGTGTGTGTGTGTGTGTGTGTGTGTGAGAGAGAGAGAGAGAGAGAGAGAGAGAGAGAGAGAGAGAGAGAGAGAGAGAGAGAGAGAGAGAGAGAGTGTGTCAGTGTCTGAGTGTGTGTTATTGTACGGTGATTAATCTCTGACGTCACCATCACCAAAACCGCCACTGCAAGCATCATCATGTCATCATCATTGAAAATCAATAGTAGCCATACGTTTGGAACATGTTCACGATTGTCACTTTTGATTAAAATTAACACAACGATAGCAAAATATTGTAATTAGTTTCTATGCAATACTAGTTTTTTGGAGTAACTTTTTTTTTTCTGTTTTGGAATTTACGGTAATAAAAAAGTCAGGTACACTCCGGTGGGAAGTTGTTCTCCAAAAGTCCCTACTCTCTCAACATCGGAATAAATATAGAACACACTCAATTCATACTGAATTTCCACATAGCTTAAGTAGAATTCCGAGACAAGATCAATCATAACATTTTATTAAAATATGTCTCGAATTGTTATAGAATAAGAAACTATCGTCGGTAACAACGAGGCGAGAACACGCATTTGACCTATTAGACTAGAAGAAATTAATGCCCTTACATCTTACATTTTGTATACATATTTTCTCTTTCTTTTAAAGCATCCGTTTAAACCTAGTTTGGATAGAAGAAATCCAGATATATTTAGATACCGGTGCCGCCAGATAGCTGAAAGCATAACTGATGTCAGAGCCGAAAGGCGTGCTCTCTCTTTCTGTCTGTCTCAGTCCCTTTATCATAGGTTCTAATAACCAAACTAAAAGTATCGGTCGCTTATCTTAGACTCTACACTACTTCACCACAAACAGCTTGTCACAAAAGAACCAACTTTTCTTTTAGCTAGAGTGGGGAATAAAAAAGGGTATATAAGAAACAAGAATTGGCGCTACGGCCCTCGGTCTACCAGCCGCTGCTGGCCTCACATCCACAAGTGTTGATCACAGAGATGGGCTATAATCAAGCCAGTGTAGAGGTGAAATGTGATAAGTATGTCGGTCCCCCAGTCGTTATAACTGGTTTTCTCAACCTGGAATAGCTACTTATTGTAACTACCCAAATTCCTCACGTATCTGGGAGAGCATAGGTCCCATGATGACCGAAATCCTATGCGAAATTTCTTGTACCATAGGGACTCTAAGCAGCGCCAGTCCCCTAGTTCTGCACCGATACTTCACGTCTTAAACCGCTCGGCCACGTCACCGGACTACATACAGGAAAACCAGAAGGAAAAGGTCCAGTAGATAGACCAAGAATGACATAGGAAAATAATATTAACTATGATTTCAGGGAAGTGAATTATGCAGGGAATTATTAGAAAACATTAGCTCAGGCTAGGAATGTGTGGAGAGTATATCTCTGCTCGGCCATGAACCACCGTATTCGATAGTGACAATTACTTTATTATTATTATTATTATTATTATTATTATTATTATTATTATTATTATTATTATTATAATTATTATTATTAAAATTTCTTGCCAATTCATTTTTCATTCCTCCGTTTTCAAGGGATGACATAACTTCCTCACGACCTTTCGTCAATTGTCAAGCAAGATCTTGTCCATCATTTTTGTCCAGCTGTCTTCTTAACATGACTTCATCCACCTGCTATAATTGCATCTTGTTAGTTTTTTATTTATTCATTTTGGTATTCTTACAGTTTACTAGCCTGGGGTTTTTCTGGTTTATCTCTGTCGTCAAAGGTAATAATGATGAGTTGATATGATCCTCTTCACAGTATCGTTAAATAAAATGAGCGAACTTCAGAAAACACATGACAAGCACAACAATAGAAACGAACAGCTGACGAAATACCATAGCGTCTATAAATAATAATTTAACATTAATTAAAATTCTACATAAAATTCACTTCGTCTTCAGCCCTGAATTACAATTAAGTGGAATTAACTAACTCACAGGAACTATCGAAAGCGTATTTTAATGGCTGCGCGGTCATGAGCTCTCCTTACATCCCTATTCCGAACTAATGTTTTCCAATCATCTCCTGTATAATCTAATTCTTTCAAATCATGGTTAAAGTTATTCTCCCACCTCATTCTTAGTCTACCACTGAACTCCTTCCCTCTGGTTTTACTACAAGAAATTTCCATACCCCTCTTTCATTTCCAATTCTTGCCACATGACCTGCCAATCGCAGTCTACGAGACTTAACTGTTCTTATTATATCTGGTTTCCTATAAGATAATGTAGCTCACTTTTATGCAATGTATTCCATTCGTCTGTCTGTTCATCTCTCTTTGGTCCAAAATGTTTCCTAACAGTTTTATTCTCAAATACTCGTAATCTTTTCTATACTCTTAAAGTAAGAGTCAATATTTCACATCCGTATAATATAACAGGGAGAATAACTATTTTATATATTTTTTGAGAAAAGTTCGGTTATTATATATATATATATATATATATATATTATATATATTATTGCGTTTAATGAATTTATGAGTGCAAAATTATACTTCAAAATAGTTTTCGTTTTAAGAACGTCAAAATTTGGGAAAATCTAAGGAGCTCTGGCACGAGACCGTAACGAACCCACTATGGTCTAATAATTGTAGAATGATGATGATGATGATGATGATGACGAGAAAAATAATTTAGATACCGGTACAAACTGTATTATGATTAAGTGATTATAATTTATGATACAGTATATTTAAATTACGATTTTACAATTATTTATACAGAAATGAAAGTAATACAGGGTGTTCGGAAGTTCCCATTACAAACATCTGGAGCTTGTATAGGAGACTGGGTAGATAACGTTTTGAATATGAACCTTTGGCAGGAAATGTACCGTTTTAGTGCTGCGGATACAAGTTCGCAATAAGTGTTTAAATCTCCCGCGTCTGCCGGAGATGAATCGATGGTAATTTTATAGTTTATGATTCAATTAATTATATTTACACAACCCAACATTCACTGACTTCGTGACAATGTCCAATAAGTAGACCTACAATAATGAAAAATATAAAGAGGGTTAATCAACTTAAGGGTATTATTTGAAAGAAACTTCACTTTGACTCTGTAATAATAATAATAATAATAATAATAATAATAATAATAATAATAATAATAATAATAATAATAATAATAATAATAATGATAATAATTGTTTTTATGTGAATTAACCAAATTTCTCTGTTGTACTTAACATTCTGTACAATGTTATCGACTACTACAACGGTTCGATGTGGCGACCACCAAGTCGTTGCATACATTACACCTGCGAAAAATGTTCTGGCACACTCACTCCATCTTATTCTTATAGTGACAAAGTGAAGTTCCTTTATTTTTGCCTTATATTGATAATTGTCACGAAATCAGTGAACGTTGGGTTATGTAAATGTAATTAATTGAGTCATAAATCATTATATTACTATTGATTTATCTCCGGCAAAAGTGGGAAATTCAAACGTCTAATATACACTTACTGTAGCTGAGGAAGAAAACGATACTTTTACGGGCAAAGGCTCCTACACAAAATGTTATCTATATAATCCCTCTACTTACTTACTCACTGGCACTATCTAACCCGTAGGTTCATGGCCGCGCGGACATAAGCTCTCCATACATCCCTATCCTGAGCTAATGCTTTCCAATCATTCCCTGTATAATCTACTTCCCTCAAATCATAGTTAATGTTATTCTCCCACCTCATTCTTGGTCTACCAACTGGGCGTTTTCCCTCTGGCTTTCCTACAAGAAGCTTCCATGCAAGTCTTTCATTCCCCATACGTGCAACATGTCCTGCCCATCGCAGTCTACGAGACTTAACTGTTCTTATTATACCTGGCTCCCTATAAAGATCATGTAGTTCATTGTTATGTAGTCTTCTCCATTCACCTGTCTGTTCATCTCTCTTTGGTCCAAAACTTTTCCTAAGCACTTTATTCTCGAATACTTGTAATCTCATTTCCTTCCTTAAAGTAAGAGTCCATGTTTCGCACCCATATAATATAACTGGTAGAATAATAGTTTTATATATTTTCTGTTTAACGTTTTTTGAAAGGAGTTGGGACATAAAAAGTCTCTGCAATGGATAATAGCATGCATTTCCAGAATTGAGTCTATGTTTAATTTCTTTGTGCATCTCATTCCTATTTGTGATTATTGTTCCTAGGTATTTGAATTCAGCCACTTCCTCAAAGTTTCCCTATAATCCCTCTACTAGCCCTAGAAATATGTAAAGGAAATTCCCGAACTTTCTGTATGTGAGCATTGGTCACAATTATGTACATTAAGATAAAGACCAATAAAATTCTTTACAAAGTGATAAAACATTAACCATATATTGTGTCATATAAGATAGAAGGTTAAGAGTTTGACGTAAATTGTAATTTATTGTGGATTATTAAAGTACAGTATAATATTGCGGTGTTGAGAATGCCCTTTGTCAACATTGAACTTTCGTTTCATCATAAACTACATCATCATATGACAGGGGAGCCACCTAGAACACAGGAAATGAATTAAAACTAGTTGACACCAGACTTCTAAGGGGAAGAGTTGAAGAAGAAGAAATAAAAGACAAATATAAGAATGGAAAGTAGAAAAAAAGAGTATGTCATAGAGATGAAAAAAGGTGAGAGATGAAAGTACACAGGGTATGAAAGTAAAAGGGGGTAAAGGGAGGTAGCGATTTGCATCTTGTTAAAAGGATAATTAAAATATCTTGGAAAGAAGAAAAGAGGGCGACAAAAAAAAAGTTGAAACTGACGCCTTATGTCTAGCTGTCAGACTTTTATAAAAAGAAAAATAAAGAAGTTCTCTGGAAATCTTCACTTCAATGAGTGTACTTGACGGGTTCTGTCTACTCGGCCAATTCCCATATTAAAAAATATTTTAAATGCGAAAGAGGGAACATTTTTCATAAATTTAATAGAATTTTATTACTTTCAATAGTAGTATTAAGACACGATCCCGGACACGAGAGTATACGAAAGTAACGAAGAAGTAATTTACTTCTATCACATGTAGCCATACTTAAAAAAAATGTCATAAATGATTTGGTCAGTCATATATATATAATTAATATAGTTACGATTATTAACTTATTCAGTTATATTCAAATAAAATGTATCTACCTACAGTAGGATTCTTCTGAGAATGGCTTGAGTTTCGTAGAAAATTGACTAGGCGAAAAAACAAATATGAGATGAGGCTATATTTCTCATTCAGTCTCTTAATATTATTTATCCTCTCCCAATTATTTATCCTCTGGTTTCCAGTATCTATCCTCCAACCATAACTTAAACACAAGATCACAACATAATATCTTGCTTAATATACCGCAACATAGGACATCACATCACTCAATGTCATATACTATCTCCACTTCTCGCAACTGGAATTCCCTACCACAAGAAATAAGGGGCTGCCGGACACTGCCATATTTTAGAAGAAATCTAAATTTATATTTGCTCTAACCTCGACTTTATCATTATGCAATGTAAGGTACATATATTAATTGGTGTTTCTCGTATAATTTATCATATTAAACTATTATTATTATTATTATTATTATTATTGCTATTATTATTATTATTATTATTATTATTATTATTATTATTAATATAATATCTATACATTTCACAGTTTCCTAAGCAGGATTAAAAAAATAGAGTTGTTCAGGGAATGTTAAATGTTAATGCTTGGCTAATTTATGTCAAAGGGGTTTTAATACTTAATATTATTATATTCGTAGGTCTATGGACAACTTCTAAAGTTTATAGAAATCATGGAAAGTGTCACTATGAAGTCAAGACTAGTAAATATGTATATACCAGTATATTACCACATGGGACAAATGTGCATTAACTAATCTAATTTAGTGATGCTTATTTCCCTACAGATGTCAGCGAGTAACATATGAATAACACATCGTTCCAAATAGACATCCAGTAGAAAACGAAGGCTTTATTTGGGTGGGAAAGGCTCCAATTTAGGCTTCAGGTTCTTTCATGAGCTTGAAAATCTTCAGACTCGGGAGCTATGGCGTAAAGTTCTTCCCGGAGGACTAGTCTCTTGGCTTTTCTATTCTAAAAAAAAAATAATCGACCCCGGCCAGGATTGAACCCGCGACCCTTGGGACCAGAGGCAAGGAACTTAACACTTAGATCACCAAGGCCGTTACACTATGAGGTAAACATCAATAAAATAAAATTTTGATCGGATGATTTATACATCATCTCATAAAATAGGATCCTACTTATGAAATGATTTTGATGAAAAGATTATATTAACCAAATAAATTCAAGAAACATAATTTAGTTGGGCCCTATGCAACTCTACAATCATACTCAAACAGAATACTGTAGAATTTTATAAAATTATAACCTCAGGAACAACATCATGTGTCCCATATCCAGACGACGAGATGCATTTTTCAATGTTTTTTTGTGTGTTTGAAAAAGCCAGAAATCCCAGAATCAAAGGTAGAAAATCCTAGTTAGTTAAATATGAAACTATATAGGCTATTCCGGAAATAGGTCTAGAGATCTCTAAAGTTATAAATTACATTAATTTGTTAAAACTCAATGACTAAAAATTATACTAAAAATGTTCTAATACTTTAAAAATGAAGTAATAGGCTACAAGTTTTTCTACTAAAGAAATGACAATATATATACATATAAAAGTCCAAAAACAGAAATTTAAAAATATTCTTAAAACATATTCATTGAGAATCTATGTACCATTCATTATGTTTGAAATAATTACAGTCAGCACGTGACAAATGTTATTTTATTTTAAAAAATGCTTCATCTCTTGAGGTCAGAAGTTTTAGCCGTGTCTTCATAATAGCATAATACAACCATCAGATTTTAGAATTATTCTTCAAAGAATGAAAATTATTCATTATATGAACACATAGGCCCTAGTATATATATTCATAGCAATAACAGCTCCGAGGAATCAGGGCCGACCAAATTGGTTACCGTGACTAACAACCAGGATAATACCACGTAATCCCTGAACATTAATTTCACTTTCATAACCGAATTTCGCCTTTTCTCATATCAAACGTACGCGTATAATGTATTCATTCTCACACAGGACAATTTTAGTAATCGTTTTTAAATTCAAAGTAAATGTCATACTTTTAACTCTTAAATTTTGCTGTCTTTAATATTACAAACGACAGAGTTTGGAGGGCCTATACAAATTCATGTTTGTAAAGACAATTTTTAATTTCTATTTTACATCACTGTTATAATGGCGTGTTTTAATTGCTCCAGTTAGATATTTTTCCCTTGTGTCATGTATAGATTCTGCTTTATTCAGTCACAAATGAAACTGAAAATCATATTTATCGATTCGTTAGGCAGCATATCACAGTCAACAGATTACAGACAATGGAATGTTCAACAGGATGCAAGATTCAGATCATGTTCAAACTTGCCTTACTAAAACAATCATTTTCTGCACTAATTCAATAATTGTTCTTAAATTTCCACTTTAATGGCTTACACGTGATTTCGCTTATAATGTGCAAAGAAAACATTCGAAGTAAAAATAATGATTGCAGACCACCCCAAGTTAAAATTATGAGTGATGATTAATGATCTTTATGGATTAATGTATCGGTTATATGTTAGTAGAATCCAATTTAGATATCGCAAAAGAAGCCAATTTAGGCGGTTTCAAGCACTATTACCGTCTGAAACTTAGCTACTTTTTAACAATGCTATTAGACCTTTTATTACAATTTCTGTTTCAAAATTTACTTCATTAGCCTACGTGCCATAGATAGATAGATAGATCATCGGTTGATTAATATCTTTGACATCGTGCGATTCCTAATAGCCAGTTTTGTATGTGCATCCAATCTCCTGGTTGTAGATGTTTCTCCTTCATATATAAACATATTCCCTGACTCCAGGAGGTTTTAGGTCTTCCTCTGCTTCGTCTTCCTTCAGGTTTCCATTCCAAAACATATTTTGGTAGTCGATCCTCTTCCATTCGCTGGACACGTCCGTACCATCTTAATTTCTGAGTTTTAATATAATGTAAAATAGTGTCTTCAATCTTCATTTTCTCGCTTATAACTGAGTTCCTATTTTTTTCTCTTCTTGAAATTCTTGCAGCCCTTCGTATAAAGTCAATTTCCGTTGCCTAAAGGTACTTATTTGTTTTTGTTGTTAATGACCAAAGTTCTGCTCCATAAGTAATGATGCTTTTGACAATTGTATGATATATATTAATTTTATTTTTATTACTTATATTTTTATCCCAAAATATTCCATTGAGGCAAGCAATTGCAAATTTTCCTTTATTATTTCTATTTCTTATTTCCTCTTCATAACTCCCATTTTATTTATTTTAATTCCTAAATATGTGATCTAACTACAAGATTTTATTGATTCTCCAGTCTCCAAAATTAAATTTTGTTCTGGTTCACCAATTGATAAATATTTTGTTTTTTTTCATGTTCAAATTTAATCCCCATTTTTCATATTCTTCTATTAATTTTCTAGTCATTTTATTAATATTATATTGTTAAGAAATATTTAATTTATATTTATGTAAAATATTTTATAGCATAAGTGATATTTAATCTAAGTAACTTCTACATAAAAACTTCAACAAGATTATCATTTTTTTTAATTTCATTTTTATCAACAAGTGTGATTTTGTCAATAATTTTATTGACTGGCCAAGACCCTCTTGATATCAAACCGAGTGATCAAGCCTTTGAATTCATATATAGCACTAGAACAAGCCTCTTGAATGTATGTAATAAAAGCTTATTAATTACATATCACATAATTATAATGGCTTTACCCTTTTTAATTTAATATAATATTCAAATAATTTTGTTCCAATGGATTCTATCTGAGTGCATTGTTTAGAAGAAGTTTAATGATCAAGATTTGATCATATGCAAAAAAAATCTTAAATTGAAAGAGTGATTTTCTGAATATAAAAAAGTTAAATTATTCTCCAAATTATCGAGTGGAATGGTACATGAGCATTGTGAATTGTCAAAGTGTTGGTTGAAATCTGCATATATACAAGTAACTTTTAGCTCGTGTATTTCTTTTCTTCTTGGCGATGTCACCCTCCTCTCGCAACGTACCGCCCCCTATAAGACTTCTCTCAATCGAGTAAATCCATTATTCCGAACAAAATCACAGCACAATTCCAATATAATAAAAGGGGGTAAAATTGGTTTAGAACATTTTTTCCCTCTCTTTGCTTTACTTTTAAAATGAAGGAAGGAAAGAAAGAATGAAGGAAATTATCTTTCCTTTCCTCTCCTCACCCTTCCCCGAGCCCTACTTGCCCACTCCTTAGTTAGCCCTATTATTGAACTTTTCTGCCATTCTTTTCTTTAAATAAAAATCTTTACAAAAAATTAATCAGATGGAAACAAAAATGGAAGAAGAGTGGGTGTAGAGGTATTTCTGTGGAAAGAAGACCAGGGGAAGGGGTCTTCTTTTTTTGCTCACAGTTGGGTCGCTAATGATTGGAACAAATCCAACACAATTGCACTGAAAAGAGGTGATTTCAAATAAAAATAAGAAGACGAAAGAAATTTAATATAACGTGACACAAAAATGCTAGTCTAATTTTCCAAGGCTAGTGAAGAACTTATATTAAATTTATTTCGTCTTCAATCGTAATTTTGAACTTCTTTATTGCTTTGGCAAGGGAATAACATCTGGGAATTGCAGACTTGACAAAATATGGTATATTAAATAAATGATAAAATATACCTTATAAATCAGTCTTCCTGAACTACTTCTTTTTTAATCTTCGTATGGCTTTTGGATTTTTATCCATCATCAGTGTTCTGTGATAAGTAGTCTGTTGAACAACAATTAGGCCTAACAGAACGCTGATGATGGATAAAAATCTGATGACTTAAACAAATTATAAATTTTAATTGAGGAAGTCTGGGTTTCAAAGTATAATTTTTATAATTTATTTAATATGCTAACCTCAACGGTGTTTTGAAATGATTTTTTTTAAGTATTGAAATATAGTAGCCTATATTGCATGATTTATTCTTTAAATATATTAGATAATTATTGTTTTCACCTGCATTCTTTACATGTTTTCATTTACTACGCAATCGAAAATAAATCATTAAAAAAGTTGCTTCGAACAGAAAATCCTTTTTTCTTTTTCTTTATATTTACTTTTTTTCCCTTCACTGGAATTTTTATTGGCTGCGAAAGATAACAAGCATTGTCCGTATTGCATACCGAAGGAAGCAAGACTGTAGAACTACTTACTGATCATTTCCTGCGATAGGCTTACCATCAGGAATTCCTACATAAAAAGAGGAAGATTAAATGAAAAAGAAATTTGTTCAGAATTTAACCAGTAAAATAAAAAAAAGGTGATATATCAATAAATGTATCTACAGAAAATAAATAAAATATTATGTATGAATCTGGCTTTTCCAGCTTTCTCTTTATCAACGAACGCAAACCTACGTTATCTAAACCTTTACTTTTTTTTCCCACTTAAATAAAGTTGATTTAAACTACTTCACTTTTAACACCTGACTGTTAAATAAAAGTTAATATTACTTTGTTAATTGCCTTATCCTCTTTGTTAAACTCTCATTCTCAATTAACGAGTAAATTACTATCTTATTGTCTTTTACTTTATCGTTTTACATTATGAAAAGTTAATAAATTATATTGTCTTGGAGGTGGCCACGACGTTGAGCTGATCATTCATCCGGGGAAGATCTCCATGCCCTTGTGTAGTATGTATGTATGTAGGTTTTTCATAGTTTAAAATCCTCTGCAGTCAGGTCGTATTCCTTAGGTCCCGGATGACATGGGCATCTAAAAGTACCTACAAAGGGAGTCGTTAAACAAATTACAGAGAGAGGAACATTTACCTAGTAGCCTGTTTCTTCTTCTTCACTTCCTGGTTTAGGCAAGAGTTGCCTGTTCCGTCTTCACTAATAGATCTAAGACCATATCTTCCGAGGACGTCCGACATCTCTTCTTCCTCTTGGAAAATAATGGAAGATTTTATTTGGTAATCTTCTTTCTTCCATTCTTTCTACATGTTCTTTCCACTGTATCTTGTTGTTAAATATCTTTTCTTTTATGGAGTAGATCTGCAGTTCTTCACGGATATCCTCGTTTCTTATCTGGTCCATTCTAGTGCAGCCTTTTACTCTTCTTAAAACTTTCATCTCGGCTGCTTGGATTTTACTTGCCTATTTCTCAAAAGGGATATTATCCGTTCCTAAATTATTATAATTTGAATAATTCATCAATTAAATTACACGAATTCTATCTCTGTGGTCTAGGGGTAACATCATAGACTCAGAATCAGTGTGATCTGGTTCGATTTCCGGTGGGAGCAACTTTCAAGGGAAAGGTTTTTTCTTTTTTTTATATATATTTTAGGACAGATGTCAAAAAAAAAACGCTAAGGCCCAAATAGTCCCCGAACATATGACCGTCATAATCATCCATTCTATATATGCCTTGTATAAAAACACGATCGAAATTTACATGCTGATGGTTGTATCTAAAGATCCGAAGAACCTTTATGTGAAAAAGGTGGATTAAAATAAGTACACAAGAATCAGTTTTGTAATAGTATACAGTAAGACTTGTTGTAATTAAATTGTCGGAAAACATTAATTTTCCAACTTTATGATAAGCTACTACCATTATTGGTCTTTCGCCATAGCCAAGTGGTTTAAGGACCTTGATGCAGAGCCATGTGGACTTGCGTATGGTTCGAGCCCCAAGGGGGAATAAATTTTCTCATGGAATTTCGGCAAATATGGGAACGTCGCCCGCCCATAAATGTGAAAAATTAGATAGCTAGAATAAGTTGTAGCTCCATGTTTGAAAAACCAGCTATAAAAGTTGGGAGACCTGAAATGTTGACCACATGTTACCCCTATACTCTCTGAATGATCGTTCAACTCCATGTGGATGTGAGGTAGACCAAAGGCCGTCTAGGCCTATCGTGCCACGGAGTTTTTGATACAATTATTAAATACATATGTATCGTTCCAGAAAATTGACTATAATTAATGTGTTTTAAACCTTAAAACAAATTTAACTCTAAGTGAAATTATAAGAAGCTCACGTACTGGTCAGTTTAAATTTTCATTTGGTCTGAATTATTGAGCATAACTGACATTATGAAATGAAAAAATATATACAAAACATATTTCATATACAGAGTTATACAATTAAAAAAATACATTTCTTGAAAAAGGCGTTTCAAATTCAGATAGAAGAAGTTCTATTGGAATATAGAACGAAAATAAACTCAGATTTTTATACAATTTGGACACCCACATAGTTAAAGGAGGAGTTAAAGCCGTTAAAAAACTTACATAAAATATAAAAAACGAGTTATTCTGAAAGGGTCCGTAGTAATAGCGAAGAAAGATAGGCTAGGGCATCCCACTTGCATCCCTGATTGTGATTTAATGCAAATTATACGCGGCCACAAAAATCCTCTCTTCTCATTTCTTTCCCCTTATTTCCCACCCCAAATGTTGAACTCTTTTCTCCTCTCGTTCTATATCCATTCTTTTCCTAGTTCAATTTTTTTTATTCTTCTCAAACATGACTAGGACATGACCGAAAACAACTCGTTCCATTATTCTATAATTCTTAGAAAACTAAGAAGATACTCCAATATTTGAACGTGCTAATATAACAATATTAATGTTATTGCTTTTCAAATTTGCTTTAAAATTGTGTTCCTGTTATATACCAGCTCTGCAGAGTATTTTTTTTATTTTTATTAAATAATTATTTACTCTGGTTAAGTCCTTAAGTATTTCTCTTCCAGTCAATCAAGATAAATCACCATACATAAAGAGATATAGGCTACTGCCAACTGGCTGCTTAACACTAAACAGAAAGACGCTTCTCCGTTATGAGTCCTCAATTTTCCAGTAGGGTTCCAAACCACTTACTCCCATTTTTCTTGAAGTCTACATTCAGTGGATTTGATTGATAACATATAATTATACTCCGTATAACTTATAACAAAAAGTCAATTAATGTCCGAATAAAAATAAATAAATACATAAATTTGATATTAATATGAAATTAATAAAAATATAAATCAAACTATGGGAGTGAAACTTGGGTAATGACCAAACAATTACAAAGTAGAATACAAAGCGTAGAAATACTTCCTTAGAAGAACAAAAGGCTGCACAAGAATACATCGAACAAAGATGAAGATATAAGAACAGAGCTAAATATATATCCATTGAATGATAAAATAAAAAAAAATACAGAGAAAAATGGTTTAGCCATGTAGAAAGAATGAATGTAACGAGATTACCAAACGCAGCATTTAACTACAAGCCAAGATGTTCAAGGAATGTAGGAAGGCCAGTGAAAAGATGGACAGAACAACTGTGAGGCCGAACAGGCATTTTTCCTAGCCCGTGAAGTGAAGAAGAAGAAGATGATTAATCAAACTTAACACCTGTACAAAGGAAAACCAGACTCACACTGAATATAAATTAAAGCTAATAGCCATAGAAATCATAACATAAAATTATCGTTAACATTTAATAGAGGGAATGGAGTAGTTTAACCAATACACTATAAGCCGAAAGGTCGTGGGACAGATTCCAATGAAGTCTGAAATTTTAAACTTTCTGTCGACACCATGGCCCTGAGGTCGACTTAGTCCCAACCAAACTCATGTCCTGGGTATAAAGACTGTCGTCACGCAGAGCTGAAAACTCTGCTCCTATCTTGTGTCGATTGTCTGGCGATTTCCTTAATTTCAACTACTCCAAGAGCCTCCTAATGTCTGTCGATTTAATACACATATATAAGAATTAGAATATAAATGTCCATTTTTTTTGTTTATATCATCATATATTCTGAAACATAACTCTTATTAGAATTTTAATATACACAATGCTATAAATTATATATTGTAGTTAGTCTACAAATTATCCATTAATTAAAAAAAAAATTGCAAAGATTTTACATGTCATTTATAATTTTTATAGGTCTACAATTTTTACAACATGTCCCAAGTTATTTGAAATTTTAAAAAATCAGAAATAAGTTAGAAAAATCACTTATAAAATATAATTAGACATCTGGTTAGTAAATACAAATAGGAACCAGAAAAAAAATTAACATTGTTGAACTATATTTTTTTTAAATGCCCCAGGTTTGTCTTTCGACATTCTTGGTTTCTCTCCTGGTATGGCGTACTTGTAACCCACTTCTGAGGTTGGGACGCCTGGAAGGCGGGGTTACGTTGCCCCGATGATATGATGGGTGATGGTGATGATAATGGGGCGCCAGGAGAGTCCCTAATCCTAAGCTTAACCTAAGATGAATTTGAATGATGATGATTGCGATGGCCATATGATTTCGGGGACCGTTTGGGCCTTACAGTTTTCCTGACATTTGTCTTGCAAGTGAGGAAAAACCCCGATAAAAAACCTCACCCAGAAAAACTGTCCCGACCGGGGATCGAACCCGGGCCCGCTGCGTGACAAGGCAGCACGCTACCCCGAGACCACAGCGGTGGACTACATTGTTGAAATATTCCGAAGTAATACAACATCTAAACTAATTTTACATTAATCTCAGTTAAAAAAAACTATGAAAACAGTGATCAAGGTAACTATTATTTGCATTAAATCTTTGGCTTTAACATAATATTACCTATTAACTTTGACTCCACTCCGCGAAAGGTCTACAAGGACCTTGGCCTAGCAGCCGGCTGCTGGTCTCATATCCACATGTGTTCATCACATAGGTAGACGATCATCCAGCCAGTGTAGAGGTGTCATATGGTCAGCATGTCGGGTCCCCCAGCCGTTATAGCTGGTTTTCTCAAACTGGAGCCGCTACTTATCGTAGCTACCCAAATGCCTCTCGATGCTGGGTGGGCATCGATTCTATACTGGCCGATATTCCATGAGAAAATTTCTTCTCCCTTGGAGACCTGAATCAGCGCAAATTTCGTAGCTCTGTGCCAAGGTAACCTATCTTAACCACTCGGCTAAGGTGCGTATTACGATAGTAAATTATTATTATTATTATTATTATTATTATTATTATTATTATTATTATTATTATTATTATTATTTGCTATGTAAATATTTCATACCCATAATTTATTAAAATATATTATCTACTTAGAAAATGTCTCGATATTTGACTTTTAGTCTTAAAATTTTATTATTCCTGAAAATAGTACTGAACTAATCTAATTACGTAACTTTTCCACCGCTGTGCTGTGATCTCTGGGTAGCGTCGCTGCCTTGGCTACGATCCCCGGTCGAGATAAGTTTCCAAGGTGTTGGTTTTTTTCGGAGTTTTTCCTCATTTATGAGACAAATATCAGAAAACTTTAAGGCCAAATGGTCGCCGAACTTCATCTGGCCACCATAACCTTAATTATCATATTCGCCATGTTTAGTACGTATGTGTGTGTGTGTGATCGGCGTGTTTCGTCTTAATGTTGTGTTTTCTAGAAAGAGGCTCTGGAGCGAGTTGATCACTTATTCGGGAAGATACTCCATGCCCTCATGTGGTCAAAAAAGCGTGTGATTAACAGTTTAAAATCCCTCTCGTGCCACTGTAAGGCCCGGATGATGTAAAAGTAGGCTACCTATAAGATTGAATGTTAAATTACGATGGACCAGAAGAAGAATTATATAATTTAATAATTATCTTAATTTTTAATTGTCTAAGTACTATGAACTTAAACTCCATGAAGCGACAGGTATAGGAAGTTCTTGGCCTACCTGCCGACTGTTGCCTCACATCCACTTGTGTTAGTCACAGAGGTAATTTAGGAAAGTACAGGGATGACATGTGATCAGCGTCTTGGGTCCCCCAGGCGTTATAACTAGTTATCTCAACCTGAAGCTGCTACTTATTGTAGCTACCCACATTCCTCACGATGCTGGGTGGGCACCGGCCCACACTGGCCGAAATTCCATGAGATTTTTTTTCCTAAGGGGACTCGAACCAGCATAAGTCCCGTAGCTCTATACCAAGACATCATACCTTAAACCACTTGATTACAGTGCGGGATGCCTAAGTACGACAGGATTAACAAAAATTATTTTTACGTTTAAATTAAATAACGAATGTACAATTTTAAAAGGCAGATTCTATAATTGTACTTGCTGCCAAAATTAATTTTGATCCTCAGTTCCATTAACTAAAACTCAATAGCTATTACTTTTTCTCCATCTCTGCTTTCGAAGTCAGGCCAGATGATAGAATATCTGCATTTTAAGTAAGAAATAGATTTTTAATTAGAATAATTCTCATTCTTCAATTAGTTATTTTTTTCTTACTGTCTGCTAGCTAATAAAATTGCAAATTCTTACGAGTAGACACATAATTCTGTAGGCTCCACAGACCCTCTTACTTAAAATTCTAATCAAATTTGTGGAATAAAACTTATTTCCATCTGTATTAAGAACAGAAATCGATAAGAAATGTTTTCATCGGTTGACAAATCGAATTATCGGAGTTTTAAATACATTAAGTACAAAGTTCACTAAAAGCTCTTTTCTCCTTAAACAATTCTAGAATTTAAAAAATGCCTGTAAATCATTGTCCCTAAAATGTTTTACTGTCCGAACTTTCAAACTTCAACAAATTCGAGAAAAATATACTTTAATGTTGTGAATAAAATTGAAAGTAACTAAAACTAAAATCGAATATAATTAAATACTAAATTTAAAAGCGGAACATTATGGGGAAGGGCAGGTGAGTTAACTTAAAAAAAAAACTTATTTTAAGAGAAATCACTTGTTTCGCAATATACAGGTAACCTAATAATTATGATAGTCTACAATTGTAGTAACGATTGTGGATTAAGAGCTGATATTCTGATGATAATGACAATAATAATAATAAAAATAATAATAATGTGAAAAATTAGAAACCTAAGAATTAGAACTGACGAATAAAGTGAATAAGAATATTTTTTAAGTAATTAAGAAAACGAAAATTGAGATGGTCTGTAGTGTAGAAGAAATTAAATCGTTAGATTGTGAACCAGATGTGTTAGTTAAATTTCAAACCCCCTCCACAGAAAATTATGTTAAGAAGGAATTTGGCACTTTTGATAATGATTAATGTGTCGAATGGGGATGTGGGTCAGGTGAAAGCTGCTGACTTATCACTTTAGCGGTTTAATTCCGTTTATATTTCTTAATTTATGTAGTTCGGCCAATTAAGAATTAGGGTAAGTTAATGCCCTGGGATTAGGTTACAACTAATTACATCATTGTTTCTAATAGACCTAGACCTGGCAGTCCTCTTGGTGCTTTATAACAGGAATAGGCTAGATGCCGACAGCGGGTTTCACCTTCTCCCTTCTTTTCTTCACCATCCCTCTTAAAACACACTTACACTACACAAAAACACACAAAATATACCAATTTCCTACGCTCCTCTCTATACAAAATGCACGTAAAGTTGTCTGCCGAAGTGGTCTGTAAATTGATAATAGATCAGATTATCGCCATATATCTTCTAGTACAAAAACCGATGTAGGAAACTTGAAGTTGGTAATAGTAATATAATTGTGAAATTATAACAATAGTAGTATACCTAATAATAAATAGTTATTTTTTTAATAATGTAACGAGATAAGTGTGTGTGATGGTTGTCCAGCGGCTCGCTTTATTTCCCCGCAGCTTTTATATATAATTAAATACGAAGATGCCGACTACCGCCACTATAATAATTCCGCATGTTAATCATTGTCAAGCATTGTCGCGCGACACCCGCTTTTATATAAATGGACAACCATCATAGTGAGGTGATTATACCGTAAATGTAGAGGAAAGATGAAGTGATGCAGTCATTTATCGAAGGTCTACAAATCTATCATGCTTTGTCACGAAATGTCGAGTATCTGTTGGTCCGAATGAAGTTTGCTTACACATTTCTTTATTTTATTTCTAACGCCCTCTTGGCTCAAACCCCTCTTGAACGACAGCTTCCATCTATTTCTCCCCTGCATTTTTACACCCCACTTCCATTTTTCCATTACCATCCCCCTACACTGATTTTAGCCCTTACTGAGCACAGTCCATCACTTAAAAATTGTCTTGTCATCAAAAACTGTTTATATGTCTTACAAATGTTTTGAGAAATTGCAATAATTTATCTACTAACTGAGAAAACATTCGCGAACAACTCTCTGCTGCCATTAGTACAGATTTACTGTTACTGACATCTATGCAAACAAGACAAGCGACATTCCATTCTACATCAACTACAGAGTTTGACATTATATATATTAGTCACAGAAATTGACTTTTTAAGAACATCGGAAAGATTATCAAAATTAGACAAAATAAAAAATAATACAATCAGAGAAATTATGAATGATGAAAAGGATATTGTACAAGAGATTGAAGAAATCCAACTAAGATGGCTTGGGCAAATAATGAGAAGAAGGGACACAGAAACAAACAACGAAGTATTAAAATGGATACCTCCTGGAAAAGGGAAACGTGGTAGACAAAAGCTAACGCGGATAAATGGAATTCAAGACAACATGAAGAAGAGAAATATGACAGGAAGCAGACATGCAAGACCGGGAAGTGTGGAAGAAAAAAAAAATGAATATTTTGGTTGAGGATACCTGTGTATATAACAGAAACAATCTTGAAATAAATAAATAAAATATATATGCATACCTTGGAGTAAAAGTAGATAAAGAGGATAAACAAGAAAGTGATATTAAGAACAGAATAAATAAAGGTAAAGCAATAACGGCAATGATTAATGGGGTCTTATGGAACAGACATATAACCAGAAACAATAAGTTACAATTATATAATTCAATAGTGAGAAGTACTGTCACCGGAGCTGAAGTTTGGAAATTAAACATAAACTTAGAACAAAAACTTATGTCGATAGAAATGAATTTCATAAGGGGAGCAGTAAGATGATCAAAATTTGAGGGAAAAAATAAAATAAAAGGAATACTGTCATATGAGAACAAATTAATATTAGATATTCAATAGTAGATTATATAAGATATAAGCAATTAGATTGGTATAGGCATGTACGTCGAATGCAGGAAGAAAGGTTACCTAGAAAAAACACTGGAATGGTGTCCACCTGGGATAAGAAGGAAAGGAAGACCTCGAAACTCGTGGATGCAAGAAATAAGAACTGGAATGAGAACAAGAGGTTCGGAGGGCATGGAATTGATGAATAGAGACGAGTGAAGACGAAAAATGAAACTTTTGGCACAGAAAGATGTGTAAACATTAAAAATCTGTATGTAAATAAGAAGTTCTCGGAGTGGAAAATAGATAGGAAACGAAGAAAGGGAAGACCTAAAGAAGGTTGGATGGACGGTGTGAGAAGAAGTATGAGTGAACTGTGACTTACAAATGAGGATGTTCAGGACACCTAAAGCATCTAAATAAAATAAAAAATAAAAAAAATAAAACTGGAGAAGACGAATTTCTTGAAGGTGATGGAAAACCACTCTAAAACTCTAAAAACTAAAAACAAACTCCACTGCGCGACACACACAGCCTACCATCGGCTGCTGGCCTCACATCCACATGTGTTAATTAGAAATAGATCATGTAGCCAGTGGAAGGGTGACATGTGGTCAGTGTTTCGGTTTCCTCAGCAGTTATAGACGATTTTCTCAAGCTTGAGATACTACTTATTGTAGCTATCCAAATTCCTCACGATGCTGGGTGGGCACCGGTCCCACGCTGGCCTAAATTTCATGAGAAAATGTCTTCCCCCATGAAAACTCGAACCAGCGCAAGACCCGTAGCTCTGCGCCAAGGCATCTTATCTTGCCTTAACCATTTAACTTTGAGGACCGAGTCATGGCGGTATAACCGTTCCATCGGGTACTGCGTAAATGAGGTATCCTAATGCCTGTCCAGAGACTAAAAGGTAACAGCACTACCACTGGAATACTTAGCGTCGGGCCAGTAACCCATCCTGAGGAATCTCAACTTTACTTGCAAGTCTCAACATGAAGAAATCCAGAAGGAATTGAAATATGACGACCCACAGCAAATAAATACATTTAAATGGAAGATCACAGGATACCCAAACAAATGTTAAGCTATTAACCTGCAGGAAGAAGACCAGGACGTCCACTCTAAAGACTTTCGGATGCTGTTTCTCCTGAGGCCGAAATAGGTCAACAAATGGCCTAAATTAGTGAATGTATTATGATGATGATGATGATGATGATGATGACGATCATCATCATCATCATCATTATCATTATCATTATCATTATCATTATTATTATTATTATTATTATTATTATTATTATTATTATTATTATTATTATTATTATTATTATTATTATAGATAAGTGGAACTTTATAAAAACAAAATTGCTAGAAACTAGAGGCTTTGTCCCCGAACGACTCCCTTAAAACACTGTGATTTGTAAACACATTTTAAAATGTAGAGATTGGCAATTAAGGTCCCAGAGCAGACAGATACTAGTACAACTAAAATGCTAGGACTCTTTTTTTTTTACAGTATCATGACATTCTTTAAAGGTATTAAAGACTTACTACTTTAGTTTATAAAACGAACTTTACTCCAGTTTCCTAAGTTGAAATGACATTCAGGCCATCCAATTTAAAATAAAAAATCGAATATATTCGGAGCACGTTTTATTGAGAAAGGACCCGTTAAGGGGAAAGTAGAATGAAGAGGAAGGAAAGGGGAAGGTGTGGTGGAGGCGCTTTTCACCACATTCTTACCACGTCCAACCATCATTCACCCCCCCCCTAGACTTTTCAACCTTTCAACTCTTGTAGGACCCTCAATTTTACTCTTCATATAGAAGGTAATCTCTACAGTTAAAAAACATACGGACGGAAAAAGTAAGAGCTTCTGGAATATGTGCAGAGCAAGACAATGATTCGAAGAGAACATAAAAACTCAAAATTATTTCGGCTATTCTTAACCAGTGAATATTTGATCGGAGAACAAGTGATTTTTAGCGTCGTGTTGGCCAATATGATGATGACACAAGTTTCCGCCAGAGTCAATTGCCAACATGTTTACTCATATATAAGGGGATTCTGTTCCAAAAGTTCACCGACGTTAGAGGTCAAGTTAGGGTGAAAAAATGGACAAGTTATTGTTAGATGATAAAGCAAGTGTTAGTTTAGGCAAGTTATGGTGAGAAGATGGGCAAGTTAGTATACCAGAATTCTTTAGCGTTCACTTGTTTGTTAACGGGTTTTGTGATAAGTTGGCTTCAATGTTGAACAATGAGTAATACATATTTTACATTACAAATATGCAGATTTTAGGTTACTTTGAGCTCAACTTCCTACCATATTTTAAGGCATTTTTTCACATTTTTTGGGGAAAAATCAACATATATATTTATCTGAGGTAATTATTCATATACTGTAACAATACGAGTACGGAGTATATTGTGTGTTTTTTCTTCTTTTTTAAATTTGAATTTATGTGAGTAGCATGGTGGCATAGAATCTCAATTATTTCTTATTACACTAATTTTGTACTACAAAAATGTTCCCAAAGCTAGAATTCTGATGTAGGGTCTAAAATGTAGGAAAAGGACCATATAGGACAGTTAAAATGTTTTATAAGAATTTACTAATAGTATATGTCACACGAATCGCATGCATAATTTAATTGTCCTTTATATCCCTCCTCATCACACTGTATATTATTCATTATCTTTTACGGTCTCACTTACCAAAACATGGAATTCCCTTCCGCCCTATGTCAGAGACTGTCAAACTATAACATCCTTCAAAAACAAATTAAATAATTATTTAATAACAAACTAACTTATACACCTCACTGATAGCATTCTTTTAACAATTAATAAATTTAATTATCTATGAAAATAATATTAAGATTAACAAATATTTTCTTTTGTTTTGTTTTAAATATTGTACAAACGTAAAATTACTTTTCTATATCTCATTATTTTTCTTTGTTTTATATATACATTAGACAGGGACAATTTAATATGTATTGATTGTATACATTTTATTATTAGTTTTAGTCTTAATTTTAACTAACATTAACTAGTTGCATTATAGATCGTAATATAATATATATTATCTTTATGATCAAATTTTTATTTAGTATTTAATATTAGAGTTCATTTTGATTGTTATATTCTGATGTAATATATGTTTGCCCTGGTGAGTAGAAGAGAAGGCGACATGGCCTTAACTCCACCAGGTTAAATAAATAAATCTAAAAAAAATCTAATATAACGATTGACCTAAGTTTTGAATCTGTATTTTTGACAACGAATAACTAACTCAGTAGCACTATCGAAACCCATATGTTCATGGGCCTCGCGGACATAAGCTCTCCATACATCCCTATCCTGAGTTATTTTTTCCAATCATCCCCTGTAGAATCTACTTGCCTCAAATCATGGTTAATATTATTCTCCCACCTTATTCTTGGTCTACCAACTGGGCGTTTTCCCTCTGGTTTTCCTACAAGAAACTCCTATGCACCTCTTTCAGTCCTCACTCGATCCATATTTCCTGATTGACAATAAATACAATATTTGATTTATATAATTTTAATATTGAGATTGTCTATAGGAAACATAAGAAAAAAGTAACTAACAATAAAAAAAATTAAATAGTCTATAAAATTATAAAATTATGTAGCTTGTAATTGCAGTCTCCTCAACTGTTAAATTACTTAAAACACAGTGGGCCTTTCGGGACTTATCCCATCCTAAGCAGAAGATTGTTTTGTTAATAACTTGTAATAAAATACTTGTGATTAACTTGTAGGGAAGGTTTGTTTACTAGGTGCATACTCCTTTAAAAGAAAATTATTTAGATTTCGTTTAGAAATTCTATCTCCTCCTGCAAGTTTATGTTTACTGGATTTCACTCTGTGTGATCTATTGTAAGAGAGTTGTCCATGGCTTGTATATGATGCCCTGCCTGAATGACATGTTTCGCGTAACTGGATTATCTTAATTAACATGAACTTTATTAGCAAGAAACATACTTTATAAAAATATTTTTTGTCACACCTACCTGTCTCACAAAATATATCCAGGTTTATGGCTGGGCGAACATAAGCTTTCCATAACCTCTATCCTGAGCTATTATTTTCCAATAATTTCCTGTATAATCCACCTTTTTCAAATCATGGTTAGTGTTATTCTCCCACCTCAATTTTTGGCCAATCTACAGGCCGCTTTCTATTTGGTTTTCTTACAAGAAGTTTCAGTACAACTCTTTCA
The DNA here is from genome assembly GCA_030220185.1 of Diploptera punctata. NCBI lineage: Eukaryota > Metazoa > Arthropoda > Insecta > Blattodea > Blaberidae > Diploptera > Diploptera punctata. The sequence continues at coordinate 1,095,240 of JASPKZ010005682.1, read as the reverse complement.
TTTCTCCTCAGTGCCACATAACCTAACCATCTTAGTTATTAGACTTAACTGATCTTATTACATGTGGTTTTCCATAAACATCACGTAGCTCACTGATATGTAGTTTTCTCCATTAACGTGCCTTTCTCTGGTACAGTAACATTTTTCCACTAAGGTTTTCTCAAATACTCGTAATTGTTTCATCCATATCAAAGTAAGGGACAATGTTTCTCATACATATAACTATAAGAATCAGTGGCATACGCTCAAATGAATATTCAACAGTTATAGGCTTTTAACAAGCGTCAATGTGACTAACTCATCTGTAAAAAACTGTCCTATTTCGTAGACTGCCACATTATTTAAAATTAAAATCTTAAAAAAATCATATCGTTAGATATAAAAATAAATGGAAATTCGTAAGGAGTATAGTCTCCCACATTACCTGTTTATATTTTTCTGTTTTTAAAATTAAAATGGGTGTGTTTTGAGGTGTGAACATGTGAATACAATTTTAGTATGAGCTGTACTTTGTCATGTTTTAGTTAATGGACCGCTGCAGCATCTTATTCTGGTCTCCGAGCCGCCTGTCCACCCCTCCTCTTGTTTTCCACTTCTTCCCACCCCTTTCACTAAGAAACTGATCCTATGATAAATGACTTTGATCAGAGAGACAGGTGATAAATGAAAGAATTGGAAGGGAACCACACAAAGAGTGTGCCACCAGATAACCGAGTTCGCAACCAAATGCAACTTCAATAACATATATCCTAAAAATTATGTTATGTTTAAATAAATTGATTTTCAATTTGATTTTTAATAAATATATGGTCACACATAGAAATATACATTATATAATGAAAATGGACAGCTAATGCCAATGAGGGAAATTTTGAGGAAGTGGCTGAATTCAAATACCGAGGAACAATAATCACAAATAGGAATGAGATGCACAAAGAATTAAACATAGGCTCAATTCTGGAAATGTGTGCTAATATGCATCACAGGTACTCTTGATGTCCGAACTCCTTTCAAAAAACGTTAAACTGAAAATATATAAAACTATTATCATACATGGATATGTTATATGGATGCGAAACATGGACTTTACTTTAAGGAAGGAAAGGACATTACGAGTATTTGAGAATAAAGTTCTTAGGAATTTTTTGGACCAAAGAGAGATGAACAGACAGGTGAATGGAGAAGACTACAGATAATTAACTACATGGTCTCTATAGGAAGCCAGATATAATAAGAACAGTTAAGTCTCGTAGACTGCGATGGGCAGGGCATGTGACACGAATGGGGAATGAAAGACGTGCATGGAAGATTCTCGTAGGAAAACGCCCAGTTGGTAGACTAATAATGAGATGGGAGAATAACATTAAATATGATTTGAGGGAAGTAGATTATACAGGGAATGATTGGAAAACATTAGCTCAGGATAGGGATGTATGGAGAGCTTATGTCTGTGCGGCCATGAACCTACGGGTTCGATAGTGCCAGTGAGTTAGTACTAATGAGTACACTATCCCCCTTATATTAAATTTATTCGCTACGTGCCTTAGTAGCCCTTGGGATAGTAAGAGATTGAGGCTCCAACCTTTCTATACAACCGGCATGAGATGTCAGATTGATTGTCTGGTACTGATTTGGGTTAGAGGCTGAGTCGACTCCAGGGCCATGGTGCCGCCAGAGGGTTTGGGCCAGTTTAAAAATCCTAACCCCATCTGGACTTTTCTCGTCGACCTTCCACCTGTAGAGCATTGTCTTAACCAACTGCGCTACAGCATGCCCCATCTCTCTTACATTATCCTGAATAAGTTCTAATCCAAATCTCAGCAACTTTGATACAAGAGCTCCATGGAACCAATATCGACAGAAGTTGTTGCTATCACTGATTAGCAGTTATTTGGTTAACATCACAGAGTCCTCAAACTTCGGTTCAATTTTCTTAACCTTTTTTAGCTGATTCGCATATCAAATAACTATTTAACTAATCACAAAGTAAGCACTAGACTCAGGTCAATGGAATATTAAACATGCCATATCACAAAACATCTCAGTATTCTTCTTCTTTCACTGTCTCACTTTCCTGTTATTGGAATTCTATACAGTGAAAATCAGGATATGCAGGTTAATAGCCTCTTTCAACCAAAAATTGGCATGATTTATGATCACTTTCAGTCATAATACCATAAGATATTCATCCATCCATCCATCCATAGTAATTCTGCCCAAGGGCAGGTCTTTTGCTGCAATCGTAACATTTTCATGCTATGCTTTGCAGCTTTACTAGGGAATTATAGGTGTGGTAGATTCCCGTTGCTTTCCACACCAGTGAAGGATGATGATGATGATGGCCGGATGATTTTCGGGGACCGTTGGGCCCTATGTTTCCTGACATTTGTCTTACAGGTGAGGAAAACCCCGAAAAAACCTCACCCAGAAGCCTGTCCCGACCGGGAATCGAACCCCGGCCTGCTGCGTGATAAGGCAGCACGCTACCTCGAAACCATAGCAGTGGACTAAGTTACTTAATAAATCATAAATTATTTAAACGTGTAGGCCTATTTGTAAGTACTGGAACTTCTAGAAGAGAGAAAATAAAACAGTATAATTAAATAAAATATGAATGCGAGCTTCAATTGTAAATTTCATTTAAAAAAAACAAACAAAATTGTATGGTCAGGTAAAAAGGAATGACAGAAAACAGCTTCCCAAGAAGAATACTAGAATGGCTACCTTGTTGGATGAAAAGGACAGCCAAAAATAACGTAGATTGACTTTGTTTTGAGTAGCATGAGAGTAAAAGGATTGGACGATGGAGATTAGAATCATAGATATGTGAAGGAAAATGGCTGAAGATTAATTGGGCGCAGGAAGATACGAACTATTGTGAAACTACTAAATAAGTACATTTATAACTACTGTAATATTGTTAACAATTTTACGTATTTATTTTAAGTGAGCTTTTATGTTAATAATGTTTGATAGTAGATAAATAATCACAACGAATGAATGCATTTTCGTGCATCTTACTTCATTGGTTCCACCCATAGTAATTCTGCCCGCGGGCAGGTCTTTCACTGTAATTTTCATGCTATGCTTGCAGCTTTACTAGGGAATTGTAGTAGTAGTAGTAGGACTTTTTTGGGAATTGTAGGTGTGGTAGCTTCCCGTTGCTTTCCACACCGGTGAAGGTTGGTATGATGATGATAGGGATGATGATGATGATGATGGTCATATGATTTCGGGGACCGTTTGGGCCTTAAAGTTTTCCTGACATTTGTATTACAGTTGAGGAAAAACCCCGATAAAAACCTCACCCAGAAAAACTGCCCCGACCGGGGATAGAACCCGGGCCCGCTGCCTTATTTTGCAGGAATTTAAATATTAAACCTCCTGCGATCAATTTTATAATGTAAAAATAGTTTAAGATTGTATAAGTCAGTAATAAAATGATACTCTGAGTTAAAAATTACGATAGATGACCAATTATAAGAAATAATTTTTACGTATTTACATTAAGAAGTGTAACAAATCGGATCTGCATAAATTATGTAACGATTTACTTAATATAAGTTTATGTAACATAATTGTATTTATTTTAGAATTAATATTGATTCTTTCAATTAAGCTGTTCACATTATTTAATCTTCTTCCTCTCTGTCTCTTTGACTATCTCTTTACCTTAGTTTAACCTCTTCCTTTATAGGTAGTTTTACATGTGCCAAGCCACACGGACCTTACAGGGACACGATCTGTCTGGAGAAGATTATAAACTCTGGATCACATACAATGTTTTTTTTATCCCAAAAAGATATGAAGGGACTATATGAATGAGTGATCAGGACCAACTCCGACACAAGCTACACTATTCACTCATCATCCATACTAAACAAGGTGAATATATTACTGATGCTTGTGATGGTCAGATGAGTGATCAGGACCAACTCCGACACAAGCTACACTATTCACTCATCATCCATACGAAACAAGGTGAATATATTACTGATGCTTGTGATATTTTTCGGGAGTCGATTGAGCTTTAACGTTTCTCGACATTTGTCTTAAAAGAGAAGAAAAACTCACCAAGGACACTTGCCTCCAAAAAGGATCGAACCTGGGCCCGCTGAGTACGAGGCAACGACGTTACCACGAGATCACAGCTTTTGAAATTATTTCAACTCATAAATATAAAATAACAAACAATTATCTTATTTAATGTTACCAGATGTAACAAGAACATTTAAGTCCCATAGACTGCGGTGAGTAGGACATGTGGGACGAATCGGGAATAAAAAAGGGGGAATGAAAACTTCTGGCAGGAAAACCAGAGGGAAATAATTCAGTAGGTAGCCAAGAATGAGATAAGAGAATAATATTAGCTATGATTAGGGGAAGAGGTGAATTTTACAGGGAAAATATTGAGAAAAAAAAAATAGCTCAGGATGTATGGAGAGGTTGTGTACGTGCGGTCATGAACATCCTGTTTCGATAGCTTCAGCGAGTTAACTTACTTATTTGTAAATAAACAAATAAATTAATTAAATTAAATATATTTCGTTACAATTTAGTAGGCGTAGTTGCTTTACGAAATATTGCAATATCTTACGTATTTTGTCAAGTATAATTTAGTATTTTTTTGGATGTACTCATCACAACTTATACTATTATCATTTTGTTCTTAATGCTTGATATTGGCAGTGTTACTGTATTGTATTGGCAAATATTAAAATAATCAATAACACGTAAATAAGAGTTACATAAAATTTTGAAACGTCCGTAGTCTACCATCACTGTTTGATAGAAACTCTGATATCATAGGCCTGAATTTCAACCAATCAGTTGCAACGCTTGTAAATGAACACCCAATGCGCACAATTTCTGCTGCGACTGCCCGGCTTCGATCCCCGGTCCAACAGGGTTGGATAATTATTGTGATGATTTTTTTCTCCCTCCGAGTTTTTTTAATAACTTTCTCCCTCTCTGTTTCATTCCAATTACCGCATTCAATTTTTTGTTCCATGTGCGTACAACTAATATTAGGCCTACATCAATTTTTTAAAAACATAGTATAAAAAAGGTATGAGTTTCACACTGGTGCGATGCCCAGCAGTTACGTCAATACAGGTTCAACAATTTGATAAAATGAAACTGTCTTTTACGTTGCAGCTAGCTTGTTTGAAATTATTTGAACTTTCAATACGAACATTGAAAGAAAAAAAAACTAATAATTAACAATTTTTAAATAATTGTATACAATTAATTCTATAGATTATATAACTCTTACTTTCAATACTGATTCATTAAGACTGTCTACTGGTTTCTATCGTCAGCTTTTTACTCACAATATTGACTGGTGTTTCCTTCTTTCACAATAATAAAATTTACGGATAAAACAAAAAAGTAGTCACCTATAGGTCCGTCTCCTCAACTTGAAATGTTTTAACACTATGTAAGTCTTTCGGAACTAGTCCCATCATCAGCAGAACGAAGTAGGTCTGTATTTGTTGACCCTCGTTGAAGCACTGACTTAGCAGCTCATGTTGTCATTAAATTCTAACAAAAGAGAGAATTGTTTTCTTTATATATGGTTATTTTGTATAGCGGATTATGTGAATTGGGTATGTTCTCATTCAAAATCAGGTTGTTATCGATTTCCTTCTTTCGTTTACACTGCTTTTTTTACATTTATTAATCTTTTAGCAAATTCACATATACAAACACAAATATTAGGACATACACCCAGATCCAAGGCTGATATTTAAAATTCCCTACCCTGTTCCGGGAATCAAATCCGGGTCCAGGAGTGGAAGAAAGGGGCTCTACCAACTACGCTACGGCAACGGACTTCAATTCAATACCTCTATGATTTAACGGTTAACAAGTCCTACTAACTTTCACACTGACAGAGATCTAAAACTGACTATATTAATTTTTGTTTATGTATTGCTGTCCAGTCAACCCCGAAGATAAGCAAATTAGATGATCAACCAGAAATTATTACTATATAAACTCCTGGACGTACCAGTATACATCTTAATTCGAATTAATATAAATATATATTCTATTTGATGTGGAAAGTAGCCAAATTCTGTCAAACAAACTAAAATTACAATTTAGTGACTCCATATATCAATTTAGTCGGCATTGGCGAACAAGTTTTGGTCTTCTGATGTGTCGTGTCACGTAAAGGCTATTTATTTATTAATAAATATATTAATAGAACAAACTTACAAATACGTAATTTTATTGCAGATAAAATGCTCTAAGTTTATATCTAGAAAATTTAAAATAAAACTCTTGAAAAATTGTGTACATTTCATTATTTTGTGCAATATAATATTTGTATACGATTAAGTAAAGTAAAGTGATCCCACGACAGGCCTCAGGAGGCCCTTGGGGTAGTAGGAAGTTAAGGCTTCCACTTTTTTCTAGACAATCGGGACTTGATGTCAGCCGGGTAGTCAGCCCTGCGTGACGGCCGCCTTTACCCCAGAACAAGCGTCTGGTACTCATTTCCGTTAGAGGCTGAGTCGACCCCAGGGCCATAGTGCCGCCAGAAAGTTTGGGTCAGTTTCAAAATCCTGACCCCACCGGGACTTGAACCCGCGACCTTCTGGCTTGTAGCGCAGTACCTTAACCACTACGCTACGGCGTGCCCCCTGTATACGATTACTCTCAATAAATATATAAATATATATATATATATATATATATATGTGTGTGTGTGTGTGTGTGTGTGTGTGTGTGTGTGTGTGTGTGTGTGTGTGTGTGTGTGTGTGTGTGTGTGTGTAAGTATGTTTATGGGTGATTTTATCTGAATAAGATCTCGCAAATAATTCTGACAATAATAGGAACGTTTATTATAAGAATATAATAATTTATAAACAAGTATTAAATCATTTATTTTTTCGGATTTGAAAACAGTCATATTGATTGGTGCTAGATGGATGTATACCCAACGCTTTGTATTATGTACATGGCAACTTTTTTTATAATTGCTACAGGATGGAACTGTCAAGAGCTGTAGAATATCTCTACTCCTATTGGAACTTGTACTATTATAGAAATAACTAATACAATTTATGTGAACAGAAAATACAAATACTAATGTATAATTATTTAAACTCATATTTTTGTTTCTTGGAGAAGATAACTAATACAACCACGTAAAATTTATGAAGTTTTTACGAAGCACTTTTTTATTGCATTCATATTTATTTTCTAAGCCATGTTCTTGTGAAAGTTAAAAATAGGATTAACAATAATAAAGCTTTTTCGAAAAAAATATCAAATAATTATGTTGGAATTTAACACCTCTTGCTCCAAGTCGCAGGCTTTATTCTATTGAACTATTCGAGAGAAACAAATTATTAGTTCAAACAGAAATCCAAATACTATCAAGCGAATTGTCTCAGACTGAAGAATGTGATATTCGTAATCGAGAGTTCTTCACATCCAATCAATTGGACGAGATTTTTTTCCTGTTCTCTTCGATTATCAATAAAAATGCTAGATTGGAATTTTATTACCCTATTTCTTAAGAATTATTCAATGATAACATTGAATCATATATTAAAGTGACTATAAATAAGAATAAAATGAATAATCTGACTCGTGTATCCAACTTTTGTTGGTCTTCGTAAGTTTTTCTTGTGAAATGGTACATACTGTAACTCTGTCCTTAGTAACCTATTGTTCATACATTAGTCATGATGTCTATTGTGTTCTGTATAACTCATTTTTACATGTGATTCATGTATTTATATTTTTTAAGTAAGCCTAATGATTTATATTACAGTACAATTGTTTAGCTCCTTAAGATGTTTATAGTTTTTCCATTCCCTATAACAACGAACTATTTCTGTTTTAATCTATACAATTATTCAATCTATAGTTAACGTGGCCTGGAGTACTAATGTTAAAGTACAAGTTATTAAGGCACATGTTTTCTCATAATCTATTCATAGCAGTCGATTGAAACTTTTACTGGTCATATATTAAACTTTTGACTGTAATTTAACAAAAGGATTAATTCTATTCATTAGGAAATTATGTTTTTTTAAATACACGTTTGAAATGTTTTAAATAATTTAATATCTCTAATCAGAAATGATCATTCCTAGCGATACACCTGCGCTATACCGTGCACAGTCGTGTGTTAAATATGTAAAAAAAAAACTTATTCAGTACATTCTAAGAAATAATTGAACTTTATTCAATGAATCAGAACCCCTCAACCTCTTAAATTCCTGTTCATCGTTATGATAACTGTAAAAAATAGTATACAAGGTTCGACAGTTTGTTTAGTTTACAAAGCTCGTAAAATTCACTTTGTAACAATTTTAACGTAACTATTTCGCTTCTCCAGCGCATAAATAAATATTATGAGACAACGTGAACTTTTAATAGGACCAGGAACAACAACAACAATAATAATAATAATAATAATAATAATAATAATAATAATAATATTATTATTATTATTATTATTATTATTATTATTATATATTTGAGAATAAAATTCTTAGGAAAAATTTTGGACCAAAGAGAGATGAACTGACACCCGAATGGAAAGGATTACGTAACGTGATCGTTATGGGAATCCAGATATAATAAAAACAGTTAAGTCTCGTAGACTGCGATGGGCAGGACATGTAGCACGAATGGTGAATGAAAGAAGAGCATGGAGGCTTCTTGTAGTAAAACCAGAGGGAAAGCGCCCAGTTGGTAGAACAAGAATAAGGTGGGAGAATAACATTAACCATTATTTGAGGGAAAATTATACAGGGGATGATTGCAAAACATTACTTCAGTATAGGGATGTGTGGAGAACTTATATCCGCTCGGCCATGAACCTATGGGTTCAATAGTGCCAATGAGTTATAATAATAATAATAATAATAATAATAATAATAATAATAATAATAATAATAATAATACATAAAAAGGGCTGTTCTTCCCCTTTTGAAGATTATGTCCTTCGCGTTTTCCGCCATCGAGAACATGTTCTTCAAATGAAACAATAATACAAGAATTAAGTAAGCCTATATTTCATTCAAATCAGAAAATAAAAACTCAGAAACTTAATTGGTACACACATATAACACGGATGAATTAAACTAGATATGCAAAGCAGGTAATGTTATACCATCCACAAGCTTGCAGGGACACTCAACGACCCAGAAGAAGATGAGAATATGAAATATCTTGAAAGCGAAACAGGCCATGAGGCCCATGATGAAAAATAATAAGAAGAATATAATGATAATAATACTATTAATAATATAACTATGGAAAGATAGAGTTGTATTCTCTTCTTCTTAATCATAATTTGTATGATTTTCATCCTGTTTATTTCCAAAATCACTCCTCGGAGGAAGACGTATTGGATGTGCATTCAATGTCTATCCATCTCTTGGCTGGTCTTCCTATTGTTCTTCTCCCGTCCATTGGTCTATCTTCTTTAGCTCTTTTTGCAAGTCGGTTGTCTTCCATTGTTTCTATATGGCCCTTCCAATATTTTCGTCTATCTATAATAAATTTGGTTATGTCTTGAATATGACATTTGTCCCTAATTCCTGTGTAGTTCTTAAGATCTTCACTCCACATGTGCTTATTATTTGTTTAGTTTTTGTTGTATCAGCCCTAGTTTCTGCTCCATATACAGAGTTACATTCAAATATAAATGTTATAATTTGAAGAGTTGTATTCAAATTGTGATAACATTTATGGTTGCTCATTTCTAATATCAATTACTATTCAGGATTTCTAAAGAAAATATACGAGATTAGATCGATGTACGGTTGAAACGAACGTAGGTCTAATACAGAAAATAAGATGAAAAATAGTTCTGGTCTATCTCTCTTGTCTTCTTATTTTCTTTAGAAATATTCGAAAACAGAAATAAAACAAACTTTAGGTTAGATGTTATCCTATACAATATCGAAAAAGTTATAATGATCTATAGGTCTATTAGCATTGGTTTCTTAAAACTACGAGTATAAATGTATCGTACTAGATACATCCATGCATTTTTATTGCCTCAGACTTATATTATATTTTTTCTAAGCTTCCAATGTTTCAGGTTCAAGTTAAATAAACTTTGAACAAAAAACTTTCCCATTCTTTTCTTCTTTCCTTCTCTCGTCAGATTTTTTCCGCTTCTTGAAATGATTTTGAATTTATAAAGGAGATTCTTAAAACAAAAAAGTTCACAGTAAAACGAACTAACTTTGCTATAAAAACATTCTTTGGGAAGTGGATGCACAATTACTTCTATAGATTTTAAATTGAAGTAAAAACTCACCTAATAAATCGTGATTTATCTTCGGGTGTGGCATGAAATATGTCTTATTTATTAAATGTTTAGTTATTACTTGTATTTTCACACTCTAATAATCCTTGCTTCTAAATACCAACCAGTCAACCGAAAGCAGAGTACGTTGTGAGCAGAACTCATGATTTTCTATTAAATGTTATTGGTTAATGTTATAATAATAATAATAATAATAATAATAATAATAATAATAATAATAATAATAATAACAATAATAATAATAATAATAATAAATAATAATAATAATAATGATAATAATGGTAACAATATTAGTAATAATAATAATAATAATAATAATAAAAATATATTTCCCATTTACAAATATTTTAAATCCTACTTATTTTCCAAAGATTTTATTATTAATCATAGAAATATTAACAACAGGAGAACTAAAACCTAGTATTGAATGCACTTATTCAGGAACAAAATTCGACCATTCGGGTGATAACACAGAATCGCACAAACAAAACAAGCAATAAATGCTCTAAATTCTGTTTGGTGGAGCAAAAATATTACGAAAAATAGAAAATTAAAAATATATCAAATCATAGGAGCGTTTTAATATATGGTTTTGAAATTTGGCAAATTCCTACGAGGGAAATGAAAGGAATTTTAAGTACAGAAATGGATGTTTTAAGAAGATCAGTTGGAAAATCTAGAATGTATAGAATACGAAATAAAGAAATAAGGGGAATTATGGGTGTACAAGAGGAGCCGGACATCACAGAAATTATAGAAAAGAAAATATTACAGTGGTATGGCCATGTCAAAAGAATGCCAGAGCAAAGATTGCCTAAAATTATTACGAAATGGATCCCAATGGAAAGGAGGAAGAAGGGAAGACCAAAGAAAACTTGGATAGAAGGCGTAAAAGCGGCTATGAATATCAGACGATTAGATGAAGATCAATGGATGGACAAGAGGAATGGCGTTTGGTTTCCGGAAGACGGCGGCAGCTGTCATATACCGGATGATGATGATAAGAAATACTTACAGTACATAACAAAGCAATAATAATAAATTAATAATGAACAAATAGTAGAATGGAGAAGACTACATAACACTGAACTGCATGATCTTTATAGGAAATCAGATATAATACGAAGAGTTAAGTCTCGTTGACTGTAATGAGTAGGACATATAGCACAAATGGGGAATGGAGGAGGACATGGAAGTTTCTGGTAGGACAATCAGAGGGAATGCGTCCAATTGGTAGACCAAGAATAAGGTGGGAGAATATTATTAACATGATTTAAGGGAAGTAAATTATATAGGGGATGATTGTAAAACATTAGGTCGTGATGGGAGTATATGGAGAGCTTATGTCCACGCGACTATAAACCTACATGTTTGATACTGCCAGTGAGTTACTTTAATAAATTAATAATAATAATAATAATACTAATAATAATAATAATAATAATAATAATAATACAATGTCTTTTTTTTTATTTATTTAACTCATCCAGGGAAGAACTTCTACCTTAATATTTATCGTAGTTCAAAAATGGTCATATTATTGTTTCAGTTAAGATGATATAATAAAAAAATAATTACTATAATAGCACAAATCTTATATTTGATATACAAAATAAAGAACATACAAACATAAAAAATATGTTTAAATAAAATATTTTTATTATAATTTTAATGTCTCATTAACGAAAAAAAACGTCCATAATATTAAAAAATATTTTTCATTTCTACACGTGTAATACTGTTTCAATATTCAGACTGAAAAAGTATGGAACAAAAGAAATCTTCTCAATGTTAAAATTATAAACATTTAATTTTGAAGAATTTTACGAAAAAAAAAACTTTAAGCCTGTTCGTGTAAATGCATTAAACATTTTACTTGGATGACGTTCCACTATCTAACAGCAGAGAGAGAGAGAGAGAAGGAGAGAGAGAGAGAGAGAGAGAGAGAGAGGAGAGAGAGACGAGAGAGAGAGAGAGAGAGAGAGAGAGAGAGACGAGAGAGAGATAGAGAGACGAGAGAGAGAGAGATAGAGAGAGATAGGACGGAGAGAGATACGGATAGAGAGAGAGAGATAGAGAGAGAGAGAGAGAGAGAGAGAGAGGCCTTACTCCCCCTCCTTTGGAATAAACAAACATCATGACAAGCATTTATTTCGATATCACAACACCCGAATCTTTTTTCCATTAAAACATAATCTCTCTAACTTTTTTCTTACAAGTCTTTTCAAGGAGGGCGGAAGACAATTTGTGCTGTAAAAATAAGTTTTTGATTGCTAAAGTGAAGCATAAAACATGTTTCCAACGCATTTAAAATGCAGTAAATTCACCTTTACTTTGTTTTTAATTAGAATTTCGTGTTGATACTGTATCTTATTACAAAAAATAAATATTAAATGAATAACAGATGGTCATCGGAAAAGTACAAATCACTGCACCTTCAGAAGAATATAGGCTTACGTACATGAATAATACAATTACTACCTCATAAATAATGTCGCTTATTTTAATATTTGAAAAGTTTTCTAGAAATACACAAATTAGAAAATGAATGCATGCAGAAAGAAATACAGTATAATGGATGAGATTGAACACAAAACTAAAATGGTATAGACACCATCCAACCAAAGGCCGTCTAGGCATGGAAAATTGAAAGAAGGTACAGAAAAGGAAGATCAAGAACAACCTGGAAGAACAACATTCAAAATTCTGTAAGGAAATTTGGTGTAACTGATGAAGACACAGAGGACAGAGAACGATGGATAACTTTAATTAAGGGAAATTTGTGAATGTTTGTTGCAAACTGATAGTCTATAAGTCCGTAGTCATTTATATATTTTTTTAAAATTCATGTTAATTACTAAGATTCATTGGAGAAAACCCTCAATGACGAGGAACATTCTTAAAATTATGATGATGAAATGTTTTCAGACCAGAAATTAAATTAGTCTTCAAAATAGAGATAATCAAATTCTATGGTATTTAATAATCTTTAAGGAAGGATTATTAACCCCGCAACGGTGCTTGTCTCTGGTTTTTTTATGCTAAGAATTCGTTGAGATCCAAAATTGATCACGGATCTAAACAGATGGTCATCTAAGGCGCAAGATCGGGCTACATTCAGGGTATGGCAGCTGTTCGATTCTTCCCAATTCCTGCATTTTTATCGTGGTATGAGATCCGGTCGGATTTGAACCCGTGACCCTAAAATTGCATGAACTCATTCCAGTTATTGAGAATAAAGACCCCACGCCCGTTTGGAACAAACTCCCAGTGAATCACACCTTCAAAATTCCACCAGACACACAACACTACATTAAAAGAACGACGTTACTTAAGAGACAGCCTAATACAATAAAATAACAGAAAATATTAAAATGATCTGCTTATGAATAACCCATTCTAACAAAGGACTTAATTATTTTTCTCTTTTATTAAACTACATGAATCAAAGTTATCTTTTATTATCTGGCCTTTGTTTGATAATAAAATTTAATTATCTGTCTTTTTGTATGTGCACTTAATTGATCTGTGGTTTTTAGTTTAAAATTAGCGAAGATAATAGAAACAAAAAATATTACATTAATGTCTGATAAAATTTAGATTTTATGCAAAGGATTTGCTGGTGCTGGTGGTGGATTTGAATTTTTAAGAAGTTTTATATAAATGATTTAATAATATTTTCAGAATACAGAGAAGATAAGTATACAATTACGGAAAGAGTTAGATTCATATTCGAAAATTCCGAGTTCAAGTCCTGGGGAGCAGCCAGACTGACTGGATTTTCTTCGTGATTTTCCTCACTTTGGGATAAATCATTAATCGAGTCAATTTTATTACGATCTTAACTAATTAACTGGCACAATCAAACTCATAGATTCATGGCCGTGCAGACATAAGCTCTCCATATATTCCTATCTCGAGATAATGTTTTCCAATCATCTCCTGTATAATTTACCCCATTAAAATCATGGTTAATGTTATTCTCCCATCTCATACTTCGCCTATCTACTAGGAGCTTTCCCTCTGGTTTTCCTACAAGGAGTTTCTATGTCTCTATTTTATTCCTCTTTCGTGCTACATGTTCTGCCTATCGCAGTAAGCGAGATTTAACTGTTCTTAATAAATATGGCTTCCCATAAAGATCGTGTAGCTCACTGTTCAGTAGTATTCTCCATTCACCTGTCTGTTTGTCTCTCTTTGGTCCAAAAGTTTTCCTAAAAACTTTATTCTCAAATACATGTAATCTTTTCTCTTTCCTTATAATAGTCCCATGTTTCGCATCCATAAAATAGAACTATGAGTTTATTACGACTTTACCATGCTCTATTTCACTCATTATCTTAATTAAATAAAATATTAAAAATTGACATCAGATAAAGCGCACAATAAACAGGAACATATACAACAATGGAAACACACATAATCTAACGGTATATTTTGGAAGATCCTAGATGCCTTAACAATTTCAAAATAATATAGAATTCTTAGAAAGTATACTAATTAACTATAGAAGTAATTTAGTTATTTACTATTGGCTTTTGAGGAATGTAGAAGTTCACTGTAGTTCTTATGTATACAAATCTATAAATTGTCTCTATTCTGAGAATTTTCCAGTATCATGACCAAACTTCTTCTAACTCACTTTAATAGTATTTTTTTGCGCGATAGTGCGTTTTGTCGTACTTACCAGCAATGTCGACCATTGTTGAAAGTTCAAGTTCCTATATTTCGGGGTTGCCAACCTAAATAACTGTACTGTAATATTACATTAACACCCACGTGCGGGAAATAAAACCACTGCCCTCTATGTATATTACGTACAATGTATATACAGAAAATATCCAAAAGATAGTGTTAATATACATTATACGAAACAAATCACTGCATTTTAAATAAACTGAACTTTTGTATTCACGTAGACTTTCACGGCCGGAGTTGCTATGATGATATTGATGAAGATTTTCGGGCTGTAGGCCGCGGTCGTGAGGCTTGTAGTTCCCCGACGTTTCGCCAAAGACTCCGTCTGGCATCCTCAAGGGTTGTCTTGAGGTCGTGAGGCTTGTAGTTCCCCGACGTTTCGCCAAAGACTGCGTCTGGCATCCTCAAGGGTTGTCTTGAGTCTCCTTGAGGATGCCAGACGCAGTCTTTGGCGAAACGTCGGGGAACTACAAGCCTCACGACCATGGCCTACAGCCCAAAAATCTTCATCAAGATCATCATAAACTGAACTTTATTTGAAACAATATAAAATAATAAATACGTACTTGTTATTATTTTACTATTATTTATTATTTTGAAAACACCATCGCGCAAAAAATAATGTACAACGCACGTTTGTGAAGTGTTTTACAGAATCTCGGTTTTTAAACAGTTTTCCTCGATTCTGTAAAAACCACTTCCCAACCTCGCAACCCAATATACTATTACTGTCTGCATCTGCGCCCCACTAAAGTCCTTCCAAAGACCCGGATATGTGCTTGTGCTTCTCTAACAACTCAACTTTGTTTCTAAATGTACAAGAATTGGGTTCAGAGTACCATAAATATATTCCAATGTGGATATTTTATTTAATGAGTTTAACGATACCTATTTATGTTAGAAGCTAATTGCAACTCCTAGAGGTAAACCTTTGCAAATGTGAATTCTGCCATATAGAATAGAATAGATAGATTTATTTAGCCTGGTGGAGTTAAGGCCATGTGGCCTTCTCTTCCACTCACCAGAACAAGCATATGTTACATATGAATACAAAAAAAAATACAATAATAGTCATATAAAACAGGACAAACATATGTTAGTATGAATACAAAAAAATTACAATAGTAGTCATATTAGACAGGACAAACATGTTACATATGAATACAAAAAAAAGTTACAATAATAGTCATTGAACAATTAATTATCTGTCATATTGAATAATAATGAAATTAATGTCTAATAATAGAATGAAACTAAATACAATTAAAATTAAATTAATGATACAATGAATAAAAAAAGGAATAACAGCTCGAATCTACTATGCATAAAAAGAAGAGAAAAAAAATACACTACAATGAATTAATCTACGCTTTTTATACAAGGCATTAGGTAAATATATTAACAAATCCTAAGTCTATTTTTATTAAATAATGCAAAAACGCATTATTAATTCTTAAAAAGTAGTATTAGTGAGTTGTTTCTGTTAGTGATTTTATTTTCAATTTATTTCTGAAAGATGGTAAAGTTTGGCAGTCTCTGACATAGGGTGGAAGTGAATTCCATGTTCTAGCAAGAGAAACTGTAAAAGATTTCGAATAATAGGTAGTATGATGAGGAGGGATATAAAGGACACTGTGCTCAAGGGATCGGGTATCTAAGTTATGTGTATCAGAGAGTTTAGTGAAGCGGTGTGATAAATAATAAGGTAAAGATGTGTGTAATATACATGCTTTCCAAATACAGATTGTTTTAAATCTACCGCAGAAAATTAGCAGCTGTCGAATGCTAGAATAATTTTATCATCATCATCATCACTCCAAGGATTAGGCAATTGCCCGTTCCGACTTCATATTGCATCAGCCCAACGTCTTCTAGGTCTTCCAACATCACGCCTTCCTCTTGCTTGATAATTTCTGGCTAACAATGGATATCTCTCCTTGCTCATTCCATCCATGTGATCAATCCATTTCTGTCTGTAATTCGTGACTTTATCCAACAAAGGCTGTACTTTCAATTCTTCTCTTATATCCTCATTTCTTATTCTATCAAGTCTTGTACATCCTTTTACTTGTCTTAGGAACCGCATCTCTGCCGTCTGTATTCTATCCTTCTGTCTTTTCACTGGAGCCCAAGTTTCACATCCATACAATATTGTGGGAACCGCCATAACATTATACATTTTTATCTTGGTTTCTTTTCTAATTTTATTTTTGAATGTTCTCTGTATTGTTCCACACACCGTCTGAAATTTATTTATTTTGGAGTCAATATCTCTTTCCACATTGTAGCCAACATCACAGCCCAAATATTTGAAACTAGACACCTGTTCTAATTTTAGGAAATCTAAATGTATATGTTTTCACTCATGGGCTAATGGTCATCGTTTCTGACTACAGTTCATGAGGTCCCGGTTTCGATTCCAGATCAGAACACAGGAAATTTTCCTTAAAGAGAATTACTCCTGTAGTTGCCCATTGTCTGGAATTTAGGTTAAGGACTCTCCTGGCGCTTCATTATCACTTATCATCCATCATATTACCGGGGTAATGCAACTCCGTCAGGTCACTAACCTAAGAAATGGAATGCCATTCCTCCAGTTCCAGGGAGAAAGCCAGAAATGTCATAAAAGACAACCTGGTGACATAAAAAAAACTTCAGCTTAAATTGTACTAATGATAGTAATTTAATCAAACAGGTATTATTACTATTATTATTGTCGGTGGACTAGTGGTTATGCTCCTTGCCTCTGGTCCCGAGGGTCGCGGGTAAAAAACCGGCCGGGGTCGATGTATTTTTAGGACGGAAAAATCCAAGGAGCAAGTCCTCCGGGAGGGACTGTAAGCCGTGGGTCCCGAGTCTGAAGATTTTCAGGCTCGTAAAAAATCCTTAAGCCTGAATGAAAAGGCCTCTAAGCAAAATTTACTAAATTTTCCCGTCCTAGTACTACCTTGGTTTCCTAGATGTCAGTATCAGGCGGAACGCTGACCACGGACCACTCAAAAATGACATATATACGAAAGCAAGTGTAACTAAATTAATATGGTTCAAATTCTTCCCTGTAGGGGGAGAACGCCTAAATCTCTGTAAAGGGAAAACATGGGCTTACAATACAATACATTATTATTATTATTATTATTATTATTATTATTATTATTATTATTATTATTATTAATCATCTAAGACTGCAGTTTTAAATACTTTTCCAGAGAAAGCTTCGTCTTCAAAGAGAAAGAGTGAGATTATAATGTTACTACACATATATGTGTGTGTGTGTGTGTGTGTGTGTGTGTGTGTGTGTGTGTGTGTGTGTGTGTGTGTGTGTGTGTGTGTGTGTGTAATGAGGGATAAATAAGTACAATAATATAATTGAATATGATGGCTAGCTTCAGTCATACTTACATTTATAAATTATTTTCGAAAGGAAGATATCAAGCAGGATACACATGCTTCTCATAGAAGAAATTATTTGGTTATGGCTAAAATAGATCTACACCAATACATGTCACACTGTTGATAGAGCTAACTCGGACACGATACTGAGTACATTTTAAATTACACTACTCACCATAGTTGTGATTTGAGAATCATAGAGAGAATTGGAGTATGCAGTCTATAATGAAAGTATGCAGATAGATTAAGAAATGATCTTCATAAAGCTCCGAGTAGCATGAGACATTTCAGAGTGAGGGGTCAGCGTCAAATTAAAAGATTGCCTAGCATCAACCCTCTGCCCACTCACCCCCATTGATTGGTATTGAAATATTGGCACAGCGCTGCAGGGCGCATATAAAGGGCCAACATTATCTCCAAACTCTCCTCCCCACCTCTTTCCATACAGCCCATTTACATTTCGCTATTTTCTTATTAGAACTCTCTCTATCTCTCTCTCTTTCTCTCTCTCTTCACAAGAGAATTCCTTTAGAATATCAAAAAGAGCAAGATTTAAGAGGGAGGAAGGGCTAAGGGAAGAGAAAAAAACAGGGAGACTTTTAATTTTGAAGATTCGTCCATTCATTTGGAAAATGACTGACCCATACTGCTTAAAAGTAGCCTTTAGGGTGAAATTTTAATGAAAAAACGCCAAAGTGTGTGTCCACGAGTGTTGACTATATATTCAGCATAAAATCCAAAGGCGATTCTCAGTACTTCAAAGGAACCTGACTTTGTCAGGGGAATTTTTTAATAGGGGTTGAAATGAGGGGTCAAGTGTAGGGGGTAAATATGTATAGAATAATAAAAACCACGGCTTTATGCTGATTGGAATCTGAGTGAGTAATCCCAATACTTTTCAAGAGAGCGCGGTTGCCAGTTGCATATTTTAATCATTCAAACTGTCCCAATTAATAGATTAATCGGAAAGTTAATATTTTCAACTGTTGAAAAACACAGTGTCTAATATGATGTTCTAAATTTGCATTTGACGCATGGTTGAATCATTTTTATCGTTGCGTGCTACGGGGATTAATTTAATTGCAGACTTTTTAAATTACATTTAAAATGAATTTAAATTTTATGATTTTATTCTATTGAATGGGATTAAGTTCCCAAAAATTAAATAGGTACTACTCTATGTCAGTAATACTTTTATATCTGTGATTTTATGCATTTCTCTCCCCCAAAAAAAAACAAACAAATAGGTCTACGTTTTCGTGTTTGTCAATAAGACTTCGTGTTTATTGAGGAATAAAAACGATTGCCGAAAGATGCACTTTATAATTTAATTTAAAATATTGATGTACGTAAACCAAGAATGAGGTGGGAGAATAATAACATTAACCATCATTTGAGGGAAGTCGATTATACAGGGGATGATTGGAAAATATTAGCTCAGGATAGGGATGTGTGAAGAGCTTATGTCCGCGTGGTTATGATCCAACGAATTCGATAGTGTCAGTGAATGGGTTAGTTAATTCACTCACTGGCACTATCGAACCCGTAGGTTCACGGCCATGCGGACATAAGCTCTCCATACATCCCTATCCTGAGCTAAAGTTTTCCAATCATTCCCTGTATAATCTACTTCCCTAAAACTCATAGTTAATGTTATTCTCCCACCTATTATTGGTCTACAAACTGGGCCCTCTGCTTTTCCTACAAGAAGCTTCCATACACGTCTTTCATTCCCCATTCGTGCCACATGCCCTGACTTGACAGTTTTTATTATATCCGGATTCCTATAAAGACGATGTAGTTCACTGTTATGTAGTCTTCTCATGGGTTGGTTAATTATAATAGTAATATAAATGGGCCTACTTATATCCGATCTATAAAAATATAAATAAATGTGTGGAACGAGAGATCCGAAGAGCGAATGCCGACTAAAGTAATTGCTGTATCAGATGACATTACAGGAAGACATGTGGTTAGAGAGACGAAATCCCTCAACTTTAGTTTCAAGTTTGCTTAACCGGAATCAGCTGCTTTTCATATCACTAGATCTCTGATGATTATTCTCTAAAATATGTAGATTTAGGCAAATAAGGGATACTTTAATTATTGTAGAATAGGTTCTAAAAATATTGATTTATTAAGCTTTGAAAATGTGTATTACCATATAATAGCATTTTCACCAACAATAAAACAATAGGGCGTATAAATAAAAATTAATAAAAATATAAAGTTAATTACAATAAAACTATTTGTTGTTTGCTTTACAATGAGGCAAGTATCTAGGGCCCTAGCAGTAATCCCACTTCGGTGTGTACTGAGGTTTCATATAAGAACAACTTGATGTGTTGCCATAGCAAAAACATCCACTACCGAACGTTAATGCAGCAGGTAGTTATATCTGTTATGGAAACAGAAGTAGCTTACAAAAACTTTCTTCGCACAAGATCTTGTGTCGCCTGAAATATACATTTCCAACCATCGGTTTCCTATTACAAAACACTCAGCCTACACTCAATTAGGCCCTATACATGAATTTGACCTAAAAGTTTGAGATACCCTGTATATCCATACTTAAGATGTCTATATATTAATACGTAAAGAAAAAACTGTATAACCCTTTTTCTCCTGTGTGTCAACCGATTTTCTTCTTCTTCTTTTTTTTGTTTAGTAAGTATTGATGAGATTTAGTGTTATCAATAAAAAATGGAAACATTTAGTTCTGCCGTTTTTTAACTGCAAGGCAGAGTTTATGGAAAATCTCTATGGCGTAAGAGTTAAATTTCCTCAAAAGAAACATGTGATGTATAAAGGCCATGCCCAAAAATCTGCCGTTTTTAACTGCAAGGCACTAAAATCCAGCGCCAAATCTCCCATTTAAATTACAGGAAAGTATTACATGTACACGTAGAGGTAGACGATCATCCTGCCAGATAGGGGTGACATGTGGTCAGCATAATAGGGTGCACCAGCCGTTATAGCTGGTTTCTCAATGTGGAACCGCTACTTATTGTAGCACAATGCTGCTTGCTAATTTAGAATACTCTCATCCCTATCATCAGTTACATTCCAATATAAATATACCCTGTATTTTTATGATTATGATCTAATGCAATTTAAAACTAACAGTATCTAATATAAAGTGACGTGTGTCTATGGTCTAATTTCGATCACTTGGCGAACACTAGTATTAATTATTTTAATAAATAATTCAATATTATTTGAAAATATTAGAATATTGTTGAAATATGATGTACGACTGCTTATATTTTACGATTTTAGGAAATTTTCCGCATTCAGGAAATCTTAAGTAGTTAGTTTCAATGTTTACAAAGCATAAAAAAGAATAAAAAATTAATGTAGATTTTTATTTTGTCTCTTTGCCATTAAATTAAAAAAAAAATATAAAGATACGGTTTGAAACATTCTGAGTTACGAAATAGTAAGTAATTATTTCTGCTTAATGTATAAATTACTGTTAATAGGCCCTACAACTTCTATAGATTAATAATTTAAATATTTTATGTATTTTAATTTAAAGTTAATGAAAGATGTTAATTCATGTATTCTGGAAAATTAACGCGGAATTGACATGTTTGTATCATTTAGTTATGTCTACCATTTCTTATCAAGTGTTTTCAATGTCAATATGCAAATGAATGAACAAATTGATCATTTTCAAATTTTTACATCTAAATTGCATAATAGTTTCTATTTTTGCTTCAAATATTTTCTCTTTGCTGTTACTGGGTGAAATAAAAATGGAATCCATTTTGTTTACTATTTGATATCCATTTCCTCTTCTCTATGAAAAAAAACTAGGTTATGTAAAAGAAAAATGTAGATAAGAATGCTATCTTATTTTATATAAGTTTTTTTTATTGCATGTATACAACTCTAGCTTTTATGTGTCATGTGATAGCGTCGTGAATCAAAAATATCCATACACAGTTAAGCAGAAGTAGAAATACAAGACTAAAGGTCATATGCATACAACTTCTACAAAACTACGGGTAGAAAAACAAGTTTTAGGTGATATTAGGCAATATTTCAGTAACCAATATATTGATATTTAAAGGCGGAGATTACAATATATATCTGAATGCCAAACTTTGGAGGTAAACAAATACATTACTACTGTTTCACACTTCTAAATGACTATTTAACTCATGCCCCAAATGGGAGTCAATAACCAATCACATTTCAATGTTTTTTTTTTATTTACAACCAATCACAGTCGTGTTTCGCCTAAAATTTACCAACTAAAGTTTATCATAATAAAGAAAGCATCTCCTTTTTAACATTCTGAATAGGTCACAGCATTATTTTCCAGTGACTGACTCTCCAAGGAATACGGCTACCAGATTGTATATATATAGTGCATCAATGTCAACACGTAGCGCATAAGAGAGATAATATAAAAACATTTGTAACAATTGATTATACCACAAAAAAACACTGTTTGCACTTTCTTAAACGAATTATTTTCCAGGAAATGATGCAGAAAAATAGAATTGACATATTTACATCATAGGACATCAGAAATTAATTAATATCTATAACGTTGGTTATAAATTTCTCCACTAGGGTGCATTCTTACAACATTGCGATCTTTCGGCAATAAATAATATTATGATCTGGTTGCAGTGATCGAACAAAAGAAGCAAATGAAGCGTATCAATCGTTTCTCATTTGTTTTCAAACATCGCCGTTTACATTAAATATATAAATATTTTGAAATAATTATAGTTAAATAATGATTTGTGAGTATACAGCTTAATTTTATTCGTTAAATAGTCCTAACAAATGCCACTCTTGATTTCCGAATTTATCGATAATTTGGAAATCACTCGTGGCATTACTTATGATAATGCTTTTCTATAGAGAATCTAATGGCACCTTAAACTTCATTTCGACAACAACAAAATATATATATATATGTGTGTGTGTGTGTGTGTGCGAGACCAAAACTTGTCTTTTAGTTTTGATTTAGAAACTGTGTAAAACCCTTAATATTTTGGAATATCTGTATTAAATTCCCTGTCCTGGAGTAAAATTAAGATAACTGCTATTCGCGTATAAATACTTAATGTTGTATCGAAGAGATAGTTATGCTTTTTGTGTCTAAAAAACCAACGAAATTAAAATTACTTATTTACGGGATCACAATTATTCATTAAATAATTACTTGAAATATTTTGATAATTAAAAATAACGTTCTTTACTTCAATACGTGTGTACTTCTAAAGCTTTTGTTCAAAATAACATATTATAAGCAAGGCTATATGAATGGTACAGTGAAATAACTGGAGAAGTACTTTTTTGTCCAAATGGATATTTATATGTCATTAGATTCTCCATGAAAATCACTCTCATTTTGAAGTGTAAAATATACAGTTTGATCAGGAGTATATTTACTTCCAAAGTTTGGCATACGGTTAAAGGAGTATAAATGTTATGCAACTTGAAGTACGATTTCTATGTTTCAAGGAAAAAAGTGACTTACCTGGGTTTTCCACCTATAGCCTTCATTATTTTACAGTTTTAGTAAATTCGATTGAAACATATTAAAACCTGGTAGCATGAAAGAGAGGACCTAATGACCCTTGCAAGGAAAATGTATTACTTTATTATTATTTTTATTATTATTATCATTATTATTTTATTATCATCATTATTATTTTATTATCATCATCATCACCATCACCACCACCACCACCACCACCACCACCATCATCATTATTATTATTATTATTATTATTATTATTATTAGCAATATTATTTACGGCAATCCAAAAGGTGAAGGAAAATGCACGGCGACCATCGAATTGTAGAGGGATTATACTACAATACTTGACATTATGAAGTTAGAACAACAATAACGATATCAATACTACTACTACTGCTGCTGCTAATAATAATAATAATGTGTTATTTGATTTCTTATTGAATTGAAACCCCATTTTAAATCTGGTGCAATTTCTTCACTTGTAATGCTAATAATTCATTAGTAACTTTAACTATGCTAGAGAAATTAATTTATCATTCAGTTCTGTTATTCGTTACAACTAATCATATTATACTTACTTACTTACTTACTTACTCACTGGCACTATCGAACCCGTAGGTTCATGGCCGCACGGACATAAGCTCTCCATACATCCCTATCCTGAGCTAATGCTTTCCAATCATTCCCTGTATAATCTACTTCCCTCAAATCATAGGTAATGTTGTTCTCCCACCTCATTCTTGGTCTACCAACTGGGCGTTTTCCTTCTGGCTTTCCTACAAGAAGTTTCCATGCACGTCTTTCATTCCCCATACGCGCAACATGTCCTGCCCATCGCAGTCTGTTCTTATTATATCTGGCTTCCTATAAAGACCAAGTAGTTCATTGTTATGTAGTCTTCTCCATTCACCTGTCTGTTCATCTCTCTTTGGTCCAAAAATTTTCCTAAGAACTTTATTCTCAAATACTCGTAATCTCCTCTCCTCCCTTAAAGTAAGAGTCCATGTTTCGCACCCATATAATATAACTGGTAGAATAATAGTTTTATATATTTTCAGCTTAACGTTTTTTGAAAGGAGTTGGGACATCAAAAGTCTCTGCAATGCATAATAGCATGCATTTCCAGAATTGAGCCTATGTTTAATTTCTTTGTGCATCTCATTCCTATTTGTGATTATTGTTCCTAGGTATTTGAATTCAGCCAATTCCTCAAAATTTCCCTCATTTGTCATTAGCTGTCCATTTCCATTATATAATGTAAATGGACAGCTAATGACAGATGAGGGAAATTTTGAGGAATTGGCTGAATTCAAATATCTAGGAAATATTAATCATATTATAGGAAGAGTAATTTTATAACATTTTTATGTTTATATTCCTCGTTTTATTTCACAATATGCTGTGATTACTACTGTGCATAATTGAGGCGGTTAGAATGAAAGGAGTGTGATTTTTTTTTCGCAAAAAAACGTATTTTGTGCATCTTTATTACAATATGTTTCCTTCTAATGAAGAATTCAACAACCAGTTTATTTTATTGTGTATTTTTCCTTCGTCTCTGCTTTTCATTTTAAATTGTAATGTTGTTTTGTCGGCCGCGGTGGACTAGTGGTTATGCTCCTTGCCTCTGGTCCCGAGGGTCGCGGGTTCAAACCCGACCGGAGTCGATGGATTTTTCAGGATGGAAAAATCCAAGGAGCAAGTCCTCCGGGAGGGACTATAAGCCGTGGGTCCCGAGTCTGAAGATTTTCAGGCTCGTAAAAGATCCTTAAGCCTGAATGAAAAGGCCTCTAAGCAAAATTTACCGAATTTTCCCGTCCTAGTACTACCTTGGTTTCCTAGATGTCAGTATGAGGCGGAACGCTGACCACGGACCACTCAAATGACATCTATACGAAAACAAGTGTAACTAAATTAGTATGGTTAAAATTCTTCTCTGTAGGGGGGAGAGCCCCTAAATCCCTGTGAAGGGAAACATGGGCTTACAAGAATGTTGTAATTTTCCATAGGTAATAATAAAAAAATTCTGAAATATATAGTGAATTAATAATATAATTTTATTAGCGACATAACTAAATTTTATTACAAATAATAGGCTAAGAAGCGCAATAAACGTATATAAATCGTGTTCTAAATGAAATTCAAATCAAAATGATCAAGTTTATTTAAATGTTATGAATAACCTTGAAAGGGATCGAATGAAGGAGAAAATTTATACTTTCAGAGAACGTGATATATATTTTGTGTTCTAGTGAACATCAATATTGCAAGTGATCTTGAACTGTCTGAACTATGAAATGACCTGCAGTTCTTAGAGTTAAAAACAACAAATTCATGTGAGTGACACTTTCAAAGTTAATGATTCAATACGTATGGTACACAGATCATGGCACAAGCCCACGCCTTACTTATTACAAATTGTACCTTTTTTTTCGACTTTCGAGAACTAATTGCAATGCATAACAAAGTCAATCAGTCTGATCAACACATGTTGTTTGTATTGAACAAATACAAGAAAACAAATATGCGAGAATAACATCCAGATATAAACAAGAAGGTTCTATGAAGGATAAATTTGATTGTCAATAACTCTAAGGAAATTCTACAACGTATATTTCTATTGGTATGTGGTATCTAGCTCGTATGCAAATAGCAACTGTATATAACCTGCAAGAAATTAATTCATACAAAAATAAGACGGTAGATATAGGAAACCCCATTCTCCATAACTTTGAATTATGATTTGGTATGTTGATGGATGCGAAATATGGACTCATACTTTAAGGGAGGAAAGGAAATTACGAGTATTTGAGAATAAAATTCTTAGGAAAATTTTTGGACCAAAAGAGAGAACAGACAGATGAATGCAGAAGACTTCGTAAAGTGAACCACATGGTCTTTACTGGAAGCCAGATGTAATAAGAACAGTTAAGTCTCGTCTACTGCTATGGGCAGGACATGGGCACGAATGGGGAATCGAAAACGTGCATGGAGGCTAAACCAGAGGGAAAACGCCTCGTTGGTAGACCAAGAATGAGGAGGGAGAATAACATTAACTATGATTTGAGGGAAGTAGATTATACATCGAATGATTGGAAAACATTAGCTCAGGATAGGGATGTATGGAGAGCTTATGTCCGCGCGGCCATTAACTTACGGGTTCGACAGTGCCAGTGAGTTAGTAATGTTGATTCAAAAGTTTATTCAAACGCTTCGCAGTGTCAGAAATAATTTCAGATACAGTGTCACAGGTAATGTTTTTTTTAACATTTTATTTGGAATCTTTTCTGACAACAAATTAAACAATTCTCAAACTCTTCAAGTCTTGTATTTATATATTTTTTATTTTGAAAAGAAAAATAATTTAATATTATAAGAGTCTGATTCTGTATCTAGGCCACAGCTATACAATTTTTCCGTCTATAGTAAGTGAGGGCTTAATAATTAAAATTGCCATTACCAGGTTTCACCAAATGATTCTTGGATTAAGAAATGCGACAGGAAGTTGAAAAGATAACCAAGTTAATTCATATGGTATTTTAAATAGAACAGGTCATTGAAAATAAGAGACCTTAGTGTTATTCCATGAACTTCAACTAGATAGTTTCTTTTTATTTAAAAAAGTAGTCACTGAAAACTTTCCAGTATTAGTTCTTTAGATAAGTAATAATGATATTCTCTAGTTCCACATAAAAAAAAGTTCAAAAACGTACCACTAGAGCAATTTTCATACTTCATCGGGATTTTTCTGGATTCGTCACCAGACAGATATCTGAATTTTATCTTTGTTCAAAAGAGTTTCTCAAGAAGAAAATATCGCAGAATTAATTTTAAATACTTGAAATATAATCAAATAAATTGTTTATTCTTTCGAATTCAGCAAACTTGAATCATTTTCTTTATATATATATATATATATATATATTGAGATTACGAGTATTTGAGAATAAAATTCTCGATTCTTGGACCAAACAGAGACGAACAGATAGGTGAATGCAGAAGACTGCATAACAGTGAGTTACATGAACTTTGTGAGAAACTAAATATAATGAAAACAGTTAAGTCACGTAGACTGCAATGGATAGGACATTTAGCACGAATAGGGAATGGCAGAGGGGCATGAGAATTCCTTATAGGAAAACCAGAGGGAAAGCACGAAGTGGAAGACGAAGAATGAGATGGGAGAATAATACACCGTGTCCACAAATATAGTATCACATTTTAAACTACTACTACGCCGCTTTGGATAATCGCATCTAAATGAAATTGGTGACAATCAAAAGAGAAACTCAAAAAGTTTTTGCTATACCTCATAGACATTGAATGAAACCGCCACGAGTGATGCTGCAGACATCGCTGACTGTTAAATATCCAACAATGAACCCATATCGACCACAAAAAACATGATTCAATTTAGTTTAGTTTCTGTATTGTTGTCCATTATTTTCCATTGTTGACATTTCTCTTTTGATTGTCACCAATTTCATTTAGATACTATTATAAAGCGACGTAGTAGTAGTTTAAAGTATGATACTATATTTGTGGACACGCTGTATTAATACAAATTTGAGGGAGGTAAATTATACAGGAAATGATTTGAAAACATTAACACAGGATAGAGATGTATAGAGAGCTCATGTTCGCTCTGCATGAACTTAAGGGTTCAATAGTGTCAATGAGTGAGTTAGATTTTTTAGGTGATTAAGAATATTGTTTATCTGGAACTTGCCACAAAGTATTATAAATACGCTATCACATACATAGAAGTTATAAAATGTGTGTGTAGCAATCATTCATTCATTCATGATAAATGAATGAATAGTAAGTAAAAATGTATACATGACAGATAAATTATGCAACAAATTAGTCGATATTATAACAGGATTGTATACTAAACAGCATTTTAAACGCTTAAATTGAAGCTAAGCGTAAAGGAGAAAAAATATGTTATAAGTAAAAATTGATTGATCTCCGTTCGTCCGTCTTGAGACATGGGTGCTACCCTAGAGGCAATTTTTTTTATTCAGAATAATTTTGTTACGGGTATTTCCCTATAGATGTCAACCCGTGGCATGTGGTTAGTACATCGCCTTGTGGAGACTTGTAGCAGGAAACTTAGGTATCACTTTTTTGGAAGAAGATCGGTTAATTTCTGATCAGAGGTCTTTCTTTTCAGGTTTGGGGTTATTTACGAGCCCGGTAATCTTCAGACTCGGGACCTACGACTTAAAATCGCTCCCTGAAGACTTCTCTTTTGTTTTTTTTCAATCCTAAAATCCATCTATCCCAGCCGGGATTAAATCCACGACCATCGGGACTAGAGACAAGAAATATAACAACTAGATCATCAAGGTTAACTACGAGTATAATAAATGAAGACAAAGAACAATTTATTGGTATACTGAAAACATAATAATAATAATAATAATAATAATAATAATAATAATAATAATAATAATAATAATAATAATGTTTTATTTATTCTGGCAGAGTTAAGGCCATAAGGCCTTCTCTTCCACTCAACCAGCACAAATACAAATAAATATTTGACAAATATAGATATACACTATTCTAATTATAAAGTGTTAAAAATATATTAAATGTTGCAATGTAAATTTCATGCACAAACAACATTTTATACGATAATAACAATAACAATACTTATGATGATAATAATAATAATAATAATAATAATAATAATAATATAAATATGATAAATTATATGATAAACACCAATTAACATATGTACCTTTCACTGGGTAATGATGAAGTCGAGGTTAGAGCAAACATAAATTTAGATTTCTTTTAAAAGATGCCAATACCCGGCAGCCCAGTATTTCTTGTGGTAGGGAATTCCAGTTGCGAGAAGTGAAAATAGTGTATGACATAAACATAGAAACTGCACCGACTGTAACTTCACTATAAAGTTAATCAAATTCGAAACGTTTTATTTATCTCCTTAAACTTCATTTTAAATAAGATGAAATAGCCAAATCATTTAGAAATAAATTTTAATATTGCGAAAATTTTTTTGGCCTGATAAAATTAAATGTAGTTAAATAGACATAGAAGAAACACAGGAATATTTAACTTGATCACACGAAGATAGCTTTAATAATGTCTCGATAAGATATACTGAAGGAAGTTCAGCTCGATATGAATTGAAAGATTCCATGGAACTTAGGTTTTGAATCCGGGAATCTTGGATCCAGACGAGAGCTTGGTAATTATTGGATCACGGCGAGTGGAATAGACTAAAATGTATCTGATTTGGTAGATATATAGCTATATACACAATAAAAAAGTGATATTATACAGATTATTTGTAGTAAATGTTTTCTTTATTAAATCTCCCAGTAATTACGGTCATCAACGTCGTAAAATAACATTGGTCGAGAAAGGCTTACAAACTTTACCAGAGGTATTTACTTCAGAACTGAAGTTCATTTACGTGCCATAAATATACGATACACTGGCTTTAATTTTCTTTCAAACTATCCTAAGAGTTTTTAAGTCCTGAAAAGATTCATCGACCTTGGTTAAGTTTTATCCGAGAATCTTGGAACCAGAAGGGAGCATAGGAACCACTAGATGATAAGAGAACGAAATACGTTAGATTGTGCCTGATTTAGCAGCTATATTGTTGTATGCAGAATATAAGAGTGAAGCCATGAAACAAGAAAATTTCAATTTCGGCAAGAGAATACGCTCCCGATATGTGAGTATTTAAAAAGGTTACAGTGCAATACAGTTACATGATTTCTGGGTGCATATACAGTGAAAGTTCAAGATCTAAATTGAGTAGATTTGTTGTAACATTAGTAACAATTCTCATTTACCAAATATACAGAAAAGATTCCAGACTTTTTGTTATAAGGTGGATTTCATGGTAACTGACGTAACAAACGCAACAAAAATAAAATAACATTTTAATTTTGTTAGCCCTCGGATAGTAGGAAACTACTACTTCTCTTCAAAACTTATATGTATAGATATCAAAGAACGCGCCTTAGCGGCCAGAACAGCTACAAACAGTATTAAAAACCTGAGTAAACTATCCCTGGAGACAGCAATGATCATCTTCTGCTTATAAATCACACCAATCATGACCTATAGACTAGAAGTGATTTGGAAGAACCTAAATAAAGCAAACTTAAAGGAAATAGAGAAAGTCAAAGCACACTTTTTAAAGACAGCGCTAAGGGTATCAAAATACACGCCAAACATATATACTGACAAAGGACCCCTTCTTCATAGAAAAGCTCCACCTGGACCTTCTCGTGCCGGCAACAGATGCCTACAAAGAACTGCTGAGGGAACTCAACGAGAAGAGAGAACAGATATGGCAACGGATGCGATAATCTACAGGGAATGGACAACAGCCAGATACGACCTCAGACACACCGTGACAAGAGTCGTGGTCCATGGTTTCCACCACAGGATATGCACAACAGTGAAGCGCCACAACCCAAAAGAAAAGTGCAAGTGCAAACTATGTGGGTCGCAATGCGACCGATATCACCTATTACAGTGTAAAAACGTAGGAACCTCGATAACAGACTTCTGTAAGGCATGAAAACAATTCTTTCTACATGGCCATTGGTTGCAATAATACCTATTATTATTAATTATATATAGGTTTCGATTTCTTTAACAGAAAACATACCTTTAATAATTCTTACTTAAAATGTACGGTTTTACATCGGTAACTGACTTAACTCTAGAATAACATCATATTTTACATAGTGAGAGTAAATTAATAATCTCTATGAAGTTTTCAATTTTATCTCAACAAGCAATTGTGAATTTAGAATGTATAGGAAATAATTACAGAATACATGTTGTGGGTTTTATATTCTAATATAATTTACTCACTAATTATGCAAAATAAAGGTAACTGATGTAACCATTAACGCTTATACCTGGTTTAAGAGATATAATTAAATAAATAACAATTATTTATAACGCATTAGTTGTTCCTATTGTACAATACTTTGCGATGTAGGACTACGCACTTGAAAATCTTTTTTAACAGTACATATACCACTTTGGTAAGCAAGAAAGAAACTTTATTTGTTATGTCAAATTTTTCGTAGAATTCACCATACGTGTTTGTATAAGTTACATATATGTATCTCCATCCATAGTAATTCTGCCCGAAGGCAGTTCCTTCACTGCAATCATAGCATTTTCATGCTATGCTTGCAGCTTTACTGGGGAATTGTAGGTGTGGTAGCTTCCCGTTGATTTCCACACCGGTGAAGGATGATGATGATGATGATAATGGTATGGATGGTGGTCATATGATTTCGGGGACCGTTTGGGCCTTAAAGTTTTCCTGACATTTGTCTTACAGGTGAGGAAAAACCCCGATAAAAACCTCACCCAGAAAAACTACGCCGACCGGGGATCGAATCCGGGCCCGTTGCGTGACAAGGTAGCACGCTACCTCGAGACCACAGCGGTGGACATTTTATATATATATATATATATATATATATATATATATATATATATATATCTGGATTGAATCATAATTTATAATTCTCAATGATATTTAATTATATATGTATGTATGTACTGAGCAGTGCAATGGTAGCTAGAAGTATTTTAGCAATGTCGTGTTTTGTAATAAAACTGCTAGTAAGGTAGTAAAACAGGCGACGTGACATTTCTATGTAGAAAGGTTAACGAGAGCTGTTAACATTTTATTTAGTAACATTCTTTGTTCATTATTATATGTAAAGCACTCTGCACACGTTTTTATTTCATTCGTAAAAATACATTTCAATTATTCATGTAACTAAGGAAACTTTAAAGAAGACAATACCTTATCCAAAGGTCTCGTTAATATTTTCAACATAGAGGAACATAGAGAACAATCAGTCTGATTAAACGGTAAAATGAATATCAGAGACCCAGTGAAGGAGTCAAACCGTTAAAGTGCATAGTTTAAAAATTGATTCGTATATAAAAAGATATTTAGCAGTTAAGCATAAAACATTATCATAAGTATTGCCACGAGTGATTTCCAAATTATCGACAAATTCACGATGTCACGAAGTGAGGAGTGAATTTATCTAGAAAATTTGGAAATCAAGATTGGCATTTGTTAGGACCACTTAACGAAAAAAATGAAGCTGTTTACTCACAAATCATTATTTAAATATAGTTATTTAAAAGTATTTATATATTTAATGTAAACGGCGATGTTTGAAAACAAATGAGAAACGTTTGTTACGTTTTATTTGTTCATCACTACAACCAGATCATATTATTTATTGCCAAAGGATGCAATATTGTAAGAATGCACCCTAGTGGAGAAAAAATGAATACATCGAACAGTTTATAACCATAATTATAGGTTAATAATTAATTTCTGATGCCCTATGATGTAAATAGGCCTATGTCAATCATATTTTTCTGCAACGTAAATACCTGGGAAATAATACTTTTAAGAAAGTGCAAACAGTGGTTTATTTTTATTGTGGTATAATCAATTACTACGAATGATTTCTATTATATCCCGCAAGCCGTATCTGTTTACATTCGTGCACTATATATATATATATATACAATCTGGTAGCCACTTGCATTCTAGTATTCTTACATCTTACATATATAAATTGTATGTGTAAGTATATATGCATATAAATTGCTGTATTTAACGTATTTCTTAGAGTGCCAGTCACTGTAAAATAATGCTCTGACCTATTGAGAATGTCGAAAGTAGGACCTTTCTTTAATATGATAAACTTAGGTTGATAAATTCGAGGTGAGAGACGGCTGTGATTGAGTTGTAAATCAAAATTTATTAAAACGTGATTGGTCATTGACTCCCATTTGGGACATGAGTTAAATAGTCATATTATTATATTTATGAACATAGTATTGAGTATGGAGATACCTATACAAATTCTGAATGTGAATTATCATTATTTAACCCCATAATCATAATGTATGGATTATTTAAGTCTGTTGGGATTCTCCTAAATATGCTTGTTTATCCCTCTAAATTATTAATTAAAATTACAATGTATTTTTTAAAACGTTATAATATTTTGCACAATTATGACTTGAGTGTATAATCAGAATCTAAACAATCAGATGAATATCAAAGGGTGAGACAGAAGTTATGAAGAACCGCGTGCGAATAAGAACTAGAAAATATTACATATCAGCTGATGATTAGTGGATGAGATGTTTTATAACTACGCTATGGAATTTTTAAGCCTAGGAAATGAAGTATATATTCAGAGGCTAAACAGATGTTATAAGTACACCGGAATGAGAAATAAAAACATGTTAAATGTTTTAGTTAAAAATTAAATTTAAGTGAAACGCCTCATAAAAGTAACATTACAGAACAGAGCTTTAAAGCTCAAGAAAAATCATGCATATTTGTAGGCGCATTTAAGCAGAAGTTCTTCAACG
Organism: Diploptera punctata; assembly: GCA_030220185.1. Taxonomy (NCBI): domain Eukaryota; kingdom Metazoa; phylum Arthropoda; class Insecta; order Blattodea; family Blaberidae; genus Diploptera; species Diploptera punctata. Next base: position 1,060,906 of record JASPKZ010005682.1, on the reverse strand, counting down.
TAGAAGATATTGAAACGAAATATTGTTCTCTTTATTAGAGAAAGTAGCAGAATTTCTTCAGTGTTTTAAGATACTGAAACGAATTTTTTTTTCGGAGAATGTAGTAGAGGCTACATAAGTTCTTCAGTGATTTAATATAATAAAACGAAATATTTTCTCTTTATAAGATAATGTAACAGAAATTCTTCAGTGTTTTAATGTACTGAAACAAAATATTGTACTCTATATTAGACATTTTGTAGAAGTTCTGCAGTGTTTTAAGATACTGAAACGAAATATTGTTTTCTGTATTAGAAAATATAGCAAAAGGTCTTCAATGTTTGAAAATACTGAAATGAAATATTTATCTCTGTATATAGTAGAAGTTCTTCAGTATTTGAATACACTGAAACATTTTTAATGTAGACAATGTAGCGAAGTTCTTCAGTGTTTTCAGATATTAAAACGAAATATGTTTCTCTTCATTAAATAATAATGTAACAGAAATTCTTCAGTGTTTTAATGTACTGAAACAAAAATTTTACTCTACATTGGAGGATGTAGTAGACGTTCTGCAGTGTTGTAAGATATTGAAACAACATATTTTTCTCTGAATTAGGTAATATAGGAGAAGTTCGTCAATGTTTGAAAATACTGAAGCAATTTTTTTAATATTAGAGAGTGCATTTGGTAACTCTAGCGTATTATCCACCCATCTGGGCTTTAAGAGGAATGTAAAGAAATTTGAGGGCCATGCCCTGTAGCTCTCAAAATAAATCGTTCGCACAAATCTGGTTTTGTCGTGGTTTTCACTTTGTAGCTACTGAAGACTTCCGACGTTATAAGGACCACACGACGTAATAAACAATTTATCGTGTTAAAATCAATGCCTACAAGAATTTAACATTTATCTGTAATAATACTTTTTTTCCCTTTTGATTGATTTAAAAATTGAAACTTACTCTATATGAATTATGGAACCCATAAGTTCAATTCCACGTTCACTAAAGCCAACTGAATTCAGTAGAGATATACGATATACGATGTTTTATGGACCATGCGCTCTCTCATAAGCCTAGGCCTTCCTAATGCTCTCTTCCCTAAAGGTTACCTAATAAAATATTTAAGCTTTTCTACTGTTACACATTCGAGCTATATGTCCTGTTCAGCTCGATCTCCTGACAATATTAGGACAACTATATAAATTATGTAGTCCCTAGTTCCTCCATTCTGTGTTCTCATCGCTTAGGACTATTTTAGAGTATTGTCACTTATTTAATACTATGCATTTTTCAAGTGAAGTGTTCGTTGATTATTGATAATTTAAATACGTATTAACGTTTATTTAATCTTGATTTTTTTCTATTTAGAAAAGGGAGAACATATTGGCAAAACGTGCGACATCAAATGCCTTAATAAAGTTAATGACATAACACTTCTTACAAGGAATCTTGCTTTTCAAATCAAAAAACTTCTATAATAATTTCTTTGAACATTTTTACTTGGAATAGGATCCACTCTATATTAATTTTACTTTAGCTACACACTGTATATTGGAGTATTACTTCATAATGTATTCCGTGATTGGCTATGATTATTCCCTCGACCAGTATATCATCAGAATAGTACTATGTTAGGTAGCTGACACAGGTTTGTTTATAATCAAACGCATGCGACTTGATGTTGGTACTCACCGGTGTGAAGTCTGGTGTGTTGTTGAACGTGGCTGAGTTGTTTGAAGCGTCGGTCACAATATGAACACTTGTAGGGCTTCTCTCCGTATGCACGCGAATGTGCTGCACCAGTTGGTGGTTGGACGAGAAAGATTTGAGACACTGCTGGCATTGGTGTGGCTTCACTTCGCTGCGATGGGCCACCATGGCATCTCTTGACTGCATATGCATCGCCGATTTGTGCATGAAGATCTGCAGGACATCCGTTAACATTAATATCACATTGTAAACTACATTACTTAAATGTATTCATTAAACTAATTATTCACAAATATATATTCTTAAAGCTATGATAACCTAATCGCTCATTTCATAAATTGTTAGAGATAATATACTATATTCAATTCATTTGTGTGTTTTTAATAATTCCTAATATCCTGAAACCTCCTTTCCTCCCTATTAACTATAACACTTTTAAAATTATATTTCCTTTCAATGTGCAATATTACATTAATTGTATTGTCTAATTATTATGTAATTTTAAATATAATCCATTTCAATTTTAAAAAAAATTTAGAGAGATCTAATCAATTTAAATATCTTGGATATTATCTCTCTATCTGGGATGAAAAGGATATCCCTGAAAAAGTTACTAGTTATAATAAAAGTTTAGGAATTATTAATCAAGTTATGAAACCATCCCTTGTACAAAAAAACACCAGATTACGTTTATATAACACTTTGGCTAGACCAGTGTTGACCTATGGTAGTGAAGCATGGACACTAAGAAAACAACATGAAAGCAGAATAACGGCTTGTGAAATGAGATTCATGCGCAGAACAGCGGGTTACACCAGATGGGATCGGAAAAGGAACACCGATATCTTAAAAGAATTGAAGACTACGCCAATTTTGGAATATATTAAACAGTACCAACTAAATTGGAAACACCATCTTGAAAGAATGAGTTTAAATCGGATCCCCAAAGCTGTTTATAATTATATACCAGAGGACGAAGATCACTGGGCCGTCCTATGAAACGCTGGAGGGAAAATTTTCTATAGGATCGTAACAGGCCTTGGCCTAATACTTGGAAGGAAGAAGAAGAATGTTTTTTTATAATTTCATATTTTAATTGTAGTAGTAATTGTCACATTTTGTATCAGTGTAACAATTGAATAGCAATGATAAATTAATTCTAGGAACCGCACAAGAAAGTATATAATATATTCTGCAAATATAGGTCCACATTACGCTCTTTACATTGGATGCATCGTTTAGAATAATAATGCCTTGACATAAGCTATGTAAGCCCAAATTATACTGATACCATACATTATTACACTATGTTAATTTATATTACATGAGGGAACAATGGACATGCAACGTTTTAAAAATTCTTGGTTAGGTTAATACGGTTAATATAAATTCAGTTTAAATCCTTGGCACGACAGCTGACTGAAGTGGTTGTCCCTCGTTTCCAGAAAACAGTACACGAGTCACGGGATTAGCGTAACGCAATTTATTTACCTTATTTTCAGTTTTCTTAACCGTATTTCCCTACTCATAACAAAGTAGCTGATCAATTGTTTTGACAAGATTGAATTGGCCCCTTTCCAGTTCTTATACCAAAATAAAAAAAATATGGTATAGCCGAGTATCTAAACCTGAACGCAGGGATTTCTAATCAGATATGCTGATCATTACATCACTTAGGCGGTCTAATATAACTAATGACTTGCACAAGTAAATAATTATAAAATTTTAAATCTCAAATGTTTATTACGATTTATTAAAAACAGGCGTATAATGCAAGTTTTACATAGGACTAGGCCTATATTTTAAGTCAATATAACCTCGAGCATAGTTTTCTAGTTCCTATAATTAATTGAAATTGGTTGGAATAAATGTAGTTGAATTTGTATTGAAAATAACGGTATGTTAAACATTTAACACATGTGATCAGAAAGTTCCAACAAAATTATTAAAAAGTTGGATTAAATGTTAATATAGAAACAATTGATTATTTAGAGGTACGTAACAAAATTATAAGTAATTTTCAATCGGAAAATGAAGAAATTAAAGCTGTGGAAAAATGTAAATATTTAGAAGTTATATTTAACAAAAAAAATGTCACTTTCGAAGAGAAAATCATATGTAGAATAAATGAAGGCACGCATTTAGTGATATGTTTAAACTCTGTCTTGGGGGGGGACTTACAAATAAGCATATATCAGAAGTGTTGTACAAAGTATTATAGTATATATATATGTGTGTGTGTGTGTGTGTGTGTGTGTGTGTGTGTGTGTGTGTGGTTGCTGACATGCAGTTTATAAGAAGATATTGTAGAAAAATATATTAGATAAAATATCAAACATACAGATATGAAAAACTAAGGGAGGAAATAGAGAACTGATTAATGAAATAGACCTACGTATAGCTAATGTGGTATTGACACTGACATAGGATGGATAGCACAGGATTGCCAAAGATGATCTTGGAATGGGTACTAGAGTAGGACTGCTTAAAAAGAAAGGAAATAGCATTTGGCAGTAGATAAATAAGCCAATTATACCAATCTCAATAACAATAATAATAATTTAACGAAGTTTAGCCTCTCACAAATAAGTGATCAGCTCAATGTCAAGTCCTCCTCCGAGGCAAACACAACTTTAAGACGAAACACACCACTCACAACTCATCCATACTAAACATGGCAAATGTGATAATGATGATTATGATGGCCAGATCATGTTCGAGGACCGTTTGGGTCTTAAAGTTTCCTGATATTTGTATTTCAGGTGAGGAAAAATCTTGTAAAAAACATTATCCAGAAACTCGTTCGTCCGGGATTCGAACCCGGGCCTGCTGCGTATGAGGCAGCTACGCTATCCCCAGACTATATCAGTGGGCATAATAATAATAATAATAATAATAATAATAATAATAATACTAATAATTATCATTATTATTATTATTATTATTATTATTATTATTATTATTATTATTATTATTATTATTATTTCTATGATCATTTTCTTATTCAATAAAGAATGTAGGGCTAATGCAAATTAATAAACATTAATATGAGGGCGGATCGGAAAGTAACGCACAATAATTTTTTTCTGCCTTGGTATTGCAGCTAGAATGTTGAAATTTCACAGAGATATAGTTTAAAGTTTTCACTACAGATGGTATTTTTTTCTCAGGTGCACCTCTTGCGAGAGAAGCTTGAACTATGCAACAAAGATGGCGCGCATGCTACAGTCGTCCACCTGTGAGGAACAGAGAAGTGTTGTTCGATTTTTGTGTGCCAAAGGGCATAAACCCAGTGAAATTCACAGGGACATGCGTGGCGTGTATGGGGATGATTGTATGGACCGTAGCAATGTCTCCAGGTGGTGCACATTCTTCCAAGAGGGACGCGTGAACCTTAGTGATTCGCCACGCTCCGGCCGGCCGACAACAGCAGCAATCCCGCAGAATGTCAGGGGCATTGAGGCGGCAATTCTGAACGACCGGCGTGTGCAACTGCGAGCCTTATCGCAGAAGTTCAACATTTCCTATGGTGCGGTGTACGATATTGTTCATGAAAATTTGAATTTCCGTAAAGTTAGTGCTCGCTGGGTGCCTAAGAACCTGACAGACGACCACAAGGGCCAGCGAATGATGGCAAGCTTGGACCACTTAACGCGGTATACCGCACAAGGACATGACTTTCTGGAAGGAATCGTCACAGGTGATGAGTCGTGGGCGTACCACTACACGCCCGAAACAAAGCAGGCATCAATGGAGTGGAAACATGCTGGTTCCCCAGTAAAGAAAAAATTCAAAGTGACTCAATCTGCCAGGAAAGTGCTTGTGACAGTGTTCTGGGATATGCATGGTGTTTTATTGGTGGACTTTGCTGAACACGGGACCACTGTGAATGCTGTGGCCTACATTAAAACTTTGGTGAAGTTGCGTCGTGCCATTCGTGACAAACGTCACAACATTAACGTTAAACTTCTTCACGACAATGCTCGCCCCCATGTTGCTGCTGTCGTTCGTCAGAAAATCGTCGAATTTGGTTGGGAGGTGCTCAAGCATCCACCATACAGTCCGGATCTTGCACCATCGGACTTTCATCTGTTTGGTCCCATGAAGAAATTCCTGGCCGGCAAACGCTTTGAGACAGATGTGGAAGTGAAATCAGCAGTGCGCAGATGGCTACACTCCAACCAAACGGACTTCTACGAACAGGGCATATTGAAACTGGTAACACGATGGGAAAAATGTGTTGAGAAAGTTGGTGACTATGTCGAAAAGTAGGTAAAAGATGCAAGTTCATTTGTGATTTTTTTCCTTTTTTTTTACTATTAAACTTTTTAAAAAAAAATTATTGTGCGTTACTTTCCGATCCGCCATCGTATGTGTTATTATCTTAACGTATCGTTTATCGTGTTAAAATTATCTATGAAATAATTTTTATATTTCTAAATAACTGTAACAAAACTGTAGTACCAGAGAGTATAACCGCAAATAAAAGGAGAATTTCAAATTTTAAATGAAGAAACATATTTCCTACACAATATTAATTCAATTAAATAATTAGCGAATAATACAGGAATTACATAACGTTCAGCTACTTTCTAAAATATTTTATTAATGGGAATATAACAAGAAAACTAGATAATGCAATATATGAAAATAATTCTTGGAAGATTATAGTACATACATTTTATAATGTTAAAATACAACTATATAGATGCTTTATATGCTTATATCACATAAAATGAAAGAAAAGGGAAATAAAATGGGGTATTTAGTAAAAATGCGATAAATACTAAACATGCACGTATAAAAGGGAAAGCTAAATGATTTTAATGAAAAGGTTTGAAGATAAATACCAATTGGACATTTTAAAATCACTTAATGAAATAGCCATTTGCACCTCGTATAAAAAACCGCAGGACACGAGATACCTCGTAAAGATAAATAGAGGGAGAGTGAAAAAAAAACTTTTTTTTTTTTACTGAAACGCGAACTGTGTTCCCAGCTTTAAAAAAAGCACCGATTACTTCACAGTTCTCTAAGAGCTCAGAGAGGGAGCGATTATGTGGGGTGAGGACGGGGGGTAATATCACGGAAAACAAACACACCAGGGGTTGCCGCCACCGTTGATTCCAATGGATTAAACCCTTTCCATCCCTAATACCGTTAAAAAATGTAGCAAGTGAGTGGACGGTGAAAAGCCTTGACTTGCGCAAATATTTTTTTTTACACAGAGATAAAGTGACAATTTACTTTTTAAATTTAAACCATGTCCCTTTATAGTTAATAACGTCTGTATTAAAAGGGCTTAATTAATGAAACCAACATTTATTGCTACATTTTATTTTAGAATATCCTAATTATTACATTATTACATTTCAGAGAATTCCCAAGGAATGAAACTATTGAGGTTGTTCTCCTAAATAGATAAAAATAAAAATAGAGATCTTCATCAATCCCATCTTGTAAACAATGGCAATGACCAATATAATACAGGTTTCTTGGGTTTTCCGCGTCAAAGATTCAAGATTGGCCTCTGGCCATTGGTCCCAACATTTTGACATGATCCCATGTGCCATTACCAAGGAATGAAAAGTTTGAGTTACTGGTATAGGTTTTATATACAATTCGCAATATATATATATATATATATATATATATATATATATATATATATATATATATATATATCCATCCATAGTAATTCTGCCCGAAGGCCAGAAGCATTTCCATGCTATGCTTGCAGCTTTACTAGGGAATTGTGTAGGTGTGGTAGCTTCCCGTTGCTTTCCACACCGGTGAAGGATGATGATAATGATAAGGATGATAATGATAAGGATGAGGGCCATATGATTTCGGGGACCGTTTGGGCCTTAAAGTTTTCCTGACATTTGTCTTACAGGTGAGGAAAAACCCCGATAAAAACCTCACCCAGAAAAACTGCCCCGACCGGGGATCGAACCCGGGCCCGCTGCGTAACAAGGCAGCACGCTACCTCGAGACCACAGCGGTGGACTATATATATAATTTATATGTGTGTGTGTGTGTTCGCTAATGCTTTAGAGGCCATAATTTTTATATTATCACAACCAAATTTGGCATATAGTATCCAATTTAAAAAGTAAGGACGAATTCGTTAACCAGCAAAATCAGAAAATGGGTGTAGAAGTTAATCTGAAACGAAACTTAAAACATTTGCTTTAACGGTGGCAATTTTCGAGATTTATCAACAAAACTTAGTATGTGGTATGGAAATAAAACGACGAGGAAGATAAACTTCAAAAATAATTAAAATCCGAGCATTAGAAGTGGGAATTAGATCATTAGAAGCAGAATTACTTGAAACTGGAAATTAAAAATTCGCTCTAGCAGCCGTCATGTTTACTTTGTCGCAATGTATACCAAACAAATTAACTGTTAAATTGGCAATGTATCCTATCGATTTAATTAATTCAATATTTTATAAAAATAACTAAACAATGAGTCAGTAGATATTTAAATATATGTCAAATTATACAATATGCACTATGTACTCTTACATTTATGCATGGACAATTTAACAATATATATATATATATATATATATTCGTCAACCAGTAAAGTCGGACCATAAATTCGACTTTATGAGAAATTCGCTTAGTTTTTGCAGTTTCTGGTGACAAGTTATGCATAGGGTAACAATATATTTGAAATACCATTACAATATTTTCACATAAATGTCTCAAATAACTATTTAGAACTAACCTGCAGTAGGATTACATATATGAATATTACTAAATGATATTTCTTTTTACTATCGACAAATCGTATGTCTTATTTTTATCAATTTTCCATATTCTTTATATATTTTACCCTTTGTTAATTTATTTTAAAGTGCTTTCATTTCAAAAAGTTTTAAACGATTAAAAACAATATATCGTATTTAATATGCCTAATAAATTGAATTTAATTAATGTCATAATTTTAATGGAAGGTGAAATTTGTCAATTTAAGACGGTAATTACTTTGATTTAATTATTAGCCATTTAAATATATATATATATATATATATATATATCCCGCGCTTTAAGATGTAAGGGACATGCACTGATTCGATCGAATCCCTGTGGGGGAAGAAATTCTCTCAACAAATTTCGGTCAGTAGGGGACCATAATTATAAAATTAAAGAAAAATATAAACAAAGAAAATAAAAATTCGGGTTATACAGAATAGAATATAAGTTATTTAGAGATGTTCGCCGAATATTTCTATACAAGGAACAAACGGTCTCCGGAGACTAATTATGAAGTGCATATATTTCTACAGTACTTACTAAGTGATCGTTAATTGATTATTTTTTTTATTTTCTTGGTAATTTGTCAGAACCCAACTTATCATGGTCCGAATCTGGATCATACTTGATAGCTCAACTGTGACCATAAACCAGCGCTAGATTATACGGCCCAAAGGGTATGCTTACATATATAACACATGAACAACAAATTACTTTGTTATTAAGTCAGCGGAGAACATGGGTTCTATATCTTAAACACTCATCCAACATTCCTGAACAACCTCTGAAAGTTTCGTCGATAGCGTTCTATTCCACTCAATGTATCTATGCCTGATAGCACAAAATGCGAGCAAACTAGAAACACAATTAATAATAATAATAATAATAATAATAATAATGATAATAATAATAATAAATAATATGTACATTAATAAAAAGTTTGGAGACTAATAAAAAACCTACTGCACGAATACAGCTGGTAAATTATCATGCATTGGATTAGTAAATATCTGAAAATGAAGGATAACTACTCCAACTACTGCCGTTAGTTTTCAATGAAATCTACATCAGCCTTGAAACTGAAATGTTATACGAATTGCAGGACTTAAATTTCAAGTATAAGCCATTAATGTATAAATAAGTTTATAAATTAAAATATCTTTGAATCTTATATGAAGTTTTACTGAAATTGAATTATATCTCCGTTATAAGGCCGAATTAAAAACAACAGACAGATAAAATATATAAATAATAAAGATTGAAATCTACCTTAAGTACGAGTGAATCATAATACACTGAAAAAAGGAGAAACATTTAAAGCAAATATTTTAAACAGTTCGACAAAATTTTCTGCGCCATTATCGAGTGTGCATTGAGATTGGTGGTCGCAACTTTAAATAACAATTTCTGTTATATGTAAGGTGTTGCTATTGTTTTCTTATAGGCTTTGTGATAATGTCTTGCTGCGAAACGTACGTTGTTTTTTTTGCAATAAATGAGTTCTATGAAATAAACGCTTTTAAAAATAAAACAAGATCAACGCAATTCCGGTAAAAAGTTCCTTTCTTTCAAAAATATTTTGCTTAGTGTTCTCTATCATAAATCTATTTTTGAGCCAAAAAGTTGAAGACACATTATATACAATCGCATTTATGGTAATAAATTTAATATAAACCGTTTTTTATATTTGCAAGTTTACTTTGGTGAATTTTGAAGCTTTTAGTGTAAAGGATAATGTATGTTGTACAGTGCATTCGAATGTATGGAATCGCTTCAACAATTAAAATTCGTGAGGAAAGATATAGGTGCACAGGCAGTTTGAAAAAGACAGATGAATGTTATAAAAGGAAGGCTGGAAGAAATTCAAATTTCCACTTTAAATTCTTTTCCATTTCTCCTCGTTCGTCGTCACCCTTCTATTCCAAGTATCTCACGTGATATCATCCAGTAAGAGCAATTAGAAATTCGAACAAAATTAAAGACTCATTTCATCATCTCCATTTGAATATTCGTATGCATTAATGCAACAGGGACATTTGTACCAATCATGTTTAATTTTGAATTTATACAAGATAATGAGATGGGCTGTTAACATACGAAATTAACATATAATTGATTTGTAAGCTATTATAGATAAATATACATACAAGGTGTATATATATACATATATATATATATATATATGTATGTATATATATAAATTAAAGCTAAGACATTTATCTAGTTTACAGGAGTTGCAGAAGAGAAATTTTACAAAGCAATGTTCTCAGATAAAGTGCATCTAATTTATGAGTTAACGTTGTTTGCATTTGATATTCATAATTCAATATCGAAATAAAATGTATGGGATGGATTGAGGTCTTTATTGGGGATCGTCTGCATTTCAATCAACATATTTTTTAAACTTTTAAAGAATCGTTTTATACAGGTATCGTTAAACAATGAGACATTTTAAATTTCGAAACTAATTTTATAAAGAACTTTCAGCAGTTGGAACTTCTATAATCTTTATATTATGTCAATTTATTTAATTATAGCACGTCAATATTACATAAATATTCAATAACCGTTAGAAAAAATACATTCCTAATGTATGCTCAGAATGAACTGGTCCGTATAATTATAAATCTGAAGTTATTAGGATTGTTTGAAGATACAATACGATACTCAAAATATGCACTAATAATAATAATAATAATAATAATAATAATAATAATAATAATAATAATAATAGCCTATATTAATAATATTATTTTTGCGCGATAGTGCGTTTTGTCGTACTTACAACAATGGCGACCATGATTGAAAGTTCAAATTCCTACATTTCGGGGTTGCCAACCTAAATAACTATAATGTAATAAAATAATTATACTGTAATATTACATATTACAAACACGCGTGTGGGAAGTAAAACCACTGCCCTCCACTCATATTACATACAGTGTATATACAAAAAATATCCAAAAGGTAGTAGTGTTAACATACATTATACGAAACAAATCACTGCATTTTAATTAACTGAGCTTTATTTGAAACAATATAAAACAATAAATACGTGCTTGCCGCCATTTTATCACTAATTGGTCTCACGGCCTCCTGATATTTTATAACTAATTGGTCTCACGGCATCCTGTTGTTTCAACTAATAAACATTACCCATACAGTTAACGTTCGTCAAATGTTTATAATGAACGCAAATATTTCCAACAAAGATGTTATTATTTTACTATTATTAATTATTTTCAAAACACCATCGCGCAAAAAATAATGTACAACGCACGTTTGTGAAGTGTTTTACAGAATAGCTATCACTCGGTTTTTAAACATTTTCCTCGATTCTGTAAAAGCCACTTCCCAACCTTGCACAGTAATATACTATTATATATTTTGATAAACTTAAAGGAAGTCTCGCGTAGCAATTAGGCCTACTTCTAGCAGAAGAACAAACGAAGACTCATAAATCATGATTGTTAAACATGTTTTTATGTAATATCAAGTAATTTATTTTTAGTTATTCTTATAACGGATGGAAAAATACTGACGATATAATTTTATTTCTATGTAAAAAGCATATACTTTTCATTGAATATCCTTCCTTGCTTGTTTAATTGTAAATAACATTAAATAAGTTTATCATAAGTAATGCCACGAGTGATTTCCAAATTATCGATAAATTCACGACTCACGAAGTGAGGAGTGAATTTATCTAGAGAATTTGGAAATCAAGAGTGGCATTTGTTAGGATTATTTAATGGATAAAATTAAGCTGTTTACTCACAAATTTTTATTTTAACTATAGTTATTTTAAAATATTTATATATTTAATGTAAACAGCGATGTTTGAAAACAAATGAGAAACGATTGGTACGCTTCATTTGCTTCTTTTGTTCATCACTGCAACCAGATCATATTATTTATTGTCAAAGGATCGCAATGTTGTAAGAATGCACCGTACTAGAGAAATTTATAACCAACGTTATAGGTATGAATTAATTTCTCATGTCCTATGATGTAAATATGTCAATTATATTTTTCTGCAACGTAATTTCCTGGAAAATAATTCGTTTAAGAAAGTGCAAACAGTGCTTTTTTTATGGTATAATCAATTGCTACAAATGTTTTTATATTATCTCTCGCATGCGCTTTCTGTTGACATACATGCACTATATATATATATATATATATATATAGGATATATAATCTGGTAGCCGTATTTCTTAGAGCAGAGAGTCAGTCACTGCAAAATAATGCTATGACCTATTTAGAATGGTTAAAAAAGAAGTGCTTTCTTTATTATGATAAACTTTAATTGGTAACTTCTAGGCAAAAAACGACTGTGATTGGTGTTAAATAAAAAATCATTGAAATGTGATTGGACATTGACTCTCATTTGGAGCACGAGTTAAATAGTCAAGATTAATTCATACGCGCTTTTTGATGGATCAAAGTTGCGTACGTTTTGTGAATATTACAGTACAGTGAGGTGTAATATTCTATATTTCAATCAATTTGTAAAACCATAACGTACTGAAATGAAACATGCTATGAAATAAAAATATATTTGAGGTTACGATTCATAATCTTCAATTTTCCTACTTACTTCTATTTTAAACCTGGAGAATGAGAATCATTTAAATTGTTTTTCTAGAAAAAACTTATCTGGTAGGAAATTTATTTCAATGGAAATGATGAACTATATTATTAATGAAAAATTCTAAATTAAGTGAAGTATAGAATTTTTAACACATATATTTGTGCATATCTGATAATGACGATGAAATTAAAGAAAATATTCCGGGTCTGATTTTCAATTAAATAGTCGCACATATTGTGAAATTCATATTTTATAAATCATTTCTTAAAATCGTTGTTTTTACCTCGACAAAGAACTTGGCCTCAATTTAAGAAAAAAAAAATCTTATCTAGTTTGTGAGGTTCGTGAAAGGTAGAAAATCCAGTTGACCTTGAGATAGAATCATAAGTATATCATGTATTCAATTATGTTTTAAACTTGGCAATACCTAGGCAAACTATGAATAACACAAATTTATAACTTCTTAAATAACATTAACTTAAGAACATTATCTGTTATAATTATGTATTGTAGATACGCGTTAATTTTATGCCCTATAAAGTAGTTATTTTTGTGGACACGTATATGAACAATTATTCTTTTGTAGATTACTGTGTGTGTTTAAAAGCTGATCATTCATGCAACTAGAAACTCACGATTTACGTTTTAGTCTTAGTTACATCTGCTTACAAGACTATATCTATAAAAAATAATAGTTATTATAGCTTACGTCATATATTTTTTAAAAATATTATGATAATTTAAATTTTGAAGAACGGAAACGGAAATAAGGACAACATTTTAAGTATTTCCAAATAATTTTAATTTAATTTAATATAGGCCTATATTTTTGGATGATTTCTGTGTCAAAAAATTAAAATATTTATGTAAAAAAATATTTGAAAATAAATTTTAACCATTATTTCGTTAATTAAATAACGTTAATTGATATTTTTTTCCATTAAGTTGGTTTGACATCTAACCTTATAGGCACTCACACACATATTTCAACAATATTTAACTTACAAATCATGCTTCGTCCCGTCCTTTCTATAGCTCTTACAGCCCTAATCATGCCCTGACCTCACCATTTGGGGTTTCTTAACAACTCTGATTAAGTTGCAACTATTTTCCTATAGATGTCGTGACATGTGGTCACAGCGTTGCCTCAAGGGACATCTGGTAGACAACTAAGGTATTACTTGGTTGGATAAAAATTTGTTAAATTTTGTTCAATGGCCTCTTTTTTTTAGGCTTGAGATTCTTTCATGAGCCTGAGAATTTTCAGACTCAGAATCATGTGTATACACTCTTCATAAAATATTTAGATAATTAAAAAAATCAAGAGTCTTAAATAATAAAACACAAGAATCTGACAGTTCATCGTAAAATTTATTTGGCCACACTAAATATTTTTCATCTGAGATATATATTTTAATAATGGTCAGTAATATTTGTGTTGTAATATAATATAACAAGTTGAGAGATTAAACTGAGATAAAGAAGATTCATTTCACATCGTTTCATATAACGACAGTTCTTGTTTGTAAATGTGAATAAATTAATTAAGCTTATTGCTTGAACTTAAGCTCTAATACCTACTGTCGAACAGATTCTTTTTTATCATTTTTTATTTGTTCAATGTCGTTTACAACACAATTGTTATAAATTTGAATAGACCTTTATTGTATTATAGTTTTTATTCCTCTAAAATATTTATTTAAAAATCGTGAATAAATAAGGAATCTAAACAAACCGAAAGTTACAAGGAATATAAAAATTACATTAATTTTATTATGTCAGTGTTTTATGTCGCTATTGCGGTAACACAAGAGATATTTAAAAGTTTAGAAGAAGGTGATTTTCTGCAGGAGGAGCCACTGTGCATACTTCACCTGAAGAATATTGGAAGAGTAAGAGAGAGGGAGAGGGATGGGGAATGGTGCGTAGTAGGAGGGACACTTCAAAATTAAACGAAGATTTTTTTTAGAAAGTTAAAAAGAATATTATGAAAACCTCCAACCTCTAATAAAGAGTATAAAATATCATTCATGGAAAAAGAAGTTGAGATACCACAAAAAGGGGACTTCCCAGAAGGGGATATTTCTTTCATTTTAGCTTAAAATTTAATAAGAAATAATATGATTTCTTCTAAAGTAAGAAATGCTAAAACATTGTTACTACTATTACAAAAACAAATAAATATAAATTGTATATAGGAAGACAAATGGTTAAATAATTTATCCTGCCAGCAGGATCTCAAAACACTGGAATTCTAACAAATGTTTATTCCCTATGTATACGAATATTATATATTCCTATATAATAAAATAAATAATATTATTTACCTTCATCAGCCTCATGGGTTAGTAGTCAGAGCTTCAGACTACAGTTCATGGGGTGACGGGATCGCTTCCCAGTCATATCACAGGATTTTATTCTTAATAGAAATTATTCCCCTGGTCGCCCATGGTCTGGATTTAGACTAAGTTTAGGTCTAAAAACTCTCTTGATGCTTCATTTCCATTCATCACCTATCACATCGTCGGGGTAATGTAACTCCATCCGCCTTCCCGGCGCCCCAACTTACGAAGTGGGTTACAATTGCCCCAATACTCGGACAGAATGCCAGAAATGTCATAAAGACAACCAGGTAACATTGTTAAAAAATAATTACATTATTTACCTTGGAAAGAAGTTTTTATGCATGGGCTATACTTTTATCTATTAGTATTTTTAAGAAAATGTTAGAATCATAGAAAAGTAAAAATAAAGTATAAGTCAATGAACACTAAATGAAGAGAGTTTAAAAAAATACTTAGAAATATTTATGTATCATGTTGCAGAATAACGTAAGTTGACCATCTGATAACCCTCTTAATTTAGAAATTCAATTAATAAATTTATTTGTTGAAATTCTTTCAATACATATATTTTAATTAACCTTGATACACAAGGTACAAAAATAACATAAACTTTTTAAATAAATAATACCATCCTGGTGTGATTCTAGTTACTGGTGTCCAAGTCTGATTAGTTATCTTCCCACGTCAATTTTCTACTTTATCACAAGATTTCAGTCTAACTGCATATATCTCTTCACAAGACCTCTTTTTATTCTACTTATTTTATAGTAGCCATTCCCGATGCTAGAATTCCCTCCCTCAGATATTAGGAGTTACCACACACTTGCCACTTTTGGGTCGAAGTTATTAATTATCTATTGAATAATTAATTCTTCTCCTTCAAAAATACATTTTATTCCATGCCAATAACAATTCTATTTCTACTTTTATCTTTCATTCGTTAAATTCACAGTAAATTCACTTATATTTATGTAGTAATTGCGTTACAGACTACTACTCGGTAAATTATACTATCCTGATGGAAAAAAGTAACATACAAAATCTTAAAACCATACCTCAGTTAAGGAATCATTATTTTTATTACTTCAAAAGGTTTTCTTTGTTTCATTATTTTGTAAAATATAGCTATTATTATTATTATTAATATTATTATTATTATTATAGTTATTATTGTTATTATGTCCACCGCTGTGGTCTCGAGGTAGCCTTGTAACGCAGCGGGCCCGGGTTCGGTCCCCGGTCGGGGCAGTTTTTATCGGGGGTTTTTCCTCACCTGTAAGACAAATGTCAGGAAAACTTTAACGCCCAACGGTCCCCGAAATCATATGGCCATCATCATCTTCATCATCATCATCCTCCTTATCATATTCACCGGTGTGTAAAGCAACGGGAAGCTACTATACCTACAATTCCCTAGTAAAGCTGCAAAGTATAGCATGAAATTGCTATGATTGCAGTGAAAGACCTGCCCTCGGGAAGAATTACTATGGATGGATGGATTGTTATTACTATTATTATTATATTATTATTATAATGTTATTATTATATTATTATTATTATTATTATTATTATTATTATTGACTACAGTGTTAGCTTAAAAACATCCCAGTGCCAGTCAAGTTGCTGGAAATTATTACTTCTAAAAAAGAAAATTCAATTTCAGAGTTATACTTTACTACTAATATGGAGTATAACCATATATAAAGTGAACTCTTTACTCGTGTCCGGCGTAATGCCAAGTCGAGTAATGAGATGATATGAACCCCCTATTATTAAAGGTCAGTGGTATACGAGGATACCGACTGGCCAGGCTCCTCGCATCATAACAGGGGCAGATAACACTAATTTAAACGAAATGGATGACATGATTGTGGATAAGTGGTCGAATGAAATTTCTGGAAAGGGAAAACTGGAGATATCCGAAGAAAACTTGTCTTAGCTCCGATTCGTCCACCATGAAACTCATACGGTGTGACTGAGACGCGAACTTGGGATCCAGAGCTAGAGATGGAATGTCCGATCATTTGAGCCATATAATAAGTTACTGATATTGAATATTTCTGAATGAAAATAAATATTTAAAAACCTGTACTGTCCTTTAACTAAAAAATATGTTATCACAACTTTGAAGTATAGAACTGATCTTAAAGTATAGTATGCTATTTGACGGGATTTAGTAAAAGCTTAAAAAGTTTAATAAAAAAATGAATATTTATATTATTGCTTAATTCACGGTAAACATGTTTTTTCTCTCTCCTGAAATAAGGACACTTTTGCTTAACACTCTTCAAGCAGATTTATGAATATAAAAAGGTGACTACTTAAAAATTAAAAATTAACATTGTAACATTATTTTCTATTTGTGAGTAAAAAAAAAAAAATCTGGTACCAATAACATTTAGATAGTTTCGCCTGCAGATGCAACTTCTCTTTCTTAATGTTATTGCGTGTAGGCTAAACAGCCGATACCAGGCGTTAAGTTTTGTGTGTCACGAAGGCGTATAATACTGCTCTTTTCAACTTAACTGTTAGTGGCTTTAGTTAATTTCCTATAATATTACGAATTTTCTGAATAAATAATTTAACATTGCCATCTAGTTTATTACACGACATTTTATTTACTAAAAGAAACAAAAAAAATCCTGAAACAGTTATCCAAATTGTGTATTATTATTATTATTATTATTATTATTATTATTATTATTATTATTATTATTATTATTATTATTATTATTATTATTATTATTAATGTTTTTGTTCTCTGTTGTTACTGCATACAGTGTGGGCCTTTTATGCGTTAATTTATCTAAGGATAATCTATAATTATCATAAGTAATGCTACGAGTGATTTCGTGACTCGTGAATTTATTTAGAGAATTTGGAAATCAAGAATTGCATTTGTTAGGACTAGTTAACGAATAAAAAACGTTTTACTTAAAAATCATTATATAAATATAGTTACCGGTATTTTAAAATATTTGTATATTTAATGTAAATGGCGATGTTTGAAAACAAATCAGAAATGTGTGGTTATGTTTCATTTGTTTATTCACTGCAATTGATCATGTTATTTATTACCAAAAAAATAGGATCGCAAACAGCGATAAACCACTAGATCGCAATATTGTAAGAATGCATCAAACTGTATAATATAATCAACATTACAGGTTATTCATATATTTTTTTAGTAAACAACTCAGTAAAATCATTATTTATAACACAATTATTGAACACACAATTATCAAATGTATAGTTCGAAGGAATAAGTTCATTATTTGCTATATCCAATGTATTAGTTGGAGAGGCTGTTACTGCAAAATAATAATGTTTTGACCTGTTCAGAAGAGGCTTTCTTTATCACAAAAGCAGGAGCTGGTAAAGAGGATTCGATAAAGAGCGAGGCGAAACACGACTGTCATTGGTTGTAAAACAAAATTCATTGAAACGTGATTGGTCACTGACTCCCATTTGGAGCACGAGTTAAATAGTCTCTATAATTTAACCCTGGTGAAGTGGAAGATAAAATCGTCCATCAGATAAAATAAAACAATATTACTATTACACACACACACACACACACACACACACTGGCACTATCGAACCCGTAGGTTCATGGCCGCGCGGACATAAGCTCTCCATACATCCCTATCCTGAGCCAATGCTTTCCAATCATTCCCCGTATAATCTACTTCCCTCTAATCATAGTTAATGTTGTTCTCCCACCTCATTCTTGGTCTACCAACTGGGCGTTTTCCTTCTGGCTTTCCTACAAGAAGTTTCCATGCACGTCTTTCATTCCCCATACGCGCAACATGTCCTGCCCATCGCAGTCTACGAGACTTAACTGTTCTTATTATATGTGGCTTCCTATAAAGACCATGTGGTTCATTTGTATGTAGTCTTCTCCATTCACCTGTCTGTTCATCTCTCTTTGGTCTAAAAATTTTCCTAAGAACTTTATTCTCAAATACTCGTAATCTCCTTTCATCCCTTAAAGTAAGAGTCCATGTTTCGCACCCATATAATATAACTGGTAGAATAATAGTTTTATATATTTTCAGCTTAACGTTTTTTGAAAGGAGTTGGGACATCAAAAGTCTCTGCAATGCATAATAGCATGCATTTCCAGAATTGAGCCTATGTTTAATTTCTTTGTGCATCTCATTCCTATTTGTGATTATTGTTCCTAGGTATTTGAATTCAGCCACTTCCTCAAAATTTCCCTCATTTGTCCTTAGCTGTCCATTTCCATTATATACTGAATTTCTACGTGTGACCATATATTTAGTTTTACTGATATTTACTTCCAGTCCCAATTTCTTAGTGTTACTCAATAGTGTGTGCGTATTGGCCTTTAGTATCCTCGCTATCGGCCAGTAGTACTACATCATCAGCATAAACTAACAGCTTATTAATACCATTCAGTTGTAAGCCTTCCTCATTCTCTAAAGATTTAATTGCATGCTCTAGTACAAAATTAAATAGTAGAGGAGATAGTGCATCTCCTTGCTTCAACCCATTCTGGATTTCAAAAGTGTCTGAAAACTGTTTGCTTACACGCACCCTACTCTTTGAGCCATTTAGACACATTCGTATAAGTCTAACCAACTTTTTAGGAATTCCGAACTCCAGCAGGATACTATATAACTTCTCCTTTTTAATTGAATCATATGCTTTTTTGAAGTCTACATATAGTTGATGTACAGTACCATTATATTCCCATTTCTTTTCTAAAATCTGCCTTATACTAAAAATCTGATCTGTTGTAGACCTGTTTCTTCTAAATGCACATTGATGATCTCCTAGAATGTCATCAATATAGGGAGTAAGTCTGCTTACTAATATATTTGTTAGAATTTTGTACGAAGTTGAAAGTAATGAGATGCCCCTGTAGTTGTTGCAATCAGTTTTATCTCCTTTCTTATAAATTGGTAAGATAATTGATTCCTTCCATTCATCTGGAAGAGCTTCTTTTTCCCAAATCATACTAAGCAACCAGCGTATCTTGTACATCAGTTTTTCTCCCCCTGATTTTATCAGTTCTGCTGGGATTTCATCTGAACCTGATGCTTTATACATCTTCAATTTTCCAATTGCCATTTCAACCTCTAATGCACTTGGCTCTGCGACTAGCATTTCTGCTGTCTGTAACTTATCCTCCTCAATGTCTTGTTCTGTATGTACATTTAATAGCTGATTAAAGTAACTTTTCCATCTATTTAATATACTCTTAGAATCTGCAATCGTATCCCCTTTTCATTCCGAATTATGTTTGTTCTAGCCTGAAACCCTTTCTTCTCTATACTAATTCCCTGATATAATTCTCTAATGTTCCTATTTTTTGCGTTCATTTCAAGATCATTAATCTTCTCTCTCAAATATTCCCTCTTTTTACTCTTTAGTAACTTGGTGGTTTCCCGTCTAATACTACCCAATTGCTCTAAATTTACCTCATTTGGCTCGTGTAACCATTTCATTTTTGCTAGTTTTCTTTTCTTTACAATGTCGGCACATTCCTCATCAAACCATTTCTTGTTTTGCCTCTTTTTTAAACAACCAATGCTTTCTGATGCTGACAATTTAATAGTATCTCTTATAGCCTCCCATTCTTTTATTTATATCAGTTTCTTCTTCATTTTCTACATTGTCATCTGAAGATTCCAGTACTTCAAATCTATTAGCAATTTTGATTTGGTATTCTTGCTGCATTTCATCATTTTTCAAGTGTTTTAATTCATATTTTACAGAATCATCTGTAGCGTTTGTTCCTCTCATATGCGATAGCCGTTGTCTGATTTTCACTCTGACCAGATGATGATCCGAATTGCAGTCTGTCCCTCTAACTGATCTAACATCAATGATGCTACTGTGCCAGCGTTTATCCACTAATACATGATCTATCTGGTTCCGAGTTTCTCCATCTGGGGACGTCCAGGTGTATTTATGAATATCTTTATGCTGAAATGTTGTGCTCTTAACAACGAGATTCTTTGATGTGGCAAATGTGAATAATCTAACCCCGTTGTCGTTACTATCTTCATGAAGACTGAATTTGCCTATAGTTGGTTTGAATATATCTTCCCGCCCCACTTTTGCATTAAAATCTCCTAAGACAATTTTCATATGATATCGTGAAAGGCTATCAAATAAAGCATTCTAATTCTTCATAGAACTCACCCTTGATCTTGTCATCTTTATCTTCTGTGGGGGCATGTACATTTACAATTATAAAATCATGCCGTTTACCCTTTAGAATTATGTATGATATCCTATCACTAACAAACTTAATATCTCGGATAGCGGATAGTATCCTCCTTTTGACTAAAAAACCCGTTCCAAATGCAGGTCTTTCTGCACCCCCATAGTATAATGCAAAGCTTCTTGATTCCTGACTATCTACTCCTGGCCACCTAACTTCCTGTAAAGCGACTATATCCAACGGCGATTTATCTAATTCCCCCGTTAATATCTGTAGTGCCCCGCTATTGTATAAAGCCCTAACATTCCTTGTTCCTAGGAACATGTCCCTATGTTTGAGCCTTTGGCATGGGTTCCCTGAAGTAGTCCCCGCCTGGAGAACTATTAATATTATATTTAACTTTTCTAGGAATGCTTTTTATTTTATCATTTTTTCAAGCTCTATTATTATTGTTAATTAATTTAGGAACTCCGTTCATTTTATTATTTTGAATGCTGTATTACCTCTTAAGTTCAATTTATTATCATTATTATCATTATCATTATTATCATGATTATTATCGTGATTATCATGATTATTATCGTGATTATCATGATTATTATCATTATTATCATGATTATTATCATTATTATCATGATTATTATCATGATTATTATCATTATTATCATGATTATTATCATTATTATCATGATTATTATCATTATTATCATGATTATTATCATTATTATCATGATTATTATCATTATTATCATGATTATTATCATTATTATAATTATTATTATCATTATTATAATTATTATTATCATTATTGTCATGATTATTATCATTATTGTCATGATTATTATCATTATTGTCATGATTATTATCATTATTGTCATTATTATTATCATTATTGTCATTATTATTATTATTATTATTATTATTATTATTATTATTATTATTATTATTATTATTATATAGAATGGAGAACAGTAGACCAGTGAAGAAAGTATGTGACTGGATACTTCAGCAGAAAAGGCCTTTAGAAAGACCACAACTACGATGGAAGGACGTCACCATACCCCGAACCTGTAGTGAATGAACACGCAACAAGCTGCCAGCTTTCATGCGTAGAGGAAGAAGAAGAAGAATTATTAATTCATTTAGAAATCATTTTAAATTTATTTTTAAGCTCTAATATGTAGACTAAGTTCTTTCAGTTTACGAGTATACACTAATAAATAAAAGTACTATGATTCAGTTAGATAAAAATATTTTCATGGTATAATTCTATGATATGATATATATTCATCATTAACGATATGAAAATGGAATTTATTTTAGGATAAAGTAAGTATTCATTTTAAAAATTAGTTTGCAAGCTCTCGTCCTGCGAAAGTAAGAAAAAGCAGCGACCAACTAACCACGTCTAACAAAAACGGAAGGAAATTTTGACATTAAAATATAGCTCCCTCTCTTCCCAGCGGAGGTGGATAAGTCTATGTAAAACATACAAAAAATATTTTACTGTCGTAAGAATGCTCTTATTCTTATGTTAGCATTCTTTAAACGTGATTATGATAAGGCGGTACAGACAAGGTGAAAATGTAAAACAGTTTCAAGTCCACTTTCTCTCAAGTAACAAGATGATTTATGACGTTTATTAGAATCGTATTTCTAACTTTAATAAAAAAGAAGTTATATTACAAATATATACACAGGGACATTCTTTGTTTTAAGTTGGTATTCTATTAAAACCCCTGATACAAAATGTAAGGCAAAAATTATATATAAGATGCAATGATAAAATGTTTAAGTTAATATGTGAAACATTTATTAATTGAAATAAAGCAATTCTGTGTAACTTAATTACATAATCAAAAGTCAGCCAAGGAACTAATAAGAATTAATCTCTAAAATAGCGTGAAATATTATAAGGGCGGTTGGCTTTTGAAATTCACGCGTGACGGCGTGAAACTTGTCTCGCTTTTTATGCTAAAAAATATTCGCGAGCTGTCGACTCGCGAATCAGTTTCCCGCGGAAGAGTTTCCACATGCGTCTGTATCTCCATTCTGGAAAATTCGGTTCTCGAATTTTCCATTCTAGATGAGTCTAGACTGGAATTCCAGAATGTTCCTTCCGTCGCATATAAATGGAGATGCTAGTCGATATCAGTGGAGTAAACGTGACCTAAGTGTAAAGATGATGTAAGTAAAACCATCAGCGATTAGGAAGAACTGATTTATAGAAGATACTTCATTAAAATGTATAATGACATATTTTAAATTTTTTAAAATATAAATTCGGTCTCATAAGTAATGTATTTTTTAACAACATTTTATCTTCATTGTTTTCTATCAACAATTTAAACTATTCTTCAAAGTAGAGAACGCTATATTCTAAGGATTGAGCCATCTTTCAGCGATGTTTATTATGCCGCGACGGTACCAATCTCTGGTTTTTGATACTCAGTTCCACAGTTTCAATGTTTCGAAATTCCACGCATTAAATGGACCATGTATCAAAACATACGGTAATCTGAAGCCGCAATATCTCGGCTATGTACTGTGTGTGGTAGCAGTTCGATTCCTCCCAATTTCCGAATATTTGCCACGGTTTTTGTGCAGTATGGGGTCCGGTCGGGTTTGAACCTGCGACACTCAAAATTTGATAAACTCATTCCTTTTGTTAAGAATAAAGATCTACGTCGACTGCACGCCCGTTTAGAACAAACTTCCAGTAAATCACACCTTCAAAATTCTGCCAGAAACACAACATTAGACTATATTAAAGATCGAAATTACTTATGGTAATCTAGTACATGTTTGTAATACGAATATACTGGATAAATGGGTACGGTATTCTATGTGTTTATACATTATTATAACAGCCTGAAAATTCGCTAAGTTGCGCCTTAGACCCTTGTTCTCCTGGGCGTCTAAAATTTAATCGAGAGTAAAATAGGAAGATTGTCATACATTTTTTACGAATATGTTTCCTTGAATTTCTTTTAAAAGAGTATATTATGTGCATCAGTTTGCAAATCGCAGGTCTGAGAGGACATTAATTTATGGCTCTGTGGGGGAAAAAAAGAGAAGTAAAATAATATATTGCACGTTCTTTCTTTTTAAAGAGCCTCGGCGGAGTAATTTCTTCTGAACACTTCTCTAGACGACAATTCATCACAATAATGGGACTTCATCCGATTGTTATCAAAAATTCTACAAACGTGCATTCTACAACGTGTAAAATAACAGCCGGCAATATATACGCTCTAGAAACGTCAATGCAACATTAGCGTATGTACATTTTGTATTTTTATTTACAGTATTTAATGTGCCTCATTTAAATTTATTATGGTAAATAGTTTATGTCCTACACCTGGAAATTTTGTTGCAGAATGTAAATAAATTATGTTTGATATAAATACAATTTTTAATATTTCGGTTCATCTAAATCAAAAACATAGAATGAAGTAAGTAACTGGTAAAAAGTACAGTAAACATGACAGTGAATATAAACCATTTTTTAAAATTATCCTTTCGTGAAAATGGTACGTACTATGAAATCAAATAAATATATTAAATTGTTTAAAATAAAATAAGAAGGTACTGTAATACACATAAAAACAATTATAGAATTTAATATTAGATTTAAAAATGGTAAAAATAATGTGGAATAAAAGGAAAATGGAGGTATCAGGGGTAATATAATTAATTAGGACATGACAGGAGAAGAAAAATGTTGGTAAGCAAGGTCTGAAATAGAAATACAAAATTAATGGATTGTAGAACGTTTATCCATTTATTTATTTGCTTGATTTATATTCTTAAAGGCTCTTATTTCTCATACAAAAATCTAATCGTGACATGTAATATAGATATATATTCTGCCACGGATATATTTATATTCGAGGGTCATTTAACTTTCCATACATCTCTCTTAGAAGAATTTTAAACACCCGTCCAAAAACAAAATCATTGAACTTCGCCGGGATCGAATTCATGACGCTTTAGGCTACAGGTGGGCGTAATACGAACACAAATTTAGCAAATCTGAAGGCAATTAGGCATTGGCTAGATAAAATACATTATTTTAATTAAAATTTATTTTTTTGTTTGAAAATCATTAATTAGAATCTCTTTGGGCTTCAGTAGATTGTGTATGACTATTTTGTCATGTACAAATGCAATTTATTTTATATTAAATTCAATTAATTATGAAATTATCGATATAATGATATTATAACCGAAAATTTGCCTTCGCGATTGAAAAAAAAAATCAACTAAAAAAATACGATCAGATTGGTCTCCTGAATATGCGTTTCGGAAAAATCTGTCAGAGCCAATGCCAGTAGGCATATGGGGAAATATCATAAAAGGATTATGGAGGGTTGAGTATGGAACACTAATTTATGTCTATTTTGACAGGAGTTAATTTTTTTTAGAGTTCACTTAAAGGTTCTGGAACTTGTTTGTAAAAACAGATTATTTTGAGTCTGATGTTGAGGATATTTTGATGCACTCGAAAATCCGGAAAAATGCACCAAATTTTCGAAAAATGGCTTAAAAAATCGAAAATTTTGCACAAGTACAATAAGTTATTATATATATATAACTTATTAATCTAGAAAGAGCAGTATTTATTAATATATAAGATGTATTAACATATTTGCCAAATATAAATAATAATAATATAATTATATAAACTTGAAATAAATAGAGATAATTATATAATAAGATTTATATAAATGTAAACCACTTAAATATAGCTTTATTATATAATCATTTATATATTATTAGGAATATATATGACTTATATATAATAAGTATTAGATTTAGATAAATAAATACAATTAAATTATTTATAAATATGCATTTGAAGCTCGGATTAGTGCAAACTTTGTATTACATTGTTATAGGCTACATTTGTGGCTAAAATAACTAACTCACTGGCACTATGGAACCCGTAGGTTCATGGCTGCTCGGACATAAGCTCTCCATTTATACCTATCCTGAGCTAATGTTTTCCAATAATCCCATGTATAATCAACATCTCTCAATTCATGGTTGGTGTTATTCTCCCACCTAATTTTTTATCTACCAACTGGGCGTATTTCTCTGATTTTTCTACAAAATGCTTCCATGTCCCTTTTCCTATCCCATTCGTTCCACATGTTCTGCCCATCGCAGTCTATGAGACTTAACTGTTCTTATTATAGTCGATTTGTTTAAAATCATGTAGCTCATTTTTATGAAGTCTTCTTCATTCGTCTGTTTATGCAAACATTTTCCTAAGAATTTTATTCTCAAATATTCGTAATCTTTCCTCCTCCTTTAAAAGTAGTAGTAGTAGTAGGACTTCATTAGACTAAAAGTATGACGGGCAGCAAGTCGTACATGCGTTAACAGTTCGTATCTATATAATAATATTTGGTGTTAATATAAAGTAAAAAAACACAATAACATTACAATTAGATAATTATACAATTGCATTATACATTAATTAGGTTATGTAGAATTATTAAGTATTAGTGATATTACATTTTGCTAATATATTTGCTCGTATTCATTCACGAATGAGTGTTGTTCTTGTTTTCCGTGCTTTTTCCAGAAATTTACCCACGTTTATCAAATTTTCTGGCTTTACCATTAACTCTTAGCTTTCCAATCTTTCATGATTTGAATTTAGAAATCTTTCTGGTAATAACTGACGCCTCCAATATTCAAAATCTTTACATTTTCCTAATACATATATATGAGGAAATAATGCATATATTAGGAAAATGTAAAGATTTGGAATATTGGAGTCGTCACGTATTACCGGAAAGTTTAAAAGTAAGATTCCATATTTTGCATCCACAAAGTATAAACTATGAGAATAAAAATTTTATATATTTTCAGTTTAATGTTTTTTTAGAGGAGTTGGGACGTCAAGATTCCCTGTAATGCTAAAATACGAACACAAATACAGTGTAGGTCTCTCTCTGTTATATTTTACTGACCGATATATTAGCAGCTGCTGTACCACAATGTACGTATTTTGAACCTGTCGATTTAAAGATACGAACTGATACAAGGTACAATTGGTTCACACTTTACTTGTTTTTTAGAGTTGTAAGGAAGAACAAGTTTGGTGAAAGTCGAGACATGCGGTTCAACTTTATTAAACATCCCTCTGAAAATAATGAAAGTACATGCACCGGAAGTCGCCTAACTAGTTTTTCAGGAGTGGGGGAGTACTGACTACTCAGCGGGGTCCATCCAGCAGAATCCACCCACCCGCCACCTGTCCTCGCACGCACACAAACACACACACACATGCGTGCATATTAAATTGTTATTGCTCAACTGCTTCCCAATGTATTTCTTACAGAAATTCTAACCCACCACACTTCTATTATTATTCGGGAATAATAAGTACGGTATTTAAAATATTAAATTTAGTATAATAGTGTTAACAAATTCATTATTTCTAATTTAATATTTTACCAAACTATAATTTTAATTGTTCAACAAAAAGTTCGTGGAAATTGAAAATTTTAAATTCAATTTCGAAATGGATATAGTATACGTGTTTTTTATACAATATATCTGAATTATTATAAAAAAAGTCCGTTACGCAGGAACTACTTAAAATAAGTGAATTCCTCAGCGAATCGAATTTATAGTCCACTTTGCTGGTTTATGGAATATGTATTATGTATTTTGTTAAATTGGAGAAACTCAATTTCTTATTTAAAAGTGTCGGAATGTAATGAAAACAAATCATTCATAGCCGCAAGTTATTACATATTTGCATATTGCTGTATAATTTGACACCAAATTAAATAATATCTACCAATTTATTTTTTCGTTACTTTGTTAAAAAATATAAAATTAAACTAATATACCTTACAGGATACATTTACAATTTAAGAATTAATTAAAGTGTGTGGTATACATTGCGTCAAACCAAATATGGCAGTTGCTAGAATATTTTTTTTTATTTTGAGTTTCAGGTACGGTAACACATTGAAGAGCAAAGATTATATTAATTATTTAGCAAGATGTAAAACTGCCGGCGTTTGAAATTATCGTAAGTAATTAAATCAATTACCATTTACTTGAACTTAAATAATAATAATAATAATAATAACAATAATAATAGCAATAATAGTAACAATAATAATAATATACACTAATCGTAAACAACTAAATGAATATATAAAATCCATCTGTGTAAATAAATATTGTAAGTTTCATTTTCAAAAATCTTACACTTGATTACATCTCCTACTTGTACTAGAGAGCATCTTATTGAATTTGTTCTTAAGAGCTTAAAAGCGAGTCAGGCGCAAAGAAGGTAGATCCATTTCTTTGGTTTCAAAGAATTGGTTAACTCTTTAAAAGGATTGCAATAAGTGGATGGGAATTAAAAAACGGAGACCGCTAAGATTAAAAGAAAAATGAAAAGCTGAAAGAAAGAATTACTAATTCTCAAGAATTCCAATATCAAAGGAATTTATTTTAATTCTCCTTTTATCTGCTAGAATTTACGGATAATTCTTTTTCTTTTGAAACGTCCCTGTTATTCAAACATTTCAGTCGTATTCCCAAACTACCAGGAATAATTGTTTTTTCCTTCTTTGTAATTCATTTAAGGTAAAATTAACAAGTATGGTGCATTAATAAAGTAATAAATTTACAATAGCCTATAATAACATTAGAAAAAATAAAAGTTATTAACTAATAAAGAGTACATTTTTTTGTATCTCTAGGCACACTCAATTGTGAGACAGATTATTATTTTTGTAACATAGATTTTAGGCCAACGTTTAAAATAATTTCTAAATATTTAATATTTATTTGTCATTTAATTACTTCTAACATAGGGGAATAAGTAGGTATAAATATTCAAAACTCACTTCTCTGAAAAAAATAATAATATAACTAAAAATGGGAAAAGAAGGTACGACATTTCTTATATAATTTCTGCTTTATTCATTCGAAACATTCTTAGAAATTGGGCCCTTTTATATATATATATATATATATCCCCTTCAAGTGTCTTTCATTAATCAAAACTTTTTTATTAATAATTAAAATAAAATAGTAATATTCAACACAGGAAACATCTTCATTCGAAATCGAACATTCTGTAACCATTTTTTGAAGTCACAATTTAAAAAAGCCCCTTAATAGTCGTAGTGATAAATTCAGAAATTACATACATTCTAAATCAATACTACATTAAATATAATAATAAACAAAGTTTCAAGAAACATAAGTTTACAGTTATGCCCCTTTGTACAAATACTGGATTTGAAATGATTAACCTAAAGCTAAGGAGATAAATAACATAAACCAATCGCAACTTAATTATTCACCCATTAAAAAATCCAGTTTTAGGAGGCTGTTATTTTTAAATTACAAGAAACAATTTAGACTTCAATTGATTCATGACTAAGTTTGTCTATTGCAACATGGTAAAACTGCTATAGACATATGGTTCATCGACAAGAACTTTTAATCGTTCAGCAGCAACATTTAAGGTTGATTTATGCCAGTGAAAATTTGTTATACCTGGTGATGACTTAATGGAGGAGTTCCGGTTGTGAATGGGCTGTGAAGACCAGCTGGGGGTAACGGGAATCTCGGGCCACTTAGCGATGCTGGAGGAGAGCTTCCATGCCTCCAATTCGGGGCCATCATATTTCCGGGAAACATTGTCCTTAACATTTCGAAATTTTCTAATTATCCAACTTCACAGAAATATCTTCTTGTTTTGTATTCTTTAACTCAATAGGCCTAATTTCATGTTTTTTATTTCCTTTTGGAAATTTGATTTAAAGTCATGTTTCTCTTATTTCTCATTGCCATATATAGTAGAGAATTGCAAAAAAAAAATCCGATTTTAAAATTGTTTCAAATCTTATACAAAATTTATCAACGGGTAGATATATCTCAAATTTTAAAACATTCGCGTTGATGATTTTTACTCTTTATATCACATCTGTTATCAACTCTTTCTTATATGTTGCTGTTTCTTTGCTTTTACACTGCATAAAAAGCATTCACACAAACTCTTCAAGTTTTCATTTTTGATTTTAGACTTAATCCACATTCTCCTTGCAACGATCATGCTCTGAAAGTTCTATAATTAGACGTTCTTTTTAACTGTTGAATCGATTTTAATAATTTATTGTTTAAGAATATCACAATTATGAATAAAGTAACAGATAAAATTAAATAAATGTTTTAACTTGACTGTCAAATTAACGATTCAATAAAAAAATATGAATAGGTTTTTTCAGTTCTCAATTTAAGTTCACGATTCCAATATTAACACTACAAAGTAAATTTAAGGTTTTAAGGATCTGTTTAAATATAATTCGACAACACCACAAAACATTGTTTTAATATTTACGAAATCTAATGCACATTATCGACATGTTAGCCTGCTCAACTGGCAAGGATAAGCAGTAACTCAAGAATTAAAATGCATATATTATCAGTTAGTAAATACACAGCTGTTAACAAAGTCAGACGTTGATATTGCACTTTTTAAGGCGCACAAAAACACAAGAATATTATTATGCACTTGATGTAGGTCAACAGAAGCACTCTGTAACTCGATTACGACTGTCTCAAACTCCATTCCCTCTACACATTTTTAAAGACAAAATTCCAGTTTCCTTCGATTGCTATAAAAATGCTGAAACGGTTTGATAAGAACTCTCATAAATACATAATATACGTCACCCAGCAAGTTATGTGCTAGCCAAGAAATCATTAATGCAAAAGTGGGCTTTCATTATCTATTCCAGCTGAAAAATCAGCTTGAGATATATTACAATATTATTAAATTACTATTTATGACAGATGATAGAATTACATTTTTAAAAGTGTAGAAGACTTTGTAACACATGTTTTCATTCATACCAATATCCGGATGCAAAATAAACAACATGTCAGAATTAATATGGAGATTACTTTTTTTTAAAACTAAATGGACAAAAAATGAAAAATAATCACAAGTAATAATGAACGCAGAAAAATATGTTGGATTAACTTAGATCTGAAAAAATAATGAATCATTAATAACCATACATTATATAAAACATTTTATTAGACATTTTTTCTACGCTACAGAAGTTTTTCTGTCAACTTAAAGTAGTTAATTCTTCCAAAAATTCTTGTCCATAGCATCTTATTCCGTTAATTCCGTTCTATTCAAACTCCTCCTGATCCCATCCATCCATTGTTTCTGAAGTTTTCTCTTCTCCTTCTGCCTTAAGCATTTCATTTCAAAATAATTTTCACAATTCTGTTTTCTCCTATTATTTTAACGTGTCCAAACAATCTCAATTTTTTTTTCAATTGCTTCAAGAATATTCTTATCCACTTTCATAATATTTCTAATTCTTTGGATTCTAATTTTATCAGTTCTAGATATTCTTGCAGCTATACTACAATAGTAAATTTCTGTTGCCAATAATTTACTTGGATATGGTCTGTCTAATGTCTAAATTTCAGCTCCATATGACATAATACTTTGAACAAATTAATTATAAATTATTCTTTTTGTTTATTTGCAATATTCTTGCTCCAAATAACTGAATTCAACATACCAATTTTTTTTTACTTTTTTTTTTCGATTTCGACAGAGCTTCTTCCGTCAAATTCTAAAGTGGATCCTAAATCTTTCAATTTATTAATTTGTGAATTACTTCTTGTCTAATCTCCAGCTTCTTGTATCAAGATTAAATAAATAAATAAATATACATAGTAACGTGGAGTATTATTTCACAATAACATTTTTAATAATAATAATAATAATAATAATAATTATTATTATTATTATTATTATTATT
Organism: Diploptera punctata; assembly: GCA_030220185.1. Lineage (NCBI taxonomy): Eukaryota > Metazoa > Arthropoda > Insecta > Blattodea > Blaberidae > Diploptera > Diploptera punctata. The sequence goes on along the minus strand of JASPKZ010005682.1, from coordinate 1,028,475 downwards.
ATTATTATTATTATTAGTTGAATGCAGGCTTTCACGGCCGGTAATCATAATGTTGAGTGATTCCGGGTTCTGTGGCCGTGGTCCATAGTTGGTGTTGATACCAGACGTTTCGCCCTCAACTGCGGAGGGCATCTTCAGTGGCGAGTGCTTCTAGGCGTGTTTCCTGGTCGGAAGCTCTACTTAGAGTGAACGCTGCGGGTGTTGTATTGATACTAGTGGTGGGAGCAGGGTGAGCGGGCGTGGCTCTTGCTGATTGGCTAATGGTCGTCTCCTTGTTGTCCCTAGTGTTGATGCATTTATTTTCTAGTGTACGGTACCAGGCCTTAGACAGTTTAATACCTTCCTCTTTTCTGTTAATATTTTCCTTATGCTTGTGTATTTCTATAGCCTCTCGATATAATCTAGGGAAATAATAGGAAGTTGTGGCTAAAACTTGTGTATCATCGAATAGAATCTGGTGTCCATTCATAATGGCATGTTCTGCTACAGCCGATTTATAAAATCGGCTGTAGCAGAACATGCCATTATGAATGGACACCAGATTCTATTCGATGATACACAAGTTTTAGCCACAACTTCCTATTATTTTCCTAGATTATATCGAGAGGCTATAGAAATACACAAGCATAAGGAAAATATTAACAGAAAAGAGGAAGGTATTAAACTTTCTAAGGCCTGGTACCGTACACTAGAAAATAAATGCATCAACACTAGGGACAACAAGGAGACGACCATTAGCCAATCAGCAAGAGCCACGCCCGCTCACCCTGCTCCCACCACTAGTATCAATACAACACCCGCAGCGTTCACTCTAAGTAGAGCTTCCGACCAGGAAACACGCCTAGAAGCACTCGCCACTGAAGATGCCCTCCGCAGTTGAGGGCGAAACGTCTGGTATCAACACCAACTATGGACCACGGCCACAGAACCCGGAATCACTCAACATTATTATTATTATTATTATTATTATTATTATTACGTCAACCGCTGTGGTCTCGGAAGCGTCGGTGCCTCATACAAAGCGAGCCTGGGTTCGATCCTCTGTCGGTACAAGTTTCCTGGGCGATGTTTTTTTCGGGATTTTTCCTCGCCTATGAGACAAATATCAGTAAACGTTTAGGCTCAAGTGGTCCCCGAACATCATTTGGCCATCATTGTCATCATTATCATACACGGAAAATGAAACCACAAAACTAGCCTTGAAAAAGATAAATAAAAACATCAACATAGCTTATAAAACAAAAAACAAATTAAACAACATAATATATAATGGCATAGAAGAACGTAGCAAATTTAATAATAAGGGAGTCTACAAACTAACATGTAAAGATTGTAATAAATGCTATATTGGCAGGACAAGCAGACACTTTAATACAAGATATAAGGAACACCTAAAAGATTTCATGTACGCGGGTGATAAATCAAGCTATGCCAAACATCTCATCAACGCCGGTCACCAAATGAATACAACAGAAAATACTCTCACGATAATTCACAGAGACAACGTTCCGGCAAGATAAATACATTTGAAGACCTTGAGATTATAAAAGAAATAAACAACATCTTACTTCTTAATGAGAACGCACCCCAGTCAAACAACCCCTTATACGAGATCGTCAAAAACAAGTCAGTTGCTGCTACAGACACTTGGAGTCTACATCGTCATAAACAACAACAACAACAACAACTAGTAGCAGAAGCTCATGCTGCTGATGATGGAAGTTAACTTCCGAAAGGCCTCCAGATAATATTTTAAATGTAATATTTTAACATAGTTGAGTACGACGGCACCTGCCAAAATGTACATTTTCAAGTTTTTATCTTATCATTATCATATTCGCCATGTTTAGTATGAATGTATGTGTGAACGGTGAATTTCAGATTAAATGTGTGCTGTCTCGGAGGAGGTCCTGATATTGAGCTGATCACTAATTCGGGTAGGCCCTCTATGTCCTTGTGTGGTCAAATGCATGTGTGTGATTAATAGATTAAAATCCCTCTCCCAACAGGTCGTGCTACTGTAACGCCCGAGTGGCGTGTGGCGTGTAAAAAGTACTTATAAGGTGAGAGGTTAAATTAAGTAATAGAATGTAATAATAATAATAATAATAATAATAATAATAATAATAATAATAATAATAATAATTTTATTATTATTATTATTATTATTATTATTATTATTATTATTATTATTACATTCTATTACTTATTATTATTATTATTATTATTATTACATTCTATTACTTAATTTAACCTCTCACCTTATAAGTACTTTATTATTATTATTATTATTATTATTATTATTATTATTATTATTATTATTATTATTATTATTATTATTATTATTGAATTATTAAAAATAAATTCTATAGTTTCGGCTTCAATATTTCCTTAATATTTTTTTTTCTTTTCTGAAGAGCAAGTTGATTCAAACAGTAGCGCTAAGAAACTTTACTATTCATACGTATGTTCTAGGTTCAAATTCTGAAGTCTATCAATATAACTGGATTTTTCCTTTGTTTTCCTCAGTATTCAAGGACAAACTATAATTGGAATTTCAGTACTAGCGTCCATTTTATTATAATTATCATTACATAATATTATATCATAATTCAATGATTTACACATAAAATTAAAACAATTGAAACACAGCCTACTATATAAAAATTGCAGTCATGATATGATTTAACTATTAAAATATATGTAATTAAGAATCAAACTAAACATTTATTTTATAAACATAGTATATCTTAGGGGAACTGCCTATTGGATAATATTTATAGCCTGTTCTATTTCAAACAACATTGCATTATTTCTACAGAATAATGAACTTAAGTTTTTACTTACAGAGTGCGCTTGAATACCTATTTACAATTAAATTAAATTGTGTTCTTATAATTTTTAGTCGCGGATAATGAACGCACAGAAATATGTTTGAATGAATGGTCTTTTAATAAAATTATCGAAATATTTGTATTAATAGTATCTAACTAGATCATACTTCTCAAGTTAAACAAATTAATTAACCCTTGTTTCATAACAAAGTCTTCATACCAAGTGATATATTCATAAAAATAATTGATACCGTAGTACAATTTGATAAAAATTATAATTACATGAAGTTACTTTTTATTTATATAGAGCCAGCAAGTAATAAAAACTTGTCACAGTGGATCTAACGGGGTACTTTAAAAATGCGGAAATGACTCATTTGAACAGATAGTGAAAAAAAGAAGAAAAAACACCTATCTCATTTCATGTGTATTATCTTAGTAAATAAAGATAGAAAATACAAAGTAGAAAGTTTACGTACATGAGTAAGATTATAAAGCTTAAATGTAAATTTTAAACAATTAAGAATAAAATGGGACGTCATACGGCCCACTTTTGTAAAAAAAAGTCAATGGATGAAAGGTTATTTAATGTTTCACTCACCTAATATCTTATTACAAGTTTTAAAGTACTTATCACTTAATATTTCCTTAAGACAAACAAGACTACGGATGCCTAACTCAATGGAGTAACGGAAATCCCACATCTATCTCTGTGATATAATGAAATATTTGCTATGATGTCAGTGTGGAGTATCCATTATTAGGCATTGTTGTTAGGTTGTAGAATGTATGTAAGCTATTCACCTGGCCAACCTGCACTGCAAGCATATTGCGTCATTTGACGTCATGCTTACATCATTCATGAGAGCATAGGCATTTTTGGTGGACGCTATTACGTCGCCGCTCAGTGGTATATTGAGCCACAAATGGACATCCGTTAACAAGACTAAGAGGCAGACAATTGATTCAAATAATACGATTTCATAATTACTTATTTAATAAACTGAGAAATCTGTTTAACTGTTGGAATGCAAGATATAATTTCAATCCCAATGTCGAATTCTTACACATATTTACGAAGTTATTTATCAACGTGTTTTCAAAATTTATCGGCTCATCAGAATTTAGGATCAAGTTCACAAGACTTCTTTACTTTCTATACCACAGCACAGGACATGTCTTTACTCCGAATCTTACACAATTTATATGACTAGAGCAAGGAACTTTAACTATGATTTGAGGGAAGTAGATTATACAGGGAATGATTGGAAAACATTACCTCAGGATAGGGATGTATGGAGAGCTTATGTCCGTGCGATCATGAACCTACGGGTTCGATAGTGCCAGTGAGTGAGTGAGTGTGAGAGCAAGGAACTCGCTTCCCAGTCATGTCAGGACTGTCATTATTTAAAACCAAAGTCATTTATATCTTAAGTTTCACAAAAGATACTATTAACTGCATAACAACTATATTCAGTATTTTGTATATAGCCTACCTATAAATTTTCATACAGGAAGCTTTACTTAATTTTATTTTATATAATTTTAATTTTATTCCAATCCATGTTTTCTTAGTATTAGCTAATATTAAACCACATCTCCATTGTCTTTTGTTAAGTCTATGTTTTAATAATATTTATAAATTGTCATAAGTATGCCATTTTTGTATACTTTTACTATTCGCTGGTTGAGTGGAAGACAGATCTTATGGCTTTAACTCTGCCAGCTAAAATAAATTATTATTATTATTATTATTATTATTATTATTATTATTATTATTAACGTCATACGTAAATTCTTGCTGCAATTACTCCTATGTTCTTAATCGACTCAGTTCCCTGTATAATCTAAAGCAAAGATCATTCAAATTGCCGGTTCTCACTGGTCACTGAAATCCATGTCGATTTCCATTAACAACATATAAATAGGACTATAGATAACAATCGGAGCTTGTTGCTTGGGCAAGAGTGCATAAGCACAAATAATTGTTTAATTAGAGGACAGAAGCACAAATAACATAGGTCAAGAACACAAACGAGAAATTTTAAGGAAATAGGAAAACTCGCCATTAAAGTATAAATGCAACGTCGCATTACGTGTCTTGAGGCGGTTGTTTAAATCCAATCACTGTAATGAAATTCAAACTTGAAGTTTGTCCCGCTTTATACTGGGTGGTGCATAAATACCTCATGATTTTAAAATTAATGTTAACACCGTATGCCTGGTACAAAATATATTTGAGTTATGTTGAAATATATAAAATTTCATGGAGTTTGATATGACATCATTCAGTAGTAGCTTGATAGCATATCCTTTAAGATAAAAAAAACCTTCATCTAATGTCAAAAAAATTAAACATGTTACGATACTGGTTGGCCAAGATTATGAAAATGAATTTTGGGTACTTCATCTGATGAATAAGCTGAATTTTGTAGAGTTACCATGAAGGTTATGAGAAGTGCTAAAGACTTGCAGTTTTCCATCTTGTTTAGAACCTTCTTCGCGACATTTTCTAATATTCTTCTTCTTCGGCTTTGTCCCCTTTATAAGTTGCTGTCTTCAGTGTCCATTTATCTCTATCATTCCAATCTCCCTCTTCCAAATTCCTATCATCCATTATAGTTCTGACGTAGGTTTTCCATTTCCATCTTGGTCTGCCACGTTTATTTCTTCCAGGGGGTGACCATTGGTATATATGTTTTGGCCATCTTTTATTTTCCATTCTTTGTACATGGCCATACCATTTAAGCGTTTGATTTTCAATCCTCTTAACAACCGATATGGTCACATTAATTTCTCTCCAAAGGAATTCATTTATTATTTTATCCTGTCTTGTTTTTTGGAGGCTTCTTCTAAAATAATCAAATTCAACTGTTCTAATTTTATTTTTATGTACTTCCGTCAAAGACCAAGTTTCACTTCCATATGACAAAATATTCTGTATTATGCTCTTATAAATTTTCATTTTAGTTTCCTTTGTGATATTTTTGTTCCAAATTATTCCATGTAATGTTTTAGTTGCATTTTTTGCCATTGCAATTTTAGTCCCTACGTCTCTCTCACAGGTACCTAAATTTTCTAATATACAGTGAAAAATTGTTCCTAGAGGAAGCATTGGAACTCTTAAACCCCTGATGAACAGAGGTAACGGAGTTTGTTGTTATTGCCTGAATTAGTTTCGGTACAGGCCAATACTCTATCACACTGTATTGTTAGATGATAACCACTACTGTCTACTGTGTTACTAATTTCTAAAACAAACATTAAAAACATCAGTGAACAATGTCATCTTTTACTTCATAAAATTGTATATATTCCAACACTGCTCAAATATATCTTTGACCAAGCAAGTAGTGTTAAAATTATTTAAAAACCCATTAGGTGTTTATGCCTCACTCTGTATTTCCACCATTAGTCAAGACAAACGTTATACTTTCTTATATCAATTCCAACAGGATACAGTATAAAACTTAAGGTAATTTTATAAAGAGTACAAAATGTAGCTAACCTACTCAAATCGTAATGTAACTTACCAAAAGTAACGAAATGACTCGCTATTGTTAATTTACGTTGGCGCTTTACTTAAGTTAATGTTGGAGCTTACATTATTTAGGATAATTTCGTAATTTATACCAAATGTAGCTAAACTACATAGTAGCTAAATTAAAAGATACAAAATGAATTAATTTATTAATATTTACACAAGCAAACATGGTAACACAACAGCTGTGTTTTCTGTGTTTTATTATAAAAAATAAAAATAAAATTGTTTAATTTTACATTCCCCATGTGCTCAGTGAAAATCAGGCTAATATTCACTCTCATTAGAAATCAATGTACGAATAATATTCAATTAATTTTGAACAAATTGTACATTTAAGAGCCAAACTGTATAATAAATGTTGATTATATTTGCTACAGTGAAGTCATACTTAAAATACGCACACTTGTAACACTTCCACCCTCTAAAATAAAGTAAATTTCAATAATATAAAACAATTTGAGACATACGTTTAAGTTTACCGATGAAATTAATGTTTCTGAAGAAGTATGAAAGTAGATGACTTAATGCACTATTGCATAAAATGCATTAGTTGCAGTTAAAATAAGATTAATATGAAACGAGCTTTTACAAACAAATGTTTAATTATAATCATCATCTTGCAGTGATATAACCAGATATTAATTATTTTAAATATTACGCAACTATTTATTTTAATGCCTTGTTATTTTCATTAATTTAAATGCTACATTTTTTTTTTAAAAATGAGTAACCCCATGGTCTTGTGGCTAGATCTATTGACTAATATTCATGAGAACAACGGTCCAGTTCCCGAATAGACCACAAGAATTTGTTCCTTAAAGGGAATTATTTTTATGGTCGCCCATGGTCTGGAATTTAAGTTAAATTTTGGTTTAAGACTCTTCTAGTGCTTCATTATCTCAAAAAAACCCATCATATCATCAGGGTAAGTGGGCCCTAACTCTAATCTCAGCGTCCCAATCTCGGAAGTGAGTTACAATTCTGCAAATGCCAGGAGAGAAAGTCAGAAATGCCGTAAGACAACCAACCTGATGGCATTGGGGGAAAAAGTTCCAATAATTTAAAAAATCTAAGACAACATGATGGCATTGGGAAAAAAAGTTCCAACTACCAAAAAAAATCGTAAGACAACCTGATGGCAATGGGCAAAAAGTTCCAATAACTAAAAAACACTTGTAAGACAACCTGATAGCATCGGGTAAAAAGTTCCAATAACTGAAGAAATCATAAGACAACCTGTTGGCATTTGGCAAAAGAAAGTTCCAATAATTAAAAAAAATAGATGTAGGTATATATATTTAGAGTTAACATTATAACTGTAATTAAGAACGAAAATGTATTGTTAAAAACTTCTGAATTTTAGATAGTCTACTTAAAATCCATCAAGTTGAGCCGATTTTAGAATCAGTTATATTGAATCGATAACTTCATGACAGATTCTTCATTCTAATCTTAAACGTTCACACTATTATCAGACTTTTTTTTTTCATTTCCTAACTCTGTAGTATGGGATAAGCCATAGCATAATTGGTTCAGGGAATACACTACAAGCCGGAAGGTTGAGGGTTCGAGTCCCGGTGAGGATCAGTAGTTTTAAACTGTCATACATCTTAAGGCGGAATCATGACCCAGTCATGGACTGAGCCTCTAACGGAAATGAGTACCAAACACATGTTCTTGGGGATAAATACGGCCGTCATGTAGGGCTGATAACTCCTACCAATTGTCTAGAAAAGTGGGACCCCTAAACCTCCTACTATCCCAAGGGCTTCCTGAGGCTTGAAGTGGGATCACTTTTTATCTCTACAGTTTAACATTTGAACTTAATGATATATATATATATATATATATATATATCTACTTATTTATTCTGAAATAAATTTTCATTTTATGTGAATTTTATATGATAAACCTAGTTTTCATAATACCTTAAATCTCTTCCTGTAGGCCTATAACAAGTTTTACACCTACTGCAATAACATGTTTTAATTATAAAAATTACTTAGATTCAATTATCTTAATAAATTATTTACATACCTATTAGTACATTTACCAATGCTATTACTCTTTACTGAATTTGATACTTCGGGAAAGTTTTTACAAAATATCCTAACACATTATTCTGTAAATAATTTCACCGGAGATCATGGGTATCGCATATCAAAACACTAAACTAACATCCCTGAAAACCAGTGGATGTTTGTCAGTGTAGGGTTTTTTTTTCCACCCTGAGCATTAATTATTGTTAATAAATAGCTAATACAACTATTTTATTGTAACTTGCACTTTCCTCTCGGTGATACAATTAGACATATATGCATACATTTTCCGACTCTATAATAACATGCATATTATTAGTCTGTAGATGGATCAACATATACAATATATATACATTGTTATTTACGGATGATCAGATAATAATAGCTCAAGAATATGAAGGCACAGAGTTTATGTTTAAAAAATTATTGGAAGAATACGATAACTGCGGTTTAAACATAAATTTAGAAAAAATATTTTAGGCCTATATGGGATTATAAATAAATTGTAGATAACTGGTTTTGTATTCTAAAGTAACCCTAATACAGAGTAAAGTAGAAGGCAAATAATAAATATGAAAATAAGGTCGTATATAAACTAAATGAGAAGATAGGAAACGGATGAAAAAATTGTAAATAGGGCAGAACTACAAGAAGTTTTAAAATAAGATTTAATGAACATTCATCAATTTTATATTAAAAATGAAGGAAAATCAAAATTCGCAGAACATATTTCAAAAACAAACCATCAATTTGGCAGATATAGGAAACAATCAAAATAATACACAAAGAGAGACAATAGACAGAAAATTTATATTTTAAGAAGAAATCGAAATCATAAAGGAAGCAGTGGAAACATAAATTTATTAAAACGAAAAAATGTGACCTTAGTAACAAAAACCCATTTTATACAATTTACAAATAAAAAAATAAAACAAATGTCATGAAGATGAAATAAAATTTTCCAAAAGCTTCGCAATAATAATATACCTACGTAGAATAATAAAGAAATATTGAGGAAGACGGAGTGTAAAAATACAAAAGAAAAAAGGTATATACAATTTATTTATAATAAAAATAGCTTCAATGGTGTAATAAAAAATAATAAAAAAAATGTCATAAGTATAGATTTATATGGGATATGGAGTAGAAACCGAAGATTTAATATTATAAGATCAAAAGGGGTATATTAGAGAATCTGATGAATTTGAGTATCTGGGAGTAAAAATAGATAAAGAGGATAAACAAGAAAATTATATTAAGAACAGAATAAGTAAAGGTAGAGCAATAACAGCAAGGATGAATGGAGTCTTATGGAACAGACATATAACCAGAAAAACTCAGTTACAAATACATTATTCAATAGTTAGGAATACTATCACATATGGAGCTGAAGTTTGGAAATTCAACAAAACATTAGAACAAAAACTTATGTCGATGGAAATGGACTTCATAAGAACAGCAAGATGTTCAAAATTAGAAAAAATAAATAAATACTGTCATACGATAAAAAAATTAATATTTGATGTTCAATAGTAGACTATATAAGATATAAGCAATTAAATTGGTATGGGCATGTACGACGAATGCAAGAAGAAAGGTTACCCAGAAAAAAAAAAAAGAACTGGAATGAGAACAAAAGGACCGGAGGACATGGAGTAAATGGATAGAGACGAGTGGAGAAAGAAAATAAAACTTTAGACACAGAAAGATGTGTAAACATTAAAAATCTGATATAAATAAATTATTAGTCTATAATTGTAGATGTTATAGACCAAATAAAAGTATAATTATATGTCAGTAGTGCAGTGGGTCTTGTTCATATGAATCATAAGTACAAGGTCGATATGTCACGTGTCAACATTAATTCCAATATTCTCAAATAGATGACACTGATACACACTTTCCAGCCTGGATCATTATACTTTCCAACACACGTCATTATATAAATCTAAAAGTCCATTTGTGTCTACTTCTTACGTCATTACTGGCTCCAAGTTCAAATGAAAGATGTTCATTCGTTTGATGTTGAATCACATATAAAACATATCTTCTACTCTGAAATATTATCTTCTAATCCCATAAAGGCCATTCGACATACTTTGTAATGAGGTATGGTATTTGGATGTAAGGACTTACATCAACAAAACATTAACAATGTTATTAACAGTTTTTAATTTTCTTGCATATTACCAAACTGTCCATTTTCAAACTATTGAGTTTATTTTAGATTCACATACTTAAGTAACTCATTTAGTTCTACGGAACCCGTAAGTTCTGGTCACGCAGACATGAGCTCTCCATACATCTCTTCCCTTAAATCATGGTTAATATTATTCTCCCATCTCAATCTTGGTTTACCAACCGGGAGTTTTCCCTCTGGGTTTCCTATATGAAGCTTCCATATTACTGTTTCATTTGCCATTCGTGCCACATGTCCTGCCCATTGCAGTCTACGAGACTTAAGTGTTCTTATGATATCTATTTCTCTATATAGATCATGTTCTGTTGCTTTCTCCATTCGGCTGTCTGTTCATCTTTTGTGGTCCAAAATTCTACCTAAGAACTTTACTCTCAAATACTCGTAATTTTTCTCCACTTTAAAGTAAGAGACAATGTTTAACATCCATATAATACAGCTGGGAGAATAACAGTTTTATATATATTTCAGTTTAACGCTTTTGAGAGAAATTGCGACCACAAGAGTCCCTGTAATGCATAATTACATGTATTTCCAGAATTTAGGCTATGTTTAATATATAATAGATAACATATTCACTCTCTCTCTCTCTCTCTCTCTCTCTCTCTCTCTCTCTCTCTCCTCTCTCTCTCTCTCTCTCTCTCTCTCTCACACACACACACACACACACACACACACACACATATACAGGCCTATATATAACCAATAGCTAATAGATAATTTATTTCACACTAGATATAAGTAAGTTGATTATGGATATATTACATTAAACTGCCGCGGTGGTCTAGTGATTATGCTCCTTGCTTCTAGTACAGAGTATCGCGGATTAAAACCCGGCCGCGTACAATGGATTTCTAGGATGGAAAAATCCAAGGGACAAATCCTCCGGGACATTAAGCCATGGGTTCGAATCTGAAGATTTTTAGGCTCATAAAATATATTTAAGCCTGAAAAATAGGTCGCCAAGCAAACTTTTACCGACGTTCTACCATCCAAGTAATACCCTAGTTGTTTTACTAGATCTCTCTTCAGACAATAAGACAACATGTCACTCACGACATCTATAGGTAAATAAACATAAATCAGATTCGTTAACAAACCCAAAATGGAAGCCAGAGCCCTATGTGGGCTGTAAGAACCATAGGATGAATGTACTATTTACATTAATGTATATGATAGAAATCTTTCAAAATAAAACAATTGCTAGGCATTCCCCTACTAAATATGTGCATTTCATAAAACGATTATATCAATATTTAGGGATCGACTTCTATAAAAAATATTCAAATGAGGAAAAATCGGAAAAAGTGATTTAAAATAGAAAAAAAACCACAATCGCAAAATAGTTAAGAAATATAATAATGGGATTTAGAACATTTCATAAAATTCGGCACTTTTTGTGGTTCCATGAATCTATACTTTCTTTTTTCCTATAAACTACAGGTTCGATATGATTATAGAGGTAAATGATAATGATGATAATGATAATGATAATAATAATAATAATAATAATAATAATAATAATAATAATAATAATAATTAATAATACCGAAATATATAACACTGAAATACGTTATATATGCCCAAATTAAAATGGACAGTTAATGACAAATGATGGAAAAATTGACGCAATTGCTAAATTAAAATTCTAAGGAACAATAATTACAAATAGAAATGAGATCTAGAAACACGTTGAACATAATCTCAATCCTGGAAACGCATACTATTATGATATCACAACTTCTCTAAAAAAAAGTTAAACCAAAAGTATATTACACCGTTGTTCTTTCAGTTACATTATATCGTTGCGAAACCATGGTCCCATACCTTAAGGGAGGGGAAAAGATTACAAGTAATTGAGAATAAAGTTCTCAGCAAAATTGTTAGACCAATGAACAGTAGGTGAATGGAGAAAACCACACAACATTGAGCTTCGTGATCTTTAAGGAGAACTATATGCAATAAGCACAGTTAAGTCACATATACTGCGATAGGCAAGACATGTGGCCCAAATGCGATAAGAGGGGAATGGAAACTCCTTGTGGTAAAACAGACGGGAAACGTGCAGTAGGTAGCCCAAGAATGAGAAGGGAGAATAACATTAACCATTATTTGAGGGAAGTAAATATACAAGGAACGAGGCATAAATGGAGAGTTTATACCCGCGCATACATGAATATGTTGGTTAGATAGTGCCAGTAAGGTATTTAATAATAATAATAATAATAATAATAATAATAATAATAATAATAATAATAATAATAATAATAATAATAATAATAATAATAATGCTTGGACAGAAAACTTTTCACTTAACTAAAAGCTAGATACGTTTCAACAAGGGTCAACAAGTACGGACCTACCGCACTCTGCTGATGATGGGACTAGTCCCGAAAGGCCTACAGAGTTATAAAAAACCTCATTTGAGAAGACGGACGTACAAGGTAAATATTTTATAGTTTTTAACCATACATTATATTACTGTAATCTGTCTGTGTCAAGTATTCTGAATCCTCGTTGAAAATTACAACTACTGTTATTAATCCTACGTAAAAAAATTATATAAACTACGTTTTCCATTTTAAGTTACATTACTTCACTACCATTTTTCAATTTATTCTTAGTCCTGTCCCATTCTTGAATCCCTTATTTAGATTATATCAGCAAATAAGTGAAGAAAAGGGCATATATATGTAAAAATAAGTAAGACGCAGATATCCAGGAAATCATGAAAGGAAAGGGATTGAAAGAAAATAACAACATAGATTGGAACAGAGAAACAACGCCAGTTGCAACCCCGTGTAAAATAATGTAATAATAAAATATTAGTAAATAAGACGGACAATATAGAAAGTAGTTAACAGAAATTTCAAATAATCACAAGATAACAAAGATGGAGGATGGTATATTACGAAATGAAATAATTGGATGGATCCCAGAAGGAAAGGAAGAACAAATGGAAACTGGACGGAGGGAAAGAGAGAGTGATACTAAAAGTTTACAAGATATAAATACGTTTGATAGGATAAAAGGAGTTAAATTAAAATTATATACACTTTTTTGGTCGAGGAAAACTAAGCTTATAGAAAGCCCCAACAGAAGTTATTGTGTTTTGAGCAAAGAAGAAACCAGTATCGAAATTCTAGGCTCAACATTTGGTAGAAACAATTATATATATATATATATATATATATATATATATATATATATATATATATGCTTCTACTAAATGTTGAGCCTAGAATTTCGATACTAGTTTCTTCTTTGCTCAAAACATAAACCACAAATGAGAGAATAAGGCCTGGCTTTACTGGACTAAACACAAATAGGAAAAATGTTAGTCGAAGTGAATTTTTAGCTATAAGGTGTGACACATGGGTAAATAAGTGAGAATTGCGAAAAAAATATAGTAGCAGTTGAAATGGTTTGAGACGATATTCTAGAATTTTCAGAATGGACCGTACAATAAATTGAGAAATTATAAATCAAATGGATGCAGAAGACTCAAGCTATCAAGGATTGAAAGCGAGGGTCTCAAATATTTTGCATTTTTGATGATAATAAGAGAGGGCATTCATCATCATCATCATCATCTTAAGGCACTGCAACTTCAAAATTGAATGTTTTGGCCTTTTCAATAATCTTCCACCATACACTTCTATCTTCTGTCAGTTTCAGGTTTGTCACCCTCATCTTCTTCAAATCCTCCCAATCATCATCTTGCCCCATGTCATCTTAGGCCTACCAACAGCTCTGGTTCCTGTAGGCTTCCATTTATATAGTTTTTTAACTAATCTCTGTTGAACCATTCTTATCAGATGACCAAACCATTCTATCCTAAGTGATCTGGTATAATTGATTATATTTTGATTTTTAATTATATTATTTAATTCGCTATTTGTTTTCATTTTCCAAGTTTGTTCTTGCCTTTTATTTGGACTATAATTTTTTCTAAGTATCTTTCTTTTAAAAATTAACTATTTTTGTTTTATTATTTCCTTGAGAGTGCAAGTTTCGCTTGTATATAGGTCATATTAGTGTTTTGTATCATCTTAGTTTGGCAGATTTATATATTAGTTTACTTTTAAATAATGTTAAATGTGTATAGGACGCATTATTTCCATTTATAATTCTTTGTTTAACTTTATCATCCAGTAATTGTGTCCATTCACTATAGTACCCAAATACTTAAATGCTGACACTGATTTAATGTGACTATTATCTATTTGCAGATCATCTATTTCTATTGAAGTTACTACATTTTAAGTAGTCAGTTTTTTTATTTTTCTCTATTATCAATTCAAATTGCTTAGATTCCTCTAAGTTTTATGAAGGTTTCTATTAATGCTTGTTTTATGAGAGAGGACAGTACTAAATTAATCACCAATGGAAAACTTGAGGAAGATGAGGAAAAAGAAGTCCAAAAAAAATTCTGGGGGAAACAAAAAACAGATAACAGAAGCATTGAGTGTGAGATGATTGACACGTGATATTCAGAGCAGAAGACTAGAACATTGCCACAGAAAAACGGTACTCGCTATAGAAACATTGATTTTACAACAATATATTATTCTTTTTTAAATATTTCCATTATATTATCATAAACCTAAGGACCAGATCGTCCTATTCAACCACTCTTGACATCCTTGAATAAATAACGAATATAAAATCAATGAGTAAATAGCTCAGTACAAAATTGAAATAATTCAAAATGTTGGTGCAGTAAAGTGATGCAGTAAGCATACTTGGAAATGTGTAAGTGGCATTAATAGAATATGAAGACATTTGTCTCCGACTGCTCTGTATGCAATGCGCTCATGTATGGAATACGTGGTGGACATTGGATAGAGAAAGACAGTTGCAAGTGAGGACGACGGAGGAGGAGGGGAAGGAGTAGGACAAGAAAGCGAGAGTTGCAAGAAAACCAGCTTCGATGCAAATCCCTGACCTCAGACACTGCAATAGACGTTGCCGATTTGACCAACCATCCTCTCATGTGCTAATTGAAAAGTTCTGTAAAAGATGTTTAACTATTTTGCATCTCAAACAATTTTAACAAATATTTGATAAGCAAAGCAGTAATTCAATGCATTCAGATAAAGTATAATAGCTAAAGTGGCAATTTCTGTAAATTCATTAACGATAAAACACTACAGTAAATATTTAAGCAAGCCATTTTCATAACTATAGTAAAATGAACTTAGGCCTAGTTTAAATTAAACTAAAACTTCCGCTTTGGTTCGCGGTAGTACGGCCTAACTTTGAGGTTGGTTTTAGAAAACAAAATACGTATACAAAATCATGAAAAAATTATAATTATATTTTTCCTTCTTACTTTTACATAGTTTAACATCTCTCTTTGTAGGTACTTTTACGTTCCCCATGCCACACGGCCCTTACAGGTATATGCTCTGTCGGGAGAGGATTTTTAACTCTGGTTCACATAAATAGTTTCTGGTCACACAATAAGATGGAAGGTCACCTTCGAATGAGCGATGAATACGAACATTTAATACACATCATTCATTCATACATTTATACTTAATACGAGAATATGATAGGATGGCCAAATTATGTCCGGGGAATATTTAGTACTCAAATTTTCTCGATAGTTGTTTTACAGGTTAGAAAAAAAAACTTCATCCAGGAAACAGTTCCAGATCGGTGATCAAATCTGGCCCTGCTGCGTTCGTGAAAAGGACGATACCAGAAACTACGGCGATGGACAATTTCACAATTACATTTAAAATATACATATGTATTTAATTCCTAGTTATAAAGTTTTTAAACATATATTTAATATCTTATCGAGTCTGGATCTTTAGATGTGTCCAGTGGGCTGTGCATTTATATTGTTTTATTTGCCATGTTTCAATGCGTGAGAATATTGGTTTAATATTAATAATACGCAATTGCGATTGTAATTAAATCAGTCTTGGTAATGAAATTCTAACCTAGGATTAGTTTTAGGAAAACCAGTAAATAACTTTAGCCAGGTTCATCGGCACCTGGATTTCAACCCAATCTTACATACAGTATGTTACTTAATTATTACTGTTATGAAGTTATGAAAGCTGATTTATGGTCATCACAATTTATCTTAATAGTAAAGGAAATTATTTATTCGTTCCTTATTTTTTTCTCTTTATCCAAACATTATCCTGCCCTTTCTTACGTCAAGCGAATCACGAATGCTGGAAGATCAAATTAAATAATTTAAGCTATTTTTCGAGATTATGTAATTGGTGAAATTAAATTGATAATGTTGATTATATGATAATGATTAATAATAGTAGTAATGAAAATAATAATAATAATAATAATAATAATAATAATAATAATAATAATAATAATAATAATAGTGGTATTGTCTCCTAAATTGATGATGCCTGTATTACAGTTTTGCATATACTTCTTAAGAACACTTTTTTCACATGCATTTATTATAAGTAAAATAATGTTTATGCGATTAGGCCTATATATTAATATTGTAATGAAACTATTTTACATTATAATCCTGAAGTACAGCAATCCTTTAAAATGATAGAAGACAATCATTTCATATATATGATTACTAAGAGAGGTATTAAATTATATCTATAATCAATCATTTATATAAATGTATGAATTATAAAACACGTGTAATAATCTAATGAAATAATAAAAAATGTTTTCTTTTGAAATCTAAAAGGACTTACACGTGCCACATATAAAAAAGTGAAAATTAGCCCTATGTTTGTCCTGGAAACTGAAGGGTAAAGTGGCCTTTAGGCTAATAGAATGTTAAGCTCTCACTTTTCTAGACAATGTTTATGAGATGTTAGGTCTGACTGAGGATCACTTTTATTCCCAGGACTTACGTTCCGTTAGGGGCTGAATCAACCCCACTATCATGGTATCGCAAGAAGGTTTAGGGTAATTAAAAAAAATGTGATTCTCATCGGGACTCGGACCTGCAACCTTCCGGATTGTAGCACATTTCCTTAACCAACTACGCTGTAGAGTGCCCACAAAAAAAGAGAGTTTAACATTTTATTTGAAATATGTAGGAGTAATTAATTTAACGAAATTCACAACCCAGAAACAAAATATGGATTAAAAACTGTAAGGATGACTTCTCTACGTCTTCCTAAATAAACGTTGTAACTTTCTACAAGCCCATTCTAGCAATAATGCCCAGTGAAAGAACAGAAAAATGTTTTACAGCTACCAATATGTGAAATCAAGGTCATTGCTATGAGAGAATTGCAAATAAACTAAGTTCATTGAATTCTATCAGACGACATACCATGGCAGTTAAATCATAGTAATTGTCTAAAGATAATAGAAAGATGTTAAGAATACATCTCCAAAAATGTATATTTTAAGAGGCTAGGCCTGATTTCGCAATTTCTCAATCATGCACATATTGGGACTCCACATTCCTCGTCTTACCCCATCCCTCCTTAAGTCTGACCTTCAGACAGTCTCCTCAACTCTTTTTTTATGTTCTCTCTTTCTCCTCTTCTTATTGTCTACTATATATATTTTTTTACGTCCCCGCTTCACCTCGCCAAGCCTTCTCAACTGCTGCATTTCTTTAATCCCAGATAAAGTGCAAAAACGTCTTAAATCACGCAAGTTCATATTTATTGACTGTAAGTTAATGATGACCCATTTGGGAATACAATCACTGTCACAAGAGGAATTAATATCTCAAATACCCACAGAATATTTAAAATTGAGAGAATTCTGCAAATTAAACTTTTTGTTATTATTTAAAGCGCGTTAATTAATAATCACCAATATGGATTGCAAACTACGTGTTTAAACAACTATGAGATGTTTGATTCTTTCAAGATTTTAGGTTATTTATCTTGGATGAAATCCTAGCAGCCTAGAAATAAATATAGGAACTAGCAGTAACAGACGGACTTTTCTATATAGGTATTCTAATTAAAGTTACATTCTTAGATCATTTATAATTGCGTACAACATTCACAACCTCTTAGTTGACATGCTCTGTTAGTTTGAGTGTACTACTAATATCTTATAATAAATATTACATTTTATTTCTTAAACATATAAGATAATTCATGCTACTTTGAAATCAGTAATGTCAATGGAGCTTCTAAGCAAAATCCAGATCTGTTTTAAACATAAGTGTTTCATCTAATCTTAATTTTCATATCAATGAATTTTATCTTCAAAGGTGGTTGAATTCCTTCTTCAAGCAATATTCCATAATACATATTTCTACATTTTAAAATAATTAAGGGATAACAATGTTTATAATATTATGCCTATGTAACAACTTCTCTCAAAAAAGTTAAACTGAAAATATATAAAACTGTTATTCTCTAGTTATAGGATGCGAAACAAGGAGGAGAAAATATTACTAGGAAACTTTTTGGACCAAAGATCAATGAACACACAGGTGAATGGAGAAGACTAGCTACATAACAGTGAGCTACATGATCTTTATAGGAAACCAGATATAATAAGAGTAGTTACGTTTCGTAGACTGTGATGGGCAGGACATATGCCACGAATAGGGAATGAAAGAAAGGCATGGAAACTTCTTGTATAAAAACCAGACGGAAAATGTCCAGTTGGTAGACCAAGAATCAGGTGCGAGAATAACATTAACCATGATTAAGGGATGTAGATTATATGAGGAATGATTGGGAAAGTTAGCTCAGGATAGGGATGTATGGAGAGCTTATGTCCGCGCGGCCATGAACATACGGGTCCTATATTACAGTAAATTAGTTATAATATGGTTTATTTTGTAAAACTAGTATCTTATTCTGAAAAGACAATTAATGGGTTAATAATATCGGTCAGTTCATCTCATTTTCACTTATTCTTTCTAGTATTAGAACAAGTTTTACTAGGTAAAAACACACTCACTTTAAGATGGAATCATAATCAATTCTTATTGTTCTATTAGGGCTCCTGATAATTTACACGTAATTAACTTTCAAGAACTCGAATGTGTATTGCACATACAATAGCTCAGTATAATATACAGTATATCGGAACATTCACCAGTTACTCTACAGAATGATAATCTACTATTATTCCGCGGAGACATCTATAATTTTTTTTTCAGGTCTTTAAACTAAACGTGTGTATATCTGGATTGTTTAATAGTAATGGATTTAATTAATTAATCAGGAATATGGTATTTCTAAACCAATTACTTTGAGGCCTGTAATTTAATAATTCGTTTGTAAAAATATAATGTAGTTAAATATAAAAAGGAAAATAAAACTTTAGGCACAGAAAGATGTGTAAAGATTGAAAATCTGAATATAAATTAATATCTGTATATAAAATAATAATTGAATATTATTTTTTTTAATTCTTTTAAAAGTGTTATAATTCTTCCCATCAGTCAAGACAATGTTAACACTTTTACATACTTTACATTTAATTTACTAATATCATTCTAATTAGTTCAAAATTCGTGACAAAAACGAAGATTTTTTTAATGTTCTATTGCATATTTTGATTTATTATACGTTTTAATTTGCACTTGAATTGATAAGAAAAAAATTAATTGAAAATTATATTTAATCTAGGCCTTATACATTTTAAAATATAGATATTCTTGAAACAATTATTATGCGATGGTTCATAAATAAAACTCAATAGAATGTAAATTATCAGCAAGAAGCATTTTGGGGGGGGATATACAATTGTAAAGTTTTCTCAAATTGTTTCGAAGTTTGTTTGCTATTCAACTTATTTAATGCTCTAATTAAATAAAAACAGGGTAGATCCATATGTAAATCATTAAATTTCACTACAATCTACTAAGACCTGCTAAGTATGGAAAATGAATGGAATTGTCTAATTCGCGTGAATTATAAGACAGCAAAAAATATTACAAGGCTTAATAATAATTTAATGAACAATGTATCATCCAACAATTAGGCCTAACTACGTGAATGATTTTTTTAATCAGCCTCTTGTTTATTCAAATGTGCTATCTGATTATATAATATATATTATATAAAAGTTTATGTATTTAAATTAAAAATCGTTATATCCATAAATATATATTCTTGCCGTATAAAATTTGGTATGTAAAGAAAATTTTCATTATTTTCTGATTATTATTTTCAATATGTTAGATAACTTAATATTTTAGATTTATAATACATACCATGTTAAACATGAATTACATCACACTATTCAACACCTTACAGAGTGGCGTTACATAAATAGATAGGGAAGCAATGATCTACAAAGAAAAATGAACGTAAGTGAGGAGTCAAACTTAAAATCGAAAAGCAAGGTAATTTTTGCTAGATTAATTTCAAATCTTAATAGGGATTCTGAACCAGTAAAAATTACACTAATATTTTATTTTCCTGTTGTTTTATTGGTTTCAGACTTTATTTTCTCCTTACGACTGGACCATTTAATTCTGCAGGTTACTACCTCATGCTACTTTTTCATGTAACTCGTCTCTATAAGTAGTTAAAAGTGTGTGGTGTAATTAAATTACACTCTCTATATGTAGGCTACTTGTTAAAACATTGCCGGTCCCAGTGTTACTATGATCGCCGGTGCCAATGGTCGCGAATTTAAACCCTGCCTGGTTCAATTGATTTTTCAGGACTTAAAAATTCCGAGTATTGGTTCATTCGGAAAATAACTAAAGCTTTGGATCTCGTGTCGTAGATTTACGCCACGAAAAATAAACTTAAGTCTAAAACACGAAGTTTCTGATCAAAATTTCTAGGCGTTTCCACGCCCCGATTTGGATTTGGACCCTGAAGGCCTATAGGTTAAATAGCATCTTCAAATAAAATAAAGTATTAAAAAAAAATGAGTGATTTGGTATATGTAGTGCACAGTTCTAATTTGTAATACAGATCTAGTGTTTTAAAATAAAGTGAAGCAGATAACTACAACTATAAATTGTGTTTATAGAAACATAAATCGTCTGGAAAGGATACAAATCTGAAATAATTATCTTACGAGAGACAAAAACTTGATTCTTACATGATATCCTCAGTGTAACTGGTTTTATTTCCTATTATAACAAATTATATGTTTAATTGCACCACGCTAATTGAGATGGAAAAATACTCCCTAAATACAGGGTTCGAATAGAATAACTTTCAAATAAAATTCCTTGCTGCAAATTGAAATTAAAACAAAATGTAATTTTATTTTATTCTACTTTACAGGTATGAAATGTAGAGAAAAGTGTTAATTGTATTCAATGCGAAATTTTGTAATTAATAACGAAATATAATACTGACACATATATTTTTTTTAAACTTTAGTATAAATGAAAAGTGATTATATATATGCCACTATTACATTAAGGGCACAGCATCTCACATGCAGCAGCCTCCCCTGATCCCCTAGGCAATGTCTGGACCAGACTGGATAGTTTGACCTCTCGCAGTCTATACAGTCTAGAAAAAATACATCATGCGAAATGAAGGCAGAGAGGACTGCCAAGCTCAGAACACGTTGGACACTTTCTTGCATCCTGTATGACGTTCGCAGGCAATCTGCCATGGCGGGAAAACGCGTGCGCACTATCTCCCACTCACTTTAATTTATCCGCACTTTTCCAGTTCCAGTTCATTCAAACATGGGATATTGTCAGATTTAAAACCACGTGAACATTAAACATAGCCTTCATTTATCACGCTAATTTTATTCTACCAATAAATGTCTACAAATTAATATTTGTATCAAAACTCGTAACATAAATTAAATATTCAATTCTAATAAATTTGAAATCTTTAGCTTACTTAAGAGATCTCGTACCTCTACTTTCACTGGACTGTGATTTTTATAAGCATTCGACAAAAATCTGTTCTAAACGAAATATCCAAGATATTCTATTCTATAGTATTTCTGTCCGAGGGCAGGTCTTTCACTGCAATCACAGCATTTTCATTGTATGCGTTGCACCTTTACTAGGGAATTATAGGTGTGGTAGCTTTCCATTATTATTTCTATATGGACCATATAACTACATGTAGAAATAATTGGCTGTAACACCTTCAGCGTATGAATTGATCTCGCATCCCTCGTCAGATTTTGAATTATCATCCACAAGGAAGACCACTTTGGGAAGACCACTCAAAAGATGGTAAGAGACCGTAACGGACCACCGGGCCTAATACATGGAAGGAAGATGACAATGATGATGAGCTTCCCGTTGCTTTCCAAACCGGTGAAGGACGATGATGATGATGATAAGGATGATGATAGTTGGATGATTTTTCGGGGACCGTTGGGCCCTAAGCTTCCTGACATTTGTCTTACAAGTGAGGAAAAACCCCGAAAAATCTCACCCAGGACCCTGTTTCGACCGGACCCGCTGAATGAGAAGGCAGCACGCTACCTTGAGACCACAGCGGTGCGCATTTAAGATATAAATTAATACAGTTTTTTATAGGAATGCTCGGGGAAACAAGAGTAAAGTCCATAACGACAACTAATTTTAATAGATGGGATTAGTACATCCAGGAGCTGGACCTAAAGCTTCGAGGTGGCAGTCCCACCAATGGTCTACTCTGCATAGCGTTGGTACCGCGATCAGAGGAAAACACATTACTCGTATTCTTCACAATAGGAATATGCTTTCCATATAAATTTCCACGAACGTAAGCGTACAAAAATATACACTTCTACATAATTTTTTAAAACTATTTTAGTCAAACTGCCATCGATTCAATTTTTTTTTCGGTATCACAATCTGTCTCAAACTACTAATTTTCCAGCTCCTAACGGTAACTAGGCCTATTTGCTTGTTGTTTGTTTGGTAACACAATGTATTTCTTCCACTATCATCGAGATTATGTATTCACCTCTTACATTTGCCAGAGATAATTATGCTTTACCATTAAAAATATGACATATTTCAATTTTTTTCTCAGCAACAATGTTGGTTACAGAAATGAAATGTGATATCTGTATTACAATATGAGCATGTTTGTATACTTAAGTACAATCTAACTGCAGTCGTTATGGTTAATTAAATATTCAAAATGTCAGCTGAAAATTTTGCATTGTCTTGTCGTTACCCTGATATTTTTCCTACATTTCAATATATTTTATTGATTCTTGTTTTATTTTACTCATTAATTTTGTAGCTGCAGAATATACTACAATTGTTTAATTATATAGAATGTAAATATTTTATTTTTCATTTTAAATTGAAGCAAACTCATTTTTGTTAAAATTCGCATTAAAAATACTTTTTAAATAAAATATAATATAATCAATTGAGTTTGTGTTTACTTGATGAAAATCCATATTTATTAATTAAATATAATAGGTACATTAATAATTGTAGTATACTTTGTTCATCTCTATAAACTACATATAGATGGAAAATTTCATCTCAATATCTTAAAAACGTTGGGAGCTATCAGGGAAACCGTACTGAAAAAATTAAGTAGCAGAAAACAAGCGACAAACTTACGGCAATGTAGGTACCTTCTATAATTAAAGGGCTCAACTCGAGTGACAGCATTGCACATTTTTAAACATAACTCGAAAAGTAATAGAGATATCAATGAAAATATTTCACTAATTTAAAGATGAAGTTTCAATCTATATGAAAAAATAATTGAAAAATGATTTATTTTGACCCTCAAAGGTGTAGGTCCCCCCTTAACACTTTATCTAATAAGGGTAATAATACATTACTGTGACACATAACCGACGGATTTTAACTTCCTGTTAGTAAACTGTCATGTACTCAGATTCATTGCAATTGTAATTCATAATTTTCTAGAAATGTTGAGGAATAAATATGTAGTAATTTATTAGAATTTGTTTTCATCTGAAAAATCCGTCGCTCTTTCAGGGATCGAAAGTGAATTTCGGATAAATATTCTGACCCTTTATTACTACACAACAAGCTGAATTGCATAAATGTCTATAATATTGAGACCACATATACATTATCCTTGGCATAGCCTAGTTTTCTAAGCCTTGGTTAATAGACCTAAACAACACGCGAAGGTTGTGGTTTATTAAAAAAATTCAATAACTTACAAAAATACCATAAGACATGAATCATATAGTAAACAATTACTAGTAGGCATTGGTGTAGGATTGTAATTGTAGTTAATTCTTCCGCGAAAAATGCATGTTTTATTAGTACCTATTTCATTTATAAATGAATTGAAGCATATAATAAGATTTATAACAAGTCCCTTGTATTAATGGCCACAATATCTACAATTATATATATATATATATATATATATATATATGTCCACCGCTGTGGTCTCGAGGTAGCGTGCTGCCTCGTCACGCTGCGAACCCGGGTTCGATCCCCGTTGGGGCAGTTTTTTTGGGTGAGGTTTTTATCGGGGGTTTTCCTCAGCTGTAGGATAAATGTCAGGAAAACGTTAAGGTCCAAACGGTCCCCGAAATCATATGGCCATCACACCTACAATTCCCTAGTAAAGCTGCAAGCGTAGCATGAAAATGCTATGATTGCAGTTAAAGACTTGTCCTCGGGCAGAATTACTATGGATGGATGGATACTGTATATGTACACACACACCATTTGGTATGTAAAGGATACGGTTATTTACAAAGAAGTGCGTATAAATTAAGATAACCTAGTGAATATTACACATAATACTATTTGGATGAAGGTGACTCCGTGGTGCAAGTGCTTAGACGCTCGCCTCTTTCCGCTGGGGTCTCGAGATTGAGTCTGGATCACTCCATACGGGTTTTGTGGTGGACGAAATAGAGCTTGAGTACGTTTTTATCGGGATTTCTCCCGTTTTACCTTGCCACAAATTTCACTCTATCATTTCTCCATACTCATCTCATCCATTTTTTTCATCCGGCCCTGCGACGTTGTGTCAGGAGTGATCGGCCATTGCCGTTCCTGACCTCTATAAACAAACGGGCTTTATTTTATCTCATCCTCCGACCCAACCCCTGAGTTTGACACGAATTAAGATTATTATAGTAGTTGAATGACATTTTGAAAACTTGCAGTTATATGTTTTTGTATTCTATTCCTTCTATTTGAAATGTATACAATTTATCATTTAATTTTTAACCCAAAAGAAATAAGAAATTACACAACATTTCACTTTCGTATTTACAATTTTCTTCATAAATTTGAATTAGCGTAACACGGTTTTTATCTTTGTTTCTGGTTTGTAAATGTAAAGTGAGCCAACTGGTTTCTTCAAGGCAAGAAAAATGTGCTTAATACATTGGCACGAAATAAATTATCTTGTGCTTTGCCTGCTATGATTTTTGAAAAATTGAAATAACCAGATATGCTCCAGGAGAATAATATAAATTTATTTGCAATCAGTTTAATATTATACAGGATTACATTGCAAAAAAAAAGCATATTCCTGTGATCAATATTTATACTCGTATCTTCCTTCAACCTTCTTTATCTTTACATTCCCGTTCATTCAGCACTTTTCTTCCAATGTTTTCTTTCATCCTGTAACCATGTATTATGAGATTAATCTCTCCTTCCTGATGTAATACTTCAAAAATTATTTTTGGTAACATCCGTTCTAATTGTCGACTATTCTTATTGTCTATATTTTATAAAATCAAGAAATTAATTTTTCCATCAGTGTCATCACTAAATGTCTAAGGTCTGTGCTTTAACGCTGAGCCGGGACATGTATGGTTCGAGTACCTATGAGGGAAGACATTTTTCATGGAATTTTGATCAGTATAGGACCACTGCCCAACCAGCATCATGAGGAATTTAGGTAGACTATTTAACTCATGCCCCAAATGGGAGTCAATGACCAATCACATTTCAATGATTTTTTATTTACAACCAATCACTGTCGTTTTTCACCTCGATTTTATCAGTTTAATTTAATCACTGTAAAATCAAGCCATTCTGAATAAGTCATAGCATTATATTTCAGCAGCCACATGTGGGTACCAATTTGTATATATAGTGCACGAATGGAACCTTATCGTGGTTGCGGGAGATAATATAAAAACATTTTTAGCAATTTATTATACCACAAAAAAAAAAAGAAGCCATTGTTTGCACTTTCTTAAACGTATTTTTTCCCAGGTAATAACGTTCCAGAAAAATATAATTTACATCATTGGACGTCAGAAATTTATTAATATACAGTTTGATGTGTTTCATTCTTTCTCAAGTAGGGTGCATTCTTACAATATTGCGATCCTTTGGCAATAAATAATATGATCTGGTTGTAGTGATAAATAAGTGAAACATAACGTTTCTCATTTGTTTTCAAACATCGCCGTTTACATTAAATGTATAAATATTTTAAATAACTATATTTAAATAATGATTTGAGAGTAAATAACTTAATTTTATTCGTTAAATAGTCCTAACAAATGCCACGAGTGATTTCCAATTTATCTACAGAATTTGGAAATCGTGAGTAAAATGAGTAGCGGTTTCAGGTTGAGAAAACCATATTTAATGGATGTGACACTCGATATTCTGTCACATAACACCCCTATTCTAGCTGGATGATCGTTCATTCTTTGAATGGTACATGGATGAGAGGTCAGCATCCGGCTGCTAGAACAAGGGGATTCTATAGCTGTCACGCCACGAAGTTTTCTTTAAAGTTGTCATCACTAACATGTATTCAGAAGCAAATTAAATACTGTTTAATACTTCTCCTTCTTCTTCTACTACAAAGGTTTAGGCTATGCAGCCTGTTCCGGCCAAGTTAAAAGTGGAGTCCATCTTCTACGCTGTCGGCCAACATCTCTTGTTCCTCTGGGATTATACAGGAAGGTTCTTTTTGGTATTCTTTCGTTGTTCATTCTCATTAAGTGTTCTGTTCATTTCTTATTATTTTCGCTGATTTTATCTTCAATTTTATATATATTTAATTCTTCTCGTATAGTTTCATTCCTTATTCTATCCGCTCTTGTGCATCATTTCACATTACGTAAAAACAGTATTTTCGCAGTCTGTATCCTGTTTTTATCCCTTGATTTCATTATCCAATTTTCACTTCCATACAACAACAAAGGAACAGCCATTGTTTTATATAATTTAAGTTTCGTATCTTTCCTTGTTTTCCGACCTATGGTTCTTTTTATGGCTCCACAAATAGCCTCAAATTTATTTACTTTACTTTCTATATCTTTATTTTCTCTATAAGTTATATCTAAAGTTAAAAGTGTTCCCACAACAGGCCCGGAGGCCCTTGGGGTAGTAGGAGGTTAAGGCTCCCACTTTTTCTAGACAATCGGCACTTTATGTCAGCCGGGTTGTCAGCCCTGCGTGACGGCCGCCTTTACCCCCAGAACAAGCGTCTGGTACTCATTTCCGTTAGAGGCTGAGTCGACCCCAGGGCCATAGTGCCGCCAGAGGGTTTGGGTCAGTTTAAAAATCCTGACCCCAAAGGGACTTGAACCCTCGACCCTCCAGCTTGTAGCTCAGTGCCTTAACCACTGCGCTACGGCGTGCACATCCTAAATATTGGAAATGTGATACTTGTTCTATTATTTTGTTATCCAGTACATTTTTTTATCTAATTCCATATTTACCAATAAATGCCATTACGTTTGACTTATTTATTGATATTTTACAATTATATCTATTGGCTATTAATTTAAATTTATATGCTAACATTTGGAGCTCATTTTCAGATTCTGCTAAAAGTACAACCGTCAGCGAATAATAAAGCATTTATTTTATCTTTATTATCAATTAATATTCCTTCATTAGTCAAAACCTTCTTCGATTCTTTTAGGATATCATTAATTGGTATAGTTATCTGACGAATTGTACTTTTACCAAATAGGAGTGGAAAATTGTGCTCGCGGGGAGCGAGTGGCAACGCAATTAACGATGTTACCCACAATACATAACAGCAATTACAAAAAAAAATCTATCAAAATAATTATTGGGTTGCAGTTACATGTGCCTATTATACAGGGCTTACTGCAAAGTGTGACATCACTTCTGATAAGGATGCTGTAAATCCTAAATTAGAGAATACCACAGATAGGATAGATAAATAGTTCATTTTAAATAACGACACTCTTTTAACAGCTGATTTCATTAACGTCATAATTCTAATCTGGGCTTAAAAGACGCGAAACGTTTTTCCTCACAAGTCTCTTATTTCAGGATTGAGATTATTTTAAGTTATCTAAATTTACAACGCGGGACCAACTGTTTTACTTCTCTTCCGAAGCAAGTGACACTCAGAATTTTTCGCTCTGAGAAAATCCATGGATACCCTCCAGGTATGAACCCGCGAACCTCGGAACCAGAAGCGAGTATGGTGACTATTAATTTACCGGGATCGATCCGGTAACGTATTTGTTTCGTGTAATAAGGCAAAAAATGTATAAATGACTAAAATATATTTAAATTCAGTTTTAACAATTGTTTATGCATTGGTACTTCCTACAATCCTGTCAAACACACCTCACATTATTTCTTAAGAGTATAAGAGGAAGCACATTTCAGTTGATGGAAGTTAACAGTAACCGCGATTATAATACAGTATACTCTAATTATTATTTTTATAAGGTGTTATTTGGCAACATGTAAATTAGTGGTACATCTTTATTCCCAATCTGAAACTGCGTTGTTTAGTTTGTAATGTTCATAATACAATGCCATAAAAATACTCTTCTCGGAGGAAATTCCACGAAATAACAGCCAATAGCCTAGATTTAACAATTTAAATTTTATGAAAATCTCGGATCAATAAATCTTCTTATAAATATAAAAACAAACTATTCTTAGAAATTGTACACGTTCAATAACCTATATTTACATCGGCTCCATATTTTGAGGTAGAGATCGAGGATATAAAACTTATCAAACGTTTACTGCGCAGGTCTGCAGAGAATATTTACGTAGTAGCTGTCAGTGAAATAAATTGACTAGGGGACAAGACGATTAGATATACAAAACTTGCGATATACATCTTTCTGAATGTATTAATTTTCAAATTACGACATATACAGTGCAACATTCAGAGTTCTGTGCCATTGGTTACAGCGGTCAAAACATGAAAACATCCGCTGTGCTTATCTACCTTTTACAGAAATAAATGACAAATTTGTTGTTTTTATTCTCAGAAAATTGAATAATTAACATAATATTAATTTTCACACTTAAGTCTTCTGAGTTTATAAGTAAAATTTAAAATAAAATGTATGTTTTATGGGTAATAAATAATATGACAGTGCACAATCTATTTTTCCCAGATTATTATAGTAAGTGAATACGAAATTAAAAAGATAGAGGGAAGAAATAAGGATAAAAAGTTTGATTAAATTTATAAACATTTGTAACGTTTCTGAAAAATAGATCACACAAATGAGAGAATATGATAAAACAAAACAGCTTAACATCAAGGAAAAATGGTTTGAGATTGCATTATATCTAAAGTAATGAAATGATTATCAAAACAAGATAAATGCATAGACACAATATTAACATATATCTTCTTCTTCTTCTTCATCCAACCAAGTCTTAGGCCTGTAGGCCTGTTACGATCTCACTGATGAATTTTGTATCCAGCGTTTCCTTGGACGGCCCAGAGATCTCTTCCCTGTTGGACAATAACGAAGGATGGCCTTGGTAACTCTATCTGAACTCATTAATTGCAAATAATTCATCCAGTTGTTCTGGTATCTATGTATGTACCGGTACTCAATGACCGGTTCTAAACGTAGTTCCTTCAAAATATCGCCATTGCGTTTGTGATCCCTTTTGGTATATCCTGCTGTATACCTCATGAATCTCATTTCTTTAGAAGTTATTCTGCTCTCTTCTCCTTTCCTCAAAGTCCATATCTCACTGCCGTAGCAAAGTGCAGGTCTTGCTAAGGTTTTGTATAACCGTACTTTGGTATTTCTCTGGACTTATTATTAACATATATTAACACCTTAAACCTATTTATAACAATTAAAATAGGGAGAAAATAAATTATTAGTATGTTCATGCTAAATTAAAATCGGTATAAAAACAAATATGACGTACATAATATTAAAATATTAACATTCTAATTACGGGTCGTGAAAGCCTTAAGGCAAAAAAAAAAAAAATCTGGAAGCAAAATTTTAAACTGACTCATGACGCGAGTAGGTCAAATCTTTCTTTAAGTGTTAGTTAAGCACGCTCATTGCTGCATGATATTCTTCACAGACATCTATGAGAAGTATAAAACGTTTAACTTTGAATGAAATTGCATAAAAGTATTGTTCAAAGTCTGTCAGCATCTGAAATCTTCGCATTTATTAAATTTTGTCTTAAGATCTAGGCGTACTACAATATAACAAAATTAGCTTCAACAAAAATATAAAAATATTTTTATTAAGCTGTATTGTGCACTGTAAATAAATTTAAGTAAAATATCTTATTGATGAAACTTTGAATTCAACTCGCTAATACAAATTTTAAAATTACAACTTTCAACATATGTTTTCTCAAGAACAATAGTATATTACGATGCAAGGTTGGGAAGTGGTATTTACAGAATCGAGGAAAATAATTTCCGAGATTCTGTGAAACACTTCACAGACGTGCCTTGTACATTATTTTTTGCGCGATACTTACTTACTTACTCACTGGCACTATCGAACCCGTAGGTTCATGGCCGCACGGACATAAGCTCTCCATACATCCCTATCCTGAGCTAATGCTTTCCAATCATTCCCTGTATAATTTTTTGCGCGATGGTGTTTTTAAAATAATAAATAGTAGTAAAATAATATATTTGTAGGAAATATGTGCATTCATTATAAACAACTCAGTAACCTTAAAAGTGTGGGCAATATATATTAGTTGAAAGTACAGGAGGCCGTGAGACCATAATTATTGATAAAATGGCCGCAAGTACGTATTTATTGTTTTGTATTGTTTAAAATAAAGTTCAGTTTGTTTAAAATGCATATTAACACTACCTTTTGGATATTTTTTTTGTATATACATTGTACGTAGTATACATAAAGGGCAGTGGTTTTACTTCCCGCCCGGATTGTTATAGGGGCTACTTAGTACGACTGGAAATTCTCTAATAATAATAGCAATATAATTAAAAAAATAACTAGATAAAAGAGTCAATAAGCCACAGAGTAGAAATAAAATACGAATTTGAAAATATTAATATTTAAAAACATTTTTAACTTTACTGAATAAGAATGTGTTTGCAAATTATTATTTAAAGAGCCATCGTGTTAGGTACAACAAAATACATAAATTAACAGTTGTGTCATTTGATACTCTGTAAAAGGTAGATGTTGTACACGTAAATGTAAATATATTTACTGATTTACATTAACCAATTAATGGTTAATCAGTTAAACATGCAATTACAAGGACATTAAACTAATGCACTTTAAGGAATGATATTATTGCGGTTATTATTTCTGGATTTTCCACGTAAATGCACAATGTAACGGAATTTAAAAACTGGAATTATTAATTTTCATATTAAGAAACGGGATTATAAAACGTGTAATAGTTATAAAGAATTTCAACTCTGACTACACAATAATTTTCTTAATAACTGAATAGAATCGCGAGGCGCAGTATTCAAAATTGCCCGCTTTAAACAGGAGATTGGAAGCCCAGGAATGCAAATTTTAAGAGCGGATTGCCATTTTTTTTTTTCAATTCAAGATAACTGAAAAGCCTAACTTTAACATCTATACATAACTAATAATAGCATATAACATATTCTCGCAATTTCGATTATTTATTGGTATTTAGAGATGCTTCGAGATAGCGCGCAAGTCATATTATAACTAGGTTATTACTTTATTTCACAGCACTCTTTAACGCCTAGGGTCACTAGCAATGCAATTCAAAACTGGACGAGAAGGCCAACAAAATCTCACAGGGGCCTCTTTTTTTCAGAATGGAGGGTATTTTACGAGCCGTAAATTCACGACTCGGGACGCACGGTTGTTGCTCCATTCTGAAGGAACTCATTATTCAGAATTTTTACGCCTGAAAAATCGAATACTTTATCTCTGATTTTTTTTTAAGAAAAATTTTAACATGGAATTCTACAATAAGTACGGCCGGGAGAAATGCACTTTGCGGGTAGCCTAAGCCTGGATGAAATGTTAGGAAATTAATGAAATTGAACACTTATTTTATTAATCCAAAAATGTGCAATTCTAATGTACTAAAATATTTTAGGGTTAGAACTTATCATCAAAATAAAATCTTAATACAGGGTTTAGTATGCCTACAGATTTCTATAGATGTGATGAATGAAGTTTATAAAAGCTTTTTTTGACAACAGTTTTTTTTAATGCATTGGTGATTGATTTTTGATAGCTAATATTACAATTAGTACATCTCCACGGTCTCGAAGTAGCATGCTGCCTTATCACGCAGCGAGCCCCAGTTCGATTTCCGGTCGGGACAGGCTTCCTGGGTGAGGTTTTTTTTTTTTTGATTTTTCCTCACCTGTAAGACAAATGAAGGAAGCTTAGGGCCCAACGGTCTCCGAAAATCATCCGGCCATCATCATCATCATCGTTATCATTATCATAATCATCCATTAATAATCATCCTTTAATAATCATCCTTAACGGGTGTGGAAAGCAACGGGAAGCTAACCAAACTAACTCACTGGCACTATAGAACCCGTAGGTTCATGGCCACGCGGACATAAGCTTTCCATAAATCCCTATACTGAGCTAATTTTTTCCAATCATTCCCTGTATAATCTACTTCCTCAAACCATAGTTAATGTTATTCTCCCACCTCATTCTTGATCTACCAACTGGGCGTTTTCCCTCTGGTTTTCCTACAAGAAACTTCCATGCACGTCTTTCATTCCCCATTCGTGCCACATGTTCTGCCCATCGCAGTCTACGAGACTTAACTGTTCTTATTATATCTGGCTTCCTATAAATACCATGTAGTTCACTGTTATGTAGTCTTCTCCATTCACCTGTCTGTTTATCTCTCTTTGGTCCAACATTTTTCCTAAGAACTTTATTCTCAAATACTCGTAACTTCCTTTCCTCCCTTAAAGTAAGAGTCCATGTTTCGCATCAATATAATATAACTGGTAGAATAATAATTTTATATATTTTTAGTTCAACGTTTTTTGAAAGAAGTTGGAACGTCAAGAGTCTCTATAATGCATAATAGCACGCATTTCCAGAATTGAGCCTATGTTTAATTTCCTTTTGCATCTATTTGTGATTATTGTTCTAGGTATTTGAATTCAGCTACTTCCTCAAACTTTTCCTCATTTGTCATTACCTGTCCATTTCCATTATATAATGTATTTCTACGTGTGACCATATATTTAATTTTATTGATATTTACTTCCAATCTTAATTTCTTAGTGTTACTCAATAGTGTGTGCGTGTTGGCCATTAGTATCTCCTCGCTATCTCCCAATAATACTACATAATCAGCATAAACTAACAGTTTATTAACACTATTGAGTTGTAGGCCTTCAAGCTACCGCACCTATAATTCCCTAGTAAAGCGGGAAAGCATAGCATTAAAATTCCCTGGAAGAATTACTATGGATTGAAGTAAGTATCTAGGGCTATGATATAGAAAATTCTCAACATAATAGATATTAAGATAGATCTATAGTGTTGGGGAAAAAATTAAAGTATTACAAAAAAAAAATATTCTCAACAAGTAATATCCCATGTGCAGATAGTTATATCAACTTAGTCACTGAGCTATTCAGCAGGCAAATATTGAACCAATATCAATCAAACGTTATCTCATCATTAAATCCTCATAGCCGACCTATCACAATGTGGACAAAATAACTATTAAGACGTCATAGTGGATGTTAACATGTACTTGATAGTGGCAAAAAATTTCCCACAGTGGGAAAATAAAAACATAATCTCAATGTTAATTATTATTCAGAATGTTAATAGGAAATGGTTTATAACTATTTTAACGATACTGTTTTACAAGTCATTATGTCTGCTAATAATGAAGTATGCAGAAACATAGTGCACTACTGTTCCATAAATATTTAATTAGTTCTAGTTGTTTACGATTCGATACTGACCGTATGTTCAATATCAATTTAGATACTCTCTCGTGTGTTTGTAGACTATGAAAACAAATTAATACAACAAATTTTGATGTTATGCTTTACTATTCCTTATTTACATAAAAGAATTAAAGACCTAAATCGTATAATGAATTGTGATTTGTTAACAGAGTATCTCTCGTGGTGGTGAAAATCTTGGGAAATAAAAAAAAATGTGTAGGCCTATTATTTTTTTCTTTTAAGATTTCAGTGGAATTGAAATCAATATTTTAATTTTTATTATTATTATTATTATTATTATTATTATTATTATTATTATTATTATTATTATTATTAAGTCGGCCGCGGTGGACTAGTGGTTATGCTCCTTGCCTCTGGTCTCGAGGGCCACGGGTTCAAACCCGGCCGGGGTCGATGGATTTTTTAGGACGGAAAAATCCAAGGAGCAAGTCCTCCAGGAGGGACTTTAAGCCGTGGGTCCCGAGTCTAAAGATTTTCAGGCTCGTAAAAAATCCTTAAGCCTGAATGAAAAGGCCTCTAAGCAAAATTTACCGAATTTTCTAGTCTTAATACTACCTTGGTTTCCAAGATGTCAAAATGAGGCGGAACGCTGACCACGGACCACTCAAAATGACATCTAAACGAAAAAAAGTGTAACTAAATTAGTATGGTTAAAATTCTTCCTTGTAGGGGGAGAGCGCCTAAATCCCTGTAAAGGGAAAATATAGGCTTACAATACAATACAATTATTATTATTATTATTATTATTATTATTATTATTATTATTATTATTATTATTTTGAAATCTCTAAACTTACTATATTTTAAAAACATAGTTATAAAGTTCAGATGGGACATTATTTGATATTTTTAAATTAATAATTTCACTTTTTTGATCCAAAAAAATTGAGATATTATTAAAGTTTTACATTTCCTATTCAGTTATTTATTTTATTTATTTATTTAACCTGGTGGTGTTAAGGCCATGTAGCCTTCTCTTCCATTTACCAGGACAAATATATGTTACATTTAAATACATAAGGTTCTTCTCATGCAAAAAATTTAAAAAAATACAAATATTTAATGATCCTACCTACTAGACACGGAAAATTACCATGATAAAAAATATACATATGTGTGTGTGTGTGCGTCCATTATATTTTATTTAAAGAACAGTTGACGGATTTTTGTTTGTAAAACTCGGGTACTCGAATTTTACTCATCTGAAAGATTATACGAACCTAGTTTCATGGGCGAAATTTTTATCTCGAAATCGCCAAACTGGCGCGAAATGGATTAGGCCTATTACGAAAAAAAATGGTATCTATTGATAGTTACATAATTTTCTTTAACAGTTATAGGACAATGCACTAGAAAATAGCAGTTGTGAAACATTATTAACTGGAAAAGATGCTTCATGTCAGTAGTGATTAAATATACAAATGTTACGGAACAATGTGGGTAGTCAACAGTAGTTTTACATCTCTCATGCGTGCACCGTTGACATATAATAAACTTTCAGAGCGACGTTAAAAAATTCACCATCTCAGTTAAATAAAGACAAAATAAATTTTATTTCTACTTAGGAAACTTCTATTAAAACTCGTTTAATAACTCTTAACTTAACAGTAGAATTAAATGTATTCCCCTCCTAACTAATACTGTGGCACAAGACAACCTTAACTCATGCCCATTGATTCATTAACGGAACACACTATTTAGCTCAGCTGAACAATACAGGGTGAGTCAGGAGGAAAGGTATATGCTTTGAGGGGTGGTAGTGCTGGTGATTCTGAACAAAAAACTACTAATATACATATAGCCTTTTCTTAATCGTTTCAGGGTATTTTCATGAAAACATCGAGGAAACCGAAATGTGCAAGTGATGGTAAATCAAGATACTGTTATCTTTCTAAAATTGCCAACGCTGCCATTAGAGCATCAATTTCAATTTTAAGAAACCATATTTACACATTTTCTACTTTATAGTATGTATACTTCAATTAGGCCTACAATTTGAAAATTTTAAAATGTGGCACGCCGTAGTGTAGTGGTTAAAGCACTGCGCTACAAGTTCGAGGGTTCAAGTCCCGGTAGGGTCAGGATTTTTAAACTGACCATAACATTCTGGCGGCACTATGGCCCTGGGGTCGACTCAGCCTCTAACGGAAATGAGTACCAGACGCTTGTTCTGGGGTAAAGGGCTGACAACCCGGCTGACATCAAGTGCCGATTGTCCAGAAAAAGTGGGATCCTTAACCTCCCACTACCCCAAGGGCCTCCTGAGGCCTGCAGTGGGAATACTTTACTTTTTATCAACAAAAGTATTTCATCAAATTGTCTATCACTTTGTCCTTGAGGCAATCCTATAATGAGGAAAGTTGTATCTAATAAAAAAATAAGTTTTGTTTAATTGTGTACGTTTGCTCACAAAATATGTTCAAACACTCCACCGCTAACTTCAATGCATTTTGTTGCTCTTGTAGATATTACCCGTTCAAGGAGTAAGCGCAGTTGTTGACGGAGGGCACTGCAGTCGTGTTTATGTAGGAATAGACCACGTGACACTGCTACCTACGAGTGCGGAGGGGAATGGGACGTGGGACGCTGACAGTATACACTGCCTTACATGACGTCACGTGTAGCAACAAACTCGAGCTTCGTAATTCTTCCGCCTGCAGAGATATTTTGAATGACTAATAGCTGTTGTGTTGTTGAACTGAGCTTAGTAGTATATTCCTTTACTTGAGCACAAGGTTGAGTGGTAAGTTCCTCTCTTATGTCCACTCTGTGCTTGTAAACTTCGCTCTTAAGCCAACCCCACAAACAGTAATCTAATGGGGTTAGATCGGGTGACATCGATTGCCAAGCAATGATTCCATTGTATCTTATCTGTCTACAAGAGCAGCAAAATACATTGAAGTTGGTGGTGGAGCGTTTGAACATTTTTTGTGAGGAAAAGTAACAATTAAACAAAACTTAAGATAACAATATCTTGATTCACTGTCACCTGCACTTTTCCGGTTCCTCGTTGTTCTTATAAAATTACCCTGAAACGGTTAAGGAATGGCCATATGGATATTAGAAGTTTATTGTTCAGAATCACCGGTACTATCACCTCTCAAAGCATGTACCTTTCCTCCTGACTCACCCTGTATACAGCCTTCATTTTTCAAATGATTTCTTGCGATAATAACTTTTATCTCATTAGCTGGGTAGAGCGCGACTGCACCAACTGGGATATCAGATTCGAATCCAGGTGACCCTGGAGGGGTAGTGGTAGTGGTCCACACCAAGAGTTTTCGGGTTTTTATCGGTATTCTCCCGTTTCCCGAATTTCATTCCACCAACCCTCTCCATTCCCCTTCTCTCCCTTCATGTAATTTCATCTGCATGCATTCATTTGGTATCACCTTTTACTTCATCTAATGTGTAGTAAAAATTGTTTAGCATACCACATGTGTTTAAAAATATGTGATTGTGGTGATCTAATGAAGTCACACTCATACTTCCTCATGACTCCGAGCCTACGTATCAACTTAGTACAGAACAGGGCAGAAGAATGGATTTGTAGCACCTCCTCGAGGCCTTGGACACAGAGCCCATAAAAGTGGCGGTATGAGTCGTGTGTGTAAATGCTTGATGTGTGTCGAACTAGGAACACCATGACATACTACATATCACAGTAGAGTAGATTTCATATTTTCATTCCATAAAGTAAAGTAGGCAATAAAATTAACCAAAAATAAAGTTGCCGTATTAGGGTCTTAAAACCCAAACCTGTCTCCACTAACGTAATCTTTATCTTATTAGTTTTAATGTTCCCTTTAGATTAGATTAGATTAGATTACTCTTGGATTTAAGTAATCTTTTATATTCATAACAATAAGCCCCCACTGACTTTTAACTTCCTGCCATCTCTATCTATGTAGGCTTATACGTGTTCTCATTTACGTATGCGTGTACGTATATATCCATCCATAGTAATTCTGCCCGAAGGCAGGTCCTTCACTGCAATCAAAGTATTTTCATGCTATGCTTGCAGCTTTACTAGGAAATTGTAGGTGTGGTAGCTTCCCGTTGCTTTCCACACCGGTGAAGGATGATGATGATGATAATAAGGATGATGATGATGGCCATATGATTTCGGGGACCGTTTGGACCTTAAAAGTTTTCCAGACATATGTATTACAGGTGAGGAAAAACCCCGATAAAAACCTCACCCAGAAAAACTGCCCCGACCGGGGATCGAACCCGGGCCCACTGCGTGACAAGGCAGCACGCTACCTCGAGACCAAAGCGGTTGACGTGTATATATATAACGGGCTTCCAATATA
The DNA here is from genome assembly GCA_030220185.1 of Diploptera punctata. Taxonomy (NCBI): domain Eukaryota; kingdom Metazoa; phylum Arthropoda; class Insecta; order Blattodea; family Blaberidae; genus Diploptera; species Diploptera punctata. The sequence goes on along the minus strand of JASPKZ010005682.1, from coordinate 989,531 downwards.
AAACCGGACCGGCCTCACGTAGTTTCACCCGGCACGCAGTGCTGTCTCATCCTCCCGCAATTCACCCTGCCTGCCACCCGTCCTTGAACTGTTTCTTACCTTATAGAAAATGCTGGAAATGTTGTCCTTCCGCACACGTGCTATGGGATCACCTTGGTTTAGACAATGAACACGTGAACACTTCTAAGGTTTGAATTTTAACAATTTTGTTGCTGTATGTGCAGAAGATACTGAAATCCCAACTTCTTGTGCTAATTTCGGTAATGATTTTTGTGGTGAACGTTCCAAATTTTCGCCAATTTCGTCTAATTTTTCTTCGGTGAGAACCGTACGCCTTCGCGTGTTTTTCTTATTTTGTACTGAACCAGTGGTCTCAAATTTAGACACAAGATCGTGAATTGTCGATCTGGAAGGAGGTAATTGTCTAGGGAAGTTCCGAATAAATTCCTCGCAAACGCGACGAGCTGATTCGTATTTATAATAACATTTACACACATAAATGCGCTGCTCTAAATGTCAGCTGACGTCTCATCTTGTCAAACGATAGTAAACTGACTAGTTCAAGGACGAGCGGCTGGCAGAGTGAAATGCGGACGAGGAGAGAGCGCTGCCTGACGGGTGAAACCCCGTGAGGCCGGTCCGGGTTTATATTGGAAGCCCGTTATATACGTATAATCTTATTTTTAGTACTTGTTAGACAGCATGTTCCATTTCTAAAAAAAGTAAGAAATACTACATGCTTATGTTTATAGCTACTTCTAACAGTAGAAGTACACTTCTACTAACACTACTTCTAACAATATTGCATCATATTCAAACTTTTATTCATCCTATTACTTACTTAATATCAAAATTACCATTTTCTTTTATTTTTCTCCCTTCTATAAATGTTCATAATCCATGCTATTAGCAAACTTTGTTAAATGTTTGACATAAATTATAATTTATTTACGATAATTATCGTAAGTAATTATTTTGGACAGGCCACATCCCTCCACTCTTTTTAAAACTATCAATGCTTCTCTTAGTCTTTTCAGTCCGCTACATCCATACCATTATATTATCAACTATTTGAACCTCATACATTGCACTGTCCTTAATCTTGGAAAGGTGAAATATTTATTTATTCTAAGATGACAACATGAGCAAGGTAGTCATGGTGAGATTTGAATTTTCAATTTTAATCTTTCTTGCACACTAGTGAAGAATGACTTCATAAGAAGTCCTTCTGAAGAGATTCCCATTCCGTTTTCCGACATGGCCGTTAGCTTGTTCTTGGCTGCACTTATTGGGACGTTAGCATGACAAATCTGGAGTTGGTCGTCGCTCGCTGGCTGCTTTGCTAGACGCTCTGCCATCTCGTTGCAGTAGTTTCCAACAGGAGACTTCATCCAGATGAAATCCATCTACCATCTGTTATCTTCCACCAATCGCAGATTACTTCTATTGTTTTCGACGATGTGTTGTTGTTTTTGCCTGTCCAGGGTAATTTTACTGTCTGTGTACATGACTACTTTTCTGTCTACTACTTGTGTGTATGTATATTTGTATGTTTGTTTATATGTATGTATGATGGATGAATAATTTAGTTATTAAATAATATTGTATGTATGTAAATTATGTATAGACTATATATATATATATATATATATATATATATATGTGTGTGTGTGTGTGTGTGTGTGTGTGTATGTATGCTCGTTTAACGAATTTAAAAAAAAATTAAATAAGATAATTATAAAAATAAATTATAATTAAGTAATTTGATAAGAATGAACTTCTGTAATTTTGTACAGGAAAAGAGCTGTTTCAGCTTGTGATCATGACTAACATATCGGTTGTATTGCCGTTATTTCTTGTCCCCATTTTTTAAAATCAAGTAGCAACATTTTTTACCTACTCATACTTGTTTAACAGCTTGACATGTCTAATAAATAAAAATAAATAAATAAACAATAATAATAATAATAATAATAATAATAATAATAATAATAATAAAGATAATTGTATAATAATTAGGAGACGGATTCTTATGATATGCATTTTTTATAAATCTTTATTTTGAGTATCGAATATATAAATAACATGTATAGAAGTATTCTGATGAAAATTTAGTTATTTTAATAAGTTGAAGTCATATTTCTCTCTTTTTTTTAGAATTTAGATCATATTTATTCTAATTTCTGAAATAAAGTCACATTTAGTTATATTTAGAGGATTTAAGTAATCGGTCAAGTTTAAAAATAACCAACATAATGTTTGTAATTCGCAAGTTGCATGGTCCTTGTTCCAAGGTCGCTTTTTTATTCTTGGAAATTCCTTGAAAGGCTGGGCTGTTACAATCCCCGCTTTCACTGTATGGTGAAAAGTTGTAAAAAGTATATGAATGATCAATTAGTATAAAATCTTTAATAGATCAATTAATTAACGTTTTCTTGTCTATTTGAGCCATATTTTAAAAAACTTTTCAGGTAAAAATCCATGCATATTTTCTTATTTTTTAGATAATAGGAATCCGCTCCTTAATAATATAATAATAATAATAATAATAATAATAATAATAACAATAATAATAACAATAATGATAAAATTTAAATAAATAATTCTTCACACTGTTAGCAGCATTATAGGCTGTCCCTGCAAGTTCTCTGTTATAGACATGAAGTCATTGTCCTGATGGTGAGGTACCGGTAGTATTCCGATTGTATCACACGCGATGTTACTCCATCTACTGAATAAAAAACTTTATCAGGCCCTCTTATTCCTAAAACAAATGAATATGTTCTCCGCGCTGAAATATTGAAGACAGGATTTGAAAAGCACGTGGCCGGAAAGTATATTATGGGCCTACTGAAGTAATGTTAAGGTAAAACTCAGCTGTTTCATACACATTTTATTCTTGAAGTCAAAGACAATGTTTATGCCTCATTACTAATAATATTACTTAGTAACTAAAACAATATTATAGATAAAAATTATTAAATCTGGTCCATAGATTTTACCATTGCTTTTTAAATAAAATATTTTTATTTATAGACGCTTTATTACGTAAGGTCTTACTGCATGTAGGATCTTCAGGTATAACCAGTGGGATGCGTGTTAGTAAAATTAGCGTGTTTGTCATGTACTTTTTTAATAACTATTTTAATTTAAGGTCATGAGATGATGATAGAAATGGATTCAGGATTCGACACCAGGGTTTGAACCCGGAATTTCCAGAATATGAGTCTCAAACGCTAGCGTCTGAGTCAAATCACTAGTTTAAAATCATTATATTGGATATGCAGTTCATAATAGTTCAGGAGATAATTCAAGTAAGTTTTTTATAAGATTACGTGAATCCATTTTAGCTTGAACATTATAAACGGATTTAGCACTTAACTCATAGAGTTGTCATTAATCTTATTGTAGCGTTAATTGAAGATCTTAATTTCAAAATTTCTATCAATTTCTGAATTTAAAAAAAACTTCAACATTATACAGAAAACTGCATTAAGAATAGTTACTTAATTCAAAATAACTTTTGAATTACTAAATTTATTTGCATAATAAATAAAATTTAAAGTAACAGTTATCGAAACATTACGTGAGAGGATTATAAAAAAACAGAAGTTCGCTTTAAATTCCACAGACATTTCCAAGGTTTGGATGCACTTTCTAATTTCTAAACACGTTCTAAACAATTTGGCTCTGAGTTCGGACAAATACATCAGAGAATGTAGAAATAGTTAAACAATTTTCTTTTGGTACCAACGTTCATTGAAATTGCCTGAACCTATTTTATAGTAATATGGGATTACTATTACTATTTGAGTCGGCCGCTGTGGTCTAGTGGTTATGTTCCTTGCCTCTAGTACCACTGTAAGCATTATGTGGCGTGTGGCAAAGTGAAAGTGCCTATACGGAGAGAGGTTAAACTAACATGGACAACAAAAAAATTAATATGTACATTGTAACAATAAATACATATCTACGTATCTGAATTTAGAAAGGCTGCACCTGTTGCATTATCACACTTGTGAATGAAATTAATTAATATTAACGATGTTAAAAAAAACTAATTGAAAGTAAACTCCATGGCGCGACAAGCCATGAAGGCCCTTGGCCTACGATCCGGCTGCTGGCTTCGCATCTACATATACTAATCACAGGGGGTAGACGATCAGAAGTAGCCAGTGTAGGGGTGACGTATGGTCGGGTCCCGCAGCCGTTATAGCTGGTTTTCTCAATCTGGAGGCTCTACTTATTGTAGCTATCCAATTTCCTCACGATGCAGGATAGGCAGCAGTCCCAAACCGGCCGAAAATTGCATGAGAAAATTTCTTCCGCAATGGAGACTAGAAGGAGGAATAATAGGAGGGATTCTATGCCAGGCATGTGTCTACATGAATTTAAATTATAAAAAACGAAAAACGCTCTAATTATTATAGTATTACGTGAATAATTAACAAAAGTAATGCCACGAGTGATTTCCAAATTATCGTTAAATTCAAGACTCACGAAGTGAGGAGTGAATTTATCTAGAGAATTTGGAAATCAAGAGTAGTATTTGTTAGGACTATTTAACGAATGAAATTAACCTGTTTACTCACAAATCATTATTTAAATATAGTTATTTTAAAATATTTATATATTTAATGGAAACGGCGATGTTTGAAAACAAATGAGAAACGATTGGTACGCTTCATTTGCTTTTTTTATTCATCACTGCAACCAGATCATATTATTTATTGCCAAAGGAACGCAATATTGTAAGAATGCACTCTAGTGGAGAAAAAATGAAACGCATCAGACTGTATATTAATTCATTTCTGATGTCCTATGATGTAAATATGACAATTATATTTTTCTGGAATGTTATTATTGGGAAAAATACATTTAAGAAAGTGTAAACAGTGGTTTCTTTTTTTGATGATATAATCAATTGCTACAAATGTTTATATATTAACTTCCGCATGCGATATGTGTTGACATCCATGCACTATATATATAGAATCTGGTAACCGCATTTCTTAGAGAGTCAGTCACTGCATGACCTATTCAGAATGTTAAAAAAGAGGCGCTTTCTTTATTATGATAAACTTTAGTTGGTAAATTCTAGGCGAAACACGACTGTGATTGGTTGTAAATAAAAAATCATTGTAATATGATTGGTCATTGACTCTCATTTGGGGCAAGAGTAAAATAATCTAGAGAATTTGGAAATCAAGAGTGGCATTTGTTTGGACTATTTAAAGAATAAAATTAAGCCGTTTACTCACAAATCATTATTTAAATATAGTTATTTTAAAATATTTATATATTTAATGTAAACGGCTATGTTTGAAAACAAATGAGAAACGATGTTTCATTTGTTCATCATTGCAACCAAATCATATTATTTATTGCCAAAGGAACGCAATATTGTAAGAACGCACCCTAGTGGAGAAATTTATAACCAATTAATTAATTTCTGATGTCCTATGATGTAAATATGTCAATTATATTTTTCTGGAACGTAAATACATTTAATACATTTATAATAATACATTTATGAAAGTGTAAACAGTGGTTTCTATTTTTGTGTGGTATAATCAATTGTTACATATGTTTTTATATTATATCCCGCAAGAACTATCTGGTAACATTCGTGCACTATATATACAATCTGTCCACCGTTGTGGTCTTCTGCTGCCTTGTCACGCTGTGGGCCCGGGTTGAATTCCCCGGTCGGGATAGGCTCCTGGGTGAAGTTTCTTCGGTGTTTTTTCTCACCTGTAAGACAAATGTCAGGAAGCTTAGGGCCCAAAGGTCCCCGAAAATCATCCGGCGATCATTATCATCGTTATCACTATCATCATCCTTCACCGGTGTGGAAAGCAACGGGAAGCTACCATACCTATAATTCCCTAGTGACGCTGCAAAACATTGCATGAAAATACTATGATTGCAGCGAAAGACCTGCCCTCAGGCAGAACACTATGGAATTGAATATACATTCTGCTAGCCACATGCAGTCACTGCAAAATAATGCTATGACCTATTCAGAATGTTAAAAAGGAGGAGCTTGATTTTAAAGTGATAAAATTAAACTGATAAAATCGAGGTGAAAAATGACTGTTATTGGTTGTAAATAAAAATCATTGAAATGTGAATGGTCAGTGACTCACATTTGGGGCATGAGTAAAATAGCCTCAGAAAAAAAAAGTTCATTTTTCCCCCAAAAATGCGAGAAATGCCTTCGAATTGAACGAAGAATTGAGGTAAAAATTAACGTAAAATTCACCTTATTTACAATAGAAAATAAGTATGAGCCATTGTTCAAATTGAATAGCCAATTCATCGTCATTGAGCGCGAGATTATCCAATAAACTGTAAACTAATCTGGTGTACATCAACTTGCTCGTTTTCTGACCTAATGAAATAAATTTAGTATGGAATATTATGTGGCACAAGGACTTAGTAGTAAGTCAATAAGTAAAAAAAAAAAAAAACAGCAAACTGATAGTGAAAACGTGTATTATTATGATGCCTAATATGACGCTAGCAGTGACTTTCTCAATCACAACATTCACAGAATCATTCCTGGCATAGAATAGCCGAGGAATTTTCTGGAAATTTTGTTCAAAAACAGACTAAAGAATTATTAAATAACAAACTAACTTATACACCCTCACTTATAGCATTATTTCATCAATAATTTAATTTATTTCTGAAAATAGTCTTAAGATTAACAAATATTTTCATTTATTTGTTTTAAATATTGTATAACAAATTAGTTTTCTATTTCTCATTATTTTTCTTTGTTTTTTATGTACATTAAATAGGGACAGTCTACCCAACAATTTAATTCATCTTGCTTGTACATATTTATTATTGGCTTTGTCTTAATTTTAATTATCATTAACATTAATGTATTGTCAATCTTAATCTTATAGTTATTATCTTATTGATAAAATATTCATTTAGTATTTAATATTAGAGTTAACTGTGATTGTTATATTCAAATGTAACATATGTTTTTCCTGGCCACATGGTCTTAATTCCACCAGGCTAAATAAATGAAAACGTTAATAAGGTTCATGATGAAGTTCCGTTCAGGTATTATTCAAAATTAAAATATAAAATTATGAAGTAGTATTTACCTAAAAAACTTTATTAGTTATTTATCTGTAGCACTTTCGGGACTAGTCCCATCATCAGCAGGATTCAAAACTGGTGTTTCACTGAAGATCTCTACCCTCTACCAGATATTCAGTGAAACACCAGTTTTGAATCCTGCTGATGATGGGACTAGTCCCGAAAGCGCTACAGATAAATAACTAATACAGTTGAGAAGACGGACTTTTTAGGTAAATACTTCATAATTTATATTTTAATTTTAAAAAATGAATAAGAAATATCAAATAATAAATAATATATTTCCATATAAAATGCCTACTAATTTTTCGTATTTTCTGATTTCCTGGTCCACCATTCAATACATGTTATTTATTTTTATGATTTTTTAAAGGAGAATTATTCATAAGTTGAAAACTAGGTGACTAAAATCTCTGTTTAGATAGAATTATATACTGAGTTTGTAAGTGTATTTTAAATGACTAAAAGAAACATTAAATGTATATAACAAAATTATAAATAGAGAAGAAATAGGAAAGAAAGCTATGTTTTCTGAATGAGGAATACACTATCAGTCGTGCAGTATCTGTCCTATGTTAAGTTGAGTTAAGGAAGGTCAGTAGCCAGTCTGCTATGTAGACCACTAAAAATCCCGCTTGTATAGCAACTTCACTTAGTATAAAACAAAATCCTATTCGTTGTTCGTTAACCCAACACAATATGTTGATAACACACAAAATGGCAAAAAATAAAATACATGTTAACGACTTTTGCCCTCTTCTTCTCTTTTCCGGTATGTTCAGATAAATGCGAACATACAATGTTTTCAAACGCTAGTCTCGGTCGTTTCATTGCTTCCTACATGACTGCAGTTATAATTTCAAGTGGGGGAAGATAAAAATAGAATTTCAAATTTAAACACAGACATGTTAAAGCGCAAAACGTGCTTTCCTGTACCAATGGCTTCATAAATGCGTTTTATGATTCACGAACACCCTATAACCAATTGCAAATAGTGACAAAATAATGTTCTGTCTAACAACACGTTTATTTATATTAAGTTTGAATATATTTCCCAACAATTATATGTATAAAAAATAACGTTTGGAATCAAGTGTTATGCAGTTGACCTTGAGGAATAAAACAGACTGCATGTTCATAATCTTTAATAAGATCTTTATCACGCTGTGAAGATTGTCAAACAATAAATATTTGTCAGAGATTACAAAAATATAGGCCTACTAATTTGACAGTTGAATTCTAATTTAAATTTTGAGCTAGCGAATGTACCATTTCAACAATAATTAATAAATAATAAATGAATTTAACAATAAATTATAAACTTTTAATCTGTGTAATTACATATATATATATTTTCGTAGACGTTCAGCAAAATATTTTTATTTGTTGGTAGTTTATATTGCATTGATCTCACTAGAGAAATGACACAATGTACGAAGTAAAACTGGTAATTTTGACGTGGAATTTTGAACGGTTTTTCTTAATACTGAGTATCAAATACAATTAAACTTTGATTGATATTTAAAAAAAGTAAACCCATAATCTTTCTGTTACTAGAATTGTGATAATTTAATCAAACACACTTAATTGGAAATTTATTTCTTCGAAATACACATTTATAAACATATTTTATAAATGACCAAAATTTTGACATGTGTTGGAGATAATTTTTCTTTGAACCACAACACTTATTTTTTTATGATTATGATAATTAATCAGTATTTAAATATAATGAATGATACATTCCAACTGTCAAATCTAAATTTGTCAACAAATAGATTGAAATGCCTAGTAAATAAATGAATTGGACTCACCAACACAGAGATGAATCAGAAATTCTTGCGTTTGGCAGGTTTGTAAGGAAAAAAATTGACTTGTTGACAAACAGTCCGAAGTTTATGGCACTGATTTATCACTAGACACGTTAGAATTGCTGGCGCAACTGTGCCTATTCTTGATAGGTCAAACATGTACACCTTTGATAGAAGATCAAGATGAAGTTGAAAAGTCCACTCAGAATGAAAGAACACTAGAGACCTAAGTCTCCACACTCTTTTTCGAACAACTTTCAACCATGCAGTGACCTTGTACAATGTTCTTAACCCTTTTGAATGTGAAACGGGAGGAGAAGCTAGTATGAAAGAGAAAGAAGCATGGTGTAGAAAAAGACAGAAACACTGTTCTAGGAGTGGTGAAGAGGGTGGTAAAGAGAAGGGGGGATATGTTGCGTATATCACGTGACAAACGTCTTTGCTTTTTTATATAGTCGCATTTACGTTTTTATTTATTTTTTCTTACTTTTTCTTTCTCTTTCTCTCTCGTATAGCCCGCTCAACACTGGGTCTGGCACAACGCTCTCTATGTTGGGATAGGTCTGGGTTATGCTTTTTTCACAACTCTCTATCTCTCTCTCTCTCTCTCTCTCTCTCTCTCTCTTGCTCGTACTCTCACGTTTATTTCCTCTCTATCACACACATACTCTCATAAGCTGCCATGCAATGTTTGTTCTTGTTATGTGTGATTTCAGAGTCTATGCACAGAGTTCAATGACCTTCTTCAAGTAACAAAGTCGAGGATGACATAGAAAATGGCATACGGTAGTGATTGATATACAATCTGTCCTCCTACAGTCTTACAATTAATTAAGTTTATAATAAATAGTTCATGTTTGTATTATTAATATTTTTAAATTATATGAAGAGGCTACTGTATCTTAAAATCTTATTCCCCCCTCCCCTAATGTAACTTCATTGTATTATAAAATGTTCCTTTAAATATATTTTTACTTTGCCAGATTGCATAAAATTTACTGTAGGAATAAATACGAATGAAATCAGACTAACAAATATTAGTTATTATGTCATGGATATATAAAGCAGGCTACTGTCAATAGTTTAACTTTGTTCAAGTCGATAGTGACTAAGAAACTAACTCAGTGACTCTATCGAACCCGTAGGTCCATGATCGCGAGGACATAAGGTATTCATAAATCTACACCCTGAGTATTTGTTTCTCCAATCATCCCTTGTATAATTTACTTTCCTCAAATCATGGTTAATATTATTCTCAAACCTCATTCTTGACCTAGCTACTGGGAGCTTTCCCTTTGGTATCCCTGCAAAGAGTTTCCCTTCCCTCTCTATTTTCCCATTCGTGCCAAAAGTTCTGCCCATCGAAGACTACGAGACTTAACTGTTCTTATAACACTTGACTTCCCATAATAATCATTTAGCTAACTGTTATGTAGTCTTCTCCATTCATCTGTCTGTTCACCTCTCTTTGGTCCAAAAATGTTCCTAACAAGTTTATTCTTAACCCTTAAATTCGTAATGTATCCTTTTAGATACATCAGTTGGTTTAGTTAATTTAATATTTTGAATAAATCAGAAGAAAACGAACAAAAATAAACCACTTAAATGTGTGTCTAATTATTCAATATACCTAATAATAACAATTATACAAGATTCCGTTTTCACTGAAATCCGCCACATTTAAATATCTAACAGAAGAAATTTGTGTTTTGCAAATTTAAGGGTTAAATACTCCTAATATTTTCTCCTCCCTTAATGTAAGAGCCGATGTTTCGCGTCCATATAACTGAGAAAATATCAGATTTACGTATATATATTCAGTTTAAAGTTTTTTGAGAGAAGTCGGGTCGACAAGAGTCCTTATAATGCATAATAGCTTGTATTTTCAGAATTGAACTATGTTTAATTTCTTTGAGCACCTCATTCCTACTTGTAATGTATTAGTTTCTTGGTTTTTGAATTCAGTCACTTCGTCATTTCCCTCATTTGTCATTAACTAACTGTCCATTTCTATTATATAATTTACTTCCATGTGGCCAAATTATAAATAAGATACTGTCTATAATTGTATTATTAGGGCCATAGAATCAAATTATAAAAACAATATGAAAGTAAGGCCCAAATTGGTATCTAGTCACTATAGGTTACGTATTGCGCATATGGTTATTGTGATTAAGTAAATAAATTTATTTAGCAAGATAGCGTTAATCAATTTTGAAAGGTCACAATTCACATGTTATTAGTTTAAGTACTATAAATTATCTCAAATTAATTTTTACAATTTCTTTGTACATACAAGATTTTCCAGGCCAGTAAGAAGAATACATACGTTTAATTGTTACGTAGTTACTAAGGTCTCCAACTATTTTAAATGTCGCGTTATTTGAAGGTGTTTCAACTCCTGTTTGCTAACTGAAACTAACCTACGCCAACACAACGGAGATTGTGTGTGTGTTTTCGGATCAGAAGAGAATTCTGTGTCTTTAAACTTTCAAGGCCGCGCATCTAATCGCCAACATATTTTTAACTTGAGCAATTTTTTTCGTTTGCCAACTTTCTCTTAGATACCTCATTACACAAAACTGTCAGCATACACGAAACGAGAACTGAAATCGCGTTATATAGACTACTGCACTAGTAAGAAATTTAGTCTGTCACCTTCACGTTGTAGGAATTCTTACCTTCCATTCCGGAGGTCTGGGTTCGATTCCAAACGTGTAGAAGTTTTCAAAGATTTTCCAAGACAAGTAAAACAAATACGGAAAACAGGAAAAAAAAAATAAAAAGGAAATCAGGAAATAAAATACGTCCATAACTTAAAAAAAAAGCCAAAGAGAAATAAAATAACAATTATCTAACTCACTAACACTAAAGAACATGCAAGTTCATGGCCGCGCGGGACATAAGCTCTCCATACCTCCCTACCATGGGCTAATGTTTTCCAATCAACCCCTGTATAATCTACTTCCCTCAAATCATGGTTAATATTATTTTGCCACTTCATTCTTGGTCTACCAACTGGGCGTTTTCCCTTTGTTTTCCAATGAGAAGCTTCCATGCACCTCTTTCATTCCCCATTCGTGCCACATGTCCTGACCATCGCACTCTATGAGACTTAACTATTCTTATTATATATGCATTCCTATAAAGACCATTAGCTCACTGTTATGTAGCCTTCTTCATTCACCCGTCTGTTCATCTCTCTTTGGTCGAACATTTTTCCTAAGAACTTTATTCTCAAATTCTCGTAATCTCCTTTTTTTCCCCTTAAAGAAAGAGGCCATGTTTCGCATCCATATAATATAACTTAACTGGGAGAGAATCATATAAATTTAGACTGAGAAATGTATTTTGTTACAAGCTTCGTGGCTCAACCCAGCGTCTAATGTGATTAGGATTTTGGTAATTGTCAATTAAAATTACTATTTAGTTGCCCTAATAATTCTGAGTAGACTCCGTTCAACACCCTATACTCGAAGCCAGGAATTTAACATATACATCTTAAAACAAAACAATAAAAATGGCAAGACTCCAGAATGTAAGTACCGTTCGGAAAACGTTGGAGGGCGCTGGAATAAAAAAGTTTTATACTTCCAGTTTGATATATGTGGAGAATAGCATGGTCCCTTACCATTCATGGCATACGGATGAAGAACGTTTAACATATTTAGGCAAAATATCTCGCTTCAAGGACATTCCAATTTCTTATAATATAAGGTGTACAGTAAAGTGATCCCACTATATGCCTTAGAAGATCCTTGGGGTATTAGGAGATTATATCCCACCTTTTCAGATAATCGGCACGGGATATCGGCCATGCATGAAGGCAGTATTTATCCATTAAACAAATGAAGAGTACACCGACAGAACTAGATAAGTATTTTTTTAACCCTTAAATTCGTAATGTATCCTTTTGGATACATCAGTTGGTTGAATTAATTAAAATTTTTAAATAAATCAGAAGAAAACGAACAAAAATAAACCACTTAATTGTGTGTCTAATTATACAATGTACCTAATAATAACAGTTATACAAGATTCCGTTTTCACTGCGGTCCGCCACATTCAAATAACTAACTGAAGAAATTTGTGATTTGCCAATTTAAGGGTTAAACCTAGAAAACGTACTTTTAATTACAAAACATACATTTTCCTTATCTGTAGGGGAAACCTTGGAGGTAAATACACTCCTGACTAGACTGCATCTTTTACTGTTTCACACTTCTAAATAAGAGTCCATTTCATGGAGAATCTAATGATTAATACTAATAAAATTCATTGTTAAAACCGTTGACGTGGAGAGTCAAAATAAAATAAGTTAAAATATACCTTCTTAGGTAAAATCCGTCGTCCTCAACTTATAAAATATGTAATCTTTATGCCTGTAGGCCTTTCAGAACATCCGTTCCATCTTCAGCAGGTCACTTTTCGCTACAACATCCAGTATGATGGTTGATGCTACTGGTCCTAATGTGGCGTTTTCACGACAACAAATGAAGCATCAACCATCATACTGGATGTTGTAGCGAAGAGTGACCTGCTGAAGATGGAACGGATGTTCTGAAAGGCCTACAGGCATAAAGATTACATATTTTATAAGTTGAGGACGACGGATTTTACCTAAGAAGGTATATTTTAACTTATTTTATTTTATGAATCTAATGATACCTCAAACTCTATTTCAATAAAAAGTGACTTAGCTGGTTCTTTCTCCGTAGTCTTCATGTTTATTTTACTCATTTCATTTAGATCCTGAGTCGACCCCAGATCCTGATGCCGTCAGAAGATTTAGGCCAGTTTAAAAATCCTGACCCCTGTCGTATTCGAACCAAACTTTCCGATTTGTAGCGAATTGCCTAAAGCAACTAGGCTACGGCATGCCCCCGTCTAAAGTGTACACGTTCCGAAATATTTACAATGACATGCTAAAAAATAGGATATTTTTAGAATATTGGCTCCCATCGTATTAGAACCCGCGACCTTGCCGTTTGTAGCTTATTGCCTTAACCAACTAAGCTACGGAATGTCTCCGTCTAAGGCGTACGTTTCGAAAAACTTGACAAGGATGTTTCTATATATATTTTTTTCAGAATGTTTTGGTAGATTCTAATCTATTATTATTATTATTATTATTATTATTATTATTATTATTACCTATTATTATTATTATTATTATTATTATTATTATTATTATTATTATTATTATTATTATTATTATTATTATTGACTAATGGTAGTGAAGCATGGACACTAGAAAGACAACATGAAAGCAGAATAACGGCTTGTGAAATGAGATTCATGCGCAGAACAGCGGGTTACACCAGATGGTGTCGGAAAAGGAACACCGATATCTTAAAATAATTGAAAACTACGCCAATTTTGGAATATATTAAACAGTACAAACTAAATTGAAAACACCATCTTGAAAGAATGAGTTCAAATCGGATCCCCAAAGATGTTTATAATTATATACCAAGAGGACGAAGATCTCTGGGCCGTCCTATGAATCGCTGGAGGGAAAATTTTCTATAGGATCGTACAGGCCTGGCTAATACTTGGAAGAAAGAAGAAAGAAGAATAAAATTATAAGAATATAATATTATAATAATATTTGTAATAATCATATCTTAATCTTTAATTTAATGATAATATTATTAATGATAATATTATTATGATATATTATTCTGAGATCTTCTTAATGCTAATATTATTACTGATAATCTTATTATGATAATATTCATTCCTGCTCATATCTTCTTCCTGCCTCCTTCTTCCTGCTCCCTTCTTCCTGCTCCTCTTCTTCCTGCTCCTCTTCTTCCTGCCCTCTTCACTTTCCTGCTCCTCTTCGTCCTGCTCCTCCTCCTCCTCCCTCCGCTTTCTCCTGCTCCTCCTCATCCTCCTCTCCTCCTACTCCTCCTCCATCCACCTCATACCCTCCATCCCTCTCCTCTCACTCCTCCTCCTCTCTTCCTCCTCCCGCCTCTTCCATCCTCCTCCTCTTCCTCCTCTCCTCTTCCTCCTCCTCCTCTTCTCCTATCCTCTTCCTCTACCTCCTCTTCCCGCTCCTCGCTCCTCCTCTGCCTCCTCCTCCTCGCCGCTTCCTCTCCTCCTCGCTCCTACTTATCCTCCTCCCCTCCTCTCATCCTTCCTCCTCCTCCTCTTCCTCCTCTCCTCCTCCTCTTCCTCCTCCTCCTCCCTCCTCTTCCCTCTCCTCCTCCTCCTCTTCCCTCCTCCTCCTCCTCCTCTTCCTCCTCCTCCTCCTCCTCTTCCTCCTCTCCTCTCCTTTCCTCCTCCTCCTCCCTCTTCTTCCTACTCCCTCCCCTCTCCTCCTCCTCATCTCCTCTTCCCTCCTCTCCATCCTCCTCCTTTCCTCTCCTCTCCTCCTCTCTCCTCCCCTCCTCCTCCTCTTCCTCCTCCTCCCTCCTCTTCCTCCTCCTCCCCTCCTCCCTCTCCTCCTCCTCCTCCTCTCCTCCTCCTCCTCCTCTCTCACTCCTCCTCCTCCTCCTCATCCTCTCCTCCTCCTCCTCCTCCTCCTCCTCCTCATCTCCTCATACCTACCTCCTCCTCCCGACTCTCCTCCTCCCTCCTCCTCCTCATCCTCCTCTCCTCCTCCTCCTCTCCTCCTCTCTCCTCCTCCTCCTCCTCTCCTCCTCCTCCTCCTCCTCCTCCTCCTCTCCCTCCTCCCTCCTCCTCCTCCTCTCCTCCTCCTCCTCCTCCTCCTCCTCCTCCTCCTCCTATCCTCCTCCTCCTCCTCATAATATACTAATAATAATTACTAATAATAATAATACTAATATAATAATACTAATACTAATCATACTAAAACTAATAATAATAATACTAATAATAATATACTAATAATAAGAACTACTAATAATACTAATAATAATACTAATAATAATACTAATAATACTACTAATAATAATACTAATAATAATACTAAGAATAATACTAATAATATCTATAATAATACGAATAATAATACTAATACTTACTACTAATATAATACAATACACTACTAATAACATAATAATACTATTATACTAATACTAATACTAATACTAAACTAATACTAATACTAATACTAAATACTAATATAATACAATACTAACACTAATCCTATATCTAATACTACTAATACTAATAATAATACTAATACTAATAACATACTAAAATACCATAATACTAATAATAAACTATAATAATACTAATCATTACCTAATAATAATACTCCTAATAATAATATAATAATCAAAAATAATAATAATCATAATAAAATACTATACTAATATAATAATAATGCCTAATAATACTACTAAATAATCATATAATAATAATAATAAATAATAATACTAATAATAATAATAATAATATAATAATAAATAATAATAAATAAACAATAAATATCTATAAATAATACTAATCAATATAATACATACATAATAATAATAATAATAATATAAATAATAATCATCAATAATATAATCCTCCTCCTCCTCCCTACTCCCCTCCCTCCCCTACTCCCTCCCCTCCTCCCTCCTCCTCCTCCCTCCTCCTCCTCCCTACTCCTCCTCCCTCCTCCTCCTCCCTCCTCCTCCTCCCTCCTCCTCCTCCCTCCTCCTCCTCCCTCCCTCCTCCTCCTCCTTCTTCTCTCTCTTTCTTCTTACTCTTCTTCTTCTTCTTCTTCTTCTTCTGCTTCTTCTTCTTCTTCTTCTTCTTCTTCTTCTTCTTCTTCTCTTCTTCTTCTTCTTCTTCTTCTTCTTCTTCTTCTTCTTCTTCTTCTTCTTCTTCTTCTTCTTCTTCTTCTTCTTCTATTCTTCTTCTTCTTCTCCTTCTTCTTCTTCTTCTTCTTCTTCTTCTTCTTCTTCTTCTTCTTCTTCTTCTTCTTCTTCTTATTCTTCTTCTTCTTCTTCTTCTTCTTCTTCTTCTTCTTCTTCTTCTTCTTCTTCTTCTTCTTCTTCTTCTTCTTCTTCTTCTTCTTCTTCTTCCTTCTTCTTCTTCTTCTTCTTCTTCTTCCTTCTTCTTCTTCTTCTTCTTCTTCTTCTTCTTCTTCTTCTTCTTCTTCTTCTTCTTCTTCTTCTTCTTCTTCTTCTTCTTCTTCTTCTTCTTCTTCTTCTTCTTCTTCTTCTTCTTCTTCTTCTTCTTCTTCTTCTTCTTTCTTCTTCTTCTTCTTCTTCTTCTTCTTCTTCTTCTTCTTCTTCTTCTTCTTCTTCTTCTTCTTCTTCTTCTTCTTCTTCTTCTTCTTCTTCTTCTTCTTCTCTTCTTCTTCTTCTTCTTCTTCTTCTTCTTCTTCCTTCTTCTTCTTCTTCTTCTTCTTCTTCTTCTTCTTCTTCTTCTTCTTCTTCTTCTTCTTCTTCTTCTTCTTCGTTCTTCTTCTTCTTCTTCTTCTTCTTCTTCTTCTTCTTCTTCTTCTTCTTCTTCTTCTTCTTCTTCTTCTTCTTCTTACTTCTTCTATTATTATTATTATTATTTATTATTATTTATTATTATTATTATTGGATCGATGGAACGATCACATAGATAGAATGGAGAACAGTAGATTAGTGAAGAAAGTACGTGACTGGACACCTCAGCAGAAAAGGCCATTAGGAAGACCACAACTTTGATGGAAAGATGTCACCATACCCCGGACCTGTAGTGAATGAACACGAAACAAGCTGCCAGATTTCATGCGTAGAGGAAGAAGAAGAAGGAGAAAAACAATATTATTATTATTATTATTATTATTATTATTATTATTATTATTATTATTATTATTATTATTATTTTATTGAATCTCCAAATAATGTGAAACCCTATTTCGTTTACTGTAACAATATTATACTATATGTTGTAAAACAGAAATATAACGTATAGTTTTGAATGAGGGATATGAATTGCATAAATCATTTATAAGAGTGTTAACAAAATACTACATATTGTTATGAATGTGTGTTATGAATTTAATAAAATGTTTATAATAATTTTGGTTCTTGAAAAATCATTTCACACATTGAGGCAGAAGCCTTATCATCGTTTAAAACTAAGTTTAACCAGAATCGTTGTCCTTCGAATATAGGAAAACCAATTAAAAACATGTTTTACACATTGTATTGATTCTTGACATTTACAATTATGATCACTGTCTGAGTTAATATTAAATCTCCTAAAATAACTTCTGAGTTAATATTAAATCTCCAAAAATAACTTCAGATTTTCCATGGTCAGTCATAAATTGTGTTGTAATCTAATGTTAATATTTAACTTCAAATTTATAATTCTAAAAGCTATTGAGAATGTGATTGGATGTGAAATTTATGGTTTATAACTCCGTTACTTGCCAGTATTTTAGATAGTATAACTGTCACAGGATTGATGGTTGGGGCAAGAGATACTATACCAGGATTCTTAGCTAAATTTTGGAATTTCTTAGATTTGGACAGAGTGCATCTTTTTTTAAAATTGCCATCGCTTGCCATTAGAGGATCGATTTCAATTTTAAGAAACCATCTTTACAACATTTATAATTTATGTAATATACTTCAATTACAATTTGAACTTTTTTCAATGTATTTACAAATGTATTTCATCAATTTTGAAAATTAATTGTCTGTATCACTTTGTCCTTGTGGCAATCCTCTAACGAGGAAAGTTTTATATAATAATAATAATAATAATAATAATAATAATAATAATAATAATAATAATAATAATAATAATAATAATAATAATAATAATAATAATAATAATAATAATAATATATAGTGAAAAAATAATGCAAAATTATAATAAAAGTTTTAGGTCCACAAGTCATAGATGAATCATTTAGACTCAGAAGTAAAAAGGAAATACAAATATATACTGACATTCATAGTGATATTAGAAAACGAAGGTTAACATTTTATGGCCATATTAAACGAATGAACTGAAATTGGCTTACAAAACAGATAATGGAATTCTATGAAAACAGAAGTAAAGCTCCAGTGGATACTATGAAGTGGATTGATGAAGTCAAAAAGGACTTAAAATTGGCAGGAATTACTAAAGAAGATATCCCAAACAGAGATATATTTAAAATTAAGGTGAATAAGTGGCAAGTTGACCAAGAGGACAAACCGAAGAAAAAAACTGGAACAACTTGGACAGATGAGAGAAAACAAGCTCATAGCAAAAGAATGAAAGAACTTTGGGCTCAAAGGAAACGCCTCTAAGTACTACATGGGCTCATCCGCAATTTAAAATAATAATAATAATAATAATAATAATAATAATAATAATAATAGTAATAATAAGAATAATAGTAATAATAATAATAATAATAATAATAATTTTTGAGAATATGGAAACCGTAGCGTGGTGATATTGTACTGGTGCGAATCCCAATTCCCACGAATAACCGTTTCCTGCTCTCAACATATCACTTTATGAAACGAACTGTAATACGTACTTATGCACGAATAGTAATCCAAATGAAAATTAATTAAAACAGACAAGAGTAAATTAGAAAAAAATTAAGGTAGCAATATTATTTTTAAAAGACACTGCTGAGGTCGAGGTAATATGCAGTGACCTCGGGTTCGATCCTCGCAAGATCGGTCAGGACAATTTTCCTGAATGAGGGCTTTTCAATATTTTTCCTTGTCTGTAAGACAAATGTCAGGAAACGTTACGGCCTAAATAGACACCGGAAACCATGTTCGTGTTGTCTCTGAGGTGGCAATGGCAATGAGGGAGGCCCTCCATATCGTGTAGTCAGAAAAGTATGTGTGATCATCCAGAGTTTAAAATTCCTTTCCTGGTAGATCATGTTCCTTTAAGGCCCGAGTGGCGCGAGAAATGTAAAAGTACATATAGGGGGAGAGCTTAAATTACGGAAAAGAAAGAAATAACAAAGTTTTAAAATAGATTTATTATTATTTTGCCTATAATCCAAAGCTTCGATGGTTGGATGGAGTTGTTGAGGATGTGAAGAAGCTTGGCATTAACAACTGGTGGAAGATCGTCCATCATAGAGATGGGGATCTATCCTGCGAGGAGGCGAGGCCCATCTTGGGCTGTTGTCCTGATAATGATGGTGATAATTTTGTCTACAACTTTTAAAACCCCTTTTTGCTAGCAAGTAATTTAGTATTGTAGCTTAAACACTAATATGTAAACAGATAACGAAGTTGTAATATCAGAAACGATTATGAATGTGTTTATAAAGACATTTGTTCTTGAATTTTTTTATCACCTACAGATTTAGAATTATCACAATTAGTGAGAAGTAACTTTAGTCAGAGTCGGTTACTTTCAAATATTCATTCATTCGTAGTGTTCTGCCCAATGGCAGGTCTTTCACTGCAAACTCAGCATTCTCCACTCTTTCCTTAACTCAGCTTTCCTTTTTGTATCCGCATACAAACCATTTATTTTAATGTTTTCTTTCATCTGATGTCTTTTTCTGCCTCTAACTTTATTTCCGTTGACCATTCCTTCTAGGGCACCAGTCAGCAGACAGTTTCTTCTTAGCCAGTGGCCAATCCTATTTCTTTTCCTATTCTTATGAGTTCCAGCTTTGTTCTTCCTTCACCCATTCTGTCTAGCACATCTTTATTATTTTATTTTATCTGTCTATTTTAGACGTTCCATCCTTCTCCATATCCACATCTCAGAAGCTTCCAGTCGCTTTTCTTCATTCCGTCGTAATGTCCAAGTCTCTGCACCATACAATGCTACACTCCACACAAAGCACTTCACTAGCCTTTTTCGTAATTCTTTTGCCAAAGGTCCGCAGAAAATGCTTCTCTTCTTGTTAAAGGCTTCTTTTGCCATTACTATACTCTGCTTTACTTCTTGTTACTACTGATAGTACAACCCAAGTTTTTTAAGCTCTCCACTTGTTCAATGGCCTCATCTTTAATCCTCATGTTTATATTATTTGGTTTCCTTCCTATAAACATGGCCTTCGTCTTATTTATATGTATCTTCATTCCATGATCCTCGCACTTGCCATTTAGCTCCATCAGCATGCTCCTTAGAGTCATTGCATCTTCTGCTAGCAAAGCCATATCATCAGCAAATATTATGCACTTAATTCTTCTTCCTCCATGTTTACGCCTCCCGTATTCCTGAAGTAGTTCTGTTTGCAGCTTTACTAGGGATATATAGGTGTGGTAGCTTCCCGTTTCTTTCCACATTCCACTCTCTCTTTTGCATCTTAAAATCTTAAAATATCTTAAGAAGGTCCCGAGGGGCCCCAAATTGGAGGTGAGGAGAGTGGATTTGGCTAAGTTAGACCCTCCTTTCAAATATAGGACAATCAAATAAAGCATGTGTCAGAGATTATATTGATTGCAGGCACTTATAATTATAATCACTATCTGTATTAATATTGGATCTCATTAAATAACTTACAAATTTTCCAAGACCTGAAGTTTTAAAATAAATTTGAAGTAAAATGTTTTATATTTAGTCTGTAGTGTATGTTGAAGAGTAATTTAAACCATACTGCTACATTGCCTGTACTTGAACATTAACTAAGTAATCAGTTCGATTATTATATATTTCTACAAAGATAAACTTTTAGCGAATTCCGAAGGAATGAAGCTATTGATGATGTTCTCATGAAATTATTTTTGAAAAAGATTTACAGATCTTCACCGATCCTCTCTAGTAGACACCGAAAATGTCCATGACCAAAATGTATTGTTATATATATATATATATATATATATATATAATGTATATTAACGCTCTAGAGGCAGCAATTTTTCTTTCATTGGATCCAAACTCGGCAAACACCAGGTAATTAAAAGAGTAAGGTCGAGTTCGTTAAGCAGAAAAAAGGACAATTAGGTGTAGGGGTTTACTTAAAACGAAAATTAAAAATCGCTATAGCGGTCGCAATTTTCTATATTTCACAACCAGACTCAGTATATAGGTCTAGTATTAACATAAACCGGGGAAGGTATCCTCCAAAAATCAGCTAAATCCTGCCATTATAAGTAGAACACTCGGAAATAAATATTGTCTCTAGTAACCCAATGTTTGTTTCATCGCAATGCATACCAAGCAATTTAATTAACCCTTAAATTGGCAATGTATCCCGAAGAATACAGTAATTTAATTTATTTAAGATTTTAATAAAGAAATGGAATAATGAATCGTTGGATATTATTTAAATTGGTGTCAAATTATATAATATAAAAATAGATAATAACTTACGATTATGCATGATTTGTTTCCACTCCAGTCCGGCATTTTTGAATAAACTGACACCAGAAACTGAGTTTCTCAAGTTAACAAAAGAAATATATGTTCCATAAACCAGCAAAATTGAACATAAATTCGCCTTGCTGAGGAATTCGCTTAATTTACGAAATCAGTGATTTACGGACTTTTTCTTTTAAATACATAATATATTCTTAGCTATAAACTAACTAACTCACTGGCATGGCACTATCGACCCGTAGGTTGATGGCCGCGCGGACATAAGCTCTCCATACATCACTATCCTGAGCTAATATTTTCCAACCATTCCCTGTATAATCTACTTCCCTCAAATCACGGTTAATGTTATTCTCCCACGTAGCTACATCGATTAAAATTGAATGTCCAGGCTGACAAAGGTTTGTTGACTTTTTAAATAATATTAATACACATCAAATGTATAGTCCTATGAATATGCAAATTAAGTATTAGCTCTACATTTAACTTTTTGTTAGGGTTCAACTTGATCGCGGACAGTATGTATTTAATTCAATTCAATTATTATACAAATAGACTCGATTAAACTTTTAGAAATATCTCGAAATTTAATCATAGAACCCCGGAAAAAGGAGGCGAAAACATATATTAGGCCTATCTTAATACAATAAACAACAGACTTATAATCTTCGTATTTAAAAAAATCAAAACAGTGTCACCTCAAAATGTCGTGAAGCAGGACAAGAATCATAATTATTTCCCACCTATTAATTTCAGCTCGCAGTAATGACTCGTTCACTCATTACAGTAAGTTGCTGACATTCCCCGCACGCAAAACCACAAGGAAATAATTATTACGTTTGAAGTCTTAAAAAATCTTATTATGATTTAAACAGACGTATTAACTGAATCACTGGAGTTAAACATTTCTAACACATTCGAATTTATATACACACTAGAAGTCCCGGCACGCGTTGCTGTGGCTAATGTATACGTTAAAATTTTAAATTAAGTTGCTGTCTTTCAGCCAGATTACTTAAAACTAATACTTACACACGAAATTAATAATATTGAAAATAAAATAAACACTTAAATTATGAAATAATCAATATTTGTAATTGAATTGAAATTCGCGGTTGCAACAAAAAGCACAGCCATCTGGATCTCTCTTTGTTAAATAATAAACCAATTACCTTACCAAATTGCCTTACACCGCCATCTGTTAGAATCATATGGAACTCACAGATAATTACACCGCCATCTGTTAGAATCGTATGGAACTGACAGATAATTATAACTCTTTGTTAAATAATAAACAAATAATTCGCAATAAAAAAATAATGCGACTGTAAATTTAGTTATAAACTACCCTAAGTCTCAAGTTGGATCAAACTGCACACAGTGTGCAAAATTTTATTAAAATCGGTTCAGTAGTTTAGGATTCCATCGCGGACAAACAACGTGACAAGAAATTTTTATATTAAGATTTCGTGTGAAAACATGCATAATAATTGTACAATAAAACATTTTATTAAAAAAGGTAATTTTATCCCGTAACTCAAATATAGGAATGTAAAAAAAAATATTAGACTATTCCATAGCTAAAGTGATTAGACACCCACCCTCCACTTCTGCGTCTCACGTTCTCGTCTCGGTCACTCCATGTGGGGGTTAGCGATTGATTAAACAGAGTCAGGGCTTTTTCTGTGTTTTTCACGTTTTCTCCTGTCATAAACTTCATTTCACCACTAATTCACATTCATATATCCATTTTGTTTCATTTTATTTTATTTTATTTTATTTTATTTAACACTGAGGTTGTGCGACAGTCCTGGTCAGCCGGCAACTTAGAATATCACAGATCTACAATAACATGGGTTTTATCTCACATCTTCCCTCGATCTGGTTTTAAGAGTACATTTTTTACTAAATATTTGAGTTAAAATTCAACTAGTATGTACTCATAATACAATCTGGGTATATATATATAGACCTATAGCTTTATCGAGCATTTTATTTACCAGTAACTCATATCTTGGAAATACATACATGTAGGTTCTTTTGTGGCAGAACAATACTGAAAATAAATCAATTTTCGAGAATTTATAAAAGTTTATATTTACTAAGAACTCACACATAGTGCTCTTGAAATATTATTTATATAATTTTACACGTATCCATAATAGGTGCGCCTGATTATAAATCGAGTTTCATGTGATAGTTACGAAGGGCGAAATTTATTTAAAAAATATACTTTTTTAAAATCAAAATATAAAGAGTTTGGAGAAATAGTTTATGTAATATTTGACATTGCTTTCTAAATTAAAAATCTGTAATACTACTACCATAAATAAATAAATATATAACTCACTGGCACTGTCGAACCCATAGGTTCATGGCCGAGGGGATAGACTCTTTTGAAACATAAATATTTTACGATGTTGATGAATGCATGTTGTATTTTTTATTTTCTTTATATTACTTTTTAAGCGTTCCTACTAAAAAAATATATTACACTGTCTTCCTTAACGAGATAAAAAAGGCGCGTTTAATCAAGGTACTGCATACATCCCTATCCTGAGCTAATGTTTTCCAATCATCCCTTGTATAATTCACTTCCCTCAAATCATGATTAATATTATACAGTAGTTAATGTTATTCTCCACCTCATTTTTGGCCTGCCTACTGGGCATAAATAGTGATTTTTTAAAAATATAATACCTAATAATAATATTACTTTAGGCTATTCAGTATATTCTTTCTCAAGTTTCGTAATAAAAAAAAACAAAACTTTTTGTGTAATGTTTATTACAAACTGTATTTTTTTAGTAAGTCTATATACCTTTGTAAATACAATGTTTTGATTTTAGTTTTTTTTCTGTTCACTTAAATTATTAGTCTGTATTAAAATTATCTTGAAATGCTCTAGAATAAACAAGGTTTCTGCATTACAAGACATACAGTCCAAGATCCGGCTGCAAGATTACTACGTTCATCTAGTGTATGAACAAAATCAATTTTTTTTTCACTAAATTGTTAATTACTGAATACATTTTTGCCGAGCTGCCTATTAAAATTCGGCCGCCAGTATATTTAATTAAAATATTATTTATTTATTTATTCGAAATAATTTGATTCACTTGTTATTAAAATAAATTATAATCCAGTTCGCAGAAATCGATGTATAGAGCTTGAAAAGTTTTGGTTGCCATTGCACATTTGAACGTAAACCTCCTCGCGGCTACAGTAGGCTATGAAACCAATCAGTAATAAAATGGCGGTAAATACGTATTTATTGTTTTATATTGTTATCTGGCAGCGGGAAGTAAAACCACTGCCCTTTATGTGTACTACGTACAATGTATATACAAACATACATCAAAAAGGTAGTATTAATATACATTAAAAAAGTAAAGTGATCCCACAACAGGCCTCAGGAGGCCCTTGGGGTAGTAGGAGGTTAAGGCTCCCACTTTTTCTAGACAATCGGCACTTTACGTCAGCCGGGTTGTCAGCCCTGCGTGACGGCCGCCTTTACCCCCAGAACAAGCGTCTGGTACTCACTTCAGTTAGAGGCTGAGTCGACCCCAGGGCCATAGTGCCGCCAGAGGGTTTGGTTCAGTTTAAAAATCCTGACCCCAACGGGACTTGAACCCTCGACCCTCCGGCTTGTAACTCAGTGCCTTAACCACTACGCTACGGCGTGCCCCCCATTATACGAAACAAATCACAGCATTTTAAATGAACTGAACTTTATTTGAAAAAAATGTGAAACAATAAATACGTACTTGCCGCCATTTTATTACTGATTGGTGTCACAGCCTGCTGTAGCCGTGATGAGGTTTATGGTCAAATGTGCAATGGCAACCAAAACTTTTCAAGCTCTATACATCAATTTCTGCGAACTGGATTATAATTTATTTTAATAACAAGTGAATCAAATTATTTCGAATAAATAAATAAATAATATTTTAATTAAACATACTGGCGGCCGAATTTTAATAGGCAGCTCGGCAAAAATGTATTCAGTAATTCACAATTTTATGAAAAAATTGATTTTGTTCATACACTCGAAGAACGCAGTAATCTTGCAGCCGGATCTTGAACTAATGTCATGTGTTTATAAAAACGTGGCTTAGATATAAAAATATGTTGTTATAATTATAAAGTTCCATCATTGATACAAAATAACTTATTATAAAATGATCAGCTGCTAGAATTGAACTTAATATCCCATTAAATTATATTCTATTTTTCCTCTTAATAAAGACAATTTATATTAAACAGATACTGCACTTTGAAGTGATTGTTTCTGTTGTAGTAAAGTACTGCCGTGATAAAAGACGGAAAATGTAAACTCTTTTGAAACAGAAACATTTTCCAATGTTGATGAGTGCATATTGCATTATTCTTTTATTTTCTATTACTTTTTAAGTGTTTTTACTAAAAAATTATATTATAAATGTCTTCTTCACGAGACACAAAAAAGCACGTTTAATCAAATTTTCATTTAAACAAAAACTAGAATTCTTAACTTGCTGATGTAAAAACACCTCTTCAGTTTTTCTATATAAAAGTAGCACTCGAGATTCAAATCCTATTTTGCAGAAAGGAGCAAAGACCAGAAATTAAAACAAGGACTTAAATTAATAAAAAAAGGAGAATTACAAAGGCTAAGAGTGAGGTTCTTAGTATTTAAAGAAATGACATTACACGAAGGAGGCACAAGACGAATTCGGAGACAAAACAAGGCTACTGAAACAAAGGATTATAAAATTCGCGGTTCCTACTCTTCTTCTTTTATTCTCTGAAAACCTTCTCTTCTTAATATAATTACTAAGGTGCTGAAGGTTACTGGTCCAGGCGCAATAATTAAAAGGTGGTCAAAAGGTTATTCAACTACAGAATATGACATACAATATCAAATAATTGTTTTTTAAGGTATATACCAATATACAATATTAATTCTACATACTATTCTTTTAACCCTTAAATTAAAAATGTATCTCACAGTCATGAACATTAGAATTGTACCCTCCTTTGCAGATAAGTTAAGAACCGAAATATAACAATTGTATTAGAGTGAAAAAAAAAAAAAAAAAGATAAACTGATGAGAGTGAGTCAAAACGGTTTTTTTTTTTCAGCTAGATTTCATTTCTGACCCACTGTGCACCGGTCCCATACTGGCCGACTAGCCGAAAAATTTCTTCCCCGTAGAGACTCGAACCAGCGTAAGTCCCGTAGTTCTGCGCCAAGATTTCTTGCCTTAACCACTCGGCTACGGCGCGAGACTCTTGGTATCAATGAAATACAAAAATGGTTATTGTGAGTTATCCGTAAGAGATAAGGGACTATTAGTATCAATGAAAGACAAAAATGGTTATTGTGAGTTATCCGTAAGAGATAAACATATGCTGTCGCGGACTATTTTGTAGAGCTTTTTGAGATATTCAATTCTGTGTGCATTAATTTTGTGTATTTCTTATGGTTTAGGCAGCGTAAGCCATTTAAGCGTCCAAAGAGCTACTTTTTTCACGTTTTCCACTACAAAGGGCGATTTTTAAGAGTATAGGAGTTGAGTATCACAACTCTCTTATAACCTAAGTTCATCCCGGATATCTCTTGAACATTTTGCAAAAACCCCATCACAATCGGATCAACGGTATGGCCGCGCATAAAGTACGAACAAACAAACAAATATACAAACAAACAAACATTAATTTTTATATATAAGATTGAGGTCTCGAGGTAGCGTGCTGCCTTGTCACGCAGCGGGCCCCTGTTCGATCCCCGGTCGGAACAGATTTTCTGGGTGAGGTTTTTATCGGGGTTTTTCGTCACCTGTAAGACAAATGTCAGGAAACTTTAAGGCCCAAATGGTCCCCGAAATCATATGGCCATCGCAATCATCATCATTCATATTCATCTTAGATTAAGCTTAGGATTAGGGACTCTCCTGGCGCACCACTATCATCATCATCACCCATCATATCATCGGGGCAATGTAACCCCGCCTTCCAGGCGCCCCAACCTCAGAAGTGGCTTACAAGTACGCCATGCCAGGAGAGAACACCAGGAATGTCGAAAGACAACCCGGGGATTTGCATAAAAAAATATTGTTTTTAGATAAATAGAAGAACTAATGAGTAAAAATTACTTAAAGGTATGTCAAATTACGCAATAATGTATAGTAACATACAGTTACGTCTAGAGAAACGTTGAGATATACCAAGGCCGTGTCCAAAAAATTATGTGCCGTTTTCAACTGCAAGGGACTAAAATCTATAGCCAAAACTCCCATTTAAACTACATAGAAGTAATATAATCCCTTACTTGACGGATTGGATAGCCCTCATTGCCTGACTTCCGAGCAGCACCCGCCTCATTCCACGCCGCTCTAAGTCAAGCAGGGCCGTCCATCTGCTGCACACAGCGGATTACCATTGCTGGATTGTGGCTTCGATTTCTATGACTTGCAGTTGAAAATGACAATATTTTTGGGCACGGCCTTTGTACGCTTCTCTGGGATAAATTTCAAGGTAGATTTTGGCATGTAATGGTTAACAGTTCCCTTGACAGACCCGAGATAGATATTTAAAATCCTCACCCACCGGAAATCAAACCTGGGCCATCGATCACGCTATGGCGACGGATCAGCTATGGTCATTATAATAATTAATACATGACCTTCGCACGAATAAATAATATAAACTTCTGGCTTCTTCTTCCTTATTTAACCCTTCTTCTTGCAACAAGAAACTAAACACATTAATAATGGTAACGGTAAAAACTTAATTTTCATATTTCCCCTCCACATTAGCCACAGTTAAAAGAACAGAGTATGTTTTCAAAGTATCTTTACATCAAGAACGTTGCAAGTAATAAAGAAATTGCAAGGAATTTAATGTTTTGTCTAGGTATCAACGTAATTAATCGGAATAAAACAATTAATTTCAGAAAACAGAGTCTACGGAAACATGTATTTGCTATCTATACGCATGCGTAATTCTACTTATTTTCTTATATGGTGGTATGGAGGGGATGGGGACTACACGCGCCCATCAAAATCGTAATCGCAGTACTGTGATAGGGGGTTGGCGGAACATGATATCGCCTGGCTACCAGAGATAGTATTATTTCCATTCTAATTTCCCTAAATCCGCAGTGAGAGCAGTTTTCAATTCATACTCGTGGCCAAAATTGCTTTATGTTTAAAAACATTCAAGTATAGTCAATTCGAATGTTGTTATAAAATAAAATTTAACTCTTATAGATTCGAAAATATTCACTGTTACTCCTCTCTCTCATATATATAACTGCACATTTTATTCTATTCTACCAAAAGATGTGCTAATTTTGAAATACGTAACAGTTTATGATTCCAAAAGTATTTATATAATTTTTCGTCAAATGCCACCAAATTATCTTCTCGACATTTTTGCCTTTCTTTCCTGGCACTGGCGGAATTATAACCCATTTCTGAAGTTGGGCAAATGGAAGGTGGAGTTACGTTACCCGGATGGTATGATGGGTGATAAATGAGAATGAAACGCCAGAAGAATCCTTGAAGGTAATCATCATCATCAACAACAAGGATTACGCCCAATGGCCTGTTCCGATCTCATTATAGGTCGAATTGGTCCATCCATCTCTTCAATAGTCTTCCCAACGTTCTTCTCCCTTTTGGTTTATAATTATACATTCTTCTTGGTATCGCTGTTCATTCATTCGTAATACGTGCTGAAGATAAGCATTTTGGTAATATGTTATTCTTTCACAGAGATTAAATATATTAAGTTCTGTTCTTATATCTTCGTTTTTCTTTTTATCGGTCCTTTGGTATCCTGCTATTGCTCTCAACATCTTCATTTGAGCAGCCTCTATTTGTTTACTATCTGCCTTTGTTAATGTCCAGGTTTCACATCCATATATAAGAGATGGAACTGCCAATACTTTGTAAAACTTCAAAATAGTTTCTTTTCTAGTCTTATTCAATAAAGTGCGTTTAATTGTGCCAAATATTTGAAGGTAAACTTTACCTAAATTCCAGACCGCGGGCGACCACAGAAATAATTATCTTTAAGGAGAAATTCCTATGGTGTGACCAGGAATTATACCCGGGACTTAACCCAAGAGCAAGAGGCCGATATCAATATATTATATTAATTAATTATGTAATTTCATATTTACTAAATCAATCCAAAGAAAACACTAGTTCACTTGATTGTCTATTTATTTTATGACTAGTGTGTCAGTATTATAAATGAACTCACTGAAATGTTTGTATGGAAATACTTTTTTAATGAACGCAACACTTGTGACCATTATCTGATATCAAACTATCCCATTTGTTACTTGTATTCTAATATTGTACCTTGTTCATTACATGATCTTCAAACATGTGGAAAACTTGTTCTTTTTTTAAATGCAGTTGTATTACTAACTTCATTATTGTCTTAACAGTGTTTGTATGCAGGAGTATTATAAATATACTTATTGATTTTTATATCTCATTGTTTGTATTAATAGTAATCTATAAAATAGAATTGTGTTCCCTTTGTTCTTAATAGTGCCGAGTTACTTCTTTCATGTTAGGAGTTTTTATTAAATTAATTAAAAAAACAAGTTCTTAGTGACATGTACATACAATCTCTTTATCCACGAATATATTATTTTGTTATTATTTATAGTTCATTTTCCTCACCTGTAAGAAAACATCTCGAAATTTTAAGGCTCAAACGATAACCGAACATAATTTTCCATCATAATAATCATTATTACATTTCCTGCGTTTAGTATGAATATGTGTGCGAATGACGTGTTTCGTCTTGTGTTGTCTAGGAGGAGGCCTTGCTATTCAGCAGATCATTCATTCGGAGAGACCCTCCATGTTCTTGTGTGAACAATAGTTTAAAAAACCCTCTCCCGTCAGATGCTGGTGGCACGTGGCATGTAAAAAGTAGCTATAACGCGAGAGATTAAACTGAGATGAATAAAGATTTTATAATTCATTATTTCGAAGTGTAATGTTGTATGGAGCTGAAAATTGGACATTAGACAGGTCACATGCAAGTAAATTATTGGCTACAGAAATTGGTTTTGGACATGTTAAAAGAATGGGAGAAGGTAGAATTGGGAAAATCGTTTTAGAATGGAATGCTGGAGGCAGAAGGGGAAGAGGAAAACCAAAGGAACAGTTGGACGGATAGGATCAGGAGGAGCATGTGTAGAATGGAATTTACGGATGAAGATACTCGAATTTACATTGAAGAAAAAATTGATGTAGTGTAAAGCGGAATATTGTAAAAGGACCATAAACACAGTGAGGAAATATTGAAATAACTGCAATTAGAATCTACAATAAAATACATTTTTCAAAACAAACAGAGAAAATATTTACATAATATGTACCCAAGTAGAATCTTTATAATCACGTTTCAATACCTTCCAAATGATAAAATATTTTTGGATCATGTTGTGAAATGTTTGAATGAATATTGAAAGGTTTAGAGGCCTAATGAATGCAAGGAAGAATATTATTATTATTATTATTATTATTATTATTATTATTATTATTATTATTATTATTATTATTAACATTATGGGATATTCTATGTTTATATTCGGTTTTTATGGTCTCGTAGTAACGTCCATGGATCATAGTATTGTCACATTTGATCACGGAGATCAATCACGGAAACAATTCGAACATGTGATTTGGAGCATAAGTTAAAAGACGCTATACTACTGCCATGAAGTTAAGTATTATGCCAAACGACCCTCGAGTTTGAAAAATATAATTATTTAATCTGATAGATTTTAAGCCATGTAGCCTTAATAATAATAATATAATAATAATAAACAATAATAAAAAATAATAATGATAATATCCTCAACTTGTGTCCAACTCAGGGTCGGGACGAGGGATGGTATGATATGAAGTCGCTATATTTATAGAAGTCTATGAGTACCTTTGGTACCGGCGAAGCACCCTCATTGGGAAGAATGAACGAAATGAAACGAAATGAATGAGTATGGATAAATTGTGGATTGAAATTTATAGTAGGGGAAAACGGGAGAAACTCTTAAAAAACGTGTAGAAGGTGTAGAAGCTGTCCTCCTGGTGTGATTAGCACAAATAGGACACAATAAACACACAAAATTATTTTTATATAATTTTATATTAATTATTTAAAATTCTGATTGATATATTCTATTCTAAAATTGGGATAATTGAAATTGGCATTTTTAGAGGCTCGTTATGACAAATAAATTAAAATAATTAACCTAGTACGAACTACAGAAAATAAACAAATTACATTTAGTTTTATACATATATTCTACATCGGCTCCATAAGATTTCAAACGTATTTGATTTTCATATTTAACAGAAACTTCCAAGTAAAATTTTTAATTAGATATGTTTCAAAAAATGTATTTGCTCAGACTAAAAAAAAAAAAAAATCCCTCCTTCATTTTGAAGGACACTAATTCCACAAAGACCAAATTTATAATACACGAAGCATTCCTTTTCCCTTGAAGGTTCAACTAAAGTATATCATAATTCAAATACGTACCACATATATCGCAGATATTGCATAATCATATTTTATGTTAATATGAAATTGTCTGTACTGTATCTGGCCTTCGTGTTGACTTGCAATGTATCACTCATGCTGAGAATCTTTAAACAATCTCATACTCTGTCATTTCTTTTCGTGGAAATTGAACTTCAACCTGGCGACGCCGAGCTTTCTTGTTCTAAAAATTACTCATAAAACTTCCTAAAAATTATAGCAATTTCTTCATGGATACGGTAGTATTACAAAGTTTGTGGAAAGATGAAGGTGAAACCATGGAAGAATATTGGAGGTTTTGGGTTATGTGGGAGGCGCCATTTGGTCGAGCTGAGGATTAATACCATGCAATTGGTGGGAATGGTCTCTGTGTGGAACGCAATATCACGTTTACAAAACTTCGCGAGATTTATTGATGTGAATACCATAATTCCAATAGTAACTTTTACATATCATAGCTCTAGAAGCAGCATTTTCTAGCTTATATTCATTTTCCCTCTTTTTGGATAGGCATACATATGGCAAACTATTATCTAACAAGATCTTAATATAAACGTACCCCCTCACCGTACGCGAGCGGGATAAGCTATTGTTCCTTGGTGCAGAGCTATGGAACTTGCGTTGGTTCAAGTCCTCAAGGAGGACATTTTTTCCTCAAGAAATTTCGGCCAGTATTGCAACGATATCCACCCAGCATCGTGAGGAATTTGGAATTAGGGACTACAGATTGTGGCTTGTGAGGCTGACATGCTAACCGAATGCCACTCTGTACTGGCTCGATGTTCTCCTCTGTGATTAATATATATGGATGTGAGGCTAGCAGTTGCCTGAACGCCGTGAAATTTAGGTTTAGTTTAACATAAGCAAATATGTACTAGTACTACTACACGCATTGTCATTGTTTCTCTGACAAATTGTATTTATTTTTAGTTTATTATGTAAATAATACGGCTATGTCATTTGTTTCCTTCGTAAATTACATGCAAATAACTATATGTGTACGTGAATAATAAATTAAACCTTATGGACTCTATCTTCCTTTCTTACCAGCGATGGGTGAACTACTTCGGTAAATGTTTATTTCAAGGATGGATCTTATTTTGGATAGAGTATAGTGACCTATTGTAATAAAGCAGCAACAAATATCGAAAACATAGAGAATGTATTTCTTATCATTACAGTCTATTTGTTAACATATCGCATATTTCGAAGCCCTACTGAATATTAATCTTCTCAGAATATTAGATCTTAGAGCAACTTTGTTCTTTCTTTCTTTCTTTCTCTCTCTCTCTCTCTCTCTCTCTCTCTCTCTCTCTCTCTCTCTCTCTCTCTCTCTCTCTCTTCTCATCGAGTAATTATGTTTTCTCTAGTAGGACTTTGGTTAAAACTAGCCTATATACTGATTTATATTTTTTTTATTCTGAGACACTTTAGCAGTTTTGGGTATGTATGGTAACTTTTATGGTATAATGTTTATACAAATAGGCCCGTTTTGATTGCGTATTGTTTGCATTAACGTGTCTTGTAATTTCACATTATAATGGTATTGTTAAATGATGATTCAGATAAGATGTCAATTAAATTAAAAATCCACAATTTGTCTTAACGACTAAGGACATCCATGGGAAAAAATCCAGATTGATCGGTACCGGGACTTGAATCCGGATTTTACGAATCTGAATCTTAAACAATATCAACTTGGTCATTACGGTATTATAAAGTACTAAATGAAATGTTTAGTTTTTTTAAATTCTTATTACAGACATTTCAAGATTCATGTCATATAAGTCTAGAATAATTTTTATTTTATCCTCTAGGCTGTTTATATCTAAATTAAGTTTGGTATTTGCTTATTACAAAATTAATCGATTAATTTTAATTGTGTTACAAAATAGCGCTAAATGATTAGATACTGGTCATTTATTTTAATGATTGATGTAAAGCAGGAAAATATGTAGTTATTTCTACCCCGAGATTTGAACCCGGAACTCTAGAATAATGCTCTGTTAAAATGCTGCCGTTTAAACCAATTGGCTCGGTATAATTGGTGTATTGTACGCTTATAAATTATGATAGTGCAATAGTGTGAAATAAAACGATTTAGTAAGTATCTGAAATTATATTAAAAACTAGAGAATTAACTTCAAATTAATTGTTAAAGACAATCAAATTAATTATGGACCAACCAATGCAGTAACAATCCTTATTCAATTTTTGATATGCATATCATTTAATACGTAGGATGACAAGATGAGTTTTATAAAACATTTCGAGAGAAAAATATTACAACTCATGCCGGTTACAAAACCTCATTTGTATTTTCAAATCATCGCGAAACAAAATATTATATGGCCAACTAAAAAAAGTTAGCAAAAAATTGTAACCGAAACAAAAGGTTTCAAAACAAAACACAATAAAAAGCATAGTCATCAGCGTGCAACAATCATAATTCATTTGCATATTACGCATCCCCATCTCTGCCTCATCCGTGCATCTAATATGCATATGACCCGTAGGCCTGCCAGTCTCCTCTGATACAAATTGCGTTCTCATAATATGATTTCAGGTACTCTTTTACCAAAGACTACATTTCTATAGTGGACAAAATCATTTTTTATTTCTCAAGTTGTTATTCATAAAACAATACAAGGCTTCATGCCCTCTCTTATACTCGACCCTATCTTAGTTACAGTAGGTCCCCTCTGAACTATAGATTAGAAAGGACCTTGTGTGACAATTTCTTCCTCAGAGGAAGATAGAACAAAAAATGTTTAAAACACATTCATTTATCCCTCTCGGCTATTCATGGCTATGGGAGTTTCAGACTGACATTAGCTTATGTTATCTTGAGAAGAAAATTATACCCTCTTTGGTACAGGACCTCTACTGTTTTATTTCAAAGGTGACGGCAACTAAAGAGTTAGAACAAAGCACGAAACGTACCCCCTCTGAATAGTATTCCCTTTTTATTAGCTCTAACAAAAAATTAAGTTCGTTAAAACTTTTGATGCTAGATAAATAGGCTAAATATTCCATCCATCAATACTTTCAGTTAATTAAAACGAATTTCATTATTCCTATAGCCTATATTGATAGATTACATGTACAAAAGCTATTACAAATATTTTAATATAAAATAAATAATAAATAATTATGTTGAATTTAGAAAAAAAATATCAGGGAAAAAATATATCTGTTGTTCTCGGAAGGTCGTTCAATCGAAACCCCAAGAATGTTATTTTAAAAGTATCATCATCTTCTTCTTCTTCTTCTTCTTCCGAATGCAGTATTGGGTGATGATGCCCGTTCTGCGACTACAAAAACTGATCTTTCCATCGGTTGAAGGGTCTTCCGAGGTCTCTTTTGCCTTTAGGGTTGAGGTGGTAAATCATCTTTGGTAAACGGGAATTTGACATTCTCTGGACGTGTTGGAACCATTTAATCTGATAATTTTGTATATGTTCAACCATTTCCCTACTATTCCACTGCATCCTTATCTCATCACTTTTCATTCTATCCCTTAATGTTACTCCAGTTAGTGATCGGAGGAATCTCATTTGTGAACTATTAATGCGGGATTTATCTTTTGCTCGAAGTGTCCAGCATTCACTTCCGTATAGTAGAGCAGGTTTGGCTATGGCATTATGAAATCTCAATTGGATTTCTTTCCTCATTTGTTTTCCAAAATTTCTCCTAATTATACAATTTAATCTGTTATATTTTTCTAAATTTGTTTCCACATCTTTTTTGATTATGAAACTGTGATATATTATTACCTAAATAATTAAAGTGTATTACTTGTTCTATTGGTTTATTATTTATTATTATTTTTACTCTCGAAAGTCCCTTTCCAGTGATTGCCATGGATTTGGTTTTATTTTCAGATATTTATAATCGATATAATGTAACTCTCAAAACAAAGAAAGTAAATACTGTATTAATTTACGCCATAAATATGCCTGCTTAACGATTATTTTAATCATAACTATAACACACACAGACCCGGAGGATTAGTGCTCTCCTCTGGATTCAAGATTCCGGGTTCAAACCCTGCCGTGGTCGATGTAAAATCTCCAGTATGACTTCCTTCGGAAGGGATGTAAAGCCGTGGGTCCCGTATCATTGGTTTATAACACGATAAAGAACTATTGTGTATTGTGATTAACATCGTTAACTGTGTGTGGCAACTATTTTAACATTCACTTTCGGAGACACCATTTTCTGGCGACATTAGCGATTGTTATTCAAGGGAAGTGAAGTCGGGGGGTTTATGGTATGTGAAAGAATCTCAGTCTTGAAATTAGGAGCACCAACTACCTAACTACAGTAGCATAGACGAATCTCTTCTTCTTCTTCTTCTTAATCATAATTGGTTGGGTTTTCATCCTGTTTATTTCCAAAATCACTCCTCAGAGGAGGACGTATAGGAAGTGCATTCACTGTCTAACCATCTCTTGGCTGGTCTTCCTCTTGTTCTTCTCCCGTCCGTTGGTCTATCTTCTTTAGCTCATTTTGCATAGACGAAAGTCTTTGCTTAATATCCAGCATCCCCAGTCTAGATGTACATAAAAAATTATATTACATCCCTTCTTCATTTACTAGTTTTTTTCTTCACATACGATAATTGTGGGCGTTTGAGGTTAACTTTTATTACTGCATAACAATTACATCAACCTGCTCAAGACATGTTCTGATATTAAATGAAACAAGGCTATTCGACTGTCTTCATATGAAGGAGCGCAAAATTATTGTATTGGGTTTCAAAGGGACTTATTAAGACAATAGATCTTTTAATAGGCGAAGATGTTCAGAAACCAAGTGTGTATTGAATGTTCGATTCGAGGATTCTATGCCAGGAGTCTCAACTACATTAATTTAAATAAAAAAGAATCGAAAAACGCATCAAATTATTATTTCAATATATGAATAATCACCTAATAAAATTCGTGAAATGCCTTAGAATTGAATGAGTAGTTGAGGTAGTTTTAACCTAAAATCCTAAAATCATTTTATTTACATTGGAAAATATTATATTAGTAATTGTTCAAACAGAATACTTATCTTTGTGATGTGTCAAATTATCCAATAAACTGAACTAATCTGCTGTACAGTAACTTAACTTACTTATTTTCTCACCTAACGAAATAAAATGAGTATGTAATGATATGCGATACAAGAACATAGTAATGAGTGAATAAATATTTAAAAACAGCAATATAATAGTATTATATTACCGGTTAGCATGATGCTAGCCGTCACTTGTTTCCTGTTGGAATATTCACAGGTGGACTCCTAGCACAGAATAGCCCTAAATTAATTTTAAAAAGATGTAATATACAAAAAATACATATATTGTCTTCTAAGGTAAGTTTTTTAAATACTGAAATCATTATTCGTATGCTTCCATTGTAAACGATGCTTGGAATTACTATTCTATTAGCCTGCATCACTAATATCTTACTTCGAATTTATGTTATATATTTAAACAAACAATAAATTGTTAAACACGTCCGTACAGAAAAGTTATTCTTTATAACATACTAGCTAATACCCTACGTGCGCTGTTACGCCTAAATAAATGAAAATTAATGTGCTTTTATGTTTAGTTGAATAAGTAAAGGGAAAAAAAATATAAATATATGTTTTTTTAGATACCCCGTGCTGAATACACGGCGTTGTCCGGGAATCTACTCACCCTCATCTTCTTGGCATAAATGAGCTGAAAGACAAAAATAAATGTACTTCTTATGATTAGTTGAATAAGTAAAATGAAAAATAATTATAAATGTATATCGTAATTATTTTAAGATTCCCCATGCTGATTATCCGGTGTTGCCCGGGAATCTACTTATCTCGATCTTCTTGGCATAAATCAGCTAAAAGACAAAATTCGTTATTGTAAGTAATCCGTAAAAAGAATACCCGCCATGTGCTGCTATGCTTGTACAGGAATCTACATACTTGCCTCTATCTTCTTGGCATCAATGAAAGACAAAAATGGATATTGTGAGTTATCCGTAAGAGATAAACATATGCTGTCGCAGATTTTTTGTAGAGCTTTTTGAGATATTCTAATCTGTGTACAATAATTTTGTGTATTTGTTATGATTTAGGCAGCGTAAGCTATTTAAGCGTCCAAAGAGCTACTTTTTCACGTTTTCCACTACAAAGGGCGATTTTTAAGGGTGTAGGAGTTGAGTATCACAACTGTCTTGTAGCCTATGTTGATCCCGGGAATCTTCTGAACATTTTGTAAAAAGCCCCATCACAATCGGATCAACGGTATGGCGGCGCATAAAGTACGAACAAACAAACAAACATTCATTTTTATTTATTAGATTTATATCGCTTACATGTAAAGGTAAATATTTTACACGGTGCTTGTAATTTTTATAGGACAGGCTGATTCCATCAAATGAAAATCGCCAACATGGGACATTCTACTAAAAAATGAATGAACAAGGAAACTGGCGGTCATGATACATTTCTCAGTGTTGAGAGGCGTACCCTACACTTCCTAAACAAGAATGTGTTAAAAATTCATTTAAAGAACATAGGCCTACTTTATACGCCGTAGCGTAGTGTTAAGGCACTGCGCTACACGCCGAAAGGTCGAGGGTTCTAGTCTCGATGGGATCAGGATTTTTAAACTGACACAAACCTTCTGGCGGCACTATGGCACTGGGGTCTACTCAGCCTCTAACGGAAATGAGTACCAGTATCTTGTTCTGGGGGTAAAGGCGGCCTTCACGCAGGATTGACAACCCGGCTGACATCAAGTGCCGATTGCCCAGAAAAAGTGGGAGCCTTAACCTCCTACTACCCCAAGGGCCTCTTGAGGTCTGTAGTGGGATCACTTTACCTTTACTTTATTTTGAATTTTAAGATTAAAATAAAGTCTAAGATCTACAATTAATAATAATAATAATAATAATAATAATAATAATAATAATAATAATAATAATAACAAATCCATTGCAGTACACCTCCGAAGAGCCAAGAGCGGCTAAAATTGTTCCTATAATTGAATGTTATAAGACAGTGTAGGGATTCAAATGAAGAGCGTGACAGAGTTCCTAAACCTTAATTTCACTTCTCTTAACCGGATGTCGCTATTCTAGTATTAAGTAGCTATTCAGTTGTCCTCATACAGTTGAGTGGTCCCGTTCCAAAACCTATACCGAAGGAAAAATTATATGTTACAGCCTGGGATCGAACCGGGCTACCCTTGGGTGCTAGTCGGGCATGCTAATCCTTACAATACAATGGTGGGGTTATTCGTCTGGGCAAAACTTATCGGTTTTCCACGCCCAGATTTGAATTACGACGCTCATTATTTGTAGCAGTTACTGTATATATTAATATTAGCCGCGGCGATCCTGTGATATTGTTCTTTGGCTTTAGTGCCGAGGTTCGCGTATTCAAATCCAACCGCGTCGATTAATTTTTTTTTAGGATGAAAAAATTAAAGGAACAAGTCCTCCGGGAAGGAATTTAAGCCGTAGGTCCAGAGTCATAAAATAACCTTAAGTCTGGAAAGAGGCATCTAAGCAAAATTCACCGACCTTCATCATCCAAATACGATAGTTTCCTACTAGATGTTTCATTGGGTCAGTATGCTGACCAAAATCCACTCGTGACATCTGTTAGCTTGATCTAGAAACTTCTAACAAGGAAAATGCTATGGCTAGACTCAAAGGGCCGTAAAGCTAATAAGTAGGCATATGTATGTGTGCATATATATATATATATATATATATATATATATATATATATATTTATTTTATTTATTCAGGGTTGCTTATGTTATTTACCAGGTATCCTCAACCAAAATATACATTTTTTTTTCTTCCACACTTCCCAGTCTTGCGTGTCTGCTTCTGTCATATCATGTTTCTCTTATTCATGTTGTCTTGAATTCCCCTTATCCACGTTGCATTTGGTCTACCACGTTTCCCTTTTCCAGGAGGTATCCATTTTAATATTTCTTTGTTTGTTTCTGTGTCCCTTTATATATATATATATATATATATATATATATATAATTCTTCTGTACGTGTGTTTGTCACTCTATTCCTCTAAAACGACTGGATCGATTTTGATTAATTTTTTTGTGTGTGTCTGATTGGATTTCTCGATGGTTTAGATTCACAACTGTACCCTCTAAAACTATTAGGCGTAGGAGTTCATCTGAAGTGAAAATTAAAAAAAAACGTACTAGCGGTTACATTTTTTCGATGTTTCACAACGAAACACAGTATATTCTATTAAAATAAACCGAGATAGGAATTATCGAAAAATGAGCGAAATCCGACAATTAAAAGTGGAGGTTTACCTGAAATCCGAAATTAAAACTGCCATGTTTGGTTCATCTCAGCGTATACCATACAATTTAATTATCTTTATATTTCAATTATTTAGACGTAGAAACGCACGCCGGGTGTTAGCTAGTGTATATTTATACACGTACACACGCACAGAATTCGGATATATATATGTATCAGATAAAAGCAAATCTTATTTTCTAAGGATATTTCGCTGGAAAAGTAAATCTTTTCACTAATAATATTTTTCTGTCTGCTGGGTTCAGATTGATTTGTTTTATGGCGTGAGTTTTTTATGTTATATTTCTCCATGCCGCGACAAGCCTAAAATGACTTGGGCAACTATCCGGCTGCTGGCCTCACCATTCGTATGTATAATTTACAGAGGTGGATGATAATCTAGCCAGCAAAGGGACGATATGTGGCCATCAACGGTTTCTCAGCCGTTATAGCAAGTTTAATAATCTGAAGCGGATAGCATAATTTCTCATAAGTAATGCTACGAGTGATTTCCAATTTATCTACAGAATTTGAAAATCAAGAGTGGCATTTGTTGGGATATTTAACGAATAAAATTAAGCTGTTTACTCACAAATAATTATTTAAGTATAGTTATTTAAAAATATTTGTATATTTAATGTAAACGGCGATGTTTGAAAACAAATGAGAAACGTTGTGTTTCATTTGTTCATAATAATAATAGTAATAATAATAATAAATAATAATAATAATAATAATAATAATAATAATAATAATAATAATAATAATAATAATAATAATAATAATACTTTATTTATTCTGGCAGAGTTAAGGCCACTCAACCAGCACAAATACAAATAAATATTTGACAATTCATCACGGCAACCAGATCATATTTATTGCCAAATAGAATCGCAATATTGTAAGAATGCACCCTAGTTGAGAAAAAATGAAACACATCATCACAAGTTATTAATTAGTTTCTGATGTCTAATGATATAAATATGTCAATTATATTTTTCTGCAACGTTAATTCCTGCGAAATAATATGTTTAAGAAAGAGCAAACAGTGGTTTCTTTTTTTTTATGGTATAATCATTTGCTTCGAATGTTTTTCTATTATATCTCGCAAGCAGAATCTGGTTACATTCGTGCACTATATATATATATATATATATATATATATGGTTACATTCGTGCACTATATATATATATATATATATATATATGGTTACATTCGTGCACTATATATATATATGAATTTGAAAGTTTTCTTGGATTTTTCGCGTCTTGGATTCAAGTTCGGCCTCTGGCCACTGATTCCGACGTTTCGGCATGATCCCACATGCCATTATCAAGGAATGATAAGTTTGAGTCACAGGTTTAGGTCTTATATAATAAAATGCATAGAGTTTTCGCTGTGGTCCGTTTCCGAAGACGGAAATGGCATATGGGATCATGCCTAAACGTCTGAATCAGTGGCCAGAGGCCGAACTTGAATCCAAGATGCAGAAAACCCAAGAAAACTTTCATAATCATACTTGTATCCGCGAAAATCTGCAATATAGCATATATATATATATATATATATATATATATATATATGGGCGCCACTTGATAAAATGAAAGCGATAAAATGAAAGTGATAAAATCGAGGTGAAAAATACTGTGGTTGGTTTTAAATCAAAATTCATTGAAATGTGATTGATCATTCACTGCCATTTGGGGTATGAGTTAAATAGTCAATATAAATCCTTATTTTTCTTATTGTTTGTATGGAAAATCGTAAGATTAAGGTGAATAGAATCTTTTCAGTGAAACAGTGGTTTATGATAACTGACAATATGGTGTAAGTAGAATGGGAAAGATGATGAATAATGTAAAAAAGAAAACAGGAAGTGTTGAGATGAAACAGCAGAAGGAATAATACAAGTTTACTGGTTAGTCGAGACAGGATTTAATTTTTTTCTGTATTTAATTTTGTCATTAAGTTGTAGGCTCACATAACCTTTTGTATAATTCAAATTAAAGCATAACAAAAAATTGTTAAGTTCAATTATATAAAAAATACATTTTTTACTTTATCTTCTGGAGTAGATTGACGAGTTTTCGAAGAGATCACAAACCGGTTTTTCTCACCTGCATCCCCACACAGGACTTTGTGCTGGGAATTCTGTGCCCCAAGGATGGGAAAGAATGTATTTCTACAGTTAATTACGTAATTGAATTGGAAAACTATTTCACGTTGAAGTAAATTCAATTGTCATAGTAAAATGCTTTGCTTTGTTCAAATAATTAGATCTCATTTATAACACTAACAACTATGCTTTAGTTAATGTTTTTATTTTAACTTTACTTCCGTTAATAATTTAAATCGTCAACCACTGTGATCACTGGATAACGTCGTTGCCTCGTTTGTAGCGGAACCGAGTTCGATTTCTGATCGAGAGTAGTATCATGGGTGAGATTTTTTGGAGTTTTTCCTCAACTATGAGATAAATGAAAGGCAATTGCACGTCTCAAAGATTGCACGAACACCATGTAGGCATAAA
The DNA here is from genome assembly GCA_030220185.1 of Diploptera punctata. Classification (NCBI taxonomy): domain Eukaryota; kingdom Metazoa; phylum Arthropoda; class Insecta; order Blattodea; family Blaberidae; genus Diploptera; species Diploptera punctata. The sequence goes on along the minus strand of JASPKZ010005682.1, from coordinate 946,001 downwards.
TCACACGTATCATTTCGCTTGTTTAGTAAGAAGGTATAAACAATATTAACGTGTCTTGTCTACGTGGTGCTAGTCTTTGCACTGAGCTGATTACACATCCGGTGAGGTCCTTTAAATTCTTCTCCGATCAAGAGTTAAAAATACTCTCCCAATAGGTTGTTTACTTATAGTGCCGGAAAGTGTGAGACACGCAAAAATTTGTACAAATGTATAGGTTGCAGAGAGAGAGAGAGAGAGAGAGAGAGAGAGAGAGAGAGAGAGAGAGAGAGAGAGAGAGAGAGAGAGAGAGAGAGAGAGGAGAGAGAAGGAGAGAGAGAGAGAGAGAAGAGAGAGGAGAGAGAGAGAGAGAGAGAGAGGAGAGAGAGAGGAGAGAGAGAGAGAGAGAGAGAGGAGAGAGAGAGAGAGAGAGAGAGAGAGAGAGAGAGAGAGAGAGAGAGAGAGAGAGAGAGATAGAGAGAGAGAGGGAGAGAGAGAGAGAGAGAAAGAGAGACAGACAGACAGAGAAAGAGAAGGAGAGAGAGGTATATAATATCTATATAGTTTCTAATTGCTTTATATTGTAATGCCTTTTTTGCGTCGAGTGCGTTTGTCGGACTTACAGCAATGGTCACCTAGATTTGAAAGTCCAACTGCCTACGTTTCGGAATTGACAACCTAAATTAATATACTGTAATATGACATGTTACACCCACGTGCGGAAAGTAAAACCACAGCCCTCTATGTATAATATGTACAATGTATTATTACAAAACATATCCAAAAGGTAATGTATTAATTGTATATTTATATATATATATATATAGGTATATATTATAGTCTAGTATAAAACACCACCACTGCATTTTAAATGAATTAAACTTAGTTTGAAACAATTATAATGTAATACATACGTAGGGCCTACGTATCCGCCATTTTATCAATAATAATGGGCTCACGGCCTCCTGTCCTTTCTAACTATTAAAACCTTTGTGCCCACACTGTTTTACGTTACTTAGAATTGTTTATAATGAATGCCGATGTTTCTAACGAATATATTATTATTTTACTGCTATTTATTATTTTGAAAACCCCATCGCGCAAAACATAATGTACAAGGCACGTTTGTGAAGTGTTTTACAGAATCTCGGAAATTAAAAACCTCGCTATCGCTCGGTTTTTAAACATTTTCCTCGATTCTGTAAATATCAATTCCCAACCTTGCATCGTAATATACTATTACTATTAGCTAGTATTAGATCACATCATCATTGTATTTTGTTTAGTCTGTATTTTAATAATATCTTAAAATTGTAACATGTATGTAATTTTTGTATAATTCTACTATTCGCAGGTTGAGTGGAAGAGAAGGCCTTATGGCCTTAACTTTGCCAGCTAAAATAAAGCATTATTATTATTATTATTATTATTATTATTATTATTATTATTATTATTATTATTATTATTATTATTATTATTATTATTGCAACAGTTTTTCTATCACAGTTGAATGTCAGTGTTTTTTATATTGGAATTTTAAAACACAACAGTGCTAAGTTTAGAAAATTCCTTAGGAATGAAGTTATTGAGATTGTTTTCATGAAAATATGTTCGAAATTTTTTTATACACTGTTGAGGGGTTGCGTGGCCTAATAACCTAAGTGACTTCAAATCGTTATTTCAGATATTACATTTTCCTATCTACGTATCTAACACTTAGAATGTGTAGAGATGACACAGCACAAGGAATAATATAAGTTGTTTTAGACAGGAATTCGTTCTTTCTGTATTTAATTTTATTTATTAAGTTGTAGCTTCACATAACCTTTTGTACTATTCAAATTATAGCATAATAAAAAATTGTTAAGTTCAATTATATAAAAATGCATATTTTACTTTATCTTCTGGAGTAGATTGACCCTCAATTGACTACAGCGTCCGCCCAACTGAGGACCGTATTCAGCTATTCCCGAGGAAAATGTGATCTGCGAAGTAACGACTTGAAGCCACTTAAGTTGTTAGTCCATGTAACCCCTCAATTGATGTCAAAGTTATGTAGTTTACTTCAATGTTTCCTTTAGATGCAACCTTAATTGCAATAATAGGTAAAATAAAAAGGTAAAGTGATTCTACTATAGGCCTTAGGAGTCTCCTGGTGTAGTAGTAGGCTAACGACCCCAGTTTTCTAGACTATCGGTACATGATGTCAGTCGGGTTATTAATCCTGCGTAACGGCCGCCTTTACCCGAGTAAGCATCCGGTATCATTTCTATTAGAGGCCGAGTCCATCCCAGGTCCATGGTGCCGCCAGAATATTTGGGTTAGTTTAAAAATCCTGATCCCATAGGGCCCCGAACACTCAACCTTCCGGTTTGTAGCATATTGCCTTAACCAACTTCGCTACGGCGTGCCCTAATTACTATAATAGATAAGATAATTGTACATTTTCATAGCAAAATTCTGATATATTACAGAAAATGGAATTCTCCATGTACGTTATTAGCCTATATCAAAGAAATGAATAGCCTATGCAAAGCTTGCTGTTAGATAACATTGTACCATCCTCAAAATATTTATTTATTTAGCCTGGTGGAGTTGAGGCCATTGTGACCTTCTCTTCCACTCACCAGGACAAACATATATTACATCAGATTATAACAGTCTCAATTAACTCTAATATTAAATACTAAATAAAAGTTTGATCAAAAAAATAATATCTATTATATAGTATTACGATCTATAATGCAACCAGTTAATGTTAGTTAAAATGAAGACTAAAACTAATAATAACATGTGTACAAGGAAGACATATTAAATTGTCCCTGTCTAATGTACATAAAAAACAAAGAAAAATAATGAGACATAGAAAATTAATTTTACGATTATACAATATTTAAAACAAAACAAATGAAAACATTTGTTAATCTTAATATTATTTTCATAAATAATTAAATTTATTAATTGTTAAAAGAATATTATCAGTGAGGTGTATACGTTAGTTTGTTATAAAATACTTTTTTAGTTTGTTTTTGAAGGATGTTATAGTTTGACAGTCTCTGACATAGGGCGGAAGGGAATTCCATTTTTTGGTGAGACCGTAAAAGATAATGAATGATACACAGTGCAATGAGGAGGGATATAAAGGACAATGTGCTGATGGGATCGAGTGTCAAAATTATGTGTGTCGGATAGTCTGATAAAACGGCGTGATAAATAATTAGGCGACGATGTGTGAAGTATTTTATAGAGAAGGGATAGGGAATGGACAGTTCTATGATCTCTTAGACGAAGCCACGATAACTGTTCCAAATAAGATGTGGGAAAAGGTTGAATCAATTTGTACATTTTCATAGCTAAATTCAGATATATTACAGAAAGTGAACTTCTCCCTATACGTTATCAGCCTAGATCCAAGAACAAAATATTAACCCTTAAATTGGCAACAAAGTAATCTCTCATGACAGTTATTTAAATGTGGCGGACCGCATTGAAAACGAAATCGTGCATAACTGTTATTATTAGGTATATTGTGTAATTCCACACGCATTTCAGTAATTTCTTATCGTTAGCTTTCTTCAGTTTTATTAAAACTGTTAGATAAATTAAAACAATTTATGTATTCTACAAGGTACATTGAGAATTACGGATTAAGGAAAGCTTATTGGAAGTGAAAAAAGAGGCATTCGGTAATTTAGGTATAATTTTCGCTATACTAGCTATTGGTCCTCCAATTAAGATGTGGGAAATGTTTGAATCATTCTGGTTTCAAATTTGAATCATGACATCTTTTGTTCATTTTCTAAAAATTCAGTAACGTGGAGAAGTATAATTTGTAAAATAACCTATTCATTTACCGTATGTTAGGCGCTCGCATGACTGTAACTCTGAAAGAAATAAATATCATCTAATAGATGTTAAATCACGGTCTTAATGCTCTACATATCCCCCTTAGATGCTAAAGCATCTATGAATCAGCATGGAAGTAAAAATATGTAAATAGGAATGAATAAAAAAATAGAAATAGTTCAGAGCAGTGATGTCAGAATGTAGACATTCGTAATGATATGTGAGGGAGTTTTGTAACTTAGCATTGCAAGTAATATCAATCCGCCGGTGGACATTGCACACGTGAAGTACAGATGTAGAGTTGTGCACATATGCACGATTACACTATTACAATTCTTTACGCACCCTTAGACGATTTTAAGCATTGCGTTAAACTCACGTATCTGATTTTAACAAGTACTGACATAAATAATTTAAATCGGTCTCCATGGCATTTAATGGTGAGTTTAATCACAACCTTTGAACATTAAACGCGGTACCGTATATGAAAAACTAGCATTGCGACGTTTTATGTATACCAGTGTATTCTTTTTATTCTTAAACTATTTTACTATATTGCTTAAGTTTTGTATAAAAGTGTACCAAGTACTACATCTACATTTCCATACAAGATAGGCCTACATCTTGAACTTTGGTAATATTGCATTTGTGGAATTGAAAAATTAATTTTGGACTGCATTTCATTCATGATTTATTAGATTATGTTCATATTTTGATGTAATCTTTGATACAACTAATATTCCAGCAAATTAAAAATATTTTAAATTAAAATACCAGGATTTAGTTAAATGATTCCGCTTAAGAAGAATAAGCAATCAGATTTATCAATATAATTAATAGGCAATTAATTTTCACCCTCTTATTTTGTTTACTCAACTGGAATATGTTTCTGAGAACTTCCCGTCATTCTCAGCCAGATTGTTTTTTCACTTTCAACATGTTTCGGCGGATACCTCCGTCATTTTCTGCCAGGAACCGAAACCACTAGTTTTCGGAACATGTTTCTGGCTGAGAATGATGGAGATGTTTGCTAAAACATATTCCGGGTGAGAAAATTAAATATGAGAAAAGGTGTAAATTAACTATTCAATTCCTAAATAAATTACTTAATAGTGTTACTTCCCATCAATTTTGAGATGTCGCATTATGTTTTAGTTCAGTTTATTGTTGAACCTTTTGTTATGTGGCATACTGAATTTTGTGTGTGCAGTAGGCCTATAACAATATGTTATGTCTAATAACGTGTCTACTTTTTTTCCGCAGACGTTCACGTTTTGATTTTTATTGACTTTATAAATGATGTGGGAGAATAACGTTAACCATGATTTCAGGTAAGCGAATTATTCAGGCAAGCATTGGCATGAGTGATAGCGACAATAAGTTAGTTTTATTATGAAACGAAAATGAATAATGAAATGGATCATAGTAACGAAATCGTAAACCAGCATTTTCCAAAATGATAGATTTTTCAGCATCAGGATTCGAACACGGGACTTATCAAATACTCTACATCGGAAATAACGACTTTTTGTGTCGTGAAAAGGACTGGACTTTTTTTTTTTTGTGAAACGGCCATTGGCAATGTAAACTTGACAACTATCTCAGTTTTGCATTGTACTGTAAGACTGAAAATTTTTAAAGCAATATCACAGTTCGTAAACATGATCAAAATTTGGTTTCAGGAGCTCAACCCGCTGCAGGATATTAGATTAGACGATTGTGCCAATCTTACTTAGAAACAAAAAAGTAATGCACACATTTCTTTCATTTGCACCTGAGCTAGATTTGAACCAAAGATTTAAGCTCTTACGTGTAGTTATTTTATAAAATAATTGTTTTGGATCTCTTCTGTCATTCCTAGAAGTCTGATAAATTCTATACGATCATCTAAATATTTATAATAGAAACGATGTAAAGTTCAGATTCACTTTGATCAAGAAGTTATACTTGAATCACCTGAATTTATTACATGAGAAAGATGAACTCGTGTAATATTGTCATCTTGTTAGCATAGACGTTAGTGTTATTTTGTGGACGATCTGTGAGTTTATAAAGTATCGTTAAGTAGGGAATATTGCTTATGTATCTACCAATGAATATTTGTATAAGACATAAAACTATATCAAGTAAGTGAACATTACTCACAGTAAAATTCTCTTTTCAAATGTTCTCAAACAGTTTTCATATATTTTAAAAATACAAGATTAATAATAATATTAATAATAATTTATTTTATGTTATGAAGTTAAAACCATAGGGTATTTTTTATTCCACCAGAATTAGATAATTTTATTTTTATTTAGTTATTTATATACAGATTTTTAATGTTTACACATCTTTCTGTGCCTAAAGTTTTATTTTTCTTCTCCACTCGTCTCTATCCATCCACTCCATTTCCTCCAGTTCTTATTTCTTGCATCTACGAGTTTCGAGGTCTTCCTTCCTTTCTTTCTTCTTCCAGGTGGACACCACTCCAATATTTTACTGGGTAACCTTTCTTGTTGCCTTCGTCGTACATGCCCATACCGATTTAATTACTTGTATCTTATATTTACTATTGGATATCTAATATTCATTTTTCCTCGTACGGCAGTTTTTTTTTCTAATTTTTAACATATTGTTGCTCTCCTCAAGAAATACATTTCCACCGACATAAGTTTTTGTTGAATTTCCAAACTTCAGCTTCATATGTGACAGTACTTCTCACTATTGAATTATAGAGTAGTAACAGTTAAATTATACAGACATTAAAATTATGTATCATTTATAGTTAAATTATACAGACATTAAAATTATGTATCATTTATAGTTAAATTAATAAAGCATAATATATGATATACAGCTGATAACTGAAGTACAAAATATATACTAAAATAATAACACCAATTATTATTATTATTATTACAGTTGACCACCGCTGTGGTCTCGAGGTAGCGTGCTGCCTTGTCACGCAGCGGGTCCGGGTTCGATCCTCGGTCGGGGCAGTTTTTCTGGGTGAGATTTTTATCGGGGTTTTTCCTCGCCTGTGAGACAAATGTCAGGAAAACTTTAAGGCCCAAACGGTCATCGAAATCATATGGCCATCATCATGATCCTTATCATTATCATCCTTCACCGGTGTGGAAAGCAACGGGAAGCTACCATACCTACAATTCCCTAGTAAAGCTGCAAAGCATAGCATGAAAATGTTATGATTGCAGTGAAAGACCTGTCCTCGGGCAGAATTACTATGGATGGATTATTACAGTTATTATTATTATTATTATTATTATTATTATATAACCCTGAAACTTGATTACACTATTTTCTTCATAATGAAAGTACAAATATAAAAGAAAAATATAAATCTTTATAGGTCTATATTTAGTTCAACTTACACAAAATTATCTTGGTTTTAGTATAGTCCCCGAGGTCGTTTATATAATATATCCGCTTGTTATTACAGTTCCTCTTTTTTAATTGTGTCGTAATGTACTATTATTTCATTTTTTGCACTTTTTTCTATTCTCTGTATTATCATTATTACTGAATCGTTATTAGAATCACATTATATGAGGTTATATTTATGAGGAACTCGAGTTTAATCCTGTTATTTAACAATTGAATATAGCACTTTACATTATGAAGAAAACTTGAAAAATCAATTATGGCATATTGCGATACAAGTGTGGAAAGTATATCTTAACAGAATTGATAAGTTTTGAAAAATAGACCAAGTAGTGTTTTTCTGTTTCCGATATTCTATTAAGACACTTCACACACATGTAATGACAGATCACAAACAAGATGCACAGTTAGCAACACTATAACAGGCCAGTCACCTAACACTTGGCAGGATTATGATAATATTGTCTTATGAAAAGAACAAAAATATGAAGACAACCTTCAGTAGGTGATTCCTGACTTGAAAAGAAACAAACAACTTCATATCAACATATGTCCGGAAATGAACAGTGAATCTGCAAGAAAACAAATAATACTGGTTCACTACATTACACTACCACTCGGCTGCTGGCCTCACATCCACATGTGTTAATCACAGAGGTAGACGATCATAAGCCAGTATAGGGCTGACATGTGGTCAGCATATCGGGTCCCCCAGCCGTCAAGGCTGGTCTTCTCAACTTGGAGTCGCTACATATTGTTATTGCATGTTATAGAAGATGCCCCATGTTGCCTCCATGGGATTCAATGCAAGAGTTCATACGGCGCATTATAGACTGCCTAATTCTTTCGAATACCCTAACACCAGGCCAAATATCCTCACAGTCTACACGATCACGCATTAGGAACTGGCTCAGCTAACACAATATTTTTCATAACCCCCCACAAGTAAAAATCGAGGGGTTTAGGTCTGGTGATCGAGCTGGACAGATATAAAGGCTTCCTCTTCCTATCCGTTCCGGGTAAAATGATAAACTGTGCATGAACATTCACGCAGAAGAGGGCTGATGCTACATGATGCATCGACATCATTCCATATCGTATTGCGAGATGCACATTTTCTAGCAAAAGAGGTGGAGGGTTCTGAATGAATTCCAGATATGTCTGTCCATTAAGGGATTGTGGTCAAACAAGTAGATAGTCGTCAATAATCTCTACCCAAACCTTGATGCTGAACCGTATTTGTTACGACGATTCAAACATTCCCCCAGGATTTTCATTAGCCCACAGATGAAGATTGCGAAATTTTATGCTGCCATTTCTAAAAGTCCCGCGCCGTAGCTAGTGGTTAAGGCAAGAAGCCTTGGAGAAGAGCTACGGGACTTACGCTGGTTCGATTTTCCATGGGAATAAAATTTTCTAGTGGAATTTCGGCCAGTATGGGACCTGTGGCCATCCAGCATCGTGAGGCATTTGGGTAGCTACATAGTAAGTAGCGACTCCAGGTTGAGAATACCAGCTATAACGGCTGTGGGATCCGACCACATGTCCACCCCTACACTGGCTAGATGATCGTCTACCTCTGTGAACAACACAAGTAGATGTGAGGCCAGCAGCTGGCTGGTCAGCAAATGTCCTTCTAGACCAGTCGCGCTTGGAGTTCATTTTTTTTTTTTTTTTTGGAGTTTTCTAAGAAATCGTCGCTTCATTGGAGAAGAGGATTGATGACAGAAAAAAAATACCTAGTGTCATTTACTTTGGAAAATATCACTTTCCGGATATACGTTGATATGAACTTGTTTGATCCTTTTCATGCCAGGAATCACCTCATGTAGTTCATCCCCAAACATTTATGTGCCCTGTTTGGTTGTAATCCACAAGATTACATAAAATAATTTCTAAAAAAAAACTCATATTGTATAAAAAATTTTAATAATACATATTTTAGTAATCAGAGTAAGAAAGCTTGGTTCGACAATTATGTTGACTATTTAACTCATACCCCAAATGGGAGTCAATGACCAATCACGTATCAATGATTTCTGTTTACCAATCAGAGTCGTGTTTCACGAAATATTTATCAGTGTTATATTTACCATATTAAAGAAAGTTCCTCCTTTTTATTATTCTGAACAGGTCTGACCATTATTTTGCAGTGACAGAGCCTAGAAGAAATACGGCTACCAGATTGTATATACAGTGCATAGATGTCAACACATAGTGCTTGCAGGAGTTAATATAAAAACATTTGTAGCAATTTATTATACCACCAAAAAAATAAACCACTGTTTGCACTTTTTCTTAAATGTATTTTTTCCCAGGTAATAATCCAGAAAAATATAATTGTCATATTTACATCATACGACATCAGAAATGAATTAATATACAGTTTGATGTATTTCATTTTTTCTCCACTAGAGAGCATTCTTACAATATTGCGTTCCTTTGGCAATAAATAGTATGATCTGATTGCAGTGATAAACAAAAGAAGCAGATGAAGCGTACCTATCGTTTCTCATTTGTTTTCAAACATCGCCGTTTCCATTAAATATATAAATATTTTAAAATAACTATAGTTAAATAATGATTTGTGAGTAAACAGCTTAATTTTATTCGTTAAATAGTCCTAACAAATGCCACTCTTGATTTCCAAATTTTCTAGATAAATTCACTCCTCACTTCGTGAGTCGTGATAATTTGGAAATCACTCGTGGCATTACTTATGATAACGGGTGTAATATTAATTGGTTATAAATTACAATATATGTTAGTAAAATAGGATAAATTCTGGAAATTACTCATTACAGAGACTCTTGTCATCTCAACATATATTAAAAATGTTAACTTGAACATATATAAAATTGTTATTCTTCCAGTTATATTATATGGATGTGAAACATGGATTCTTAGGCGTACTATAAATGAAAAAAAATATTAGGAATAGGGTATCTACGAATAAGGTTCTTATGACATTTTCTGGGTCAAAGAGATGAAAGGAGAATACTAATAACAGTGAGTTTCATGATCTTTATAGGAAGTCAGATGTACTATGAACAGTTAAATCTCATAGACAGCGATGGGCATGTGACACGATTGGGGAATGAAATAGAGGCACGGAAACTTTTTGTAGGAAAAAAAAAAGGAAAGCGCCTAGTAAGTAGGCCTACAAAGAGGTGGGAGAAGAGCATTAACCATGATTTGAGGAAGGTAAATTATGAAGGGGATGATTGAAAAACATTAGCTCAGGATAGGGGTGTATGAATAGCATATGTCTGCCTGGCCGTGAGTTTACAGGTTCGTTAGTATCAGTGAGTTGTTAATATAAAAATATAAAAAACCTCATCATGCCATAATTTTATTATTTTTAGTGATGCATGTTACACCTGTAACCATGGATAGAATAAAGTTTATATCTGGTTTATAAGGGCCTTTTATTTTTCTAAGTACTATCGTAATGAGCTCGTTACACTACATGCGCACATATGTCTCTCATGCTCGTGTAGCTTGCATTAAACAGCTGACTACAATCTGCATCTAAGAACAAAGAACGCAGACTGAGAAACTTATATGCAAATGTTTTATCGACTTAGTCTGGACGTTTTCTCTTTTTACTTGCAACTCTAACACACTGCAGCTAAACGTAAATATAAATATCTCTAAATGTATAGTCTACGTTCTTCTCTCGAACATTATATTCTTAACGTACATTTTATTTACTTCAATTTTTTACGATTGTGGTTTGTTATGTCTTTTATGTCTCTCTTGGTATTTGTACTTCAGTTATATTGTATCACTCGATATTAATCAAAACAACGCAAACATTAAACAAATTAATCTAAACGAAATTTATTTTTATTTACACATGCTTCAATATGTCACTTAAACTAGAAAAAAACTCCACGGCGTGACAGGCCTAGAAGGCCCTTAGGCTTAGCATTTGGCTGCTGGCCTCACATCCACACATGTTAATAATAGAGGTAGACGATAATCCAGCCAGTGTAGAGCCAGTGTAGATGTGGCCAGTATGTCGAGTCCCCAGCCGTTATAGCTGGTTTCCTCAACCTGGAGCCGCTACATATTGTAGCTACTAAATTATTCATGATGCTAATAGGGCACCGGCCCCATACTAGCCGAAATTCCATGAGAACATTTCTTCCCCCATGGAGACCCGAACCAGCGCAAGTCCCGTAGCTCAGTGCCAAGGAATTTGCTTTAACTACTCGGCTACGGCACGGGACTAAACTAGAAGGAGCTTTTATAATTATATTTAATCTTGAAACTTTATTTTCAAACGTCTGTTTAAGGAGCACAATGTAAAAATTCTAATTTTGACTATTAAACGAAACAAAACCTTAACTCACGAAACAAAAACTTAAAAATACCTTCAGTAAAATATTTTTGAATGTTCACAATTATATATTTATTCCATTACAGAGCCTACATAATTATCTTAAAATTAATAAATATAGACTTTTGCACGATGCAGAAGAATTTAAACTACACCATATGGATTACTATACATTTCCAATCTCCAATATTGAAAGGGAAATAGGCAAATAAGAAAAACTTTAACACAGTAACTTTTGATCACATATAACTTTCCTAAACGTTCATTTGATCCCAGAATGAGACATAAATTTGAGTAAGAATATTATTCAACGTCAATAGTTTACATTTTTGCTGTTCAATTTTCTTTTCAGAGCATTAGAGCTATTCTAAGAATCTAAAGATTGAAATTTATAAAATGATAAAGTTGCCTGTGGTACTCTATGGATGTGGAAAATGGCATCTTGCTTTAATGGAAGAAAACAACATAAACGTATTCGAAAATAAGATCTTAAGACGAATATTGTGTCCAATAAGGGATGAGAAAGGAGAATGATGGAAGTTTCACAATGATGAACTCCATACACCGCTGAGATAGTATTGTGTGAATGAGTTGGCTAAGGAGGTAGCGATTAACACTCGTAATCGGGAGATCCCGGGTTCAAACCTGGTGCCTACCAACTGGACAGAGGTTACCAAGACAAAGGACAGGTTATATAGCTCTTATAAAATACTTTAAAAGCGTACTGGGAAGTCTTTGGCAAATATTACGAAGGCCAAGGCGAAGGTCGAGGTATTGGGATGGATCATAGGGAGATATCGGAGATAATAACTTAATTCAGTTGGGCACTGAACCTACGATTCCTTGAGCTATAGAATTACTTAGCCCTACACGCTTTTATACATTGAGTAAATTAATTAATTAATAGATTTAAAATCTCCACCTTGGGTCTGGGTGTGTTTCCTGTCTTGTGTTTATATGGTGAATAATGCTCAACCCGAGTGCACATATTATATATAAAAATTAATGTTTGTTTGTATATTTGTTTGTTTGTTCGTACTTTATGCGCGGCCATAATGTTCAGGAGATTCCCGGGATGAACATAGGTTATAAGAGAGTTGTGATGCTCAACTCATACACCCTTAAAAATCGCCCTTTGTAGTGGAAAACGTGAAAAAAGTAGCTCTTTGGACGCTTAAATGACTTACGCTGCCTAAATCATAAGAAATACACAAAATTAATGTACACAGAATTGAATATCTCAAAAAGCTCTACAAAAAAGTCCGCGACAGCATATGTTTATCTCTTATGGATAACTCACAAAAAACATTTTTGTCTTTCATTGATACCAAGAGTCCCTTATCTCTTACGAATAACTCACAATAACCATTTTTGTCTTACATTGACACCAAGAGTCTCGCGCCGTAGCCGAGTGGTTAAGGCAAGAAGTCTTGGCGCAGAACTACGGGACATCTCGAGTCTCTACGGGGGAAGAAATCTTTCTTATGGAATGTCGGCCAGTATGGGTCAGAAATGAAATCTAGCTGGGGGAAAAAAAAACTGTTTTGACTCTCATCAATTTATCTTTTTTTTTTCACTCTAATATAATTGTTATATGACGGTTCTTAACTTATCTGCAAAGGAGGGTACAATTATAATGTTCATGTGACGTCATCTTCACAAACAGAAGGCTGTAAGAGGTTTTCTTGCGAACTTATTTAATAATATCTAATTATGTCCTAATTTCTGAATTTTATGGTAAAAAAGTAACATATTTTTATCGTCCGCCCATGGCATGAGAATTGAACGTTCGGGCAGGACAACGTCTGCCGGGTACGCTAGTTTCCTATAAAAGAAAACTATTAAAATATAATAGTCAATTCTGTTAAATTTGTGATAGGCCCTACATTAATCCAGCATTTTTATTGTTTCCCACAAGATTACCTAAATGTTTCGCAGGTTCAGCCTAGGTACAACACATATTTGAAACATCTAGGATGGAATAATAAAACGATTTTTATAAACATATGGGGGAAAACTAGCTTTCCTTGCTTGCAAACGCTGAGAAGGTTAGCATTAACATGTATGCATTGCTTTAATACATTGAACCCAGGAGCTTCAAGGTTGTTAATAGTGTGTTTACTTATTTCAAAAGCTTCATTGTAAATAAAGCACAAGAATAAACTATTTGAACCGAGTAAACACATGCGATTGTGAAAGGTAGAGTTATGTGTGCCACTCATTAGTTGCTGTGAGAACTGCAATAGGATGAACATAAATATAACCTACTTTAACAATTAACAAGTCATCAAAGAGAAAAAATATCGTGACTACAAGAAGTCCGTGGAATTGTAAACTTATGACAAGCTTCAAATTACAGAATAATAAGAACAGTTAAGTCTCGTAAATTGCGATGGGCAAGACCTATGACACGAATGGGGAATGAGAGAGGGACATGGAAGCTTCTTGTAGGAAAACCAGAAGAAAAACTCCCAGTTGGCAGAACAAGAATGTGATGGGAGAATAGTATTAACCATGAGTTGAGAGAAGTAGATTATACAGAAGATGATTGGAAAACTATAACTCGGAAATAGGGATGTGTGTGGAGCTTATGTCCACGCGGCTATGAACCTACGAGTTTCGATAGTGCCAGTGAGTTAGTTAGTTCAAATTGCAGGAGAATGTAAAGATATCATGTAAAACAATTATCTAAATACAACATTTTTATAGTCGCATTATGAATTTTGGCCTATTGATCACAGATTTTCACCGATCCTATCTAACAGACACCGGAAATAACCAAGATAAAAAATTATATATATATATATATATATATATATATATGACATAAGAAAAATAAATGCCTGGACGGGATTTGAACCCGGACCTCTGAATTGGCACTTCAGCGTGCTATCCATTACACCTCCGAGCAAATCTATTGAAAAAAATTATTTCTCTTAAATATATATTTTCCATTATTAAGAGATGTAATGAGAACTCTGTCTTCACTGCCACCTGCCACAAGTAAGCAATTAAATATAATATTTTTACTTTATAGCAGTGACGCTTTATCGATGGTTATAATTAAATGTTTGACATTGCTTAATATTGCAAGCTTAATATTACATGATAAGAAAAATAAATGCCTGGACGGGATTTGAACCCGCACCTCTGAATTGGTACTTCAGCGTGCTATTCATTACACCACCGGGCAAATCTAATACAAACATTTATATATCTATAGGTTCGTTAACCAGCAACATCTGACCATCAGGTGTAGGAATTCATCTGAAACGAAAATTAAAAAATCGCTCTAACTATAGCAGTTTTCGATCTTTAACAATACTCGGTATGATCTATTAAAATAAACCGAGGAAGGTATTCTCCAAACATCAGCGAAATCTGACCATTAGAAGTAGGGGTTCACTTGAAAACCTAATTTAAAAATTCACTATTGCAACCGCCATGTTTTTTTTCTCGCAATTTATACCCTGCAATATTCCGTAATTACCTTTAAATTGGAAATGTATCCTATATGATGCATTAGTTTAATTTATTTAATATTTTAACAAAGTAATGGAAAAATGAATCGATAGATGTTATTGAAATTGGTACCAAATTCTACAACAATATACATATAGGTAGAGCCTAATAGCTTAAGGTTACGCAAGATTTGTTTTCACTGCAGTCTGGCACTTCTAAACAAGCTGGCATCAGAAATTGATTTTATGTAATTTTACGAAATAAATACATTTTCCGTAAACCAGTAAAACGGGTTCATACCATTTACTTGCTGCGTAATTCACCTAGTTTACATAGTTGCTGCGTGAAGGACTTTTAAAAATAAACATTTTAAATTATTTTTTTATTTATTTTATGAATACAATTTATGCAATTGTAAACAATGTTAAGATTTAATAGTATGGACTACCATTTATTCCATAGTTGGAAAAAATTATGAGAAATAAATAGTCCTATATTTACTGAAGTCAGATTTAGCAGTGATTATGGCCGAGAACTGTTTGCCAAATGGCATGCTTTTTGTTCGGCTCAGATATTTAATTATAAAATGATGGAAATGATGTAACATTTATCTCTCTGTCTTCACATTTAAGGTAAGGTAATTGTAAAATGAATGTGCCGGACAGGATAAGTAATTTAAATACAGCCAATCAGAAAGTCGTTTGCAAGAGGAAAACATTTGTGACCGCAAGACATTCTGCTTCATGCGCTGTAAGTAATCTGAAATACCGTACTTAAACAGAATCACCGATGAACTTAAGCACTCTCAATGTTCAGATAGACTTCCTTTCATGCAACATTTTTCTTATGAGTCGGCTTAGCGCTTACATCTCGCCCAACTTCATTCTGACCAATTCTGATAGAAAAAATCCCTTAATACACTTCCTTTGGAAACGACTTATAGAAGGTATGAAATAAGAACATTGCAATTAAACAAAATATAAATTTTCACACTTCAATTGTGGATTTCATACAAAACATGTAAAAATAATGACGGAAGATACATTCCCAAGAAGAATATTAGAATGGCTGTCACTTGGTAGAAGAAGAAAAAGACGAAGAGACGGCCAAAAATAAAGTGCATTGAATGATCTTTTGAGCAGTACGAGGACAAAAGGATTGGAGATTGGAATGACAGAGCGATGGGGAGGAGAATGACAGTAGATTAATTGGGCGCAGAAAGTTGTGAAACATTGAGGAATTTGAAAAATATTATATATATATTTTGTGAGGAATAAATAATGGTTTAATGGATAATGGTAGATATATATTCAATTTTTATTGGCAACGCTTGTGGAAAAGGCCGTTAGGAAGACCTAGGCATAGGGTGATGTTAGCATTCGGATAGATCTAAGGAAACTATCAGGGAAATAAATTTACTTAATTTGGGTGAAGATAGGATAATGCTTTAGTAAATTTAATATCAAATCTATAAATGTTACAGAGCCCATGTAATTACTTTATATTTTACATTCATTTAATAAGTAGAAATACCTATTATTAGAAATATTTTACAGTTTCTCTTGCTAGAACATGGAATCCCCTTCCACCCTATGTCAGAGACTGCTAAACTTTATCATCTTTCAGAAACAAATTGAAAATAAGATTATTAACAGAAACAACTCACTAATAATACTTTTTAAAAATTAATAACTTGTTTTTTTCATTATTTAATAAAAATAGTTTTAAGATTTGTTAATATATTTACCTAATACCTTGTATAATAAGCGATAGATTAATTCATTATAGTTTATTATTTCCTTTGTATTTTTTTTCTTTTTTCTTTTTATATATAGTAGATTCGAGCTGTTATTCCTTTCTTTACACATTCTATCATTAATTTGATTGTAATTGTATTAAATAGTATTGTATTATTAGACAATATTTTCATTATTATTCAATTTGACAGATAATTAATCGTTTAGTATGTACTATTATTGTATTTTTTTGTATTTATATGTAACATATGTTTGTCCTGGTGAGTGGAAGAGAAGGCCACATGGCCTTTAACTCCACCAGGGTAAATAAATCCATTCTATTCTAAAATAAATTGTCATGGGGTAATCTAGCGGTTATTAAATTATTTTCTGGATCCGAGGTTCGTGAGTTCAAATCTTATTTAGGACAGAAATGATGCAATACGTTTAGTAGCGTAGATTTGCGGAAAGTTTAAGATTCTCAAGCTTATGAATAACATTTTCCAGACCTTTCATTCCCAGCTATAAATCGCAATTCTAATGATCTAAGTAGTTAAAAATGCGTCGTTAAATAAAATATTCCGGTCTACATACTTCAATGTTTAGATATTTTTATTTTTATATTCTCTCTGTATAAAAAAACAATATTAATCTGAAATATACACGGTACAAACCCTGATTCAATTTCCTTATTGAATATTAAATCCTCAAATACAAGAATTCTTAACGTATTCTATTTTTATTTCAATATCTTTATTAAAGAAAATGAGCAAGGGAATAAGTGAACAAAGAAGGTTCTAAAGACGAGTAGAAAGAACATAAAAGTGGGTCAATAAGAAAAGAAAAGAAAAGAAAAGAAAGGAAAAGAAAGGACAAAGTCATTAAAATAACATATTTTCAAATTAAAATGCCGTTTAAAAAAGTCGGCGAGCTGTAACTCTCAGTTTTAAGTTACCTTTCGCCTTCCTTATTCTTATCCCCCTGCCTCCCACTCCATGCACTCGAATTGCTGACAGATAATCGAAATTCAGCCTGCTGGAAAGAATACGTAACTTATACATTAACTTGAATGTAAGTAACATTATTGTGTGTAACTTGCAGTCCTTGGAAACAAAAGTTGACCTTTTGTAACATAAAACAGACATTTACATTCCTGTAAGTACTATACACTAAGCAAAGTAATGCAAAAATGCAATTTTATCTAATCGAGAAATGCTCAAAAGAAAGTCGCAAAATAAAAAACTCACTTGATAATGCAGTCAAGGATATTTAATATATTAGTTCGAACTATAATATAAAGACCTATATTCCGTAATCGAACCGACTGATAATTTGTTTCATTGTAGGAAGTCGGATATTCATAATATGCCACTAAGTCACTGACACTCATCGCTGCGAGGAAATATATTATCCATAAATTATCATAAGTAATGTCACGAGTGACATAATTTATCTAGAGACTTTGGAAATCAAAAGTGGCATTCGTTTGGACTATTTGACGAATAAAATTAAGTTGTTTACTCAAAAATCACTATTTAAATATCCATCCATAGTAAATTCTGCCCGAGGGCAGGTCTTTCACTGCAATCATAGCATTTACATGCTATGCTTTGCAACTTTACTAGGGAATTATAGGATAATGAAAAGGATGATGAAAATGATGGCCGGATGATTTTCGGGGACCATTGAATCCTCAGATTCCTGACATTTGTCTTACACGTGAGGAAAAACCCCGAAAAATACCTCACCCATGAGTCTGTCCCGACCGGAAATCGGACACGGGCCCGCTGCGTGACAAGGCAGCACGCTACCTCGAGACCACAGCGGTGGACTATTTAAATATAGTTACCGGTATTTTAAAATATTTATATATTTAATGTAAACGGCGATGTTTGAAAACAAATCAGAAATGTGTGGTTATGTTTATTCACTGCAACTTGATCATATTATTTATTGCCAAATAGGATCGCAATCAGCGATAACCCAATAAGATATCAATATTGTAAGAATGCACTCTAGTGGAGAAAAAAATGAAACGCATCAACTGACTATTATAACCAACATTATAGGTTATTAATTAGTTTTTTTAGGGAACAACTCAGTAAAATCATCATTTAAAAACACAATTATTGAACACACAATTATCAAATGTGTAGTTGGAAGGAATCTGTTAATTATTTGTTATATTCAACGTATTTGTTGGAGAGTCAGTCACTGCAAAATAATGCTCTGACCTATTCAGAATATTAAAAGGAGGAGATTTCTTTATTTTGATAAACATAATTCGATAAATAGCGAGGTGAAACATGACTATCATTGGTTGTGAAACAAAATTCACCGGAACGCGAATGGTCATTGACTCCCATTTGGGGCATGAGTTAAATAGTCCGTGTAACTATGCTGGAATTTAATCTCCAGGATATATTTAATCATGTTCACAATTCCACAGAATTATTAAAATTAAATTAACTTCTAAAGAAAACACAAAAAATAATATATTGTACATATCAGAAGATTCTAGACGCGATATAAACTCTGATGTTAAAGTATCTTTAGACAATAATGGAATGAAAAAATACGGATTCTTCATTTATAACCTAACAGACACACGGTGTTTTGCCTGTGCGCGGTTGGGTGTGCCACATTTGGCTTTGCGCCTACATAAACTCCGCATGTAAAGCATGTATAAAAATCTTACCTTATAGATGACTCTGAAATTCCCACCTGTTGTGCTAATTTTGGTATGGATTTTGTTGGTGTACTTTCAAAACTTGCGTCTATTCGTTTAATTTTTCCGCTGTTAAAACGGTACGTTTACGTTTTCGTTTTTTTTTGTTTAACACAGAACCAGTGGTTTCGAATTTCTTCACAATATCGTGAATTGAAAATCTGGAAGGAGGCACTTCACCAGGAACTTTTGAATATACTCTGTGCAAACACGGCTTGGTGATTCACAATGAAAATAACTTTTACACACAAAAATACATTGCTCTAGCTTCAATCGCCTGTTCATATTTCTGGACGATACAGTACTGCCGAGTGCCGCTGCTAGCAGATGCGCGCGCTCAAACGCAGCCGGTAGTGGGGTAATCTAGCAAGAGGCGATATGCCATGTCCCGTTAGGTTATAAATGAAGAATCCTGTATATATCAGAGTCTAGTCAAAGGAACTTTTTAGATCATTTTTTAGTACCTGGAGATATTTTCAAACCTTTAAATCTCGTAGATTGCGATAGGTAGGGCATGTGGCACGAATGATGAATGAAAGAGGGGCATGGAAGTTTCCTGTAGGAAAACCAGGGTGAAAACGCCCAATTGGCCCAAGAATGAGGTGACATTAAGGGAGAATGATATTAAGGCTTAACCATGATTTGAGACAAGTAGATTATACAGGCGATGATTGGCAAATATCTCAGGATAGGGATTTATGGAGAGCTTGTGTTCGCGCGACCATGAACCTACGAGTTCGATAGTGCTAGTGAGTTAGTTAAACCAAATAAAAACTCTTTATTCGTATATGGCGTTAATGCCATGATGAGGGATTGGATGAGATGAAATGAAGATCCTGTTATTGAAGATTTGTGATATACGAGGATGCCGGCTGACCCAGACCTGTCGTATTATTACAAGGGCAGATGAAATGCAACGAAATGGATGACATAAATATGGAGAAGTAGTTGAGAGGGAATGTATTTTTTTGCAGGGGAAAATGGGAGAATTCCTGAGAGAACTTGTCCGCCGGTTCGACCACCATGAATCCCACGTGGAGTGACCAATTTGTAAACTCGGAACCCAGATTTAAGCGAGTGCCTAACCATTTTCGTCACAGAAGAGTATTAAATAAACCAAATATGTGAAGAAATTAACCATCTCCAACAGAATGAAGTTGTCACTGCATTTTTTTATAAATAGTCATACTTATCTGTGGAAGATGAGAGGAATTTAGTAAAGTCACATCTTCAAAGTCCAATTGGTATAAAATATCTTAAACATGAAACGTATTAAGAAGTAGTTGGCATTGCCTTACTTACCATAGGGCACTATGACAGTATATAAATATCACGGGGGGAGGGGGGTTGGGCCCTCTTTGTATCATGCACTGCCTGGGATGTATGCGTGACGCCAATCGTGAATTTCCTTCCTCCCCCACCCTCTTTTCTTCTTTAACCCCTTACTTAAAACAACCCTCTAAAACTTTCTTTATATTTTCGCAAACAAATATAGAGTGTTTCACAATATGTTAAAATCATTTGTAATAAACCGAATCTAAACGTCCTGGAGCTTCCACATTCAAAACGTTATCAAGAAACTCAATACCTAACTTTGGAGGAAGTTTTGGAAGTAATCCAATAAAGTTTTCAATCTGTAAATATTATCTATTAATATATAGTCTATCAAATTTTAAACTATTTCTCCTGGTTCACTAGTGGAAAAATACAAGACTTATGAAATATCTTTGCGTTCTTATCAAGAAATAAATGCTAATAATTTATAGCAAAACGCCTCTTTGTAACTAAAAGATTTCTGAACAAATGAACTTCATAACTTGTGGAAATATATAATCGTAAATTTTAAACAACTTGTGGAAATTTATCGTCGTAAATTTTAAATGCATGTAAAAGTTATCAATGTTTTTAAAAATACAAAAAAATAAAACTAATTTTAAGTTTTGTTCCTATTTGTTACTACTATTATTTGGGCATATGATGAGTACTGAATCAATATCTATATATTAAATTATATTTCATGAGATGGATAGACAATGCATGCACATCCAATACGTTTTCCTCCGAGGAGTAATTTTGGAAATAAACTGGATGAAAATCCTACAAATTATGTTTAAGAAGAAGATCATATTTCATGCAAACGAGAGATACAATAAACATTATTAAACTGAATTACGAATTTCTTGATGTTGCGACGGGAAAGTTGAAGAAAATCAATTTGTTAATGAAGGACATTATTTAGGACCTGTGGAATAAGGAAAAATAACGAAGTGATGATTTAGGTTTGAAAATCTAAATAATATCCTAAAAATTTGTAAATTGAAATATCTTATATAGTTTGGATCTTGCTTAAAAAACGATAAAAATCAATATATTAAAATTAGTTCAGATGCTTTAAGTCTTTGTGCATATTCATGGCAGATGGGAGTCTTGAGTGTTACGAATAACAAGAATAGTGCCTGTAAAGGCTATTTAATAACGCTATTAGGACCTATGAACAACCCTATACTATTGAAGCAAGAATTATCCTACATATGATTTGCATGGATCCTATTTTTAATACCTAGTAATATTAAACTAAAATAAACTATTTATTTTACAAATACTGACATTTGGGAGAATATAAATAATTATATAATGTTACGAATCTATTTGCTCACAAAAATGGAAGGAAAACGACAAACGATAACTAAAGATTAATTCAAATGATCATCTGATTACAATAAAACTTATCTTTGTTTTATTAATCAGGTAATAATTTCAATCTGTGAGGTACTTGAGCAGATTCAGCTTGCGCACTGCTTTGCAAAACCCAGGCGGTCAGTAATGAAACATGGGATCCTATTGTCGCCCTTACTAAAACAAGCTAGCTACTTTACACAATTGGCAAAACGGGACCAATACACCATAATAAGAGTTCTAAAGATTAGCAATATATTTGACATTTCAAGCTAAGAATATATAAGTCTTAAGAAATCGGCCTCTAGATTTATTCTAGTAATTTAAAAAAAATATAAATTCTAGCTTTCACGAAACCGGAAGGAGCCAACAGGCTTAATCCCTGGATGATGATAAATTACTAGCCAATACCTGGCGTGCGCTGCTACACCTAAATAAATGATAATGCGTTTTTGTATTTAGTTGAATAAAAAATAAATATAGATGTATATCGTTATTATTTTTAGATACCCCGTGCTGATTATTCGCATTACCCGGGAATCTACGCATCCCGATATGCTTGGCATAAATGAGCTGAAAGATAAAATTCGTTATTTTGAGTTATTCATAAAGGAATATCCTCCGTGTGCTGCTATGCTTGCCCGGGAATCTACTTATCCCGATCTTCTTGGTATCAATGAAAGACAAAAATGGTTATTATAGTTATCCTTAAAAGATAAACATACGCTGTTGCGGACTTTTCTGTGGTTTTTTTTAGATAGGCCTATTCAATTCTGTGTACAATGATTTTGTGTATTTGTTATGGTTTAGGCAGTGTAAACCATTTAAGCTTACAAAAAAGCTATATTTTTCGCGTTTTTTCACTATAGAAGGTGATTTTTAAGGGTGAAGAGCTTGAGCATTAAAACTATTTTATAACCTTTAACCTCCCCGGGAAATTTCTGAACATTTTGCAAAAAAAGCCCATGACAATCGGATGAATGGTATGGCAGCACATGCTTGCCCGGGAATCTACTTATACCGATCTCCTTGGCATCAATGAAAGACAAAAATGGTTATTGTGTGTTATCTGTAAAAGATAAACATATGCTGTCGCGGACTTATTGTAGATTTTTTTGAGATATTCAATTCTGTGTACATTAATTTTGTGTATTTGTTATGGTTTAGTTAGCGTAAGCCATTTAAGGGTAAAAAAAGGGATTTTCATGTTTTTTCACTACAAAGGGTGTTTTTTTAGGGTGTAGGAGTCGAGTATCTCAACTCTCGTATAGCCTATGTTCATCTCGGGAATCTCCTGAACATTTTGCAAAAAAAAGCCATCACAATCGGTATGGCCGCGCATTAAGTACGAACAAACAAACAAACAAACAAACATACATTGACTTTTATATATTAGGTAACACGAGTGCTTCTAAATTAATTGACATCGATATGGCTTTGAGATTTAAAGAATAAACTTGAAAATTAGCACACATGGAACTTACTATAACTGTCTTGAACATAACTAGATCTTCGGATTATTCAGTAGGCATTATTACCAGTAAGATGGGAAGAAATCTGCCTAATCAATATAAATTGTGTAAACTATGCAACGTCGTATATGTGTTAAGAGTGAATAGAGAAAGAAGAAATGGAATTTACCTAATAAATCTATTACATCCAATATTTGCTTCTCGCATAATTGCGAAAACGTCGAAAGTGGACATAGCGGCGCAATTTAAAATAGTCGAAACGGCCGTGGAAAAAGATTCAACTCAAAATCATAGAAGAACTAATTTTCGCTCTTTATAAACAAATTGGCTGGAACATAACATAATATATGAACATTGCGGTTGGCATTATAATCCAAGTAAAATTTCTGTAACTCAGCTCACATATGCGATGTTGAATAAATAAAAAAAAATCATATTTTTTAAACAATATTTGAATTTTCAACTTTTATCTTTTTATTTACAAGAAAGTAATTAATTTCCTGTCCTATATTGTCTGTGATGAACAATATAATCCTGAGATTCAGAGTTTATCGACTGAAGCGAACCAGCAGAGGCAATTAAACAATCGAAAACTCTTTCAGTGTCAATGTAGTCCTACCAAATATTATCCAATTATATTTGTAAGTTTGGTTTTATTATTTTTATGAACATTTTTTGTAGCCCTAATTATGAACTTTCAGTATCCGCACATTTCGTGGAATTCCACAAAACATTCCAGTGTACAACAATAACCTGTTTATATATATATATATACACATATTACTTTTGCCTAATTTAATTGTTCTCAAATTGATTTATCGATCTCATTTCTTCATTTTTTTTTCCAAGTTGAGTTTTATATGGAAAATGCTTATTAATGGGACGTCGGACCTTTTCAAGGTAAAAATCCACTTTGGAAAAAAAAAAAAAAAAAAAAAAAAAATGAAAATACAGTCTTATCCTGGGCGGCTATTCAATTATCTCTAATTGAGTTGTAAGTTTGTTTAGTAGTAGTACCAGCAGCAGTAGTACGGAGTAGTAGAGGTGGTAGTGTAATGGTGGTTGTGGTAGTAGTATTAAGGACAACATTGTAAACACTACGTATCCTTACTCCTACTCTTAATTTCAATAATTCTCCACACCTAACGTCACAACCTAATTCAAAGAAACTCGATAAAAGTATCCATTCCAGAAGACCATGAAGGTCTTTCTCAAAGAATTCACATATCGCAATCAATTTTACGATAAGAAGGTTAGAAGCTTCCGGGAGGACTCTACCGCCATAAATTATATCAAACTAGTTTTATAAGAATTTGATGGAGTCCTAGAGCATATTGCCACATTTTTAAAGAAACAATTATGAAAATTACAAGGAGGAAAACAAAATCAGATAATTAAAAGACTACAGAAACAAAAACACTAAATTTGAGATTATTATAATATAAACAAACACAATATGAACCTTAAACCAATTTTGCTCTAAATTAATTAACTCTTACTAAAATTACACTTAAAATTAAAATTCATGAAACATTTTAATTACAAAACACAATTATATTTAAATACATCATCTCAATTTAAAAACTGTAGCCTCCAGATGAAGAGAAAGAGACAAGAATGTAAAAATAATAATTAATTCTTATCTAAAAGGTTTATTGCTCTTTCTAGTGCATGTAGGTTCATGAGAAATATTAAAATTACTTGCAATCATTTGTTTTCATAACATTTCTACCTCTCTTTCTTTAGTTCAACTTTTACAATATACTGTCTTTATACTCATAATACGTATAAAGGGAAAACAAGTCTTAAATTGACTTAGGCTTTCACGACCGGAGTTCTTATGATGATCTTGTAGAAGATTTCCGGGCTGTTGGCCGTGGTCTTGAGGCTTGTAGTTCCCAACGTTTCGCCAGAGACTGCGTCCGGCATCCTCAAGGGTTGTCTTGAGACTCTTGGCCGTGGTCTTGAGGTTTGTAGTTTCCCGACGTTTCGCCAGAGACTGCGTCCGGCATCCTCAAGGGTTGTCTTGAGACTCGGTCTCACGAATCTCAAGACAACCCTTGAGGATGCCGGGCGCAGTCTCTGGCGAAACGTCGGGGAACTACAAGCCTCAAAACCACGGCCAACAGCCCGGAAATCTTCTACAAGATCATCATAAAGTCTTAAATTCTTTAATGAGTATGGCCTACTGTAAATGGAAGAGTAGATTGTCACCTATCAAAACTGATATAAGGTACTCTAAACGTGGCTGTCATATTGAAAATATAGCATCGAAAGTTATTCTGGATATTAGGCAAAATGTAAGTAATTATTTTTATTATTTAAATCTTGAGTAGCTCGTTATCTTTAGTGATGTTTTTGGGAGTATAACAGGAGTCAGTATATATTTATTATTGACTGTATTTGTGCTGTTGTGCGAATGCCACTGACAATGAGTTTAATTAATTATTAATTAATGGTGAAATATACCATTCCAATGAGATTTTAGTAAAAATTTTGCTTGGCAACTGAAGAAAATATGAACATTAAAAATAAAATTATAGCTCGTATAATTATGCATATAGTTAAATTTATGAGCGGTAAAAAGGAAAACGGCTGATTTACAACGTGAATTGAGAGTAAACAAATTAGCAAAATGTACGAACCATGGGGAGAGAGGTAATAATGTTAAGGAACGGAATAACAGGAGTATCGACATTTCGATCTTTTGAATGAGGTAGGGATTCTTTCTTTCTCGTTTGTCACTTTGGTATTTCCACCTACAAAATGTCAATCTGATCGATGAAATTGCTTCAAAATAACCACACAATTGCCTGCCAGATAACAGCTTTCCGATTGAAATATTATTTTCGTAATTATTCATTTGTTTTTCTTATAAGAAAGAGACAATTTTGACAGAATAGGTAAATCTACTTTTCCTTTATTTTATCAATAAAAAAGTACAAGATCTTATTCCATTACACACATTTCTTTCGTGTACACACAGAGTTTCAATGTAGGATATTAATGAAAAAAATAATTTCATTTAAAACAAAAATATACTAAATACTTAGTAAAACAATTTCCAATTAAAAGAAGTAAGAATTTTTATGAGAAAAATATAAAGGCTATTAAAAATCGTATTCTTCACATTTAATAATAATTTTACTATAAGAAGCTTTTTAGTACAGTAAACAGTAGCAGGATTCTAAAATTCAAAAGTCTTCTGAAGATGTTATAAAATAAATAGCCTAGGCCTACTTCAAAATTAGAATATCGGCCAGGGTAGACTCGGAACCGCTTTGCCCCGAGAGATTGCACGTTCGATCCCAGAGGACGAAAAGTAAATGAGTAGTCTCTAACAGAGACACGTGATAAGATGAAATAAAAATCTCGGAATGAATAGCTTAATATTGTAGGTACACTTAGGAACTCATCCACTAATTAACAAATAGTGTTCAAGAAAAATAGGCGACAATAATTTACAAAAAAAATATATTACCAGTAACATTTCAGGTGATATTTCAAGTATGTACGGAAAGTAGAGCAAAAACTGCCAAATTCAAAATTATTTAAAAGTACAACTTATATAGGTTTGTTTTATGCCACTCTTGTTCTAGAAAACATTCATATAGATGAGTTTTCTGCTTAGACATTTAGACGCCACTGTACATGAAAATAAATTCCCTCCGCCCCTCCCTCTTTATCCCACCGACCTCCGATATTCCATAAACGCATGGGGGGTATTTTAAAACTCATCTTAGATCTTAAGTGTGAATCTCAAGATTTATATTTCTCAAACATCATATCTTATGGAGTATATTATCAATAATTAACTAAGGCATGGAAGAAAATGCTAATTCACGGAATTCCATGCCAGGGATGCGCATAGTTTCTACGTTAACTTCCAACTTTATTTCTTTATCCATAATTCTCATTTTAAATTCAATGTACGGATATAAAATCGCCCGATATATTTAAGTCTGTGAATAGAAGTATTTTTAATCATATACCCTAAATTGTGCCTATTGTTTTAATATTATTTGAAGTAAATGTAATGATTTATAGAAATACTAGCTAATACCCGGCGTGCGCTGCTACGCCTAAATAAATGAAAATTAATGTTCTTTTATGTTTAGTTAAGTAAAAGGAAAAATAATTTAAAATTTATATTTTTTAGATACCCCGTGCTGATTACCCGGCGATGCCCGGGAATCTACTTATCCCGAACTTCTTGGCATAAATGAGCTGAAACAAGAAAATTAATTATGTGTTTTAAGTTTAGTTAAATAAGTAAAACGAAAAATTTATATCGTAATTATTTTTAGATACCCCTTGCTGTTTACCCGGCGTTGTTTGGGAATCTACTCATCCCGATCTTCTTGGCATAAATGAGCTGAAAGACGAAAATTAACGTACTTCTTATGATTAGTTGAATAAGTAAAACGGAAAATAATTATAAATGCATATCGTAATTATTTTAAGATTCCCCTTGCTGTTTACCCGGCGCTGTTTGGGAATCTACTCATCCCGATCTTCTTGGCATAAATGAGCTGAAAGACGAAAATTAACGTACTTCTTATGATTAGTTGAATAAGTAAAATAAAAAGTAATTATAAATGTATATCGTAATTATTTTAAGATTCCCCGTGCTGATTACCCGGTGTTGCCCGGGAATCTACTTATCTCGATCTTCTTGGCATAAATGAGCTAAAAGACAAAATTCGTTATTGTGAGTTATCCGTAAAAGAATACCCGCCATGTGCTGCTATGCTTGCACAGGAATCTACGTACTTGTCTCGATCTTCTTGGCATCGATGAAAGACAAAAATGGTTATTGTGAGTTATCCGTAACAGATAAACATAGGCTATGCTGTCATGGACTTTTTTTGTAGAGCGTTTTGAGATATTCAGTTCTGTGTACATTAATTTAGTGTATTTGTTATGATTTAGGCAGCGTAAGCCATTTAAGCGTCCAAAGAGCAACTTTTTTCACGTTTTCCACTACAAAGGGCGATTTTTAAGGGTGTGGGAGTTGAGTATCACAACTCTCTTATAGCCTATGTTCATCCCGGGTATCTCCTGAACATTTTCAAAAAGCGGTATGGCCGCGCATAAAGTACGAACAAACAAACATTCATTCATTTTTATATATTAGATTTAACCCAGATTGGCAATTTTAGACAAAATAATTAAAATTAAAAATATAAACCTCAATTGTCCTCAACTAGATGAAATAGGCCTACTCTAGTTGAGGATGACTGAGATTTCAGATCGTATTTAATATGTTTAACGTTTACATCCATCCATCCGTAATAATTCTGTCCGAAGGCAGGTCCTTCACTGCAATGATAGCATTTTCATGCTATGTTTGCAGCTTTACTAGGGAATTGTAGGTGTGGTAGCTTCCCATTGCTTTCCACACCGGTGAAGGGTGATGATGTTGATGGTGGCCATATGATTTCGGGGACAGTTTGGGCCTTAAAGTTTTCCTGATATTTGTCTTACAGGTGAGGAAAAACCCCGATAAAAACCTCACCCAGAAAAACTGCCCCGACCGGGGATCGAACTCGGGCCCGCTATGTGACAAGGCAGCACGCTACCTCGAGACCACAGCGGTGGACACAACGTTTACACGATTCTTAATTAATTTTAAAAGTATTGATAATTAAAAAGTTAAAAAAAAGTAGTTAAGTTGATCTATAGGTGCCTGTTATAAAATTTAGTAGGCCCCTAACTTTAAAACAAATTTTTCTCTCTTTATCTACAGTGTGTTGACAAATTCTCATATAAACTATTAGGGCTTGTAGAGTGGATTGGTAGATAATTATTTGTATAGGAACTTTTGTCCGGAGACGTACTGTTTTCGTGTTGCAGCTTCAAGTTCGCATTAAGTTTTAAAATCTCTCGCGTCTGCCGGGGATAAATCGTTAGTAATTTAATGATTTATGACTATTATATTTACTCAAAACTGAATGTTGGGACACGCCGCTACAAGCCGGAAGGTCGAGGATTCGAGTCCCGGTGGGTCAGGATTTTTAAACTGTCCCAAATATTCTGGCGGCACTATGGTCCTGGGGTCGACTCAGCCTCTAATTGAAATGAGTACCAGACGCTTGTTCTGGGGATAAAGTCGGTCGTCACGCAGGGCTGACATTAAGTGCCGATTTTTCAGAAAAAGTGAGAGCCTTGACCTCCTACTATCCCAAGGGTTTTCAAAGGCCTGTAATGGGATCACTTTACCTTTCATCAACATTGACTGATATCGTGACAAAATCCAATGTCAAGGGAAAAATAAAAATATTTAACTTTGTCACTGAACGAATGATTATTTACACTCTAACTCAACTTCTCTCCTCTACGTAACATTGTAATTGGTTCTGATCCACTACAATAGCAGTTCGATGTAGCGACCACCAAGTTTCTTACACGCATTGTACCTAATAATTTTCTGGAACACTTGTCCCATCTTATTCTTACAGAACAAAATGATGTTTATTTATTCTTTCCTTGACTTTGGACATAGTCACGAAATACGTGAATGTTGGGTTATGTAAAAGTAATTAATTGAGTCGTAAAATTATTAAATTACTATCGATTTATTCCAGGCAGACGCGGGAGATTTAAATACTCAATACGATTTTTTTTTACCAGTAGCACGAAAACGGTGCGTATCCGGACAAAGGTTCCTGATCAAAACGTTATCTACACAGTCCCCTCTACAAGCCCTAGAAGTCTTAGTAATGGGGATTTCTGAACACACTATATATATAATATACCAAGCAACGGGAAGCTACCACACCTACAATTCCCTAGTAAAACTGCAGGCATAGCATGAAAATGCTATGATTGCAGTGAAGGACCTGCGTTCGGGCAGAATTACTATGGATGGATGTGTGTGTGTGTGTGTGTGTGTGTGCGCGCGCGCGCGTGCGCAGAGAGTTTGCCTATGTGTGAGGCCAGAAAGGCCGCCTAAGTGTCTGCATACTAGCAAGTGCCCGCTTCCTACGCCCCACCCTCATGCAAACGTACTGTGTGTATACGTGTATGATATCAATGCAAATCGCTATTTAAAGAAAACTATATAGGGCCTATATATGTGTGTGTGTGTGTGCGTGCGTATATGTGTGTGGGTGTGTGATCATGAAAGGTTTATTTTACCGCGTCAAAGATTATATATATATGCTAATACTAATTAAGAAATATGTAAACAAATTCATGATTTGATAATAATTAATGTATTTCAGGGTTGTTTATGATTTATCTGTTTGACTATTCCTTTATTCTTCTCAAAGAAAATGATTTCAAGACAAACAAAAGCACAAATTCCTAATGAAACATATGATCGAAGTTTTAACTGCACATGTTATTTGGTTTCTTTTAAAAAAGTGAATTGTCTAATAACCAAGACATGATTTCCCCACATAATTTAGCACATATTTATATCGGCGGCATTACAAACACTTATTCACTATTTTATTTCAAAATTAGACATTAAATTATTTAGTATCATTGTATTTTACATAATATATCCACATGTTACTTGTAAGACAACATCGATGAAGCATTAATAAAAAAAACTTGCTCTCACATTAGTTGAAACTTGATGTTGCTTATAAGGAAGAGACGAGCATTTTCTCCTTGTAATGCACACATAATTAAGCTTAGCGTGAAACTAACGGCTATTAATGCATTGACCACAGTAATCTCAGAATCTATACACAGTATAATGTAGTCTGCCTTCATTATAATTGTGTTTCTACTTATTTTCCACATATTAAGTTAAAAATGTCTTAAGTAACATTTTGATAGCTCGTTATTAAAATTGAGTTAATTTTGTAAAAAATTGATATTACTTTCTTTTTCCCTTTATTTAAGATTTATTGAAAATTAAGTAACAAAAATATATAAATCCGTGGTATGACAATTCCGAAGAGCCAAGGACTATTAAAGAAGTTCTAACGTTGAATATAACATAATAATATAAGGTGTTTTGTGTTTAGTGTCTTGTAATCATTCAAGTTTAGTTTGATACTTCTTAACCGGATTTCGTTACAGCTCAATTCAGATAGCTAGCATACTCAATAAAGTGTTCTCACGAGCCACAATAGACCCCTTCCATCCCCTGTAGGCCATTTAAAAGAATGATTTCAATTATGTAGCTGAGAATCAGTTCGGCGATTTCCGAAATGCTGGAAGATTCGTTAACCATAAGATCACAGAGACAATGTCAGTACGCTTACATATATTTATCGGAATGGGATTTGAAACCGTATCTCTTAAAAGGCAGTCCAGTGTTTTATCATGGAGCCACCTCACCAGTGCGAAGTAGGATGTTTACATAGTCTACTTCTTCATGTATACAGATGTACTAGATGAAAAACTTCTGAAAATATATAGGCCGCATTTCTATTCTCTTGTCAGATGTCTTTGCCGTCTAAGTTATTTGGCCGTGTATCATTTAATTAATCTAGTATTAATCCCCATAATACAGAGTGATTCAAAAGTCTCTTGACATTTTCGTCAAACCAATGTTTTATGCCAAACTTGTTATTACATATGGAAAATATTGACTACTGGATGATAAACTCAGTGCATTTCAATGTGGTGGCCCTATAATTCACGGCACATACTCCATCTTTCTTGTGTACAGCGAAACACTTTTGCCAGCATAGCTGGTGTGATTGCAGCTATTAGGTTTCTCAATTGCTGCAAAGTATTGATCTTCACTTCATACACTTTGGACTTAACGAAACCCCAAACAAAGAAGTCTAGTGGTGTCAGATCTGGAGAATGGTCCACCCAAATTCTCGGTGAACCACGACTGATCCACTTATCAGGGAAAACTTCCTTGAGATGGTCACGAACAATGATGGCAAAATGGGGTGGTGTACCATCTCGCTGAAAAACAACAGTATCTTGTACAGCTTTCTGTGCCAGATGCGGTTCCAGGTATTGTTCTAACCCATGTCAAGATAGTTACTTCCAGTTATTGTTGTTTCCGCAAACATGAACGGCCCATAAATTTTTGTTTTTCCCAGCCACACATTTACCTTCGGTGTGTCTCTCTGAAACTCTTGTAAGGCGTTTGGCTGTTCGCCTGCCCAAATCCTACAATTATGCCTATTGACATGTCCGCATGTGTGGAATGTTGCCTCGTCATTGAACAACACATGTTCCATGAGGTCTTCATTTTCAATGACATTTAACAGGTCATCACACAATAGCTTGTCGAGCTACATAGTCTTGTGCATTATCTGAATGTGATAAGGACGTTTGTTCAGTTTGAAGCGCAAGATACGCCATACAGTACTTTGGGACTGACCAAACTCTCTGCTGACTCTTCTGGTTGATGCACCGGGACTTCGTGAGATGGCCGGGTCTCTCTCTACGTGCCTCATCAGCAACAGATCCCGTCCGTTTCATTTTCAGTACCAGATCTCTAATAGCTTGCCTGCTAGGACCTGGTTTTCTGAACTTTCTAGTGAATTATTCTTGGACCTGCCTGTACGTCAAAATCCTCGTATACGAGCAAAAACGACAGCTAATCATTCCTCTATTGTTAGCATAGTTTTAAATTACCTATAACAAAAAATACATAAATTAAGGATATGAGGAAACTATCAAGAGACTTTTGAATCACCCAGTACATTACTAAAACTGCCTACTATAA
This sequence comes from Diploptera punctata, assembly GCA_030220185.1. Taxonomy (NCBI): domain Eukaryota; kingdom Metazoa; phylum Arthropoda; class Insecta; order Blattodea; family Blaberidae; genus Diploptera; species Diploptera punctata. The sequence goes on along the minus strand of JASPKZ010005682.1, from coordinate 912,721 downwards.
ACATAAAGTATATTTTAAGACTTTTATCAATAAAACAGTAGTGTTTATTAAGGAATTTATAATGCATCCAGTAAACTGAAGAGTGTAATGTTTCAATGGTTATTGGTTCTCAGCCATGAAATAGAATTATGACAAATACAATTTTATGTTATATTTAAATGAATGCATTGTTACATTCAATTTGAAAACAAAAGTTGATATTAGGCCTACAATTTGAAACAAAAAAATATTTGGAGAGTTATAATTTTGCTTTAGTGTTACAAGAACATTACCAAGAAACAAAATGTTTTACATTTTCACAAGACAAATTAAGCGGCAAACTTAATGAAGATTGAGTGTTTATCATTTATGATACAGCAGATTTTTATAAATATTTACTATTTCAATGAACCATACAATCTTAATCGCTATAAATAAAATTAAAATATGGGCATGAAGCACCAATTTTCTAACATCATGAAACCAATCACATTGATCTTGATTTGTTTATAGAGTAAGAAAAAATAAATCTAATATATATCATATGGAAAACTAAGCGACTGAAGAGATTATAGAGCTAATATTTATAAATATTAATGGCACACGTGATTATAAGAAAAGTATTTGCTCGTTGTACTAGTGTTAAGAGCATATGCCCTATGTAACATTTTCTTTATTATGCACTAACTTTCTCCACGTTTTCCCTATAAAATTTGCACACGTAGTTGCTGCGAAGAATACATTTCTTAAAAGACAATGCAAGAAGGCTAGTTTAATTAGGCTATAAAAGGCTAAGTTTTGTTATGTTTCGACAATTAAATAATGTAACAGCTCTATAATTATGGCATTTTTTCCTATGGGAAATACCTCTAAATTAAAATACAGTTTAATATGTTTATAATTACTAGTTTAGGAGTCTTTAAGCTATGGCTAAATGTAGATAATGTCCTCAACCGATTGACGGTCTTTCCACTTTTCAGCGGTTGCCCTTTTACCAGCCGGCTGCTGGCCCTTCACATCCACATGTGTCAATCACATAGGTAGATGATCAACAGCCAGTGTAGGGGTGACATGTGGTTAGCATGTCGAGTCCCCCAGCCGATATAGCTGGTTCCTCAACCTGGAGCCGCTACTTATTGTAGTTACCCAATTGCCTCACGATGCTGGGTGGGCACCGGTCCCATACTGGCCGAAATACCATGAGAAAATTTCTTCTCCCATGGAGACTCGAACCAGCGCAAGTCCCGTAGCTCTGCGCCAAGGCTTCCTACCGAGGAAACTAATCCTAGTGTCTCCAAACGGGCATGTATAGAGGGGAATAATATTACTTTGTTATCCGTTCATTGGTTATCTTCTTATATATATATATATAATGTTTGATTGTTTGTTTGTTCGTATTTTATGTGCAGCCATACCTTTGAACCGATTGTGATGGGATTTTTTGCAACATGTTCAGGAGATTCCCGGGATGAACATAGGCTATAACAGAGTTGTGATAGTCAACTCCTACACCCTTAAAAATCACCCTTTGTAGTGAAAAACGTGGAAAAAATAGTTTTTTTGACGCTTAAATGGCTTACGCTGCCTAAACCATAACAAATACACAGCATTCATTTACACAGAACTGAATATCTCTAAAAACACTACAAAAATGTCCGCGACAGCATATGTTTATCTTTTACGGATAACTCACAATAGCCATTTTTGTCTTTCATTGATGCCAAGAAGAACGGGGTAAGTAGATTGCCGGACAAGCGTGCACTCCATCCTTTTGTGATGGGGCTTCTTGAAAAATGTTCAGGATTTTCCCGGGAAGGTTATACAGTAGGCTACAAGAGAATTTTAATGCTCAAGCCCTTCACCCTTAAAAATCGCCCTTTGTAGTGAAAAGTAAAATAAAAGTGCCTTTTTGTACGCTTAAATGGCTTACGCTGCCTAAACCATAACAAGTAGGCCTACACCAAATTAATGCACACAGAACTGAATATCTCAAAACACTCTACACAAAAAGCCCGCGACAACATATGTTTATCTCTTACGGATAACTCACAAAAACCATTTTTGTCTTTCATTGACGTCAAGAAGATCGGCATTAAGTAGATTCCCGGGCAAGCAAAGCAGCAGCACGGATAACTGGAAATAACGACTTTTGTCTTTCAGCTCATTAATGCCAAATGCATCGGGATACATAGATTCCCGGGCAATGCCGGGTAATCAGCAAGGGATATCTAAAAAATAATTATATAAATTTATAATTATTATTCTTTTTACTTATTCAACTGAACGTAAGAACATATTATAATTTATTTAGGCGTAGCAGCGTACGCCGGGTATTAGCTAATTAAATATAAAATGTATTTGATAACAACGTTTTTATTGTAGAACTGAGGATAAAGCTAAGATCGCTGAAAAGATGAATGATGGCACAGATTGCTACTGTGAAAATATCAAGATTTTACTACCCCTGTTCAGCATTAACATACACTTTAAAGAAAATTAATTCAGGATTGATCGTTAATGCCACGATAATATTCTGAAGGAAGATACTACACACCTGTTCTTTACATGAATCTGCAATGTATATTTTAGAGGAAAGTAATGTTTTTACATAATTAAAATCTGTTTTGAAATTTTGATTTTATTGCTATTTATCATTTCATTTCATCTTATAGATAGCAGCTACATTACTTAAAATCACCATAAACATAAGTTATTATCGTAAATATCCAGCAAATGCATTAGGAAGCTAATAGTAAGTTATGTAGACAAATGCTACTTTTTTTAATGTAGATAAATTTACAATGAAATTATTTAATTGGCAATCAATTTTTATGAAACTCTCAAGACAACATAAAGCACTGATAATTAGATTGTTACATTTCATTACAATTAAGTGATTCAGCCTTACGAAACATGTAAATAATTAATTTTAATATTTGAAACGGTCACTTTTTTAAAATTAATATTAATTGTTGACAATTCAACTGCTATGAAATATCTCTGTCGAAAGATATACATGTAAACTAAATATGAGATTGTACTGACTACCATTTTGACGATAGGCCTATATAACTATAGAAGCAAGTAACAGATAAAAATGTCATGCTAGCGCAGACTCTATCGCAGGAAGGCAACCGTTTTCTCTCTTTTTTCATTGTAGCTTATCTCAGATATTTCCTTCTTTTGCCAGGATTTTTTTTTTCTCATTTGGTTGTTTGTACGCCGACGCTTTTCGTTTCGCAATTTTTTCTCTCTCTAGTCGTTTTGTAAAAGTATTGGGTGCGTCTTGGTATCCTAGCAACACTGGCAAGACATCTCCACCCACCATTTTTCTTGACCAAGCAGGGCGGAGATGCCTCAGGAGAGAAAAACATCGCAAATGAGAAAAGTAATGACAGTCATTATGTTCATTTTTCCTACCTTCCTCGTCCTAAAAATATTTCCATCAAGTGACATTTTTGTTTACTTTATAAACATTTCCCTTCGAATTTGTGTTTAAACGTAAAGAAAGCGGATACATTATGAAAATAAACTTTGATATTGAATTTAAGTAACGTAATTTAAAACTACATTCGTTTAAGTAAAATGAGTACAGGATATTATTATTTTTATTTTGTTGATTTTATGGAATTAAAAAGGTTTTTTTTTTCAAATTTAAATATATTAATTGAGCGTTCACCGCTGTGGTCTCAAGGTAGCGTGCTGCCTTGTCACGCAGCGGGCCCGGGTTCGATCCCCGGTCGGGGCAGTTTTTGTGGGTGAGGTTTTTATCGGGGTTTTTCCTCACCTGTAAGAAAAATGTCAGGAAAACTTTAAGGCCCAAACGGTCCCCGAAATCATATGGCCATCATCACCATCATTATCATTATCATCATTATCCTTCACCGGTGTGGAAAGCAACGGGAAGCTACCACACCTACAATTTCCTAGTAAAGCTGCAAGCATAGCATGAAAATGCTATGATTGCAGTGAAGGACCTGCCTTCGGGCAGAATTACTATGGATGGAATTGTATAAGAAATAATAATGTTTTCAGCAAATGCAACATAATTAACTTTCCTTTAACTTCGATCAACGTTAAAAATATCCCTATGTAGAGATAAACAGAAATAATCAAATTATTTCGCTGACTCAAAGTGTTGTTTATAGATCTACTGTTTTAAATTTTTTATATTTCAGAATATTTCCCTTCGTATCGCCTAATGTTTTCCTTGTAGTCTACAAAATTATCTTTTCACAATATCATTATAATATTATAATATGATCCATTATTGGAACTGTGTTAAAGTAACAGTATTGGAAAATGTTGAACAACATCGTTTACTGCTTATAAAAGTGGTGGTTTAAAATTCTCATAAGTAATGCCACGAGTGATTTCCAAATTATCGATAAATTCACGACTCACGAAGTGAGGAGTGAATTTATCTAGAGAATTTGGAAATCAAGAGTGGCATTTGTTAGGACTATTTAACAAATAAAATTAAACTGTTTACTCACAAATCATTATTTAACTATAGTTATTTTAAAATATTTATATATTGAATGTAAACGGCGATGTTTGAAAACAAATGAGAAACGATAGGTACGCTTCATCTGCTTCTTTTGTTTATCACTGCAACGAGATCATAGTATTTATTGCCAAAGGAACGCAATATTGTAAGAATGCTCTCTAGTGGAGAAAAAATGAAACACATCAAACTGTATATTAATTCATTTCTGATGTCGTATGATGTAAATATGACAATTATATTTTTCTGGATTGTTACCTGGGAAAAAATACATTTAAGAAAATGCAAACAGTGGTTTCTTTTTTTGGTGGTATAATAAATTGCTACAAATGTTTTTATATTAACTCCTGCAAGCGCTATGTGTTGACATCTATGCACTGTATATACAATCTGGTAGCCGTATTTCTTGTAGGCTCTGTCACTGCAAAATAATGGTCAGACCTGTTCAGAATATTAAAAAGGAGGAACTTTCTTTAATATGGTAAATATAACACTGATAAATATTTCGTGAAACACGACTCTGATTGGTTGTAAAACAGAAATCATTGATACGTGATTGGTCATTGACTCCCATTTGGGGCATGAGTTAAATAGTCAAATACGAACTCGGACGTTGGTGATGGTAGCACACCTACCTGGCAGCGGACGAAACGAGAATTATAGATTTGTATATGTGGAAGAATTGTTAATGTTTGTGCCAAGTCTAGAATGGTGTAGTGGGCTACACACTAGTCTGGAGAACTAGAGTTCCACGGTTCGATTCCTGGTTCAGACATTCATTTTTCTTTTCACAATACCATTATAATATCTTTCAACAAAGTCAAAACAAAATATATACATATATAAACTCGATTAAAGGAATGAATAAAAGCCAATTAAAAAAAGGAAAAAGTTTTTTTTAAAAAAGTTAAATATAGTGTTATTTAGAGCTATTCAATTTAAAATACAAGATACTTGCCCAGATATAAGGTTCGATTTAGATGCCATTAACATTGCAATTTCAATAATTGGGAGTTAATTGAACAATTTTTGGAAATAGCTATTTGGAGTAAAAGGCTAAGTTCAACTATTAGAACAGTTTAAGCATTGCATAATGTTTAAGAGTAACGATGCCAAATGTCTCGGATATATTTCGTCTATGCAATTGAGGGACTCCCTGAAATAGGCCCCACTAAAGAAGATAAATCTATTTTGTTTTTAAGGCACAACAAAGAGTAAAACAGTGTAAAAAGTAAAATTTCTGCATTGAAAAAATCCAATATAGACTGATGTGCCAACAAAAATTACAAACGTAAACAATTAAAGTATTTTCAAAATATTTATGTAAAGAAAATAGCATTTTAACTCTTTTTAAATTTCCTTGTTAATGCAGAAAGTCTGTCAAATGTTACTTGTTTAAACATTTTCGTCGATTTTTTACGTTATCTAAATTCGGTGATTTGTTTGTTTTAAAAACACACATACATACATAGGACACACACAAACACACACACACACACACACACACACAAAAACATATATATATATATATATGTGTGTGTGTGTGTGTGTGTGTGTGTGTGTGTTTATAAATGCAAGAGCATGGAATGTGCAAACGTAAAATATTATTAATGATTTTATACAGCTATAACATATAACATTTAAAACTATAAGAAACTAAGAATTCCCTCAGTTCTATAAAGTAATTTTTATTTAAGCGGGATGAAATATAAAGCGTGAGACCATAAGAACCAATAGGTCTAATATATACAAGAACAAAGTAGAATAACAAGAGGAAGAAGAGCATTTAAATTCGATTATGTACTTTCATACACTTTGAATTAAAGTATTAATTTTATTGATGATTTTTGACTAAGTCAGTTCAAATTATTTCCCATGTTAGGCCTATACATATATGAAATCTGTGTTAACATTTCGATATTAGGAAAAGTGTTCAAAGAGTGGGTTGCGAATAGGCAAACAGTTCGAAACTATTTTTGAAATTTGTAAAAGATTAAAACAAGGAGATGAACTATCTTATATGCTATTCAATTTCGTATTGGAGCATGCCATCAAATTATTATTAGATGATAAAAATACATACAACTGAATGGTATTAATTAGCTGTTGGTATATGTTGATAGTGTACTATTAGAGAATAGCGAGAAAATACCAAATACCAACACTGCATTACAGGGACTCGTATCATCCCAGATTCTCAAAAAAGTTAATCTATAAATGTATAAAACGTTTATTCTTCCAGTTATATCATATGGTTGCGTAACATGGCATCTTATTAAGTGAGAAGAAAATATTACGAGTATTTGAGAATAGTTAAGAAAACTTTTTGAACAAAGAGAGATGAACAGGCAGGTGAGTGGAAAAGTACATACAAGTGGGCTGCATGTAATTTATGGAAAATCAGACGTAATAAGAATAGTTATGTCTCGCATCTAAGGTAGATAGGACATGTGGCACAAATCGGAAATGGAAAAGGGACATGAGATCTTCCTGTAGGAAAACCGGAGAGAATTCGCCTAGTACGGAGGCCAAGTATGAAGTGAGAAAATAACATTAACCATGGTTTAAGGGAGATGAATTTTAGAGGGGATGTTTGGAAATATCTCTGAATTGGAAACTGTACAGAGCTTAGGGGGATCTATGTCCGTACGGATTCGACAGTGCCAGTCAGTTAGTTAATTAGTTATTTCGTTACACAAGGAATTGTATTTGAATTACCATGAATTTTTTATACATTTTGAAAAAAAAAATTATCGGGTTAGAGTTATATAGGGCCTATTGAAAGACTAACTTGAAATTGTTAATGCATACTCAGTGTAAGCAAATATTTATCAATGAATATACGACTTGTTATGCAAATATTTATAAGCAAGCCCTCAATTATTCATATAGCACAAGAAATGACGCTACATTCAATCTAAGTCCAAAAATAAGTTGTTCTATAACCTAATTTCAAATATAAACAATGCATTTGGTTTTGTATCTCTAAGTGGCATTCCTCTCCATGCTTCATTCTCGAGTATCTCTCGAAAACTAATTCTTTTCCTTTTTTTTTGTATTGTAAGCCTATGTTTTCCCTTTACAGAGATTTAGGCGCTCTCCCCCTACAGGGAAGAATTTGAACCATACTAATTTAGTTACACTTGTTTTCGTATAGATGTCATTTTGAGTGGTCCTTGGTCAGCGTTCCGCCTCATACTGACATATAGGAAAGCAGGTAGTACTAGGACGGGAAAATTCGGTAAATTTTGCTTAGAGGCCTTTTCATTCAAGCTTAAGGATTTTTACGTCCTAAAAAATCCATCGACCCCGGCCGGGTTTGAACCCGCGACCCTCGGAACCAGAGGCAAGGAGCATAACCACTAGTCCACCGCGGCCGATTTAATTCTTTAAATCAGCGAGTAATATTAAGAAAGTTTCATGTCGACAAGTGATAAGCTGTAACCTAGCTGATGGAACTGGACAGCCATTTTGCGGCGGAAAGTGAAAACATTGTTTAAAGGATTTAGGGTAGAAATAAGTGCAGTGATAATGTATCAAGGTTTCTTAACCCAGTTTAGTGTGTCAGTCGAACTGTGTTCAAATAATCTACAATCAGAGGTCAATCATGACACTATGTAGAATAATCTGAAAAAAAATCAGTTCCAAATATTTTAAATAAAAGTTTACTGTTATAAACCCGGGTTATAACTAACTAACTCACTCACTCACTGGCACTATCTAACCGGTAGGTTCATGGCCGCACGGATATGAGCTCTCCATACATCTCTATCCTGAGCTAATGTTTTCCAATCATTCCCTGTATAATTTGCTTCCATCAAATCATAGTTAAAGTTGTTCTCCCACCTCATATAAACCCGGGTTATAACAATATTTATTCTTGTTTTGTTACATGAGTTCTGAATCTTGTTTTTTTCTTGTTACATACTCCCCCCTGTGTAAACACAAACTTTTCATATCACACTGTATAATGTGATCTAATATATTGGCTGTATTAGTAGGATACATAATATATGAACTTGGTTCTTTAATCGTCGTCATAAGATTAATATAGGCCTACAGTTTATTTAAACTTATTTCATGCGCGCAAAAATCCTACCAGACATCAAGTCTACTCTGGTTCGGTAAGGTTATACACAAGTGACACCACGACAAAACACATTAGCAACTCTTAATTAAAGGAACACAAACGGTATATTGCCATTCAACTATATAATTTTCTTAGCAGGAGAATAAGATTGTAATCAGACCAAACTCAAAGTCGGTAATTAATATAATAAAAAAATAAACCGTCCCCAATATAATCAGGATAAAGATATAAACTTATTTTCCATCCATTAGGGCCTATGTGTGAAACAGCTTACTACAACATAGCGGTGTCAGGCTTATAGTGAACTCTCAACTGAGTTATTCAGGTTCGTTTTCGAGCTAACAAATTCAAATCCAGAGTCCGGTAAACTGACATTTTTTAAGGTTTGTCTCGTCTTCTTCAATTAAACGTTGAATGTTCATTATTAGACTTAATTTAAACATTAACAACCTTTCTGATATTCATAAGAAATTAAGTATCAAATTACATCATCACTAGGGATAAAAAAGTATGGGTTACAGGCTAGGCTGCATCGTACTTAGAGCGCTGTGTTTACAAACTGCACGTTGACATGTGCTACTCGGGACAGACTTTTAGTACAGCCCACTTTGCGGAAGAATGGACTCATAATCGAATAATGTTCTTTGCTCAATTTTTTGTTTCGCATTCTACAATTTCTTGTCGCGTAAACAGGTATATTACTGAGGAGAGTCCAACAAACACACTCTCCGCTTCGAGCAGCGGAGGCGCTCGACAAAGACATGCATTTTGTGAATAACTAACTAAATCACTGGCACTATCGAACCCGTAGGTTCATGGCCGCGCGGACATAAGCTCTCCATATATCCCTATCCTGAGCCAATGTTTTCCAATCATCCTCTGTATAATCTACTTCCCTCAAATCATAGTTAATGTTATTCTCCCACCTCATTCTTGGTCTACCAACTGGGAGTTTTCCCTCTGGTTTTCCTACAAGAATCTTCCATGCACGTCTTTAATTCCCCATTCGTGCCACATATCCTGCCAATCGCAGTCTACGAGACTTAACTGTTCTCATTATATCTGACTTCCTATAAAGACTATGTAATTCACTGTTATGCAGTCTTCTCCATTCACCTGTCTGTTCATCTCTCTTTGGTCCAAAAATTTTCCTAAGAACTTTATTCTCAAGTACTCGTAATCTCCTTTCCTGCCTTAAAGTAAGAGTCCATGTTTCGCAAACAATGTGTATAGGCCTATAGGCCTAAATTATTTACTACCCTGATACCGATACTAATCATCACCATCAAAAACATTCCTGGAATTGGTCTTTTGGCTTGTTCCGCCTCAGACTGAAAGCTGGTCCTTCCTAAATTTATTTGGGCGTCTTCCCAAGAGGCCTGTAGTTGGTAAGTTTTTTTTTCTGTGGCAGTCAATTATCATGAGTCATTCACATTATATGGATGTACAGTTGTTTCTGTAAATCTTTTTATAGTGTCGGTATTGGCGACATGTTTGTTTCCGAAATTTCTCGTTCCCTTTATGAACATAGAGGGTATAATTGTACTTTCTAAGACTTAACATTCACTTAATTAAATTATCTCATATTTTGATAATTGGAGGATTGAAAATATAACAGGGTAAGTATGACACTGATATTTGAACAATCTGATTTAGGCAGATTCTGTTCTATGTAGTTGTTAGGCTTCATATTATATCATTACTTAGGTCCTAAATATATATAAATTCCTATGTCTTTTGTCGTTCCAACTTCTCTCAAAAAACGTTAAAATGTAAAAACTGCTATTTTCTCACTTATATTATATGGATGGGAAACGTGGACTGTTTTAACGGAGGAGAAAATATTATGAACATTTGAGAATAAAGTTCTTAGGAAACTTTTTGGACCAAAGAGAGATGAACAAACAGGCGAATGGAGAAGACTAAATAACAGTGAGCTACCTGATCTTTATAGAAAACCAGTTATAATAAGAATAGTAAAGTCTCGTAGTTGCGATGGGCGGACATGTGGCATGAATGGGGATTGATAGAAGGTCATTATAGCTTCTTGTATGTAAACAGAGGGAAAACTCCAAATTGTTAGACCGAGACTGAGTTAGAAGAATAACATTAACAATTATTGAAGAGAAGTAGATTATACAGACGATTAAGGGAAAACATTAGCTCAGGATAGGGATGTATGGAAAGCTTATATCCGAGCGGCCATGAACCTAATGGGTTCGACAGTTCCAGTGATTAGTTAGTTAGTTACTAAATATAGCCTATCAACAAAATGACTACATTTAACTAGATTATTATATAGGCCTTATATAGGCTATAGGCCCTAAGCTACAACCAGTTTCATGATTTTTGTTAATATACGAAATGCTGGCGATGTGGAATTATTCAGAGTAAGAGTAGTTTCATAGCGATTGATGTACAGCTTTTAGACAAGTTGCAAGATAGTCTATAGGCCTAAAATAAAATAAAATATATAGCCTAGGTCGAATGCCAGTATTACTAAAAAGAAAGATAAAAACTGATTTAAATCCAGTTTAGTAAATATTTCACTTCATCTTTAACAACGGGCAACTTTTCACACCCTCGCGTCTATCTTTCACTTCACTTCACACCCTCCTGATTCTGACACATCATGTTACGTACCGGAGAGAGGGGTATAAAACGCGTGTAAAAAGTAAGCCACATATATTTACTTCAAGTAGCGATTGTCTCTACTTGTTCCAAAATAATGTAATATCTCACGAATACACATAAACCATAGTTACCTTAACATTTGACAGTAAAGAGTGAGATGGGTTTAGATGGCAGAATTTGAGACTCGTATTCCGATAGCTCTGAGTAAATCAAAGTCCTACCCCAAATTACTATTTTGTTTATGCTATGTCTCAGCCTCCAATGGAAATATTAAGGTGAATTTTGTCTAATCTTATCCATTTCATAATTTATCATTTCAAATCAAATCACTGAATCTGCTGAAGACACGGAAATATACATGAAAACGAGAAATACAGGAACTTTCGATAGAACCAAGATCTTACACCTGCAGATAATAAAACTGTGTTAGGAGTAGCATTTAGTTTTTTTTTATTTTAGTCTAGTAAGTAGGCTAGTAAAAATAGTAGGTGCAGTGAAGTTAAAGTCATGCATGAAGTCTTCATTGCACTTTACTAGAATAATCATTCATGTTACAAGAAAATAAAAATCAGAGTAGCTAACATTTTTATCGGTAACTCATAAATAAAACTTATGCGATTTGATAGTAATAACAGTAGTAGGTTCTAGTTATAACAATGTCAATCACATTTTAAAATATAATAATAATAATAATAATAATAATGGGGGCACGCCGTAGCGTAGTGGTTAAGGCACTGAGCTACAAGCCGGAGGGTCGAGGGTTCAAGTCCCGTTGGGGTCAGGATTTTTAAACTGACCCAAACCCTCTGGCGGCACTATGGCCCTGGGGTCGACTCAGCCTCTATCGGAAATGAGTACCAGACGCTTGTTCTGGGGTAAAGGCGGCCGTCACGCAGGGCAGACAACCCGGCTGACATAAATTGCCGATTGTCTAGAAAAAGTGGGAACCTTAACGTCCTACTACCCCAAGGGTCTCCGGGCCTGTTGCGGGATCACTTTACTTTAATAATAATAATAATAATAATAATAATAATAATAATAATAATAATAATAATAATAATAACAATAACAATAACAATAACAATAACAATAACAATAACAATAACAATAATAATAATAATAATAATAGCGGTAATAATAATTTAATAACAATAATAATAAATTCCGTAGGCTTTTACGGCCGGTGTTTTGATATTTTAAATAGTCTTCCAGGTTGAATGACCGTAGTCTGGGTTATGATACTCAATGTTTCGTCTACTATTGCTGTATACATCCTCAGGAGATTTAATCAGCTTCTGTGAACTCCTCAGCTGACGGCTGCAGTCATTCAGCACGGAAGACTATTTCAGGAATAAATTAATAGTCTGATGATGATGATGATGATGATAATAATAATAATAATAATAATAATAATAATATTTTTTTTATTTAGGAATATTCCACAATACAGTGTTTCTCCTTCAACCCATAGTGATTTGTCGCCAGAGGTTCCTGTCCAAAGGATCTTCTTTCCTCAGATCTCTAGCTTCTATAGGCCTACTTCTCTCCACTCCATCCATCTATCATTCTCTAGGCCTGCCTCTTCCACTTCTTCCATTAGCTTTCCAATTAAGGATCTTCTTTGGTATTCTCTGTTCTTCCATTCTTATGAGATGTTCGTACCATTTCAAACATTTTTCTTCAATTTTTCCTAATAGGCCTATATTTTTTTCAACTTGAATAATAATAGTAATAATAACAATATTAATAATAATAATAATAATAGATCTAATAATAATATTAATAATAATAATAATAATAATAATAATATTAATAATAATAATATTAATAATAATAATATTAATAATAATAATATAATATTAATAATAATAATATTAATAATAATATAATATTAATAATAATAATAATAATAATAATAATAATAATAATAATAAAATAGCCAACTTGACTGACGCATTGAAACACATCGTCATGAAGCGACACTACCCCAGACCAAGTAGGACCTATAGGGCCTACATATGGGATGACGATAATCAGATTGTCCGATATTCTCAAGAAGACAGCAGGACGGCAGTTGTCTAGAGGAGCAAATGATACGAGGGAGTGGAATTGCCTACAAGTCTCATCACACCCAAGTGACTGAATAGTCAGTAACATACACATAGGCCTAATGATTTGGAAATTGCACATAGTGAATACAGAAATGTACCTGTTGGCAGGTGCCGTCGTCCTCAACTTTGATATGAATTTTATTATTATTGACTCTATAGCCAGTTAGGCTAAAGCAAAGTTTAACTTTTTTAACAATCGCCTCAACGGAATTTGATATGAATTTTATTAGTATTGAATACAGGAAGTTTTATTGGTATAAAATCTTAGCAAGGCATACATTTTTTTTTTTGAGTTATTCAGCGAATAAGCCTTTCTCGGGCACGTGATTGCAACCAAATTGTCAGCCCTGTGTGACAAGTGCCTTTAACCTCAGTACAAACATCTGATACTCATTTCCATTAGACGCTGATTCGATCGCAAGGCCTTAGTGTCGCTAGAACTTTTGGGCCAGTTTAAAAATGCTGATCCCATCAGGATTCGAACTCTCGACTTTCCGGCTTTTAGCGCATTTTTTAACCTACTACGCTATAGCGTGCTCCCATTATTAGTGCCCATTAACAATTAGTAATTTATTTATACGTGTAATTATTTATTTTATTTAGCGTTCAATGGAAAAGTTAGCAAAGATCTAGTAGGTTCCTTAATATCTGTAAAACGGAGTAGAGCATTGCGTATAACTTTGACATTTGCACTGTTCATACAAAAGGGAGAAAAAATTGGCGTCCGGTATAATAAATGTAAGAGGTGTTAAAAAAAAGTTCGGCACTATTGAGAGAAAGCAAGAGTGTGGGGTCTGAAGAGGAAGTTCAACAATCCCCTTCACCCGCCCAAACAAACTTAGCTCTTTGCGAACACATCAACAAGTTGTTGTTAGACAAAGAAAGGACTTACTATAATTCACATCGCGTAAGTTAGGCCTATATGCAAATTCATAGGGATGTAGTTTCACAGATAAAAATATAATTTCTGTTAATCACAAATGTATCGATCACTATTGACTTTGCTTTTTGGGTTAAAAATGTTCTCGCTTAATTAACAGCGTGATTTTCCCTCAAGTAAGTCAGTAAATTTCATTGCAGTTACATACTACACGTGCTAATTATTTTGAAGTAAGACTAGGTAGGCCTGGCATTAGGGCCTACAATAATCATGGACTTCGAATCTGAGACAACATAAGAGTAAAGTGAAATATACTGAGAATGGTTTATTATTTGGGTTATAATTTATCACGATGCTGATAATAATAATAATAATAATAATAATAATAATAATAATAATAATAATAATATAAATATGATAAATTATACGAGAAACACCAATTAATATATATATATATATATATATATATATATAGGCTATATATATATATAGGCCTATATATATATACCTTACACTGGGTAATAATGAAGTCGAGGTTAGAGCAAATATAAATTTAGATTTCTTTTAAAAGATGCCAATGTCCTATAGCAAAGAAAATTACAAATTTCACAAAAATAACGGGGAAAATTAATAGGCCTCTAGTATTATGAAATCATCATTAGTAGGCCTACTAAAGAACACAAAGTTACGACTTTATAAGTTTCTTGCTAGACATGTATTAAGATATGGTAGTGAAGCATGGACAGTACGAAGAAGAGATGAATGCCGAATAACAGCAAATGAGATGCGATTTATGCACCATACAGCTGGCTATACAAAATGGAACTATAAAAGAAATGAGAAAATTATGAGAGTTGGTTGTAGAAACCACTCTTCATCAAAACACCAGAACAACTAGAAAGCCCATATTCAACGAATGCCATCTCACAGAATTCTAAAAGCTATGCGCTTCGTTACTATCCTCATGGTAAAAGATCGCTGGGACGTCGAAAAAAAAAACGCTGGATGGAAACAGGCCACATGGACTAATACTTGCATGGAGGATAATGTTATTGTGAATGGTATAGGTAAAGCGCGGTTGGCACATCGGAGTTTGTTTACCTGTAGGTCCGTGTACAATAAGGTCCGTGATCTAAAGCACAGTATACTTCTGTCTCAAACTACAAAACGAATTCAGATCATCGTAGTACGTTCTAAATCCATTATAAATTGTGTTTTTCCACCTTCAATAGACTGTAACTCACTTTTAAGAATAGCAAATCATCATAAGCAGTACAATACAGCCCGTTTCGAGCCTTCTTCCAGGTTTATGTAAGGTTGTAGCACATTGGTTGTTAAAATGTCGGGATCCTAAGTCTGATGATAATGATTATTATTATTATTGTTATTATTATTATTATTATTATTATTATTCCATTCCTCTAACGCAGTTTAACCTCTCGCCTTATAGGTACTTTTACTTGCCACACGCCACCCAGGCATTACACTCACACGACCTGTCGGGAGAGAGATTTTAACTACGAATCACACACATACTATTTTGACCACATCAGGGCATGAAGGGCCTTCCCGAATGAGTGATAAGCTCAATGTCAGGGCCTCATCCGATTCAATACAACTTTGAGACGATACACACCATTCACACACACACACACACACACACACACACACACACACACACATACACACACACACACACACACATAAGTTACTAGGCCTAATCATGGGGAATATAATAATGATGATTATGATAGCAGGATGATGTTGGGGGCCGTTTGTTTCCTGACACTTGTCTTACACGTGAGGTAAAACACCGAAAACCTCACCCAGGAAACTTGTCCCGACCGGGATCTAACACGGCCCGGTGCGTACTAGGAAGCGACGCTACCCAGAGACAACAGCGTTGAACTTTATTATTATTATTATTATTATTATTATTATTATTATTATTATTATTATTATTATTATTATTATTATTATTATTATTATTATTATTATTATTATTTGTTTGTTAGTATTCTAATAAAAGAATTCACAAAAGTTTAACCTATTTAATGTAGGCCTAGAGTATGATAAAAAGTCTTAATTCTAAGGGTACAAATTACCAATAGGCTATCTAAAAATGTGTCTCTCTTGTTCTGGCTATGATATTATTATGAATATAATAAAAATAGGCCTACATGTCAAATATAGGTCTATAGACAGTAGTCCATCATGTTTTATAGGCTACGTGTGAGAAATTATAAAATCAGTAACGAGGATAAAATAGTACATTACGATACGAGGTTGGGAAGTAGTTTTTACAGAATCGAGGGAAAATGTTTAGCGATATCGAGGTTTTTAATTTCCGAGATTCTGTAAAACACATCACAAACGTGAGTTGTAAATTATTTTTTGCGCGATGGTGTGTTCAAAATAATAGATAGGCCTTATAGTAAAATAATTACATCTTTGTTGGAAATATTTGCGTTCATTACAAACAATTGACTAACGTTAACAGTGTGTTTATTAGTTGAAACAACAGAAGGCCTTGAGAATAATTATATTGATAACATGGCCGCAAGTACGTATTTATTGTTTTATATTGTTTGAAATAAAGTTCATTTCATTTAAAATGCAGTGATTTATTTCGTATAATGTATATTAACACTACTTTTTTTATAATTTCTGTATATACATTGTACGTAGTAGACATAGTGGGCAGTGGTTTTACTTCCCGCACGTGGGTGTAAATGTAATATTACCGTATAGTTATTTAGGTTGGCAACTCCGAAATGTAGCAAGCTGAACTTTCAATAATGGTCGCCATTGCTGGTAAGTACGACAAAACCACTATCGCGCAAAAAAGTCTATGGTTTGTAAATATGATTATTAAACATTGCACTGTGGTAACTTCAATAAAATCTGTTAAAATCTCTAGGCTATTGTCACTTGAAAAAAACTAATTGATACATTTTTTTATTGGGCATGGCTAAATTAGTTACGTGGTATATATGATATTACTAGCCCATTTCTAGCAGAACACTTTATTTGTCCACAACGTTTCACTGCGATATCCTTGAATATAGTACAATGATTTCCGGCGATTATTATAATAATCATTCATTCTACATTAAATAAGATGTGTAACTTTTCGCAGGCCACACTAGCAAATGTAAAACTTAAAAATAGAGTTGTAATTAGTTTAGTTGTTAGTATTTATAGTTCATAATGCGGGAAAAAATGAAAAGAACGATATGCAGAACGCAGGTCGGCAGTTTTACACACTTGCACTAGATAATGAGTACCATAAATGGAGATCAATAAATGATCTTCAAATGAGCATAAAATAAACATATCAACATAAAGCAAACAAAGATAATCTAACAAGTTCTTCACATTCGATATATGTTACTTTTTAAAAATTAAATTCAAAGCCGAGTCTCCTAGATGAGACTGTAGGCCCTACTGACTATACATAAACCTTAACCACGATATGAAGACGTGCAATTGAATTTAGAAACAGTTGATAAAAAATATAGTTACAGGAGAGTAATGTTTAATGTAGTACCATATTTCATTTTTGCTTTCACACTTTTTAAAGGCACTGAAAAAAAAATCTGACACCTCATTCGCCAATTTCCTGAGTGAGAGTTTAGAAAAAAATGCGGACCACACCACCCTAAGTTGGCCATTGGCTGTTGTAAAGTGGGTGGAATTGTTGAGGGGGAGGAGTGCCAAAAAAAAAACTCTTTCTTTTCCTGTGTACCTCCTCTTCCTCCTTGTCGGTCTGTAGCACACTCAAAACCACAGAAGAATAAAAACCCTAGTGTGAAGTTTTTACGTTTGTACAAGCACTCAGTAAACCCTTCCCTCGCTCGCTGTGAGGTTGGCACGTAAATGAATGCAATTAGCCACTCTTTTTTAAAGAGAGTCTTCAGAATCTATTGACGTTTAGAAGAGGACGTGAATAGAGAGAAAAAAAAAACTTCAGTCATAGCTTGAGAGGGACTCTTCAAAATTGTTAAAATCTTGCCAAGAATAAAACACTTTAATTTTATTTCCTTCACTGACTTATCCTATTATTTTGCAAATTTTCAGTATCATAATAGGTCTATATTTTCTTCAATTGAACGCTAAGCACATTTGCACATATGTAGATAAAGGAAATAACCAAGAGGAAAACCACGGGAAATATGGATTGACCAGATAAAAAGAAGAATAAACTTCAGGATCATGAACACACTGCAAAGAGATGAAGACATTTAGTTGGGCGTATTTTGAATTATTCTTCCACAATAAAGTCATAAGATGTGATTGTGATGATTAGGCCTATAGTTAAGAAATATTTGTTCTGTAAACTATTCTATGTATAAATGTGGGTGAAATTCTACCATTTCAAAAGAATTATTTAGGCCTAATTGGAATACATATTATCGTCACCGTTATTTAAAGAAGCACATCGGCCTAATCAAAAAAAAAGAAGGAAAGAAGGAAACTAATAATTGTATTTCCTTATTTATATACGCTTTAACATTTAGGTATTACATGCCTCTAAGATATTCAGGGTGTAGCCCTAATCAGCAAGCTATGTGTTTATAGGCCTATTGACAAAAAAATTACATAGACCCTAGAGGCCCTACAAAGTAAAAATAACGTGAAATCATTACAGATCTAGAGAGGCCCTAGGGTGGTAGAGTGTTAAGGCTTCTACCATTTTAGACAATCGGCATGAGTAGTCGGCCAGGTGACGGCTGTCTTTACCCCCAGAACATTTGTTGGTAGGTCTGTTAACTTTCCCGCCAGAAGTTTAGATCAGTTTAGAAATATTAACCCTACCGTTACTCGAAATCTCGACCTGCTTGTAGCGCATTGCCTTAAATATTCATAACTATGTTATGACTAAATAAATATAGCCTAGGTCGTACCTAGTCCAAATCCAAGTAAAATGTGATTGTTTTTAACATCGATGAAGTTATGCAGTAACTTCAATACTGATAGATTTCATTGTATGAAATTTCATGGTTGAGGAATAAAAAATAGCTATAATATAACATTATAATATTATGTATCTTGATAATGCAGTCTCAACTAGTAAAATATTAAAAATAGTTTGGGTCTTTCTGCTGAGGATGGGACTGATCCCGAAATATCAACTATGTTTTAAATATTTTACTAGTTGAGGAGACTGCATTACAAAGTTGGGCCTTGGGCTATAGATAAAATAATAATGAATAAGGTTATAATTATTATTATAAAGATTATTTATCTTGCAAATACATAATTTTATAATATTATTTATATATTATGCAGTAACTTATACAAGTTCTAAATTCCAAAATTTATCTTAAAATTAAGGCAATAGTGATGTAGATTTACAACAGAAAAACACTAGTGAGATAAGATAGATACTAGTCCATTTCATTGCAATCACATTAGTTCAATGAAGTTACCAAAGAACATTTACGAAAGTATTTTTAAAATATCAGTCTTCAAAATAGGCTATAACCTAGAACAGAATTATGTTAGGCTAATAATGCATAGCTCTGTAAGGTAAAGTAGAGCGAAGAGATGAATATTCTTTGTAGGCCTATATTAATTATTTCACTGTCCATCAGTTCAAGTAAATTATTCAGGAACGACTTATTCAGCAACTTATGTCAAGGCCATATTTTGTAGAAACGAAATGAATAGCAGATATGCTGATTACATACATGTATAATCGATTAGGCACATGTGTAAGTTAGTTGTTTAACTTTTAATGTCAACATTTATTTCACTTTATTCACTTAAGATTTTTTTACGTAGAGACTATTATAAAATCACATACTTTCTTACAAATTACAAGGAAAATATATTTTAGTCCTACTGCTTTATTGCACAAAATTAGTTAAAATATGTCTAAATTTTAATTAGGTCCATGTACTCAAAATTATTAACTCTAAGATCAAATAGTCGTACAAAAAATATTAATCGGATTCGAAACTTATTCAGTCAATGCGAATAACTTATAGAAATTATAATTTGTCACAAGTAGGCCTACTTAATTAGGCCTACTAAACTAAATAATATATAAATAAGTTAAAAGCATAGGCCTAAATAGGCTAATTAGGCAATCTGTTTTTAAAAGTCGTTGTGCTATGGTTATAACATATGATAATATTATGTGATAATTAATCTAATTTCCGATATTCATATCAGAAAAATATGCTGATTAAATCAATTTTATATATTTTTTCTGTGACGTGTACGATACATAGCCTATTTGGATCTACTATTATTTTATGTATAAGCCTAATTATATACGGTAAAGCTGTAGGCTTGTCCAATTTCTACAAGATTTTTGTATTCTAGGCTGTATCTAATCATATAGTTTTAAATGTTTGATATGATAGAAACAATTCTTAAAAATATATTATCCAATAGGGCCTATATAACATTTATAGACGTTGGCATGATCAGCATACATTAGTTGGATAACACATATAAATCAAGAACAAATACTGGAATATTCCAAGATTTAATTTGGTAAAATTATTATTTTTAAAAATTATTAGGATACTTATATAATTTCATAATAGCGTATGTTATGTTAATATACAATGGAGTTAAGCCTGGAATTAAATAATTCTTGTTTCTGTCCATAGATTTATATAGGCTTGAATTTTTAAATACACTAATGTGGATTTATTTAATAAAAATTGAATAACCTCCCGAAATAAATTGTAAATTGACTAGGGACAATAGAAAAAAAAAATGTAATATTTTTAAAGAAATTTCATTAATATGGAATAAAGTGAAATTAGTTCAATTAAAATATCTAGAATCCCAGTTAACTTTGTGCCAAAGACTCGTGGAAGCTGAAACAATTCACACTAAATTAACTAATCCTGCCTAAGGTCGAGATCAATGTTCCATCTGAAGGCGACCAACTATGAACTTTTAGTTAGTACTACTTAGCTTACAACAAGATACCTGTTTAAAATGTGATTTTGTTTGCGTTATTACATTTATATTAATATGAATTAGAGTCAGTTTATTGAAGTTACAGTGATATATTTTTTTTTATATTGCCACCTACAAGAGATTTTTATACGATATTTATGTGAAATGAAATCCTGTAAGAAATTTGGTAGCCAATTTTCAATTAAATTTCCAGGTTTTTCAGTTCCATGTACAATAGTGAAAAAATTATATCATCTTAAAAAGGAGATGACAATATAGATCCCAATATTTGAACATATTTCATGGTATAGGTCAGTGGAATTTAAAAATATGTTCATGTGTATGTCCTAATTCAATGATAATTAGATCATTATTAAATCATAGAAGTCCTTAATATGTGAGGTGTAAGCTATTGACAATTCTTTGTTTTGTAAAGACAAGTAAGAAATAGCACTCGCCTGTACAAAACTTGCTGAGACGCTCTACATACTAAATTAAGCATATTTATAGAGGCCAGTGATATTTTTTCAACCTCATTGAATTTATTATCATTAAAAATAATCGTTATATTAATTTTTAAACCTATATTGTAGGTAAATTAATGGGCAGGAAATGTGAAAAATTCATGGTTTAAACGATAATTTCAAACACTAATGTTTTTATCATGTGTAGACCTACTGTCCTCTTCTTTATAAACATCTTTAATTTCACATAGCCTAGTAATATTATCGAGGTTTTAGTTAATAATTTTAAAATTTCAGAAAGAGCTAGAAGTAAAAATAAAAATATCGTGTTTTCATATGACTAAATATTTTAACAAGAATTAACTTACCTTGATTTGTGTTTCACATTATATTACATCAACGAAACTACACAACATTAATAACTAGTTGCCTACTAATACTCAATACAGAATACACATACATTACCACATATATTAGACAATGACGTAAGAATCACTCACCATTTATATTTCGATACCTTCGTTGCTTACAAAATAATGTTTTAATGAAAGAGAAAATATTCACATAATTGTGATTGTGTTTATAAAGTAATGAACATGTGACCTTGTAATCCAATTTAACTAGGATCCCTGTGATATGACCTCTGGGCCTAATAAACAGTTAAAAATTAACGTACTTTCTGCAGTATGCATTCTCCACATCTTTATTATAATAAATCATATGATATTTAATTGGTTGATCAATATAAATATTCACGTTTAAATTAAAGGAAGCTATGAAAATCGCATCGGGACTATCACACGAGAAAAATAAATTTGTTGGTATAAACTTATACTTGAAATAGGCCTAAGGGTAAAAATGGAAAAATCCAAAATAGGTCTAACTTATGTAATGAAAATAACATTAAAAATTGTAGCCTATACGATTTTCAAATAACAGCCACTAGGCCATATATGGACTTACGACCTCCTACAGTATAATATATAAAAGTATGGATAAATGAAATTGTGATCTTAAATTTTCCTTTCGTTTAAAAGACTTAAGCATCATAGCTTTAGCTCAACTGAATAACAGTTGAAAAAAATCTTTATATTTAATATTACATTGTATATAGGGTTAACTTAATATTATATAATTATTAAAGTGGTAGAATACCCCTACAAATTGTATAATAATAATAATAATAATAATAATAATAATAATAATAATAATAATAATAATAATAATAATAATTTATTTACTTATATACAATAATAATAATAATAATAATAATAATAATAATAATAATAATAATAATATTTAATCAAAATCTTAAAATTATTAGGCCTACACCTCGAAAGAGAATCGTTTATCGATTCTTAAATTTGGCTAGATCGATATTTATGTAGAAAATATTTCAATCATGAAATCTGTGGAAAATGTATTTTTTAAAGTAAATAATACTACCGTTGCGTATCTCATTTGTTTACAATGCAGAGAAAGCTCCAACGCATACTTTGATGCATAGTGAAAGCGGAGAGTCATAGACTACTTTACAAACTGGGTAGGTCTCCTGGCAATAAACTGTACTCCTATTTAACCTTTACAATATATCTATATTATGATGTATTATGAAACATCTTTGGGGAAAAGAATTAAGATATGAACACATGAATATGTATTTATCCAGTAATTAAGTTACAATTCAAAACTAAAGTCATTAATTAACGGGGAAAACATCAAGATAAATATCTGGTACGCAGTCCTCTTTTTCTTAACCATATAGGCTACTTGGTATTATCTAATCACGAGATATGATAGCTTTGCTGATTTCAATTTATTTGGCCTATGTAAATTTAAACATTTACAACTTTATTCACTTTAGTCTTATAATTCATGCAAATGTAAATTATTCTCTTCTACTATTAAATTTACCCTTGAAACATGCTTCCCTAAAATTATACCGAAATTGTTCATCACATCTCGGTTAGGCTAATTTTTTCTTCGTAATTTCTGTGATTTGTTTGTACAGAAAAATTAACAGATGTCATGTTCTCGCAGGGAACTTCAAATATCCACAAGTATAGTAACATAGAGAATGAAAATGACAAAACTTACAAAATAACATGGACTCTGAAACACATAGGTCTATACATAAAAACATAGATAATCCTGCAATTGGAATATTATTTTTTGATTAACTGAATACATTACTGTATTACGAAAAAAGACAGGTGAATTTAATATTGAAATTCATCACCTGTTTATAGATTTTTTTAAAACATATGATAGCATAATTAGAAGTCAACCATTCTCAGCCATTAAACAGTCTGGGATCCCAGATAAATTGATCAGATTAATTATTGCAACATTAGACAACAGTCAATGCCAAGTACAGACGTAAGCGGAACTATTTGGTATCCTTACAGTTAAGGATGGCTTAAGGCAGGGAAACTCGCTGTCATGTTTACTCTTCAACCAGGCATAAAAAAGTTTTAAGGAATGAGGTATATCAATGAGAGGTATCATCTTTTATAAATCAATGCAATTATTGGCCTATGCAGATGATATTGACATCATAGCGAGAAGTGAGAAAGATGTACGACAAGCCTACAAGTCTTCAAAGCTTTGAAGGAACCTGCCTTACCAATATGATTATGAATTAATGATAGGGAAACAAAAAAATTAGTAGGCAGTAAAAAGAAAAAAAAAAAGACAATGTCAATGGAATCATAGGGCCTATATTAAAATTGTAGGAATTGAATTTGAAAGAGTTTATGGCTGTGAGTATCTAAGTTCAGGAATAAATTTTACCAATGAGTTAAATGAAGAAATTAATAGGAGAATAAAGAATATATATTTAACATTTTTCCAATACTGTTATTTTAACACAGTTCCTATAATGGATCATATTATAATGCTATTGTGAAAAGAAAAATTAATGTCAGAACCAAGAATCGAACCGTGGACCTCTAGTTCTCCAGACCAGTGCGCAGCCCACTACATCATTCCAAACCTGACACAAACATTAACAATTCTTTCCACATAGGCCTATACAAATCTCGACTAAACGAGAATTATAGAGTTGTAGGCCTATATGTGGAAAGAATTGTTAATGTTTGTGCAAGGTCTGGAATGGTATAGTGGGCTGCACACTAGTCTCGAGAACTAGAGGTCCACGGTTCGATTCCTGGTTCAGACATTAATTTTTCTTTTCACAATATCATTACAATATTATAAGAATACATATGTTATTTTAGTCTATAAAGACATTCCAAAGCCAAATATCTAACTCGTGATTCTAAATGCAGTTTATACAAAACACTCATTAAATCTGTATTGATGTTCGGTTGTGAAACCTGGACATTATCACAAATGGAAATGATGAAACTTGCAACTTTTGAGAGAAATACATTACGTGAAATATGTGGCCCAATTCAGGAGAATTACACATAACTCGGAACTGTACACGCTTATAAATCACCAGATATTGTAACCTCAATAAAAACAAGTAGATTGATGGATTGGACAGTACAAAGAATGGATACAAGCGAAATACCTAAGAGGTCAATGCAATCAAAGTCAAATGCCAAAAGTCAGCAGGAAGACCAATGTTTGGATGGTTGGATGGAGTTGTGAGGATTTGCAACTGGTTGAACGTTGCCATCGATAGATAGAGATTGAGATTTTACCTGCCAGCAGGCGAACCCAATTTGGGCTGTTGTCCTGATGATGATGAATATATTACTGATGCATTGATCGGGTTAAGAACAGCGAATCACAATAATGAACAGTCGACATTCCTTATCAGAAGAACATTGACTTAATTATAATTAATTATGGATGCATATTAATAATATAGCCTAATCATTATTTAATTTGCATAAATTGTAAGAGTTGTTTTGAATATGTGAGTAAACACGACTTAGATTCACACTGGGCACTAAAAATTAATTATATTTTATAAGCCTACTAGTGTCACACTTTAACTTCTAGTAAGCATACTTAATTATAACAAGTTAAGAAGTCAACTTTTGACTAATGTTAGAGGGAAGTTTGATAAAGGAGGTCAAATAATAAAGCATTTTCCGGCACATATTATGATATCGAATAAGTTATTCAATTGATGAAACACATATAAAATACTGTCATTAAACTATCTACAATCTTAGTATCTTGATGTAGACCCTATGCATATTCTATCCAAATATTAAAGTAAGCACGTTTAATAAAAATAGAACTAATTTGAAATGTATTACAATTTTAATTGTATTATGAGCTGATTCGTGAAGTATGCAAATTAATGAAAAAAAGGCCATTTAATAAACTTGTCAATTTCACAGTTTATTAACAACCGTCCAGTAACGAATTGCAATCGAACACACTGTCAGGGTATGAAAATGTCTCTGACATCAAACTGCTAATTCAATAAAACAAGTTGTTTTGGATTCCTATGTCTTAATCATTGAACTCATGCTATCTGGTCAAGTAACTATCAACTTCTAGAGAAAGTCGACTTAGTTCAAGTCAAATGTAGTTAATGAATATTCATTAAAGTTCGAGTCTCTAATAAACTGATTACAAAACAAAGTAAAATCATTTTATAGCTGGTGATGTTTAAAGCGGAGCATATTTCGAAAATTTAAATATTTACGATATACTCATTTAACAGAGATATTGCAATTTCAAAATGAATTACAGGCTTTTAAAAAGTAAAAAAAAAATACCTAGGTCATTATCCACAAGATTTGAAATCAGGATTATTGAACAAATTTGATACAACAGATTGAAAAAATCGATCTTAATAATACTGCAACCTATTGTTACTGTCTTATAGGCCTATATAGGCTATATTGCATGCAGTTTAAAAACCATAGCTTTAAGATAAAAAATAATTGCTAAGTGTATTTAATTTAAAAACATCCGTACAGAATGAAAAATGTTTGTGGAGATGGTACAAAAGAGGAAAAGAAAGTGACTTGGACTAGGCTTATTGGCTAAGAGGAATGTGCCTGATTAAGGAACTGCGGAATAAATAAATGTCTAGCGAAAAGAAGACATAAAATGATAGACACACAAACTGTTAAATGAAAAAAAGAAACAGAACAGAGAAAGGAGTGGAGAATGCTGAGTTTGCATTGAAGCATCTGCACTCGGTACAAATTATGAATGAATGTTTTCTAATTAACTAATTCGATATTTTACCTGGTTTCAATTATTTTCCGATGGGCTGGATTGGCAAGAAAAAACATTGTAGATACACAACATTTAAAAACATGCATTTAGAATAAAATAAATATGTTTATTGTAACTTACGTTAGGCGATATTACTCTTACCTCCTGAATTTAGAAGTTACCTGCAGTTGTTAGACATTATTCTGACGATATAATTTAATTTGTAACCATTAGTTTATAGCAACTATTTGTCTAAAATGTCCCTGTTGTGTAGTATCAGTTATGAATTACTACCCTCAAGCTATATAATAGCTACACAAACAGCCTATCTGTAAGTGTTCTATCTACAATGGACACACAAGAAGCCTATTTCAATACCTGTCTAAGACGTGCATGAAACTGTGTCTGGGAATAAACAAAAATAGTTTCCTACATAATCAGTATCCGAAAATTAGTATGCTTTTTTTTACTTAGAGATAAATTATAATCTTCTTTACATTTGTTTACAAGGATCGTTAACATATGTCTAATAACTATAAATCTTCCACGATATCAGAAGTTAAATTTTGTAAGTTTATATCTACTTATATTTACGTCCTGACATATTTGCTATATGTTTACTTTATTTCAAATAAATAAGCGTTATGATATAAACTATAATCCAATATTTTAATATGATAACAATGCAGTGTTATATTATTAACGCTAAGTAAAATCATTTATTCTGGCTTGAACTCTTTAAATATTTTATACTGCTAAAATTTATTACTAGATTTTCAAGTCATTAAATATTTTTTAAAAAAGTTCTACCATTTTGTTACCTGTTATGTCCATGCTATTCTAAAGCAATATGAAGAGTGTGAATTAAGAAGATGACTACTGTAAATGTTGGGATGTCTAATTTCATACCATTGTCAAATTATGATGGTGCTACTACTCATACGAAGAAATAATACTTTAGTTTCCAGCTAATAATTTTGGCCAGGTTAATGAAAACGAAATGCTTGTAAATGAATTCCTACTTACATTGTGTTGTAAAATTACTCAAGAAACAAGTCTGAGATACGATAGGCTAATCAGAAGCGGTTAATGAATACCATTCATTCAATCAATTCATTACCTTTATTACCGGCCATAGGCCTACATACAGGGATAAGTCAATTTTTGTCAAGTTTGTTAAATTTTGTTGAATTCTTCCTTTTCGTGCGTCAATATAAATATACTGATATTATTTATGAAATAGTTACATTGTTTATATAATCCATTATCTTATTAAGTTACCATAATGACTAATAAATCACAAACAAACCTAATTTTTGTTATTAAATACTGTATTAATAATCGTAATTGGACCATAAAATGTAGTTATATTTTTTATTATAGATCCATTAGCCTGGAGCTCAAGTAATTCATAAATATGGATAATTGGTAGCTGCTATGCATTATCTTTAATCACTCTGAGTAATGAAATGTAGTGAACA
The DNA here is from genome assembly GCA_030220185.1 of Diploptera punctata. Classification (NCBI taxonomy): domain Eukaryota; kingdom Metazoa; phylum Arthropoda; class Insecta; order Blattodea; family Blaberidae; genus Diploptera; species Diploptera punctata. The sequence continues at coordinate 884,497 of JASPKZ010005682.1, read as the reverse complement.
GGTATAGATAGAAACTATTAATATAGCTTAAGTTGGACTATAGCGGGCATTAGTCTATTAAAAAAGCTCAATATTATATACCAGCTTCAATAATATATCTATATAATTTTTTTACTGTTGAAATTAGACATCCCAGTGATAAGTTGTCTAAATAAACAATTATTTACATATAGAAAACACGAAGAATAATTACAACTAGCATGCAGAAGCTTGTTAACACGGTAATTCGATACGTACAATAATACCCTATTGATTACGTCTTATATAATAATAATGATAATAAGTAATGGAAGAATACTATACACAACGGAAGAGATGCCAACTCACTCGTTGAAGCGTGGACCAGCATTCTTCTAGCGTTCGGTCGTTAATTGCAGAGTTGGAACGAGACTGCTCCCAAAAATCCGTCAAAAAAAGCAGCACAAGAGAAAAAGAGACAGCAGAAAGGTTAGTAATCATGTACATCTAAACTACATCCACACCAAAATACATTCCAACACTTCAGAGCATGGAAATTATATCACTAATTCTTTTAAAAATCATGGAAGTACAATAGGATGTAACATTATGAGGTTCTACTTAATAGATAAGTTGGGTCTGCCGTCATCTTACCTCAAATTCTGTTGTTCTTGTAAGACATGTTTCAAAGCATTTTTGCTCCATCTTCAATTGATACAGTCTTTGCTCAATCTTCGTTGGTACAGTCTGTACCAACTGAAGATGGATAAAAGATGCTTTGAAACATGTCTTACAAGAAACAACGAAATATGAGGTAAGATGACGGCAGACCCAACTTATTTATAGCTCACTAATTACTCCATGAACATTTACAATTACAAAATAATGTCCTTCACCATTTAGAATCAGTTATGAAATCCCATCGCTAACAAACCTAGGCCTAATATCTATGACAGCTAAGAGAATCCTCCTTCGGATAAAAAAAAGCGTTTCGAATTCTGGTCTCGATGCACTCCCGAAGTATAGGGCCTAACCTAAATTATCCTGATTCCTGACTTACTTCTCCTACCATTTAGCTTTCTGCTGGGCGACTATATTCAAGAAAGATTTATCTTATTCCTCTGTTAATATTTGAAGTGACACACTATTACATAACGTAACATTTCAAGTCGTCCCTACCAGAAGATTCGAATAGGGAACTATTTGAACTCCGGAGAAATTAGCACTCTAAGGGTCGGTTTCACCAACAGAGGTAACTGTATTACGCCAGTTTAAGCTATGCATTATACACGGGGAAAACTGGCGTAATACACTTACCTCTGTTGGTGAAACCGACCATAAGAGGTTCATTAATACGGACTTCTCTCATTCAAGTCCAATAATAAATAAAATATTGATCTATTAAAACTTAAAAATCAATCTATAGGACTAAGTGTAATTCAACAGAATATTTTGAAAATATATTACGGAGAAAAGAGAGCGAGATACAGACAGAGAGTAAGCATAGTGAAAAAAATGTATAAAAGAATGGTCATAAAATTAGTATCTTATGGTATATGAGCAATCTTTATTTATCATAAACAGTAAATTGGCGAGGGCAATATATTGTCTTACTCATCCTCTTTAGAGTATTATTTATTAGGACATTTAAATTACATGATGTATGTACTTTTCATATCTGATGCACATACATTCCAAGAGCAATCCTTACTGCATGACAGTAGATATAGGCTAGCAGTAATCTGCGGTGTTTCAAAGAATGCATTATTTGCTCATATGTAGACGTAGAAATATTCTTTGAAATGAACGTGTCAACTTGTTATAGGTCAGATTGGAATCTGCTATATTTCTAATATGATTAAAAGATTAGTGAAATTCAAAATATTCTGAAGGTATTAATATTAGGATCCATGTCTATGGACCCAGTTTTTCCTTCTGGTGCATACTACTCCCTCTGTAAACACTGGAATATATTTGTTTTGTTTTCACAACAGTCTCCTAATTTGGATAGCGGCAATGATCAAAACGTAAATCATGAATATGTAGTTAATGTCTTTGTAGAGACATAGCGCTAAGACTTAAAACAATTATTCTAATAAGACGTAGGCCTATATAACTTTATTGAATATTGATAGAAAAATCTTATATCAATGAAGTAAAGATATTTACAAATTCTGATAAAAAAATAATTTTAGGCCCCATACAGTGTAATAAATAGCGATATGGAATTTCGGGTAAATTGTTTATAAAAGTTTGATTTACAATGAAACGCCGAAAATAGATTAACCATACATTTTATACTGTAGACCTACAATTTCTCAGAGTACCTTATATCGTAACAAAAAAATTCGCAAATGTTATCCTGCGGATAATAAGGTAACATTTACATTTTTAAATTTTTTTCAGTATGATAATTTTATGGATGCGCTAAGTGAAACAACATTTTTTGTGACATTTTGGAGTATTTTTCTTGTAAGATACATAGAGTAAACTATTATAAATATTTTTCTAGCATTCTGATTCAAACAAAACATAATAATGACAGACACATTTATTTTTAATGTTGGATGTTATCGTAAAATTTAGTTTGAATTCGATAATTAAAATACAGGGTGTCCCATTCAAACCTCCCACATTTTAATTCATCATAACTAACAAAGTATGCGGGATTATTATATGAGGCCGGTATTAAACGAAACAGAAACTCGACGAATTGTCATTGGCACACACTAAAACACCTCTATACGTGCACCGCACGAACAATATCAAGTCTGTATTCGATTTCGTGCCACGTTCTGTCCAACATGTCCACTGATACTGTTGCAATTGTGTCAAGGATGCGGGTTCGTAAATCATGAAATCTTGTACTGGAGTCTCAAACACACGGTTTTTTACATACCCCCAGAGGAGGAAGTCCAGTGGAGTGATGTCTGGCGAACGTAGGCTAGTTTTATGTCATTATTATCCAACATGCGACAGATGAATTAACTGCAACAATGAAAACAAAAATTCTTTGAGCTTCTTTTTCTTTTAATACAACCTCATTTCATAATTCCGCATACTTTGAGAGTTATGATTAATTAAAATGTGGGAGGTTTGAATGGGGCACGGTGTATTTGTTTTTTAAATAGGCCTACAGTAGGTTATAAATTATGTTAATATTTCAAAAAGACTTGTGTAGGACTATGTTCTGTAACATATATGAAATGTTGTGTAGAAAATTATTTTAATATTAGAATATGGAGAATAATACATTTCTCATATAATCCACGTATCGTAGATGCATTGATAAAAGTTTGTTAGGCCTATATTATCACTATAATGGTAATATATAGTCAAAATGAATGACAATTTGTCTAAGTAGAATTGTTGGTATCATCTGGATTATAATATAATTGTATAGCTTTGGAAATGGAAAAATTAACAAACTCGAGATTCTAAAAAATAGAATATGAGCATATACATTTTTTTTAAAAAGGAAAAACTAACCAGTTGGTTAGTTTTTATAGCCTATATTCAGTTAAAACTTTATACTCGCATTTTGTACTCAGTCACTTTTCATTTTGATTGTATCTTTTATTATCACTACCATCGTTATAATAATAATAATAATAATAATAATAATAATAATAATAATAATAATAATAATAATAAAATATCGGCCGCGGTGGACTAGTGGTTATGCTCCTTGCATCTGGTCCCGAGGGTCACGGGTTCAAACCCGGCCGGGGTCGATGGATTTTTTAGGATGGAAAAATCCAAGGAGCAAGTCCTCCGGGAAGGATTTTCAGGCTCGTAAAAGATCTTTAAGCCTGAAGAAAAGGCCTCTAAGCAAAATTTACCGAATTTTCCGTTCTAGTACTGCCTTGGTTTCTTAGATGTTAGTATGAGGCGGAATGCCGACCACGGGCCACTCCAATGACATCTATATGAAGACAAGTAACTAAAATAAAGCTATTATTATTATTATTATTATTATTATTATTATTATTATTATTATTATTATTAAATTAGTATGGTTCAATTTCTTCCCTGTAGGGTGAGAGAGCCTAAATCCCGTTGGGGAAACAGGGGCTTACAAGAATAATAATAATAATAATAATAATAATAATAATAATAATAATAATAATAATAATAACAATAATCACAATAACAATTATCACAATAATAATAACGATTATTCTTAGGCCTATTATTATCAGTAGTAGTAGTAGTAGTAGTAGTAGTACCAGCAGTATTTAAAAACAATTAAACCAATAGGAAAAGGACAACGAGGATGTCCCACGAAATGGCCACTTGATACGAACCTCCAGCGAGAACGCAACAGCCCCACAAGTGGCTTAAATCAATTACAGATTATTATTATAATTATCATTATTAATTTAAACTTAAGAGAAACGTTTCCTGAGGACTGTAAGTGGATAATCTTTAAGATATCATAAGAGAAATTAGATTATATAGATTTAATTCTTTCTCTTATATATATGTATGTTGGTATGAACACATCCTAAGAATGGATAGATATAAACCACATCAAAAAATTCTGTACTGCAGATCTAAGGGTAGAAGAAATATAGGGAAACCAAGAAGACGCATGAAAGATGACCTACCACATGTTAAAATAGGGAGCGGAACGATGATTCTTTTTATTGCTGTTGTTACTATTATTAATAACATTTGTATTATTAATTTATAGGATTATTCATCATCATCATCAGCAGCAGCAGCACCAAAGCCCGATTCGAGCCTCGGCTTCTCTCGGAACCCTTTTCCAGACTCCTCTCTCTCTGGCAACCAGCCACTATCCTCCTACGATTAATTATACTGTGAAATGTTCATTTAACAATAGTTTATTATAAGATAGTATAAAAAGTAATCACTTAACCAAAAATGGTAGTAAACGAATGAAAAAAGTTCAATCGATTATGCACTTTCTATTGTTTAGATGGCTTCGTGACCGGAATGGAGCTGGCGTCAACACATATCTCGTAATTAGTCTTCTTTTTTCAAGTAATGAGAGCCTAAGACACGCGATGTTACTCTACATTTTTTTATCCAATGTTACTGCATGCACATTATTTGGCGCATAATAAATCTCAACAAAACTAAACTTTGGAAGAAAAAAAAGGCTTTAGTGAAGACCGAATAATGCAGAAGTCAATAGGCATAGGAATTATAATATAGGCCTATAGGCCTAGTAAGATAATAAATTAAAGTATGTTCATGGAATAATTTCGGTAACTTGGATTTATTTAAATGTTATATTATTTTTTTCATTCCCTTTGAACATAATAAATTAAAAATATATTATAAATTATTATTTTTATTAATACCTAAAATAATTAACTAACGTAACTAACTCATTGGCACTATCGAACCCGTAGGTTCATAGTCGCGTGAACGTTAGCTCTTCATACATCCCCATCCTGAGCTAATGTTTTCAGATCATTCTCTGTATAATTTACCTCCCTCAAATATGGTTCATGTTATTCTACCACCTCATTCTTGGTCTACCTACTGGGCGGTTTCAAATCGGGCCGCGGTTCATGGACATTTTATGATAGAAAAATATATGGGAGGGACTTTAAGCCATGGGTCCCGAATATAAAGACTTTCGGGCTCGAAAAAAAAACTCATGTATAAATTAAATCCTCTGAGAAAAAATTAATCGATTTTTCCCATCCAATAATAACTTAACATAGTTACCAACTAGGCGTCTCTTTGAAGAGATGAAATAACCACTGAACACTCGCTAACTTATTTAGAGAAATAAGCGTAACTAAATTAGATTGCTTAAGTAAGTGTAAACAGAGATTAGGGAAGAACCCTCTGGCAGCAGAAATTAATTTTTTAAGAATATGGAGAAAAACAAGTTTTACATACGAGTGAAATACCAAATGTACAATATGAGAAGCTATGAGAGGATATACACATCATCGATGAAATGCAGAATGAACAGTTAAAGTGTTATGGAGATACAGTTCTAACTGACAACACAAGATGGCCAAACAAGATCTTGGAATGGATACTAACAGGAGGGAGAGGTTGGGAAGATCTAATCTCAGTTGGAAGAATGATATCCACGAAGCAATGAAAGGAAGGGGATTGGAAGAGATGGACAGCTTGGACAAAAGGAAATGAAAATTTTGGATAGAGCAACAACGGCAGTCGTAACAATACATAGGCCTATAATAATAATAATAATAATAATAATAATAATAATAATAATAATAATAATAATAATAATAATAATAATAATAATGAATAATAAAAATAATAATAATAATATAATAATAATAATAATATAATAATAATAATAATAATGAATAATAAAAATAATAATAATAATAATAATAATAATAATAATAACCGACACAGCGGAACATTGACCAACTTCATTTGTGGATGATTTGCGAACTAATGCCTTGTCGTCCCGCGTACGTACATTCACTTCACGACAGTCTGTGGCGTCGAGCTATTGCCCTAAGTAAGCAGGGTAAGTGCTTCATTTGCTATTTGTTCCTGACTATAAATGGTTAGTATTTACGTCCGTGCGACGCAGCAAGAATGCTGCTATGACTGGAAGTAAAAGTTCCGCTGTGTCGTATAATAATAATAATAATAATAATAATAATAATAATAATAATAATAATAATAATAATAATAATAATAATAATAATAATAATAATAAAATAAGGTCCACCGCTGTTGCCTCGAGGTAGCGTGCTGCCTTGTCACGCAACAGGCCCGTGTTCGATCCCCGGTCGGGACAGGCTCCTGGGTGAGGTTTTTTCGGGGTTTTTTCCTCACCTGTAAGACAAATGTCAGGAAGCTCAGGGCCCAATGGTCCCCGAAAATCATCCGGCCATCATCATCATCCTTATCATTATCATCATCCTTCACCGGTGTGGAAAGCAACGGGAAGCTACCACACCTATAATTCCCTAGTAAAGCTGCAAAGCATAGCATGAAAATGCTATGATTGCAGTGAAAGACCTGCCCTAGGGCAGAATTACTATAGATGGAAAATAACAAGTTAGAAATCGGGTAAACAAAGTAGTTTAACAGTAATATTAAAACAGAGACGATGTTGAACTTAGAATAAGTAATGTAATGTATGGAATTGTACTTTTATAATTAAAAAAGGATCATTTTAAATGTTAGTTTTTTTAATTTCATTTGGTTGGAGTTGTAGCTACTAGTTACAGAAACAATTGTTATACACAGAGTTAAATGACGGAAGTTAGAGGAGAAATATGACAGACCTGGGTTTTTGTATTGTCTAAAAGAACGACATATGGATGTTGTGAAAATAAATTCTGAAAACTCGTTACAGTTTGTTCACTTCAAAGTTGTTTCTATTATTTAAATAGAATTGCTGGAGTTTATTAGTTGAACAAGTATAACTGTAACAACATAATGTTTTTTGCTTTGTTTTAACTACTATACTCGCAAAAAATTTTTCCATCCAAACAAAAATCTCAAAAAAATTGTAACGTCATACCAAGCATCTTACAATAATATAAGTTACTAAGCCTAACTATGGCCAATTAATATCTCTACTCGTCTCCGTCGTAATTCCAGTCCGAGGTATGTTAAGACTATGATTTACAGGGATGTTGGTTGACCAGATCTGTCGCGCCATCAGGCAGACAGATGACATGAGAATGAAGAAGTGGTGGAATGAAGTTTATGGTTGGGGAAAACGGGAGTAACCCCGAGATAAACTTTATCTGGCTCCGATTCATTCACCACTAATCCTACATGGAGTGACCGACACGCGAACTCGGGATCCACAGATGGAGGGCTAGTATCTAGCTAGATCCGCCACGAAACCACTTGCCAATTAATAACATTTACATCAGCTGCAAACGCGGGTTAAAATGGTCAAATATAAAGAAATGGTACACTTTCTTGACCCGGGATTCAATTTACCTACTACTATTTTTTATCCAGGACCGAATTTACCACATTTTCTAGGATCAGAAGCCAGTTTACCGGCGTCCGACTCAGCGGGCAAGGATTCGATCACCAGTCGAGACACGTTTTCTGGTTGAGGCATTTTCCTAACCTGTAGCCAAATGTCGGGAAACGTCAAAGCATAAACAGGGCCTATCCCCTCGAGTACTATTTGGGTCAGGATAATCACCCTTTCGTATTCAACTTGTTTAATGTGAACGTACGAATGAATGTTGTCTTAGGTATTCGTGTTGTGTCCGGCATCAAGCTAATCCCTCAATCGGGGAGGCCCTCCGTGTGTTAAAGTGATCACAAAAGTATGTATAACTAACTAATTGCAGGCACTATGGAACCCGTAGGTTCATGACCCATCCTGAGCTAATATTTTCCAATCATTCCCTGTATAAATTACTTCCCTCAAATCATGGTTAATGTTATTCTCCCACCCCATTCTTGGTCTACCAAATGGGCGTTTTTCCTCTGGTTTTCTAACAAGAAGCTTTCATACACGTCTTTCATTCCCCATTCGTGCCAAATGTCCTGTCCATCGCAGTCTACGAGACTTAACTGTTTTTATTATATCTGGCTTCCTATAAAGACCATATAGTTCTCCGTTATTAAATTTTCTCCATTCACCTGTCTGTCCATCTCTCTTTGGCCCGAAATTGTTTCCTAAGAACTTTATTCTCAAATACACAAAAGTATGTATATGAACAAAAAAATTAAAAAACATAATCTCTCTATACGCCGTGTCACTGTAACCTTAGGATGGTACTGAGCACATACAAGTTATAAAAGGTACAGGGTAAACTAAGAGTAAGTAAGAAAGAAATCTATAAATCTTCTTCTTCTTCCTTCCAAGAATTAGACCAAGACCTGTTACGATCCTACAGAAAATTTTCCCTCCAGCGTTTGAGGGAAATTCTCGTATAAGACTTGAAAGCATCATAAATGGCAAAGATAAAGTAATCCTTCTACAGGCCATAGGAGACCTTTGGTGTAGAGGAGGTAAAGGCTCCCACATTTTCTAGACAATCGACAATTAATGTCAGTCCGGTTGTCAGCCCTGCGTGATGGCCGACTTTACACCCAGAACAAGCATCCAGTACTTATTTCTGTTAGAGGCTGAGTCGACCCCATGGTCATTTTTCCACCAGAAGGTTTGGCTCCATCGGGACTCAACCCTCGACCTTCCGGTTTGTGGCATATTACAAAAAAAATCGTAATAGAGAAAATTTAACAATAATTGGAACTCACTGTGTACTGTGATGTTAAAATTATACAATTTTAAAGAAAATTAATATCGTATGTTGAGATTTACATTCATTACAATTCCTCGGAGATAAACTTGCCCATGTGTAAGAAATTTAATTCAACCTGAATTTTGATTTTAGCGAATTTAGAAGCCGAAAATTCATTTCTGTTCTGAAATTTGACGTGTACGTCAGTAAAACATTTCTAGAAATGTTTTTAACACTAGAAAAGATTCTTTATCGCTTATATGGCACAAGGCAATAACAGCTTTGAAAATGAATCAATTGTGCCTTTGGGAATTTAATAATAAATCAGAAAGTGAAAATATGTTTTTGAAAATCGGCCGCGGTGGACTAGTGGTTAAGCTCCTTGCCTCTGGTCCTGAGGGTCGCGGATTCAAACCCGGCCGGGGTCGATGGATTTTTTTAGGATGTAAAAATCCAAGGAGCAAGTCCTCCGGGAGGGACTTTAAGCCGTGGGTCCCGTGTCTGAAGATATTCAGGCTCGTAAAAGATCCTTAAGCCTGAATGAAAAGGCCTCTAAGCAAAATTTACGAATTTTCCCGTCCTAGTACTACCTTGGTTTCCTATATGACAGTATGAGGCGGAACGCTGACCACGTACCACTCAAATGACATCTATACGAAAACAAGTGTAACTAAATTAGTATGGTTCAAATGCTTCCCTGTAGGGGGAGAGCGCCTAAATCTCTGTTAAGGGAAACATGGGCTTACAAGAAGAAAATATTCATTTCAATCAAATGGTGAGAAATGTGTGCCGTTATGTTTTATAAATATGGTACGAGTTCAACGCTCTCTTCCACTTCAAACCGACAAATACACTGCACTTGAGAAGTGAAGTCTTCAGTTGAAGTTAAGTAAACTAAGTACCAATCCTTGATTTATTGTGTTTATTCCAAGACTAATGTTCTCTTTCTCAAAGACTTCTACAGTGTTTATGAACGTCATGTCTGTTTTCTAAAATAAAAATACATGTCTACTTATCTTATCAATGAGACCTCTATTCGCATGTCGTGTAAATATAAAATTTTATTTCATATTAGGGCATCTGTGCATAACAACAACTCCCCACTATGAGCCCTCCAAACTAACGACTCCTGTTTGCTCATACTGTTATCGTTATCACAGGCTTGCAGTTTCTTGACCTGCGCAATATGTGTTATGTTATGTCATTATCTCCATGGTTATACTAACGGTTCTGAAAAAATCTGAATCTAAACATAGAATCATCCTCATTTTTTAATTTTCAAAACCGATAACTTACCCGTTTTGTCAGCAAAATTGAAATCAGTGCGCAATTTCCTTCCATGCACAATACACGTACCAATACGTCTATATAACTACTTATATAAAATAAATGGTTTTTCGAGTATACATTTATTTAATTTTAAATTTAATTATTTATACTTTTCATAGTTGGCGATATCTCGAAGTTCCTAAAATGAAGATGTTAATCAGTAAATCGTAAGTAATATTTTTTATATTATGATGCATGTCATTTACATAAAAAGTGTTCCAATCAATTGTAATTGTATTTGTTTTTACCAGAACACGAATAATAGGCCTAGTTAAAGATATTTTAAGTTCTTGCACGAATGTAAAGTAATAATTAATTTCAGTTTATAGGCCTATTATTAAAATGGTTGTGATTAAGAGCCGAAATCTCCTGAAAATGTTATATATTTTTTATCGGAGTAGTACTTTATTAAGTACATTGGCCTCAATTTTCGAGATAGGCTATGTTAATCAGAAACACTGGCTGAGAAATAATCTACAACGTTCTAAATTATTTACATGCTTTTCATATGTTTTATTTATTTTGTTTTATTTTATTTATCTAATTTCAGATTGATAAAAGCCTTTATTTAAACTTTTTAAAACAGTATATTTTAACAGTGACATTAATAAATGAGGCGTTGACGTGGGAAAGATAGTAAGTCATAAAAAGCCAATTTTATAGGGGAAGCAAATAACAATTTTGACACTTTTAAATTTAAATATATTTAGTAAAGATAATATGGATATTTTGTAACTATTTTGCAAATAAAATTTCTTGTTTAATAGTATCAAAATTATATTAAAATTAATGTTGGCAAAATTGTATTTTGCTTCCCCTGTTAAATTTGTTTTTTATGACTTACTATCCTTCCCATGTCAACACCTCAATATGTTTTATGTTCATCTTATTTATACTATGAATACTTCTAAAATTCATTGTAGTTTTAATTACTTGACAAAGTTTTCTCAATTTTAAATGTGTACCTTATAAAACGGTCGTCCTCAACTATAATAACTTCTGTTATAAACGTCGTTACACTATTAAAATTCTAAGCCTTTCAAAGACATGAAAGGCATATGTCTTTGAAAGGTCTATGCCTTTGAAAGGCCTAGAATTTTAATAGTGTGACGACGTTTATAACAGAAGTTATTATAGTTGAGGATGACTGTTTTATAAGGTACAAATTTAAAATTGAAACAATTTTAACCTCAACGGTGTTCGAAGTTGTTTATTAAAAATATTGACAAACTTTCTTAAAAAGAAGTTTAATTTAGTTGAGGCACTTATTTTAATTTTATTTATACTGCATCACAACCAGTATATTGCTCCCTGATGTACACTAATTTAAATCAAACTAAGCTATCAGTTGCATGAAGGATGAAAATCTATTCTATTCGTATATTAAATCTGTATTAACAAATTTTATCAGCAACGTAAATCATATGATAGAAGTTACGTAATGAATTGGACGATGTTATGCATCAACCGGCTAAGTGTTATTTTTTATTGAGATTTTGATGCCATCTGTTGCACTGGATCATGAAATAAGCATACGTACACTTTTAGCGCCAAATCTTAAAATATAGCCTCATTATTAAAGAAAATTGTAAACGCGTTCAGTCCTATCAGAGATTCCGTGTTTTGCTGTAAACGGCTACGAAACCAGCTCTTCACAAATGCTAATTTAAATTTTGCATCATACAGCTAAGCGCCAAATGTTCCCGCTCTTAGATTGTTGACGCATAACGGTCAAACAAGGAAAGTAACTCGAAATATCCAAAATTGTTAGTTTGGCACTACCAATAGTGGAAATTGACTTAAACTTTACATGTATTTTTCTCGAAACTTACATAGTGGCGCTTAGCCGGTTGATGCATAACGCAGTCCAATTGTATTGTAGTTTAATTTGGAAGGGTTGTCTCATTCAGTGAAAGTATCAAGCACTTATTTTTCATAAAAACTGAAAGAGCAATTGCTAAAAGAAGAAAAATAAGATAGAGAGAGAAAGGGCAGAAAACTATATTTATTTTCATGATATAATAGGCCTAAATTTCTAAGCTAGTAGCATCTATATAATGTTAAATTCTACTTCATAATGACGGTCTACGCCTACATTGTTTGTTATTTTAGTGTCTTGCATTAAAGAAAAATAAATGATAAACGTTAAACAGAAAATAGCACTAATATGCAATGTTACTCTTCTCGCTACGAGAAAAAAAACTGTATCCTGCCATTCTTTACATCAAAATACTGAAAAGAACTGAAATACAGATTATTAACTCTATTAATTGGCCTTAACTTTATTACTGACAAAACAATGGGTTAATTACATTTTCTAATTGTTTTATTTCTTCATATTGAAGTGGACTCATTACGTAATAATTACCCTTGACATTAAACCAGCTCAATCACTGCAGTTTATAACCAAGGGTTGAAATTTCGGTTAGTCTAGATTATAAATATGTACGAGTTTCTTAGTATTATGTCATACTTCGCTTACTTAAGGGGGTTGATGGGTGAAAAATTGACAATTTGAGATCAAAATTGGCATTTTTAGTACTAAAAAATAGTCTATACTCTAATGTATACGTTTGTAAAGTTTCAGAGGCCTATGACACTTTTAAGTGCCCTAAAGTGCTGATTAGGCCTGTATGTTGCATTTTGTATTTAAATCGCATGAAAATCTTTAAACTTGTTTTTCCACACTTTTATTTTCACTGCGTTTTCGTACATTCAAAATTGAATGGAATTCAGAAATTTTATTCTAGAAGGTTCAAATTTTTACTGCACTTCCTAACAACAATGTGTAACAAAGTAGTGCATGGGTTTCACGATTGAAGTAGTATTTTAAGAAATAAAAAATAAAATGCATGCAATTATAATTTTTTTTGTAATTCCACGCATGAGGTACAACATTTTTTTCTCCCTTTGTATTCGCATTGTAAGAATTCTAATGCATGATGGTTTTCTAAATATTTTAGGTGTCTTGTAAAAAAAATACATTTGACTAAAAATTGTGGAACCCATTTAATTATAACATATGCAAATTTTGTTGAATATAATATTTAATAACTCATAAAATAATTGTCTCACATGAATGAAAGTTACACACATCATTATGTATCATGCAGTGAATGTTTGTACAAAAACTCAAGTCTCTACCTAGAACAATTTAGAAAATAGAAATTTCACCCATCACACCCCTTGATAAAAAAAAGGAGAAACGCTAGTACAAATAGGTATAAAGTAGATAAAAAACAAATTAAAAAAAAGAAAATAAAATGGATTGTAAGACAAACTGTGGCATTTGGGTAAAAGTACCTAAGTCCGATTTTAGTTAATTTAATTTTGTAGATTAATATGTCAGAAATAAAGCATTTTTCTTCCTCTATCAATAGGGTAGAGTTCTTAAGTGTTAGCTAATTGCTTATGGTAGACTCTCTTGGTCATAAGTAATGCAAATCTCCGATTATTATTAATAAGCTCTTGTGGAAAGTTACATTTTCAGACTTATGTATGTTTACCCTATGGCCACAGATTATAAGAAGCATATAAATATAAATATGAATATGAATAAACAGGAAAATTTAAAATAAAGTAATATAAATATTAACATCATTGTAAGCATGTTAATGAAGATAACAGTTGTTAATTACAACTTCCTGATAATTAAACATGAAATTTATAAGATTTTTTGTAACTAATACAGGAGTGAATTTATCTAGAGCATTTGGAAATCAGGAGTAGCATTTGTTAGGACTATTTAAAGAATAAAAATTAAGATGTTTACTCAAAAATAATTATTTAAATATAGTTACCGGTATTTTAAAATATGTATATACTTAACGTAAACGGCGATCTTTGAAAACATATCAGAAATGTGAGGTTATGTTTATTCACTGCAACTAGATCATATTAATTATTGCCAAATAGGATCACAATATTGTAAGAATGCAGCCTAGTGGAGAAATAATGAAACACATCAAACTGTATATTATAATCAATATTATAGGTTATTAATTTATAATTTTTACAGACGAATAATTAAATATAGGAACTATTGGAAAAAACATATTGATAGAATGCCAGAAGGAAGATTTCCAAAATTATTGCTAAATTATAAACCGCACGGAGGAGAAATGTTGGACGCCCACACAGAAGATGACCTGAACAATTTTAACAATTATAGCTGGATGATGATGATGAATAATTTATTTTTTAGTAAACAACTCAGTAAAATCAAGTAATCTGTTCATTATTTGCTACATTCAATGTATTTGTTGGAGAAAAGTAATGCTCTGACCTGGTCAGAATGTTAAAAAGGAGGAGCTTTCTTTATCACAAAAGCAGGGGCTGATAAAGAGTGAAGTGAAACACGACTGTGATTGGTTGTAAAACAAAATTAATTGAAACATGATTTTTCATCTTGCATAATGCGTCGCATTGTTGATCCGTTCCTGAAATTACTGCCTTTGAATTTCGCGGGCGAGAGCAGGATTTCTTATAACTCAATAGAAGTTAGATTCGGACCATGGCAGCCAGCAAACTATCTCTATAGACGTACTTTCTGGATAAATCAGTGTCTAGATACATCGATTCTATAAATATCAATCTCTCGGATTTTCTTCAAGAGATAATACGAGACTGGTGCACTGAATGTTCCTACACTCGCATACATAGGAAGATGTGAGGGTCGGATTAGTCAGTCGTGTTCAAAGTGTGGACGAGTAAAGTGACATAAGTGTGAAGACAAGGAGATGTATTAAGTAAAGCTGTCAGTGAGTGTAAGGGAACTAAATGATAAAATAAATTGTGAAGGAAGAGACTTTATTAGCAGCAACTAATATGAATATTATTGCGAAATAAATAATGTGAATTTGAAAATTTTGAGTAATCTTCTGTGAAGTTAAATTCCATCTGAATCCTAAATGACCGGCATCAATGGCAATGTTATAAATACAGATGAATTTCTTAATATACATAATTTGGTTAGGTTTACCTCGAACTATGAAATGTAATTTTGTAAGCTTACTTATAATGAATATTTGAATATTGATAAATACAGTATTATTCCTTGATATTATTTATAGGCACCGACTGATATTAAACCCGTGAATCTTAATAGCCATGATGTATAGAGAGGAAATTTTTATCAATGAAATGGATTTTCTCATATTTCACAAAGCAAGTATCGCCTCAATGCACTTAATGCAAAATTTTGAATTTAGCATGAAATAGATTGTGCAATCCTGTAAACGGTTATTTTTTATATTTTTTTAGATATTTTTTATGCGGAGATATTTTTCACATTTTTTGTATTTATTAATTTCAGATATAACACTCATGTTTTTTTAAATATGTAACATATTTATGGACATTTAGTTTAAAGGAGGGGAAAATATTACAAGTATTTGAGAATAAAATTCTTAGGTAATTTTATGGACTAAAGAGAGACGAACAGACAGACGAATGGAAAAGACTACTTAACAGTGAACTGCATTATCTGTATGGGAAACCAAGTAACAATTAAGTAAGTGTCGAAGACTGCAATGGATAGGACATGTGACACAAATGGGGAATGAAAGAGGACATGGGAATTCTTTGCAGGAAAACTAGAGGGAAAGTGCCCAATAGGTAAGCCAATAATGAGGTGGAAGTATAACAGTCATGATTTGAGAGAAGTAGATTATACAAGGGACGATTGGAAAACATTAGCTCAGAATAGGAAAGTATGGAAAACTTATATCCGCGCATCTATGAACCTACGGATTTGATAATGCCTCTAAGTTAGAACATACTTATTTTATTCTAATAGATTGACTGTAATCGTTGTGTAGTTTACAGTAAACTTTGAATCGCTCAGTTATTTTTTTCACACTACACATGTGCTCCGAACTTATGTGTACGCTAGAGGTAAGCAATACTAATGATCCTGGGTTAGATAAAGAAGATTATAAACAAATATGTTGGTCTAGAAGGTTAGAATTGCTTACCACTAGTGTTCACATAAGTACCCTGCAGGGTCGGGGGGAGGGGGTTATGAGCATGCGGTGTGTATATGTGTGGGGGTGTATGGGTGTATGTGTGTGTGCTTTTTTCTAATTTGTTTTCTAGCATTTTTTTAAATATTAATGTACGGAATATGGATGAATGTAGATATGTATTATTGTGATGTAGTGTAGACATAGATTTTACTTATATGTAGCGTGTTATTGTTTATTTATACAGGTGTATTTGTAGGTATTTGTTTATATTATGATTAATTTTATTTTTTTATTCATGGCAGAATAATGCACGTACGGCCAAGCAGGCCCATGCGCAATGTAAATGCATATGTATTTCCTTTATTCTGAAAAAAAAGGCAATAAATTCCATTAACTATCACATAAGTACGGAGCCCGTGTGTAGTGCTGGCTGCGTTCGCTCCTGAAATATCATAGCAGCCGCAAAAATAAAAATAACGGGTATGAGTGTAGATGTGTATTATTGTGTATGTTGTGTAAACATAGATTTTATATATAGCCATTTGACTAATACTATTTATATGGATGACGCCATTTCATTAGATATACACTAAATAGATGATGTGCATTTATATGTGATTTTTCTCATTTCTGGAATGAGAGATAATACTTTTTTATTTAGGGTATCTTGTACTGAGCAATGATCGAGTTGAATCAGATGTTACATTTGGGACTAGTGTTTGAAAGTCCTGGGTACAAAACAATGTGTTGCCGATCAATCTGACTCAGATAATTCTTTCCTGATTTTCCTCAGTCGTTAAGGAAACAGAACATTATCTGCATCCATTTAATCATAATCGCCATTTCATAACATGTTTTACAAATTAATCGGTGAACTTCTGCAAGAGTACATTATTACCCACAGGCTATTGGATGAAATCAAGGACTCTACGTGCGATATGACTTTAGATGTTATAGCATCTGAAATAAGAATGAAGAAACAAAAATAAAATCGTACTCAGCTTGACGTTCCACGTACCCTACTTCTTTATCTTGGTGTAGGAAAGAAGACTGAAAATCAAGTATTCGCATTTATTAAATATGCTAATTTTATTACTGAGTTTAGGCCTATTTGCCCAAATAATATGCCATGAGCACTTCGATTACTTTAAAAGAGGAGAAAAGATTACAACTATTTGAGAATAAAGTGAAAAGGAACATTTTCGACCCAAAGAGAGACAAATAGGAGAGGGAATATTGGAAACTGTAAGGCCTATAATTGAAGATCGTTATAGGAATCAATATGTATTAAGAACAGATGTCTCTTAGACTGCGTTGAGCATTGAGCATGGAACTTGATAAGAAAGGGAATGGAAGAGGGGCACGGAAACTGCTTGTGGGAAATCAGAAGGAAAGTGTCTGGTAAGGTAGGACAAGAATGAAATTCGTAACCATGATTTGAGTGAGGTTAATTATACAGGGAATGATTGAAAAAAATTAACTCAGGATAGAGATGTATGGAGTGCACATGGGTACCAAGGTAACTACGAGTTAGTAACCATAAACATTCGATTTTAGTTCAATATTGTAAAAACTGTTGGTCAGAGATAAGAATCAGTAAAGAGGAGTACAGTGTATAACTGTTTATGAAATTTAAAGCAGTGTTATGAGCATTATTCCCCAAGCCGTAACAGAGCGATTTAAGGTATAATCCATTGGTGTACAGCAATGGTTAGAGTCCCCATGGGGAGGAAGAATTTTTCTCATGAAATTTTGGCCAGTGGGTTCGTATCCATCCAGCATCGTGAGGAATTTGAATAGTACTACAGTAAGTAGGGGCTCCAAGTTGAGAAAATTAACTATGACGGTTGGCAAACCCGATATGAGGACCGTATATCACCCCTACATTGATTAAATGATGGTCCACTCCGTAATTAATATATGTGGATGTGAGGCAAGCAGCCGGCTGATAGACCAAAGTCCTTCAAGGCCTGTCGTGCCGTGGAGTTTAGCTTTGCCATGTAACCAATAATCTCCATGCAAATTAGATATTCAACATATTAAATCAAAGTACTCAGTAGCGAATTTATTGACTTATCAAGTTATATAAACAAAATATATCGATATTATAATAATAAATCAAACCTGCGTTTTTCCATTTGCCAAATGATAAATATGAATAATTCAAATAATTTAAAGCGTGGACGTTTATTGACATCTCATCTCACTACAGTCTGTCAAATAGAGAGGCATTGCATTAAATAAAAAATTGTTTTAATATTGTGATCGTATATTCATTTTTTACTTACATTTTTCCCAGTTATTATGCATTCTAAAATAAAAGTTCAACAAAATAATTCATTATGGAACTTATTATATTGCATATTGAATTTTTAAAGACACTAATTAATATGATGGGGCACGCCGTAGCGTAGTGGTTAAGACACTGCGCTGCAAGTCGGAAGGTCAAGGGTTGAAGTCCCGGTGAGGTCAGGATTTTTAAACTGACCAAAACTTTCTGGCGGCACTATGGCCCTGGAGTCTAACGGAAATGAGTACCAGACGCTTGTTCTGGGGTAAAGGCGGCCGTCACGCAGGGCTGACAACTCGGCTGACATCAAGTGCCGATTGTCTAGAAAAAGTGGGAGCCTTAACCTCCCACTACCCCAAGGGCCTCCCGAGGCTGTAGTGGGATTACTTTACTTTTAATTAATATGATTTTTTATTAAACTGAATTGTAATATTAGTGAAAATTTTATTCAGAATTTAAAAATACTATAAGAATATTACCAAGTATAGTTTGTGCATTAGTTATACTTTTTTATAAAATACTGTATTACGATTTTTTTTTACAATTTTTTGTAAGTTAAAAAGTTATGAGTAGAAGTGTTCACTTCCTGGACTCCCATCTAGATTTCTAGCAGGAACAGTTTGATGAGCATTTTCATCATCGGATTCCTAAAATTGAAAAGAGGTACCTATCAATGCAAATAAGGTTGCAGGATATTGGTCGACGACTGCTGACTCATGAATAAATAATTTCCAATGGGAGACATGGCGGAAAATCACTCTTTTAGCTGCACCAAACTAAGGAAACAGTAAAATTACCAGAAAAAGTAAGTGCATTTGTGAGCACAATGTGCTACTGAGTCTTCCTCCACGATGCCGACCCTGCTATGATCGAAGTAAACCCTCAGAATGACGTAATATTATTCCATTGATGTTTATGTAGCTTATATTCTTAAACTTAACAACATATAACCTTCGACCCTGATCACGTAGCAACTTTTTCATTACGCATACGTTACAACGGTAGATGGGGAATCTAAAGTTTTCTCCTCACTCGGTTAGAGTTGTTCATCCGTGTACTAGACGTAATTATGTGAACATTAACATCAAATTCCTACCTGATGATACTAAATCTTAAAGCATGTTTCAACTCAGTTTGTAAAGGATCTACAGATTTTGTTAACTTTCTTCTTGTGGAAGAAAATAAAGTTTAATTTTGTTGACCAGTGTAATAGACCTGCACATTAGTGTTATAAGCCTAAATTACATTCAGAAATAGAACGACTTTAGCATTAGCAACTGAGTGTATGCCAAAATTTGTGACTAAAATATAAATCAATATCGGCCTTCAGTAGTCTTCTTGCATTTACCTTGAAATTTAATTATTGCAGGTTTGATTCTAGACAAAGTTGATTGAATTTTTCCACGAATAAAATTTAAACTTATTATGGAGGGAAAGTTAAAATGTGATGTGTTAAAGAATCCAAGGATATATAAGGTGCACGTCTAAGCATGGAAAATTTCCGAATACAGGTCTAGAAATTCATCTCAGACCTAGATCGTGACGTAATGAAGTCAAATCCACTAAAACGTTATATCAGAAGCATGTTAAGTAATTAATACAGTCAAAGAGAAAAAAAAACCTGTACTGGGATTTGAACCAAAGATCTCCAGCTTTGTACGCTTCCTTTGAAATGCCAGGCATCCATGGGCAAACAGATTTTTCTCACTTCTTGATGAAGCAGACCTTACTGTAATGAGAATAGTGTTCACTTCAAATTGAGCATTAGGTTTTAAAGTGAGAAAAATCTACGTCTATCCATGTATGATAGGGTAGAGCAAAGGAAGAGTTCTAGCGCGCAAAGCTCGAGATCCTGGGTTCAAACCCCCTCTTCAGGCATAATTCGTTCCTCCTTAGTTGTATTTACATTCGTAAATACTAGGGCATTCGATAAGTAATGGGAACACTGTTGTAAATCAGAGATCCTTGTGGTGACCATTGTTATCTTGTAACATGTTGTTTAGCAGTCTTTGTTGAATAAATCTGTATCGTTAAAAATCTTTAAGTAGCAATATTTTATGAATACACTCACTGTTTCTCACATGTAGTAAGTAATGCCGTCCTAAAAAATATGTTCAGTGGAATTTGTTTAGAAAGTGGAATTGGGAAGTACTCAAACATCCACCAAATTCACCAGACAGAAGCCCCTGAGACAATAACTTATTCTCAAGGATCAAAGAACCTCTACAAGTCATTCGATTTCAAACAAGAGTTGATATCCAGAAACCTCTAAATCGATCAATGAGAGATATATCCAGAAAAGAAGCTGCAGATGGAGTGCTCCATGTTCCAAGGATTTTGTAACGTATAGTTCACTTTGCAAGAGACTATAAATGAAGTTCGTAATGTCAAAAATAATGTAAATATTTTTTGTGATGTTATATCAGTGTTGTCATTACTTATCGAATGCCTTAGTATATTAAATAAGTCAGTAACACAGGTTATATGATTCTTTCATTTTGACAACAAAGTTACATAAACCGGTCACAGATATGAGCACATGATGGGTACAAGTTTAAAACCATGTAGGTATATCTAACGATAATTTTAATTCTCTCTCCCATTGATTCTTATGTGGTGAAAATGTATGCGATCAAGAATTGAAATCCTCTCCTTGCAGATTTTGTCCCTTTAAGGCTTGGGAGGCTTGAGGTATATAAAAACACCAACAATGAAGGCAAAGTCAGAGAAACTAGAAATAAATTTATACTTAAGATCTTGTTTAGAATCTCAGGAAAATCTTAACCTGAAAATTGTCTCAATAAGGAATAGTACACATCACAGAAATAAACGTAACAACGTCACACATCAATTATTTTATATTGTTATATGAAATTATATAAATAATAGCATCCTTTTTGCTGCTGTAAATTCTATAACGTGTTGTAGTTAATAATCATGATAGTGGATTTACATACATTTTAGGAGGCAGTATTTAATAACACGATCAGAATAATGGAAATTGTTCTTGAAATTAATTCTCAATATATGTACGTATGAAAAAGGAAAAGTGGGGTTATGTATGTTGTGACGTGAACTTTTGGAATAGGGACGGACAACATGGACTAGTCACGAAGACGTCCTCCTGGCATCTGGTGTTGTGCGGCTAGGTGTCGCGCCTTACCAACCTCCTCAATATGCGCGCGCTTCTTCTCAATCAATACGTCTTTACAATTCAAATATTATACTATATATATTAGTGATGTTTTATGACGTACTAGCAATTATTTTGTAATCGGAGATCGACGCGACGTACATACATCGCGAATCCAATCACCACATTATTGAAAATAAGACTTTTCTCAATCATTGAACTCTTATTCCAATACTTTATTTTTCTTTACTTTTCCTCGAATGCCAAATCGTAATTTAATAATAGTAATAATAATAATAATAATAATAATAATAATAATAATAATAATAATAATAATATTTTTAATATTAACTCACTGGCACTATTGAACCTGCAGGTTATTGCCGCAAAGTAATAAGCTTTTCATACATCCCTATCCTGAGCTACCAATCATCTCCTATATAATTTATCTCCCTAAATTATTGTTAATATTATTCTCCCTCCTCATTATCGGCCTAACTACTAGGCTTTCCCTCTGGTTTTCCTACAAGGGTTTCCATGCCCCTCTTTCATTGGTGCTACATCTTCTTCCGTTAGTAATCTACGAGCCTTAACTGTTCCTCTTATGTTTGACTCTCCACAAAGATTATGTACCTCACGCCGTAGTCTAGTTGGACAAGGCAATACGCTATAAAGCAGAAGGCTCGGGTTCGATTCCCTAAAGGGTCAGGATTTTTAATCTGGTCTAAACTTTTCGGCGCGCGGTGGTTCCATGATCTTGGAATCAACTAATTCTCTAAGGTATATAAGTAATAGGCCTATGTTCTGGGAGTGAAGGCGGTTGTCAAGCAGGCGTGCTGATTGCCTAAAAAAGGATGGGAACCTTAAGGTCCTGTCATCATAGGGGCTTGCTAAGGTCTATAGTGGGATTAATTCACTTTTTATATCTAATAGAATTCGGAGTACCCAGCTACTACCTGTTTTTATCTGGTTTTCTTTATTGTGATTTGTGTTTTACACAAATGTAGAACAATAATAATAATGATGATGATAATGATGAGAATAATAATAATAATGATAATAAAAATAATAATAAACTAAATAGTATAAACAAATAGGGAAAAAAGACCAGGACTTCCTATGAAGAGATAGGCCTACATGAGATAAATCTCCAATGAGACCGGAATATAGACCAACTGTTGCCTTAACCAATGACAGCTAGATGCAGATAATGATGATGATGATGATGATGGTGGTAATAATAATAATAATAATAATAATAATAATAATAGATAGATAGATAGAATGCAGTTATGGATAGTACTTTCAACGTTGGAAGGAAATACATGAACATTAATGCAAGTTACAATATTAGTCTATAACGCTATGTTACGGACCGAAACACTGCCTCTGACCATGATGCATCTAAATGACCAAGCGCCATTAAATCACGACTGTGGTACAAAGTGTTTACTAACAATAAAGACAATAATAATAACAACAATAAAATCCCTGGCACTATATCCCGGAAGGGTCAAGGCCGACTGAAAATGTTGGACCTATTGCCTAGCAGATCACAGTATAGGAAATCACTTAGTGTTTCGCAATCCAACAACCTCAGTTCTGAATTTAGCTGCTTTTGGTATCAAATAGCTAATAAGTTGCCATCACGAGACTGAGTAGGCTTTGTTATAGATTGTACACTAAAAGAAAAGGTACGTGTTGTAGCCGGAAACGAACACGGACCTCTGGAAACCCAGCAGGCATGGAGAGACGGTAATAATAATAATAATAATAATAATAATAATAATAATAATAATAATAATAATAATAATAATAATAAGAGTAATAATTATTATTATTTTATTATATATAATTCATTCTTATTTGTAGACGCTTTGAAATCTAGGGCCATATACCATATGGAATTTTTAATTAAAAAAACGGTGTTTTCGTAGAAGAAATAAAGATAAATTTGATTACTGGATATTTAGAGTATCCAGTAGGCTGTATGTTTCTATTGTTGTGTTTCTCATGTTTTTTACTAAACACGTTAATTTGATTAATATTATAAACTGTGATTATTATTAAATGGATCTTGTAATGAAATTCCAATCCAGTTCTTGGCTTGATGACTGTTGGAAACCAAGGAAAACTATAGTCAGGTTAATCGACAACAGGGGTTGAGCCCAGGACTTCCCGAATACGAATCTGAAAGGACGAAACAACTTTCCCCGCAACAATATATCAATAGTCTTTAAGCATGAAACAAATTTTGCTAAAGAAAATAGTATACCTATATACATATTTAAGGTCCACCGCTGTAGTCTCGAGGTAGCGTGCTGCCTTGTCACGCAGCGGACCTGGGTTCCATCCCCTGTCGGGGCAGTTTTTCTGGATGAGGTTTTTATCGGGTTTTTTCCTCACCTATAAGATACATGTCAGGAAAACTTTAAGGCCCAAACGGTCCCCGAAATCATATGGCCATCATTATCATCTCATAATCATCATCCTTCACCGGTGTGGAAAGCAACGGGGAGCTACCACACCTACAATTCCCTAGTAAAGCTGCAAGCATAGCATGAAAATGTTATGATTGCAATGAAAGACCTGCCCTCGGGTAGAATTACTATGGATGGATATATTTAAATCCACCGCTGTGGTCTCGAGGTAGCGTGCTGCCTTGTCAAGCAGCGGGCCCGGGTTCGATTCTCGTTCGGGACAGGCTCCTGGGTAAGGTTTTTTCGGGGGTTTTCGTCACCTGTAAGACAAATGTCAGGAAGCTTAGGGCTCAACAGTCACCGGAAATCATCCGGCCATCATCATCCTTCAGCGGTGTGAAAAGCAACGGCAAGCTACTACAGCTATAATTCCCTAGTAAAGCTGCAAAGCACAGCATGAAAATGCTATGATTGCAGTGAAAGATCTACCCTCGGGCAGAATTACTATGGATGGATATATATTTAATTATATTCATGAAAATGTTCATTTGAGTTCTAAAAATGAATACTTCTCAGCCAAATTTGGATAGTATCCTAATTTCATATTGTCGTATACTAAATTATCTAACAACCATGAGAAATTTAATACAACATAATATTCAAATTAATGTTCTCAGGCAAGCCATTCACATGCAAATGCTAATACGTACAACTAAAGATAACAATTTATGCCTCAACCGGGACTTGAACCAGAGATCTCCAACTTTACGCACTGGCACACAAACGAATATTGTGCTATTCAGATAATCCAGGGGCATACACTTTTTTCTGTTTGAAATCCCCGTAAACTCATAATAGTTAAATTTTATTCATATTACAACAGGATTACTAATTTTTCCTTGGTAGAAGCATCCATGTTGTAATTTGAATAGAATTACACTACTAAGAGTACACGAGAATTTAAAATAGAGAAAATAAATTGAGGGATCTAGTGAGAGAGGAAGCTATGCCACTTTGAGAAGAAATGGAAATAAATTGGGTTTTATAAAGCATTATATTACGACATTATTTGTACAATAAAGGGGTAACCTTTTCTTCTTTCTTTAACTTACTGTTATGTAAACTATGCAAAAGGAAAAATGCAAATTTTAATATAAATAGCACTGATTCACAGTAATATATGAAGAAAAACTATAAAATAGTCACCTTGTAGGTCCGTCTCCTCAACTTAGGTTGTTTTAAAACTCTGTAGGCCTATCCGGAAACTTGAGTTGAGGAGACAGGTCTGCAAGGTGACTGTTTTATAGTTTTTATTCATATATTATATTAAAAATTAAAATATAAATTATGGAATATTCACCTGAAAGGTCCGTCTCCTCAACTTAATTAATTATGTAACTGTAGCGTTTTCGGGACTTCTCCCATCATCGGCAGGATTCAAAACTGGTGTTTCACTGAAGATCTGGTAGATGGGGTTACATGTATTGGGTTCGTTTTCGTTTATCAGATTGTCGTTGTTGTGAGCTGCTTTCATGATTTCCATCTCTTCGAGTACGTTTATCTTCTCTGGATTATTTCCTCTGTACATAACTGTTAGGGTGTTTTCAATATTTAATATGCGATGTCCTTCATGCAACAGAAGCTGTGCCATGAAGGACATCGCATGTTAAATATTGAAAACACCCTAACAGTTATGTACAGAGGAAATAATCCAGAGAAGATAAACGTACTCGAAGAGATGGAAATCATGAAAGCAGCTCACAACAACGACAATCTGATAAACGAAAACGAACCCAATACATGTAACCCCATCTACCAGATCTTCAGTGAAACACCAGTTTTGAATCCTGCCGATGATGGGACAAGTCCCGAAAGAGCTACAGTTACATAATTAATTAAGTTGAGGAGACGGATCTTTCAGGTGAATATTCCATAATTTTATATTTTAATTCTGAATAATACCTCAACGGAACACATCATGAAATAAAAGTTGATATATTATATTGCTGTTCAACGGAAACTTACCATGAATTTGACTAGTATCGATAGCACTGATTATTTCCATTTCTTCTCACAGCGGCATAGCTCCCTCTTTTACTAGACCCCTCAATTGTGTCCGCTAATGGATTGCCTGAGTAGCACAATTGGTTAGTAGGCCAGCGCGTAAAGCTGGAGATCATTGGTTCAAATCTCGGTTCAGATGGAACATTTTTTATTTAGTTGTATTATTATAAATAGTTCAGGCATATATAAAACTGGTATTCTTCCAGTTACATGATATACTCGTAGATGCGAAAGACGGACCCTTAATTTAAACGAGGAAAAAACGATTGCGAGTATTTGAGAATAAAGTTTTTAGGAAAATTTTTGGACCAAAGAAGAGAGATGAACAGACAGGCAATTGGAGAAGACTACTTAACAGGAGCTACATGATCTTTATGGGAAACCATATATAATAAGAATAATTAAGTCTCGTAGACTACGCTGGGCGGTGGCATGAAAAGAGTGGTATGGAAGCTCCTTATAGGAAAAAGAGAGGGTAAGCGCCCTGTAGGCAGGCCCAGGATGAGGTGGGAAAATAATATGAACTATAATTTGAGGAAAGTAGATTATACAAGGTATGATTGGAAAACAATACATCAGGATAGTGTGGATCTTATACTTTAATAATTGCTCATGGTCTTTGCTCTTCTGGTTTATTTTGCTTGGCAAATATTACATATGAACGATTAGGAAGTCGTAGATTAATGATTAATAGGGGATTATTAAATTTTAATAGGAATATCCGCGCCTATACGGAATTAAGTGGTTCGATATTGCCAGTATATTGTGCTGCGTATTCTTCGACCTTACATACGATGTTTGATGTTTACAATTTTTGTAAACTAATTGCATTGTCCGCTATGTACTTTACATTGCATTTATTATTTTTATAATCATCAACGACAGTCTATATAGAAATTTTAAAACTTTCATTATACCATTAAATTTAGACAGTAAGCTACAGGTGTCCTAACAAAGAATTGTAATCATGTTTCATTTTATTTTTAATCGATGTATATTTTTTAAATCCTAAACTAGATCCATATAAATAATATTCCATATCTGCATATATTGCAAATGCAAACTAGATTACTTCAAATAATCAAAATTAATCTTATCAACTTGTACAACTAGTACTGAGTCCTGATAACTTGAATTCTAGGACTGTATACTTAACCCTTGTGATCATGGAAATTTTAATCTCGAATTGTTTATACCGACCTAACTGGATCAATAAAAGTATGATATTATAGAATTATTAACTAACATTCTATCATTATTATTATTAGCCCTATTATTATTAGCATTATTAAAATTGTTATTGTTGTTACGTCCATTATTATTAATATCTCAAAAATGCTTTCCACTTTTGTGATTTTACGATAGCTAGTTCATTTCCTTCTGAAAGTGTGCCAGTTTCGATTCCCTGTTGAGTCAATTTCCCGATTATGATTCTCAATAATTACACAAAAATTCTAGTAATCGAAGTGTTCTGTCTCTGGGTCTGATAGGTCATCAAAATCATTCGAACTATGGTTTTCGTTCATCTAAATGAAATGATGGGGGGAGAGAGAAGAGAGAGAGAGAGAGAGAGAGAGAGAGAGAGAGAGAGAGAGAGAGAGATAGAGATAGATAGAGAGAGAGAGAGAGAGAGGGGGGGGCAGACAGACAGACAAAACAAATTGCTACATAGGTTATTACATTCTTAAAACATAATTTCTTACTAATCATATTAAATACTTCTACAACTTTGTAAGTACAGAATAAAATTAAAGTGCAAATTAGCTGAAATAATCATATGCGTATTTACACGAGTTTTAAATATTTATGAAAGTAAGCTAATGCTATTAAAATAAACGATTGGCTCTAAAACAAAGTACTCCTTAACAGTCCTTGAAGGCTAAAATTACACATATTGAAGACTATAACACACTTTGACCGACGAGGAAGTTTTCGGTACACATTTCATTTAGGGTGTGTATCAGGACCAGTTTAGACCGTATGATAAGGAATCTCCTACATTTCTCAGTCTGTATGGAACCTAAACTGTTCATATACCGGAGTTCCTTAGTCTAAATAAAAACGATTAGGCTTGCTGATAAAATTTTAAAATTATTCGAATGCATTACGATATAAAATGCCTAACAGTTTAATTCATAGCGTCTGAATTTAAATTTAAATTATAATATTGTACTCTGAATTTTTATATTTGTGCCGGTTGATTAGAAGATGAGAAACAAAAGGCGTAATTCTGCTAGAAGAAATAAAATATTGTTAAATTAAAAATGAGACAAATGAAGGGCTTCTTAAGAACTTGTAATAAAGTAATATTGACTTAATTTTATATACCCAATTAGGCCATACATAAATTTTTTAACTATATGAAGGTATCAGATTATCGTTGAATAATAATTAATTTTCTTGTAATTAATATAATTATTGTAATGAATATTATTATTAGAAAATAAAATAGAACGTTTGTCATTTTCAATTAGGATCAAACAAGTTAGTAATTAATTCGTAGAAGTTAAGAATATGTCTTATGTTGTTATTGTCTCCTTGAAGAAAGGAAAGACGTGAGAGTTTGAATTAACGACATAAAGCGCTATATAATATTAAGCCAATAAATTGAATAACCTGCATGCTCTAAGTTTACGACTCGAGAGAGTTGTATTACGAGAAATATGTTCTACTAGAGATTCGAACTCTTGAAGAATGCCATGTATGGAAGTTGAACCTGGGGTCAGTTTCATAAAATGCACCTTGCAGTGCGCTGGTCATGTCTGCAATTATTTTATTACCGCTGGCAGATTGGAAATACATGAACCCATTTGCAATGTATGAGAAGAAATAACCTATCACAAAACATGATACTGCTTAATGTATTTAGACCTGCATGCAGGAACAAAAATTAATGAATTTGTGCCCATATACTAGATCATATGAATATTTTAATAAAATTATTCATACTCTGATATCTTTAGCAAAAATGCATAAAAATATCCATGACGCGGCAGTTCCAATAAGCAAGAGCTACGGAACTGTTTGTCACTGAAGAGTAAATGAAAATACAGCATTGTGCAGTCCTTTTGTATTGGTTTCAGTTTTTAACGGGATTTCAGTATTTCTCATCAAGAAGCTACTAAACTGTTCGAGAGAGAGAGAGAGAGAGAGAGAGAGAGAGAGAGAGAGAGAGAGAGAGAGAGAGAGAGAGACAGACAGACAGACAGACAGACGAGACAGAGAGAGGGAGACATAGAGAGAGATACCGAAGAGAGAGAGAGAGAGAGAGAGAGAGACAGAGAGAGACAGAGAGAGAGACAGAGAGAGAGACAGAGAGAGAGACAGAGAGAGAGACAGAAGAGAGACAGAGAGAGAGACAGAGAGAGAGACAGAGAGAGAGACAGAGAGAGAGACAGAGAGAGAGACAGAGACAGAGAGAGAGACAGAGAGAGAGACATAGAGAGAGAGACATAGCTAGAGAGACATAGGAAGAGAGAGACAAAGAGAGAGGAGACAGAGAGAGAGAGACAGAGAGAGGAGAGACAGAGCATATAGAGACAGAGAGAGAGACAGAGATATACGACGAGAGAGAGACGAGGAAAGAACAGAGAGAGAGACAGAGAGAGAGAACAGAGAGAGAGGGAGAGAGCCGAGAGAGATACAGAGAGAGAGAGATCCAGAGAGAGAGAGACAGAGAGAGATAGACAGAGGAGATAGACAGAGAATAGACAGAGAGAGAGCAATAGAGATAGACATAGACAGAGACAGAGAGAGCCATAGAGAGAGACAGAGAGAGAGAGACCAGAGAGAGACAGAGAGAGAGACAAGAGAGAGAGACATAGAGAGAGACAGAGAGAGAGAGAGAGACAGAGATAGCGACAGAGAAGATAGCCAGAGAGAGAGCCATAGAGAGAGGAAAACAGAGAGAAGAGACAGAGAGAGAGACAGAGATGAGAGACAGAGCAAGATAATACCTGAGCAAGAGATACAGAGAGAGAGACAGAGAGAGAGAGAGAGAGAGAGAGAGACAGAGAGAGAGAGACAGAGAGAGAGACAGAGAGAGAGAGACAGAGAGAGAGACAGCTAGAGAGACAGAGAGAGAGAGACAGGGAGAGAGAGACAGAGAGAGAGAGAGACAGAGAGAGAGACAGACAGAGAGAGAGCAGAGAGAGAGAGAGCCAGAGAGAGAGAGACAGAGAGAGAGCCAGAGAGAGAGACCAGAGAGAGAGACAGAGAGAGAGACAGAGAGAGAGACAGAGACAGAGAGAGAGACAGAGAGAGAGACAGAGAGAGAGACAGAGAGAGAGACAGAGAGAGACAGAGAGAGAGACAGAGAGAGAGACAGAGAGAGAGACAGAGAGAGAGACAGAGAGAGAGAGACAGAGAGAGAGAAGAGACAGAGAGAGAGAGAGAGAGAGAGAGACAGAGAGAGAGAGAGAGAGAGAGAAGAGACAGAGAGAGAAAACAGAGAGAGAGACAGAGAGAGAGAGACAGAGAGAGAGAGACAGAGAGAGAGAGACAGAGAGAGAGAGACAGAGAGAGACAGAGAGAGAGACAGAGAGAGAGACAGAGAGAGAGAGAGAGAGAGAGAGACAGAGAGAGAGACAGAGAGAGAGAGACAGAGAGAGAGACAGACAGACAGACAGAGAGAGAGGCAGAGAGAGAGAGACAGACAGACAGACAGAGAGAGAGGCAGAGAGAGAGAGACAGACAGACAGACAGAGAGAGAGGCAGAGAGAGAGAGTCAGAGACAGACAGACAGACAGAGAGAGAGGCAGAGAGAGAGTCAGAGACAGACAGACAGACAGACAGACAGACAGACAGACAGACAGACAGACAGACAGACAGACAGACAGACAGACAGACAGACAGACAGACAGACAGACAGAGGCGCTATAGTCAAAAGAGAAATGTATACTGTAAAGCCAGATATCGAACTCGGATTGCCAGTCAGATATTATAATGTTATCAAATCGAACGGTTTTATAAATATCTATATAAATTAATACGAGTATGTAATATTATGTTGAAAATACATTGAACCAAATTTTGTATTAACACAATTTATGACTGTCACGGTAAATCTGGATATTATTTGGAACGATTCGAAATGGGTATAGATACCTGTATTTGCAAGAACTCCAGCCAGACTGCATTCCATCAGTTATATAAGTGTCCCTCGTTTCATTCCCAAAGACATTAATTAATTGCCAAAGTAGATTTCAACAGCCTTTGAAAAATGCTTTATATAAGAAAAGCTATTAAATGCTGTGTGACTTTCTCTATTAGATTTTTAAGAGACTTTAAGTTATTTTTTTATCGTTAATTAATTAATTAAGTTATTTATATTACATTATAATATTATTAATATATAACTCTAGAAATTAGGCGTACTATGAATGAATGTACATTATTTTATTGTAACTAAAACCTAGGATACCAGAAGGTGAAATAGGGTTCGCATTATTTGGAGATTCAATAATAGTAGTAATAGTAATAATAATAATAATAATAATAATAATAATAATAATAATAATAATAATAATAACAATAATAATATGATTGTTATTACTTCCATTAATATCTATCAGTAAGATCCCTTTAGTTCCTGTATTTCTATTCTCGTAGGTTATAATCAAGATTTGGTGATAAGGAGATTGCTTACAAAGTAAGTGGAGATATAAAGGCCTAAGTTAAATAGTTGAATAGGATAAGAAATTGATTCAGCTAGAATTGTTGTCTATACGTACTACAATACCTATAAAGAATTTTCTCAGAGAGACCGCTTAATGTTTATTTGATGGCTATAAGCTTTGGTTCGTGAAGAGCAGTAAGGCTACTGAAACTTTTCTTACATCACTTAATTTTCTAATACATTTAAATGAATTTATAATAGTTGGATTGATTTCATTCCTGGAAAAATTATATGTTTATAGTTATTTTTGTCAACTTTATATCTACCGTACTGTCAAGGACTCCAATAGTGGCTAGAATTTTACAAATTATGGAGACTTCTTGTAGAAAAAAACTTACGGAAGGCGTTCAGTAGGTAGACCAAGAATGGCATGGGAGAATAACTTTAACCATGAATCTGTGTTAGGTGAATTATATAAGGAACGATTGGAAAATATTAGCTCAGAGTAAGGGATGTTTGGGGCTTTTGAGTAATATACGTTTTAAATGGAAGGGTTATCAGCTCTTCGCAAAATGTTCAACCTGGAGGATCAGAGGCTGATTTTGGTGTGTCATTCTCTAAGATGAATTTCCTTCCAGGGCTAAGGGGTCTCATTTTCCCTGAGTACCTGGTACTTTTGTGGCCAGAGACTCGCCATACTCACTCCATCTTCAGTAACATAGCTCTGCCATGAGAAGGCAGATGGTAGGAGAGAGGCTTTCTGAGACGCTAGCTTATAGAGCTATCTTTGCTCTTTAGAGCTGTATTTTTGTAGCAGTAGTAGTAATAGTAGTAGTAGTAGTAGTAGTGATCTCCAAGTTCGATAGTGTAATTTTTTTAATTATATATATTCTCTTTAATTTGCTTACTTGATATAGTCAGGTACTAGATGGCAGTGAAGACAGTGTTCTCGCGACATCTAGTAATAATGGAGAGTATAATACATATATAAGAAAAATAAGTGTTTGAATTGGATTCGCCTGGTAGTGTAATGGATATCACGCTGAGGTACAGACTCAGAGATCCGGGTTCGAATCCCGTCCAGGCATTTATTTTTCTTATCATACCATATATATATACACATACAAGGTGTGTGTGTGTGTGTGTCCGCGCTCGCAAAATGTCTATAGGTTGGTTCAGTGCATATTATACATAGGCCTATTACGCTACACGGATTTTTTTATAATAACTGGTTCCTTTCTACAGAAAGATCTATACCAATATTAAGACTCTACCGAATAATGCAGTAGAGCCTTAAAATTCTAATTCAGAGTCATGACTAAGGGCTATACACATTAGAACTCAGTAAGTATTATGTTATATATGTGCATAGCTAATGGCTGGATTTATGGCTAGTTACGGCATTTAAATTATATTAACTCGTTAACATTTAAAATTATTGGCCATTAAGATAATTTCTAATACTATAATATATTATCGACGGAAATTAAGACACATATCAGATTTCTTGGCTAAATAGATTACCGGTATTTCAGTTATCATATATCTGCATTATTTTTAGATGCCTATGTGTATTGCATGTAATTTCATATCGGAGAGTAAAAATGGACCTGTAATTGTAGCGGCGTAAACATAAATAGTTTTGTAATTAATTGATAACCAATATTACAGAATGTATTTTAAAATCCCTCCGATCGATTTCCGATTGAGGGTCTTTCCACTTTTCAGCGGTTGCCCTTTTACCAAGTACAAATAAAAAATAAATAAACATGAAATGAAAATGGACAAATATTATTCAATAGCATATGTTTTAAAATTGCAATACTCAATTTTTGAATCAGAGATAGAAAAAGAAAAACCGACAGGCAGAGATAAAAATATAAGGGGCAGGACATCGTCTGTCTATATATATTTATTTATTTGTTTATATATATATAATATGTAAGAAATTAAACTGGTAGACCTAGGTTCATTTATGACGAATGAAAGAAGAAAGGTTACTCTGAAAAACATTGGAATGGTGTCCATCTGGAAAAAGAAAGAAAGGAAGACCTCGAAACTCATGGATACAAGAGATAAGAACTGGAATGAGAACAAGAGGACTGGAGGATATGGAGTGGATGGATAGGGACGAGTGGAAAAGGAAAATAAAATTTTAGGCACAGAAAGGTGTGTAAACATTGAAAACTGTAAATAAATGAATATACACGGTAATCGAATACATCAATAACTTGTTTATTCGCGTCCACGAAAGTATAAAATAAATATCTGAAAACAAATATCTTATAAAATATATCAGATAACTAACTAACTAACTAACTCACTGGCTCTATCGAACCCGTCGGTTCATGGCCGCAAGGACATAAGCCCTCCGTACATCCAATATATATATATATAATATAATAACTGTAAATACTATATGAATAAATTTACAGCTTCTTGCCCATATTTTAGTTACCCCTAACTGAAATCGAAATTACAAGAACTTCGACTGAACATATGCGCGCATGTTTTGAAAAACTAGTTGTATTGACGTACATTTTTTAAATTGTGAAATGAATGATTAATGGTGGTAATGAAATTCCAATTCAGTGTTTGCCTTCACAACTGAGAAAAACACAAAGAAAACATAAGATTGATAGGAATCGGGATTTGAATGCAGGACTTTCTGAATAGAGTACTACCCGCTATTGTTTGACCATCTCTTTCGGTAAAATGCAATCTTACTGTATTTCTTCAAAGAATATGTAATAAATTACCCGTTACTAATTTTAATCTTAAGATAGTAAGTTTTATTACACGGCTTTCAATAAGTGAATTAGTTGTAATACTCTATACACCCATATACAGTAACGTAGTAATTGAACATAAAGTTTGACAATGTAAAATCAATGCTACTTAAGACATAAAGAAAGTAACTGAGTAACTCAAAGAGATCGGGATTGTAGCAAACATCAATAAAATTAAACCTATGCCTATGATCACACACAAAAATCCAGTATATAATGGAAATGGACAGGTAATGACAACAATAGCAACAATACTTACGAACTGGAATGAGGTGCGGAAAGAAATTAAACATGGGCTGAATTCTGACTGTAATGGATGTTATTTTACATTACAGGGACACCTGTCACTCCAACTTCTCTAAAAAAACATTAAACTGAAGATATATAAAACTGCTCCAAAATAAATAAATTTCAGACGGTGTGTGGAACAATACAGAGAACATTCAAAAATAAAATTAGAAAAGAAACCAAGATAAAAATGTATAATGTTATGGCGGTTCCCACAATATTGTATGGATGTGAAACTTGGGCTCCAGTGAAAAAACAGAAGGATAGAATACAGACGGCGGAGATGAGGTTCCAAGTAAAAGGATGTACAAGATTTGATAGAATAAGAAATGAGGATATAAGAGAAGAATTGAAAGTACAGCCTTTATTGGATAAGGTCACGAATTAAAGACAGAAATTGATTGATCATATGGATGGAATGAGTAAGGAGAGATATCCATTGTTAGCAAGAAATTATGAAGCAAGAGGAAGACGTGATGTTGGAAGACCTAGAAGACGTTGGACTGATGCATTATGAAGTCGGAAGGGCAATTGCCTAATCCCTGGAGTGATGATGATGATGAAGATATATAAAACTGTTATTCTCCCAGTTTTATTGTATGGATGCGAAATATGGACTCTTCCTTTAAGGGAGGAGAAAAGATTAGCAGCATTCGATAATAAATTTCTTAGGCAAATTTATGGACCAAAGAGAGATGAACAGGCAGGTGAATGGAGAAAAATACATAACAGCGAACTACATAATCTTTATGGGAAAGCAGATGTAATAAGAACAATTAAGTCTCAGACTGTGATGGGCGAGACATATTACACAATGGGGAAAGAAAGAGGGACATGGAAACTCCCTATGGAAAACCGAAGGGAAAGCGCCCAGTAGGTACACCAAGAATGAAATGGGAGAATAACATGCCATGATTTGAGGGAGTAAATTATACAGTGGATGATTAGAAAACTAACTCAGGATAAGGATGTATGGAGAGCTTGTGACTATGCTGCCACGAATTTACGGATTTGATAGTGTCTCTAAGTTGGCTAAATATGCCTACCTACATTTCTATGGACTATTTTATCCTCCAACAATTTAATTATGTTACAACTGTATAGGAAAGTGTATGAGTAGCCAAACGAAATTCCATCCATCCATAGTATTCTGCCAGAAGGCAGGTCCTTCACTGCAATCATAGCATTTTCATGCTATGCTTGCAGCTTTACTAGGTGAAATTAATGTAGTTTAATTTTATTTTGGTAATTTACTTGAAAGCGGATACAGAAACAAGATATTTTATAAACAATTAAAATACAAAAAAGCCCTTGGGATTCTGAACCGATAAATGTAAATTACTAAATTAGGTCATTACTTTACTTAGACTATTTCTAATACAAACTAACACTTAGGTCTTGATTTAATTTGTCCAAATATCTATAAATATGAATTTACGAATACTTCAAAACTGTTAATTTTCCTTTTCTGGATCTCCAAAAATATGAATGAATTTAAAGGAATTCCTCTGTTATTAAATGTGGTCACGGTATTAAGTTATTTAAACATTCTGATTTCTAATATATAAAAATGAATATTTGGTTTGTTTGTTCGTACTTTATGCGCGGCCATACCGTTGATCCGATTGTGATGGGGCTTTTTGCAAATATTCGGAGATTCCCGGATTAACATAGGCTATAAGAGAGTTCTGATACTCAACTCCTACACTCTTAAAAATCGCCCTTTGTAGTGGAAAACGTGAAAAAAGTAGTTCTTTCGATGCTTAAATGGTGTACGCTGCCTAAACCATAAAAAATACACAAAATTAATGTATACAGAATTGAATATCTCAAAAAGCTCTACAAAAAAAGTCCGCAATAGCATATGTTTATCTCTTACGGATAACTCGCAATAACCGCTTTTGTCTTTAATTGATGCCAAGAAGATCGAGACAAGTACGTAGATTCCTGTGTAAGCATAGCAGCACATGGCGGGTAATTCTTTCACGGATAACTCACAATAACGAATTTTGTCTTTTAGCTAATTTATGCCAAGAAGATCTAGATAAGTAGATTCCGGGCAACACCGGGTAATCAGCACGGGGAATCTTAAAATAATTACGATATACATTTATAATTATTTTTTTATTTTAATTATTTAACTAATCATAAGAAGTATATTAATTTTTGTCTTTCCCGGCAACGCCGAGTAATCAGCACGGCGTATCTAAAAATATAAATGTATAATTATTTTTCCTTTTACTCATTCGACTAAATATAAAAGCGCGTTAATTTTCATTTATTTAGGCGTAGCAGCGCACGCCGGGTATTAGCTAGTTTATTATATAATTCGATTCAAACAAATTAATTAGGCCTATTAGATGTTTTAAAATGAACTGAAACTAAATAATCTATCAAATAACTAACTCATTGGCACTATCGAAGCAGAGGTTTCATGTCGCTTGGATATAAACTTTCCATATATACCTATAATGAGCTAACATTTTCCATCATTCCCTATATAATTCACCTTCCACAAATCATGGTTGAACCTAATTCTTCAACCTCTATCTTGGAAGGTATACTGGGCACTTTCACCTTTGAATTTCCTACAAATCCTTTTCATGCCCCTTCTTTCATTCTCCATTTTTGCAATATGTCTTGCGCATTACAATCTGTAGGACTTAATTGTTCTTGATATAAATAGTTTCCAATAAATATCATGTAGCTCTTCTTAAGGTAAACAGTTTTTCCATTCATCTGAGTCTCCTTACCACTTCTTGGTCCAAACATTTTCGTAAGCACTTTATTCTCAAATAATCGAAATTTGTTCTCCTTTCTCAAATTAAGAGACCATGCTTCGCACACATATAACTGGTAGAATCTATTTTATATATTTTTAGTTTGACATTTTTATTAGAGAAATTGGGATGATAAAAAAGTGACACGAGACATTAGTATTTCGCCAATTTAAGGTTTACGCCAAATATTTGTAATCTGAAAATATTCTCGACTTCAGTGCCTACAATTTTAAATCTATGATATGAACAGACATATTTTAAATTTACTCTCCGAACAGAACCACACCCTCGAATTCTTCTCACCAGAAAATTGTTATTGAATTTTGAAGGAATCAAAAAGACTGGGAATGTATTTAGGAACATTAGTAAATAAGCATTATTTCGAGGAGATATTCCCGTCACAGTTTCATTCTATCATTTTCATCGAATTCCACCAAGTAATGAAATCACAATAAAAAACCTACGCGGATTTAAATCTAGCCGGGGTAGATTCATTTTTAAGGGTGTAAATTCATGAGCATAGGTTCCTTCGGAAGAGAAGTATTTCTGTGTCTTAGATTTTTTCACTTAAAAGAAACCTAAGTCTGAAAATTTGAGGATTCTGATCAAAATTTGTATGTCCTTTCACGCACAGATTTTAATTGGGTCGCTAGTGACCTGAAAAGTTTGAGTGCAAACTTTTTTTCAAACAATTTTTAAGCAAACGTAATGTATTACACTTTTAGTTACCTAATAATACGTTAAAAATTTTAATTAAGTTGCTGTGTTTCAGCCAGATTACTTAAAACTAATACTTACACACGAAATTAATAATATTGAAAATAAAATAAACACTGAACACACTTAAATTATGAAATAATCAATATTTGTAATTCAATTGAAATTCGCGATTGCAACAAAAAGCACAGCCATCTGGATCTCTCTTTGTTAAATAATAAATCATTTACCTTACCAAATTACCTTACACCGCCATCTGTTAGAATCGTATGGAACTCGCAGATAATTACACCGTCATCTGTTAGAATTGTATGGAACTCACAGATAATTATAACTCTTTGTTAAATAATAAACAAATAAGTCGCAATAAAAAAAAAATAATGCGACTATAAATTTAGTTATAAACTACCCTAAGTCTCAAATTGGATCAAACTGCACACAGTGTGCAAAATTTTATTTAAATCGGTTCAGTAGTTTAGGACTCCATCGCGGACAAACAACGTGACACGAAATTTTTATATATTAAGATAAACCATTGATAACATAAGGTATAACACACAATTTCCCGCCCTTTACTAATACGACTTTTGAAGTAATAGTAAACAGATAGTTAATGCAGTAGAATAATAGGATGGATTTCTAGTTTATATCATTTAAATTAAATGTAAATTGAATTTTGTGGGTTAAGATAATGTTGCTCTCTCTCCATCACTCTTAACTTTCGAACTAAGGTAAAGAAAGATGGAGTGGGAGGGGGATGACACCAGGCTACTTTTAAATTACTTTCAATGAAACGAAAGTATGTTAATTTTAAATTAGTCTTACAAATTGGTGATTACATTCTGTTTCCGGTACGTTGCTCCTCAACTTGCAGCAAGATCACACTAACACCTTCGCACAAGGTGTCTTCAACCGCCGATATACATGTTCTCACTTCCTTTCATTACTGATCGTCTCGATTATTGAATACATATTTCGCCCTCTGCGAAATTAAATGACATTAATTATTTCTAAGATATAACAAAGGAACATTTCCCCTGTTTATAAAATTAAAAGTAATAGAAGTTTCATTGAAAAATTAAATATTGGGCAAAATCTCTGTAGACATCCCACGAGACGACTGTGAGCACAAACAATTTGGATGTGGAGAAGTATAAAATGTGAAAAATGAACAAACAAAAATATATTTTTTTCAAATGCCCCAGGTTGTGTTTCGACATTCCTAGTTTCTCTCCTGGCATGGCGTACTTGTAACCCACTTCTGAGGTTGGGGCGCCTGGAAGGCGGGGTTACGTTGCCCCGATATGATATGATGGGTGATGATGATGATAGTGGTGCGCCAGGAGAGTCCCTAATCCTAAGCTTAACCTAAGATGAATATGAATGATGATGATTGCGATGGCCATATAATTTCGGGGACCGTTTGGGCCTTAAAGTTTTCCTGATATTTGTCTTATAAGCGAGGAAACACCCCGATAAAAACCTCACCCAGAAAAACTGTCCCGACCGGGAATCGAACCCGGGCCCGCTGCGTGACAAGGCAGCACGCTTACCCGAGACCACAGCGGTGGACAAAAATATAAGCAAGGACATTGTACTAATAACAATGGGCGTAACAAGGATGATGAAGGAATTAATAAAAAATAAGAAAAATAATCACTCTATGAAAACAAACTGACTGTCGAATGATGCACTTGAAGGAATATTTAATTCCTGAGGAGAATAAGTTATAGGATGGTAGAAAACAAAGATAAATTGATCGTGTGAGAGAGAACACGAAGATAAATATAGCACAGAAGAAATAATAGAGAATGATGAGTTTGCAGTGAAGAACGTGCCTTTGGGCAAAAAAACTATAGGCCTAGATGAATGAATATTTTCTGTGTAATCAGTAAGGCCTAATAAACAGTATCGTTAAAAAGGTACTATGAGTATTTAGGAATCCCTTTTTAATAAACCTTGGCAAAATTGATATCAAGAAGAGTAGTAGGGGGAGAGCTATAAACGTAAATACTTTTCCATATTGTTCATCTTATAAATTAAACCTGTCAAAATTCGAGTCACTAGCAGAGCAATCTCATGTGTATTTATAATACAAAAATCCATTTACTATTTTAGCAATGAATCTTACCAAAATATAAGAAACATTCAATATAAGGCCTGTATTGACAATTATTATTTTTCAACAACTTCCGAAACTAACTTTACAAGACTGCCTTATTAGGGTCTATAAGAGTGGGCTTACTTTTATGTGAGTCTAAAAAATATAAACTAGTTTTTATTATTCTTCGCAACGAAATATTCGAAACTGATAGTCTACCATGACACTTGTATGTGGGTCCATAAATTAAAATATATTTCTTTCTATTGAAAGAATATAGGTGTACTTACAAAGCTTAAGTAATAATAATTTATGGTATACCTAGGTAAATATTCATATTTTGTTTTCGCGATGAAGCTTGATGAAAAAGTTGTCATTAGACATGTATTTCCAGATGGAACCCCCTTTTTTTGTCTAACCAAAATTTACAATAATGGTAGCAATATTGTTGTTTCATTAGGCTATAGCATAGGCTATATATATATATATATATATATATATATATATATATATATATATATATTATTAGACCTACTTGTGTAATGAAAACCCCCATTCTATTTATTAAAGGAACGAAATATGGAAGAATGTTACTTATAAAATGTATAGCATATGGTATTTATTTGTTTTTAATTTCCCACTAATCGAGAATTATAAATTGTTCTGAGAGTTTGAAAACATACTTTCATAATGGCACAATTCATTTGAAATACGTCAAATATTTACTTTTAACATAGGAGGAAGAAGCGGATAAGTTGACTAAATATTCCGAGTTCGTTCGTTGTAGAAAATTTTGTTCTTAACAACTGTATGTTAATTTTACTATAATATAAATTGAAAATATACTTTATATAGGCCCTATATATATACATTATAAAGTAGGCCTATATACTAGGATAAATATATGCTCACACATAGAAATACATTATGTAATGGAAATGGAGAATTAATGAAATATGAGAGAAATTTTTGAAGAAGTGGTTGAATTAAATTACCTAGGAACAACAATTAGAAATAGATGTATAAAGAAATTAAACATAGGCTGAAATTTTGAAATGTATAATATGCTATTAGGCTATGCATTACAGGGACTCTTGTCCCAACTTCTCTAAAAAAAAGTTAAATTGAAAATGTGTGTGTATATGTGTACTCCATACGTCCCATGTGGAGACATGGGTGCTCCGTAGAGGGAGTTTCTTA
The DNA here is from genome assembly GCA_030220185.1 of Diploptera punctata. Classification (NCBI taxonomy): domain Eukaryota; kingdom Metazoa; phylum Arthropoda; class Insecta; order Blattodea; family Blaberidae; genus Diploptera; species Diploptera punctata. The sequence continues at coordinate 842,645 of JASPKZ010005682.1, read as the reverse complement.
ACTAAGTTAATTTAGTTATGCTTATTTACCTACATGTGTCAACGAGTAACATGTGGTTAGCACATCGTTTCAATGAGGCATGTAGGAGGTAACTAGGGTATTACTTGGATGGATGAACGTTAAATTTTGCACAATTGCCTTTTTATTCAGGCTTGCGGTTCTTCTACGAGCCTGAAAATCTTCAGACTCGGGACCCACGGCTTAGAGACCCTCCCGGAGGACTTGTTTCTTGGATTTTTCCATCCTAAAAATCCATGGACCCCGGCCGCGTTTGAACCCGCGTCCCTCGGAAGTAAAACTGAAAATACATAAAACTGTTATTCTTCCTGTTAAATTATATGAATGCGAAACAAAGACTATTACTTTAAGGGAGGAGAAAATATTAGGAGTATTTGAGAATAAAATTCTTAGGAAAATTTTTGGATCAAAGAGAGATAAACTAACAGGCGAATGGAGAAGACTGTAAATAGTGAGCTACATTATCTTTATAGGAAACCAGATACCTATAATAAGAACTGTTGAAGTATCTTAGACTTTGGAGGCAGGGCATGTGGTACACACCTGGAATGAAAGAGGGGCTTGGAAGCTTCTTGTATGAAAACCAGAGTCAAAACTCCCAGTTGGTAGACCAAGAACGTGGTGGGAGAATAACATTAACCAAGATTTAAGGGAAGAAGATATACAGCGGATGATCGGAAAACATTAGCTCATGGTAGGGATGTATGGAGAGCTTATGTCTGCGCGGCCATTAATTACGGGTTCCATAATGCCAATGAGTTAGTTAGTTATACGGTAGGATTTCATTTTAATTATAAGTGCTGTTTTCAAATGTTAATATATAGGCCTACAGTCCTTACAGTTTGAGCTAATAGGATATTCAATCTATTAAGACTATATTGGGTTGAAATGCATTTAGTTTCATACGAAACGATAAATATATCTGAGTAAATAAGTAAAACAGTTTGGTTACACTACATAGGATTAGAATAGTAAGCTACGACAAATTATATGTTATAGTATTTTTCTAAACGCTTCAAATATGAAATGGTCTTTCTTTTAAAATTTTCTCAAAACGTTTATACTCGTACAGCTATGTGAAGTATCATACATTTTACAAAGAGGCTTTTTAAGTTAGAAAATTATTGACATTTGAATGGTATGGAGAATACTTAATAGTTTGTATTATGTGCAGAGGTAACTTGAAATATATACCATGTACAGAAAATTGTATGAATTTATTCCTATACTTGTTAAGTTACGAGAGTTTTAGGCAAAATGTATAACAATAAACGTTAGTTTATTTATCTTACGTTTCCGCCGATTATAAAATATATCAAATTTAATTTGGAATCAAATAATTGTCAGCATATGTAGTAGGTATAATTCTAATAAGAAATTGAAAATAAAATATGGAAAAGATGGACTTAAATTATATTTAGCAAAAAATAATTGTAATATTGGCTATATTTATAACTTGATAAATTAAGTTTTTAACAAAAGATTTTTAAGAAATGTTCAAGTAACGAAGTACACTTTAATAGGCCTATTAGAATATACCCTGTTCTAAAAAAGTGAATGTGGGTTCATTAATTTTTTTTTTGTTTTTAGTTAGGTTTATGCAGTTACGGTAAGTGCTATGGAACTATTAATAATGAAATTTAATTGCCTATATATAAGTTAAACTATACAAAATACTATTAGGCCTTACAGTAATTCTTTATTTCGGTTCAATAATCCATTTCACTAATGAAATCAATCAATGTTAATATATATAAAGGTATACAAAATTGCTGCAATTAGGCCTATTCATCTAAGTGATTAATTGATGAATAGGTTAGAAACTTTCGGATGGAAATTTGGTTATACTCTCCATTACTTAATTAAGGCTACCCAGAATATTGTAGTGTTGTATATATTGTATAGTAAGCCAAAATATTTGAAATATTATTTGAGGATTTCAGTTCATTGTTAAATAAATGTAGTTTAGTGTATAAATATATCATTTCGATAAATTATTAGTTACTATATTCATTCTAATGCTTCAATTTTTCTAGAATGGCTGAAGAAAATAATTAGATACACTTCAAGGAATAAGGCACTCTAGGGACACACGCGCTAGATTCAAAGCGAGGTAATGCTTTATATACCTATGGGAAATTAAATATTATCCTCAGGTAAACATTAAAATGATTAATTATTGGATTAAAAAATAGGAGTGAAAATAATTATGAATGATCTCGTCTTCTTGGGACTTATACATGGTGTATTACATTAAAAATAAAAGTGTAGAGTTTGGTTGGATTAATAAAGTTTAACGCTAATATTTAAACAAATTTTATGATATTATTGAGTAATCACAGTAATATTCTTACGCAGCGCCATTGAATTTGCTTCATTGCACGAGAATGTCAGTTTTTATTAAAATAACTGTACTAGGCAGGCATTAGAAATTATTTAACCTATGTAGGCATACTCCAAAAAAATATTTTAATTCCTGACTAAATAACTTTATGTTTAGGTCTATGACAATGACGAAAAGTGAATTATTTTCTGGAGCTGATTTGAAACCGAATCTTTAGATATAAGTTCTGCGTTCAGGAATATTTTCATTTTTAATTACATGAACTGCTCAAAAAACAATATTATTTAAAAGCTAATAAAATGTTAAAATATTAAAATACTGATATATCAGTCGTCCTCAATTAAAATGGATTTATGTTTAAAATAACTTCGGCAATTAGTTAAAAAAACCATGCAGACCTTTCAGCACATGTTCCATGAGATGCCGAAGATGGCCTAAATGATTTTAACTATTTGACGAAGTTTTTTTTAGACAGAAATCCATTTTACTTGAGGACGACTGAAATATCAGGTACTTATTTTAATATTTTAACATCTTTGCTACATAACCTCATCTGTGATTTACAATGAATTTAACCTTTTAATTAGCAAAACACTATTTCTCGTGCCAGTTATTTAAATGTGGCGGACCACACTGAAAACAAAATCACACATGACTGCTGTTATTAGGTTTATTATGTAATCCGACACACATTTAAGTTCTTCTCATTAATAATACTAAATTAATTAAGCCAATTGATGTATCCTATGGGATACATTGGCAAATAAAGGGTTAAGTATTGATGAAAAGGGAATGTATTTTTTAAAATTCACTGGAATCTATGTAGGCGAATTTAATTTATCATTAATCCTTTAATTTTTCATTTCATATAACCATGAGTTTTAGTAGTATCGATCATATAACACTATATGTAAAATCGTTACGCTTGCCGTTAAAAAAATCAATAAATCAGTAGCCATTATTAAATGCTTTGATGTACTGATTTTTCGGCATACGAAGTTTAGCATTGTTCTTCAATAATAATAGGCCTATCTGTATTTTAGGCCAATGTAAATAAAATTTACTTTTTGGGGATAAATGTGTAAAGTATAGTCTACCGTGTTACATACACTATTATGGCGTTAAAATGTGCGTTATCACAAAAATATTAAAAACATCAAAAGTGCTAGATTAGTAAGAGTATTAGTAACTGTACAATTTACAAGGCAATGAATGTTAGTATTTGGTTAATTCAAGTGTATCTACAGAAATTTTCAATGTGTGAGAAATCACTCATTAATTTAATTTTTTTCATGCAATACCTCCTCCTCATGTGAAGATCCAAATTTAAATTTCGTAATCGCCATCTCAAAAATTTTGTTCCACTGGCTCCCGGGATAAGCTCCGCCCTGTAAATGAGCAAATAATAAATGTTGTATAAGATTTTTGATGCAATGTTACAAATTTCTTATGTCATTTAACCCATAATAAAATGTTTGAACATATCGGAAGCCAGTTATAAATTAACATCTGATAGGCTATTCAATGTGCTTTATAGTGAAACTCTAAAACCATGCTTTTGTATGAGTATTGAACTATTGTTGGTATAAAATCATTTCTTAATGTGAATTTATCTTATGAAAACTATTATTGATATTTTGGTTTACATTTTTTTAAATAATTTATTTTTAAATTATTTTAATCGTAAATAAAATGTTATAATTATAAGAAACGTTTGTGTTTAAGCACTCAGTTAATAGGATTACAAATAAGTAAACTGATTAATTAATTAACTTCAAATATATCAATTTTTAGATAATTAATTAAACGATGGCTAATACTTAAGGAAAATAAATATTTAATATAATTCAAAGTTCTTAGATTTATTTTATACGCTTATATAAGGTAGGCCTAAGCATACATTTAAAATGAAGTAGGCTATTTATAACTTTTATGGGTATGCAAAAAAAAATTAGCTTATAGAACAATATAACAAATAAAATACAATGTATATCAATCATACTTTAGGTCTACTCGAGCATTTATATTTATAATTAATTTCAAGATGATGAAACTTCTGTAAAAAATATTTAATAGGGATGACTGTTTAATTTTTAAAATTAATAGATAAACTTATTGATTACACACAACTTTTTCTCATGACCATGCTATTAGGCCTAAGCATCACTTGAGTTTTACGCGGTAACTTGCACAGCAACATTAATGATTATGAAAGTAAAATCGTAACAGGAATAACAAACTTTTTAAGTAATAATACATTTACATTAATGGATTTCGCGACAACCTCAATATCATAGCGCGGCACCCACTTTGGTAACTTCTGGATTGCTAAATAGGCCTAAAAACAACTTTCCTTCCATACTTCCTAACTTATAGGCTAAATAAAATTTATTTAATGTGGGTAGCAATGAACCACGGTCCGCTACTGTTTACTGTCAGAAAACGCACCTAACACATTTCAAATTATAAAACAAATTTGATAATAAAACACAAACATGAAGAAAAAATATTGACGGAAAAAAAATCTAGCCATACGCATTTTAAGTTGAGTAAAATATTTAGGGATAGCTGTTAATTGTTTTACTGTTTAATAATACTAATAATAATAATAATAATAATAATAATAATAATAATAATAATAATAATAATAATAATAATAATAATAACAATAATAATAATAATAACAATAACAATAATAATAATAACAATAATAATAACAATAATAACAATAATAATAACAATAATAACAATAATAATAACAATAATAATAATAATAATAATAATAATAGTAATATGCTAATAATTAGATTTTTATTTTTTACTGTTAAATTTTATCCCTAGATCAATGAGTAGTGACTGTAAAATAAAATACCATTTTCTTACATTTTTAATATTCTTATTATCATATTAAATATCATAATTATACATATAAACATGACTATGGGTTGTGTTTACTATTGTTCGAGATAAACATGAATATGCAATTTTAACTGAAGAAATAATAATGACAAAGAAACTAATCCCATTCTGCCTATTACAATATACTATTACATCGTTGATACTTCATTATTTTTAAAATCAAAGTATAGCAATTCAATTTCAATAAAATTCTGAAAAATATAATAAGTGCACTTTGTATATTAAATTTGAGATTAATCATCAAAAATGTTGTGTAAGAACTTTCACGAAGTTCACGGAATTTTAATGGATAAGACTGTAAGTACCGTATAAATAATTAATTTAAATTCAATACATTATTTATAATAATTAGGCCTATATTTATTAAATATGCAGATACAACAATGTAATTAGGATGAATATATGACAATATTCTTTAAAAATTGATTAATAATAATTTACAATAAGAAGTAGGCCTATATACTAATATTTACAAAGTAATTAATTTAAAAAGTACATAGCTACATAAGTTTTAATATTGTGAAATTATCCTAAATCTGGTCACAGGTAATTCATATTAAAAACTGAATATTTTACTACTTTAATTTTGATTAAAATAAGATGCATTAAAATAATTTAATAGGTAAAATTCTTTATCACGATGTCAGCACAAGCATGAATTATTGATATTGTGAATGTTTTATAACGCAGGAATATTATAGTAGTTTGTTTATTTATCATCTATGACGCATATAAATCTCCTTCAATCCAAGTTACAGCTAATAGGCCTACTAATAGATAGTAGCTCTAATAGATAATATATGGTTTGTTTTACCGTCCACATGAACTTTATAGAAATGCTTAAGGCATTCAGAGTAAGGTAATGGGTGCAAACGGGATTCTTAAGACAAGTTTTTGTGTTGACTAGTCAGTAAGCTACAATACACGAGTTAGAAACAGCTCCATCAAATCAAAGTTTTGTTTTTGGCATGTTCGTACGCGTACATGTTTCTAGAAAAAAAAAGAGATCTGTCATTTGTACACACTGCTCTTATTATATTAGGTTCGCAATTGTACAACATGTTTTGCTATAAAAAAAACACTGGGTAGAAACAATCAAAAGTAAATGTGAGAAGCTTATAAATAGCACTTGAAAGCAATTTAAGGCACGTTCTTAACAAGAATGACTATCTTACTTATCAATCTAAATGTTTCCAAATAGACACAGAGTTACTAATTTACACAGAGCGATTTAAGCGTATTGATAACCACATACAAATATAATTTTAATGTGTTGTTTATTCATATATTGTTTCACTAATAATAGGCCGTCCTTACTACGCTTTTTATTGTAACTTATATTCCCTACAATATAATATATAGGCCTATATATATTCAGTATATAGAGTTAGGGACAAAATTTGTATGTTTCTGTTTCGATATTGTTAATTTTTTACTGATAACAGAAATGACATTCACATTAAAGAATTTTACATCCATAATTTAGAGAAATGGTATAGGCCTATGTTAGGAAATATGTGAAATAAAAAGTTAAATATAGCCTATGCCTAAACCTTTGTAAGTACATTTTAATTGTAAAAATGTAAGTGCAAAATTTATTTAAAACCCATCAAATAGCTTAATTAAGGAGATATACCGTAGTAAACATTTTTCATATTTTGACTAATTAGACAAAGGTTCATAATTTTATTGAGAAAACGTTTGAAATTCTACATAATTGAAACTCCCGAACGATATTTATTAGTGAAACCTTGATAAATTTAAGTAATTCTACTAGATTCTAGGTCTATATTCTCTTAGAAAAATGTGTAATAATAAGTCACTATAGTATAGGCCTAGGGAGAAATTCATAATGTACAAAAATAAAATTAAATAATAAGTTAAATTGAGTTCATTCTTCGAGAAATAGAAGAGCTAGAGACAAAACATAATACAACGTATCATAACTTCCAATAGGCTAGAACGTATGACAATTACGATGTCATATTTAGTAAATAGCAAAAAAAATGGTTGAATAATATAGAATAAATATAAACCGTCCAGTTTTCCTTGTAGACCTAAGTAGTTTAAAATTAAAGATTAATAAATACTGTACTGGTTTAACGACATTTAAGTATAGGCCTATCTATGCATCTAAATGTCTATCATTACGTTACTTAAGTAGGGTATCTAAACAACCAAACTATAATATTTAAAATAATATTTATAAGTGCAGATAGTGTATGATACAGGCTTATAAATAATATTTATTTAATAAGGCATACTTCTTGTTTTTGTTTAATAAATTAAGCAATTAGAAGGCCTACGGTAAATATGTTACTATAGGATATACACCTAGCACAATTCGAGAAGTTACACTATAGGATCTAGGTCTACAGCAATTTCAATAGAAAATTTAAGTGGGTTAAGGAAATATTAATATTTTAGACATAAAAAAGTATTGTTTTAAATTTAATACTAGGCCTATATTATGATTTTACTAATTTTTGAATAATTTTAAATTGGTAATTTATGTTAGAACTGCAATTAGCATAATATTACTTATCTACTCAAGCCTTAACCCAAGATGATTAAATATATCATTATATAATAATAAATTGCATTACTCAACTTTTCTCAAGTTGTTTCAATCTACAAAGCATCGAAGTAAGATTTTTTCTCCAAATAAGAAGTAAACTTACAGTATAGGCCTACAGATATGTTTTATGCTATGAGTTTCAAATTACGGATTATACTACGTTTATTTGTTCAAGATAGGTTGCTAATCTTACTCGGTTAGTCGTAGCAATTTCTCAAGTTATAGGCCTACTTAAGTTAATTTATAAACTTATTACAAGAAATAGGCCTATAATAGCCCACATAATCATTTGTAATATTTTTTAAACATGAATTGTATTCGTGCTGAGATTTACTTTATGATTTAGATTTTATTGACTAAGACCGAAAATGATACAGGAATTTATCAGCTCTTTGATATAAAATATGGTCTATATAATTACGTATAGACCCTATTAAAATTGAGAGTACAAACTTAAAACTTAGACTATAGGGCTAATATTTTAAATTGTCCTAAACTTGGAATTGAAACTTACATTTATCTAATAAGCACATTACTTTGAAGTACCGACAAATCGGTAAATATGTAGAAATTAAATATAAATTAAGTAGGCCTATTTATGTTTGGGACTACGTATATTCTAATATGAATTAAACGATTCCTTACAGGAAGCTACTGGGGTAAGTTTACTATAAAATTATTTTAACAAATGCAATGGCCTATATTTAGCAGATTCTTTTAAGCAGATCTGCATAAGGTCATTAATCCTTTCAGAATTTCGTATGAGGGGGGTCCTACAGATAACGTAGGCAGATTAAAAAAAAACCGGTCTTGCGACAGGAATTTAACGTAGAGGGATCTCTCCCCTATTTTAGAATGTGGATCGTTCTTCTGTGTTTATACTTTCAGATCAGCTGATAATCCGGTTTTCCTATGTTTTTAAGTAAGAGAACTGTAATAATTCTAACGAAGGATATGGTTACAAACATACTCTATAAAATAAAACTGGTCATCTTTAACACCAATTAATGAAATTGAAAACGGGGGCAATGTACAGGTCACAAAATATTTCCCAATGAGTTCCGCCATTGCTTACACCAAAAATTAATACCAAGTTTTATTAGCCTAATTTTTTACAAAATTACACTCTAGTTGATCATTAAAGGAAATGAAATCTAGCTATAAGACTCGAGTTCTCTCAATAACTTATTCCTTTTTTGTAATGTTTATAATTAGTTTGTCTAGTTGTTAATGGAATAAACGTTTATAATAAGTTTGTCTAGTTGTTAATGGAATAAACGTGAAGTTGCAAGACGTTTTATTGTTAAAAATAGAAGTATTGTTTTAGAACAAGAAAGCAAGGAAATGTAAATAGGTGTCAACATGTATAATTTTAAATATTATTTCGATCACTTATTACAAATATAAGCAGTAAATTTAATTTTGATTAGGACTTATATAATTTCCTTAAGTTACCTTCTTAATAAAAATGCACTGACGCCACTCCCTGTCTACAAACGCTTGTAAATTGAAAAATAAAGCGTTTCATGATAGAAGTGATTAGGAATTAACGGCAAATTGAAGGGAACTAGAAAAAATATGTTATTGTCTTGTAACCTAAAACAAATGTGTGTTCAATCTGGAGTAATTTTGGTGGTCTTTCACGGTTGTGATAGAAATGATTTGTACCTTTTGCCCTACTACACAATTTTAATGTATTTAAAGCACGGTTTAATTAGTCATGGTGACAGCAAACTAAAATTTCCATAAAATCGTTTTGGAAGTTATTAGGTATTTTCAAAAGAAATGTCGAGTGGAAGAAGACATGTCACAACTTTCTCTATTGACTGAAAATTTAGGGAAAAAATAGACGTATTGCTTCTGGACCACTAGGAATAGTGTGTAGAAAGAGGGGTGATAGGAGAGGGTAAGAAGGTGGTAAGTAAAGAGTGGGGAGGATGTAAGGAATTGCGCAGGAGGAGAAGGGAAGTTTCAGAGGGGCGGTGATAGGTTCAAGAGAGGGGATAGTTATGTAACAAGCAACTTGATGTAGTCGAAGAGAGAGAAAGAGAATTCGCAAAATGGAGGGGGTGTAGAATAGGTAGTATTGCGGTAGGAGAAGAGGGTGAAATGACCAAAAGAAATTCTGTTCTAAAAATTTAATCGATCTGTGAAATTTAAAGTGCCGTTGCAGTAAGAAATGAATTCTATAGTAAGAACAAATATGAGAAACGTTTATTCAGATGAAATTATTGATTTAATAGCCTCACAACATAGGAATATATTAACAATTCCCTTTACTTCCATACATGTCACTCCTTAGAATTTACAATAAACAATATATACCTACATGAAAAAAGAAAGTTGTGCTAACAACGATTACTGCAATATTGCAGGTACCATGCAAATACAATACTTTACAAATAGGAATATTATAAACTTTTATCTCTAATGATCGACAAAATACATTATGTAAAATATAGGCCTATTTGACAAACTATTTTAATTTTCAACCTAATTTGCGTTAATCACTTGTAATCTAATTAATCCATTCTAAATTCAGTAAATTCGGAATTTCATTTTAAATACAATTCAAATATTATTTTACACTAAAATTAAAATATAGGCTATCTACAATATAAGGAGAATTTTCATCTACTGACACGATTTTTAAATTTTAATGGTCAATAATCATTTTAAAAAAATATGAATAGAAACCATATTAAGTAGGCCTAATGTTGCTTTTCTAGGGCCTATGTTGTACTTATTCTATCTAGTTGACTGTTTTCTTATTTAAACATGCAATGTAGGCTAATATTTTCTTAAGAATTATTGTAGGCCTTTCAGTTATGGTGAACTCCATACATATTAAGTGACGTGTAGGCCTACTTTTAAAAAAATAATATAATAATGATCATTAATTACTTATAAAATGTAAAATTTGATAATGTTATAGGAATATCATTGCCAGAATTCACATAATTACATACCTCGTACAAAAACTGTGTTATATTTCAAACATATGTAACAATTAGGCTATAGCGAAAACAATTGTGTGAGTGAATAATTACATAACTAATTTATTTAAATTAATCTAACAAATTGATTGATTTAATACGAATTTTGAATAAAATAAATATAATTTTCAATTATCAGTTTCAATATAGTTCCAAATAAAATAGGACTTTTAGTTAATGCATGCCAATAAATCTATGTTCAGTGGAATAAAGTATTTGCAAATCAGGGGACTGCATGCATGAGGTATCACCGGGAGTTGCGGGCTCGATCGCCGGCCAACTCTTGACTTATCGTCCCCGCACCCCGCTAACCGAACCAAGAGAGTTAAAAGTGGTTCTACGCACCGCAACAAAGAGTGGCGGCAGACTTTAAAACTTCTAAACTCACTTCACGATGCGTTCCTATCACTTATCTTTATCATCGACTACTATTTGATATATTTGAAATCTTGTGACCCATCTTAATAATTAATACGTGCACTGATATTAAATTATTCTATCATGTTAAAGCTTCAAATATAAACTTGCTAACGCTATACAGGCTACTATAAAAATAAAAACAACTAAAAATGATAATAAATATAAAATTTCAATTATAATATGAAACACTGATATTACTACTATATTAGTCTCACTACAGACTACTTTTTAACACGTGCAGTTTAATGCAGCCTACGTCACAAAATACAGTATGGTTTTGAATCTAATAAAATTGTATTAACACAAAAAAGACTAGATTTAATTTTAAAGAATTGTGTGTTATCTTGCACGAAAAATAGCAACAAAAAATCACTTTATAAAATACACACATTTGAGTTAGGCCTGGTAATTGTTAAAAACACAGTTTATATTAAATATGAGCAATGAAGTAATAATAATAATAATAATAATAATAATAATAATAATAATAATAATAATAATAATAATAATAATAATTAATAAATAACACTAACACAACACGTATACGGATTAAGAGTCCTAGGTGCATACCGGTAACATAAACATAAAAATATAGTTTAACAAGTGTTATTTAAAAGCAATTGCAAGTAGAAGTAGGCTGTAAGTTAATTTGTTTTAGGTTATACGATGATACAATTACGTGCAAAATAAATTAACGATAATGTTACCTGTATTTCGTTGACTATTTTCTCTGTCGTCGTCATCATCATCTTGGAGTCAGGTGGGGTAGAGGAGCCTCCACCACTTCCATTACCGCCACCTGGAGGTTGGTTCTGGTTGTTGTTGACTCCGGTATTGTTAGGAGTATTGTTGAGACAGATAGGTCCGCTACCGGGACCTGGAGGCGTTGGTCCACCGGTAGCTGTAGATGGTGTTACATTGCCGCCTCCATTCCCGCCACCACCACCATTACCATTACCACCTCCTCCGCCTCCGTTTGGCGGCTGTCCAAGATTAGGCCCCGGAGGCATGGTAGGTGGCCCTCTAGCTTGCTGCCAGAAGTCGGGGTTCATCTTGAAAACTGGTCTTGCCGCCGCAGCTGACTGCTGTTGTACGTCCGCCGACATTGTGGAGGAGGCGTCCGGGATCGGCGTCGCACGGAGGTCTAAAGGAGTGGTAATCGTGTTGTAAGTCGTCGTTATGTCCGTAATGTTGGCACGGGTATGATCAAAGAACCGAGACGAATCACAGAAGTAATTATTGAAATTTGCGTTCCGGTTGGTATTGTTGTTGGTGGCGGTATTGTTAAGTACAGCGTTGTTCTGTAAAAAATCCACGACAAATAGTTCTTGAAGACGTTGGTTGAATTGAAAATCTTCGAAGTTAGGTTTTATGGTTTACTGTTGGTGCTTTCCTCTGTATAACAGGAAAGCAAGTTTGTTGCTTAAGGATATTTTCAGTATGGAATCAAAGGAAATGCTGTATTTGGAATAGGATTGAGGTTATGTTTGGAACAGTATGTTGATGGAAATTATAATGGAAATGTTAGAGGGTCTTGTTGGAGAAAATTGGATGAGAGACTCGTATGCAGAGAATTAGAAAACGGTTGTCTTATTATAGTTAATGTTTGTCTTCTTCGGTAAAATTTAGCTTTAATAATTATATCTTGTCCTATTCGGGTTGTTGCTTATGTATTTTATCTATGTTCGTTTTCTTCTTCGCGTCATTTACAAATGATATCACTTGATGTTATGTTTACTTAGATTGGCATTAGCTTCACTGTCATTCACTTATTAACTGTCAACGTTCGATAACTTTCACCACACATATAGCACATGAGATGGTGAAATTAATATAGCCACAGTAATTTGGGTAATTTTTACACTGATATGCTACTTCTCTTTTACTTGTGGGGTAACTAGTAACAGATGCTCTTATACCTTGATTCAAAAATTATCTTGATGACTAAATACTGATCATAAAACAAAAGTAGTTGTGGGACAAATGGTGTACGTAAGAGCGTAAAAAATTGCTCTTCTTTATCCCCTCTTTTATTTATTTTTTTCTAATTCTTTCAGTAAGCGGTGAGCGGTTTAGCAGCTGTTTGCTATTGGTTGTCCCTCTAGCGGCGTTCCAGTGAACCACACCACCACAGAAGTACCAGCAGCAGACACCCCCTCAATACATCAACTCGAGACTTTGAATTCTTGATCTGATGCTCCGATGTGAAAATGTTGTAGTTGGGTAGTTAATGTTGTCGCACCTGCAAGCACAAAAATTAAATAGGTGTCATTTCTACACCACCATAACTACACAACTCAAAATTAACACCAACATCTTACGAAAAAAAAGTAAGCTTAAAACAACAATAAGAAATCAGTCCTTAAATAATTGTAAAAAGTAATAAAACGTCCCAAGGCACACTGATCACTTGTCAAAAAAAACACAAAGTCCAGAAGGCGGGCAGCTCGAAATAATAAAGTCCTTCACTGTTGAAATTACAAGACTTTTACCTCTTAATATGAATGCGGTATAGGAAAAGTGAAGCGAAGTCTTGGCACAATCGCACTATTTACGTGTGTGGGTGTGTTACGTCTTCTCATACGGAACTCAACAGTTGAACTGATGCGACGTCCCAAGTTAACATTCAACTTAAAGTATAGTACTGCGACGGTTTCGCGAAGACGGCGTAAGTGCAAGGTGTATGTATGTGTGTGTTATATGTGTATGTATACGGAAGAGCGCGAGATGCTAGATCCTTCTGGCTTCAAGGAATGTTTAGGAATAATACTTCCTAAATCCTAAGGCCCGAGACGACGGCGACGGCGACGACGACGAACGTCTAGAGAAACGAGGACGACGCGACGACGACGCCCCCCCTCTAGAAAAAGACGCCCGGCGTCTCCGCGAGCGTCACACAAACTGACGAAGCAAAAGGAAACTCTCGTACTCATTCCTTTTCACTTCTCTTCTCCTCTTCCGCAGGAGTAGGAAGAGAAGGGCAAAAGGAAAAGGCTCTGGCAAAGGCAAGTATAGGGGAGTCCTCCGTCGTTGAAGAGAGAGAGAATATTTTCCTCTCTTCCCTTTGCCCTCTTTTTCTCTCCCTTAGCGATATATGCTTTTCTCTTAGACGCTGCGCGGTACAGCCCCTATTCTCAAATCTTTTCTCGCCCTCTCTTCTCTTTTCACCCTTCCCTTCACCCTCCTCTCTTGGAGTCATAGATATATTTTCCTTACTTGGACTTGCTCGTGCGCAGACGTTTACGACGCAAGACCTCGGCTGCTACGACGGCGTCGTTTTCTCCACGACGCTTGTATTCTCCCCTCCTTTTCTCATCCCTCCAAAAACACCCCTCCTTATTTCAACCCCTCCCTACTTTTCCTTCCCCAGAGGGATAAAAAAAAGCCCTCACTTGCCTTGCCTTCGTCTATAGAAGGGAATTTTTTCAACTCCCCCTCCTTCACCCCCTTTCGCTGCTTAGATGTGAGTTGAAGTAAGGGTGAAAGTGGGGGAATGAAAAGAAGAGGGGAAGGGAAAATACCACTACCGGGGGGAGGAGACGCCGACCCGTGGCCACGACGCCCGATGACCAGAGGGTGCGTCAAGAAAAATGAATCGCCCTACCAAGACGTGAGAGCAAGTGTTACTGTTCACTTCCTCATCTTGTGAGGTGACCGACCCAACTGTCCACTTCCACCTTCTTGCTCACTCATACACTCAAAGTTTCAATTCATTCATTATTTTTAATTAAAACTTTCTCAGTATTTGTATAAATATCTCGCCATCACAATGAAATAGCGATTTACAATTTTTAATGTCACTTCCAAAATTTTAATAGATCCACATTTAAGCCGATTATATATACGTTATCAATAGAAGTCACAATTCGTTTAATCAATACTTTAGTGAAGTTAAAAGTCCTAACAAAAATAACAATTAGCATTTATAAGTATATTTACTTTCTATACTCGTATTTTAATATTCAGCAATTCAATGAAAATTCAGTAAAAATGAGCATAATGTGATTACCTATTCTACGTATTAGGTTTCCTATGTTAAAATAAAATTTCATCTATCTTATCACTATCTTAACTCTTAGGTTGGCCCTTTATTAAAGTGTAATTATTTTACAATCAAATAAAGTCATTAAAGTTTTCGTAGGGCACAAACTTATTCAAATATAGTTTTTTTTTTGTCTTTCAATTAATTTATGAATAGTTTTAGCTACAGGTAGTCCATAAAAAATATTTTCTTACAACTGCGCTTAATATGGTTACTTTGAAACTAGTTTCTTTTTTGTTCATTAAAATGCTAGTCTCTTTAACTAGAGCTTACATTAACATGAGTTTTATTCTTATGAAGTTGGTTCTACTAACCAAAGAGGAAAATATTTATTATATAAAACTTTCCTCATTAGAGGATTGCCTCAAGGACAAAGTGATACAGACCATTAATTTTTGTAATTGATGAAATACATTTTGTAAATATATTTTAAAAAATTCAACTTGTAGGCCTAATTGAAGTATGTATACCTTGTAAATATGGTTTCTTAAAATTGAAATTGATCCTCTAATGGCAGCGATGGCAATTCTAGAAAGATACACCCGGTCCAAATCTAAGGAATTCCAAAATTTAGCTAAGAATCCTGGTATAGTACCTCTTGCCCCGATCATCAATCCTGTGACGGTTTACTATCTAGTTGGTATTTATTTTATTGCAGAATAAGTTTGTATTGAGTAAGGACTACAATACTACAAAATATGAATTCTAAACTAATCCGGAATTGAAAATTCAGTGAATATTTTTCTTCGCCAGTATTTAAATTACTCTCATACATTGTCTTATGAAGAAAATAAAAACGGTCATCTTGTATCTTGACATGTAAGTAAAATTTACAAAATTGTAGTCCATTCTTTTCAGCTTTCAACTCATTCCATATGGTTTGTCACTAAAATGAGATTTCTTATTTTATAGTGGGATTTATCATAAGTAATGTCACGAGTGATTTCCAATTTATCTAGAGAATTTGGAAATCAAGAGTGATATTTGTTAGGACTATTTAACGAGTAAAATTAAGCTGTTTACTCACAAATCATTATTTAAATATAGTTATTTTAAAATATTTATATATTTAATGTAAGCGGCGATGTTTGAAAACAAATGAGAAACGTTATGTTTCACTTGTTAATCACTGCAACCAGATCATATTATTTATTGCCAAAAGATCGCAATATTGTAAGAATACACCCTAGTGGTGAAAAAATGAAACATCAAACTGTATATTAATTAATTTCTGATGTCCTATGGTGTAAATATGACAATTATATTTTTCTGTAACGTTAATGCCTGGGAAAAAAATAGCGTAAGAAAGTGCAAACAGTGGTTTTTTCTTTCTTTCTTTTTTTTTTTTGAGGTATATTCAATTGCTACAAATGTTTTTATATTATATCCCGCAAACACTTTGTGTTAAAATTTGTGCACTATATATACAATTTGGTAGCCACATGCGGTCACTGCAAAATAATGCTATGACCTATTCAGAATGTTAAGAGGAGGAGCTTGATTTTACAGCGATAAAATTAAACTGGTAAAATCCAAGTGAAAAATGACTGTGATTGGTTGTAAATAAAAAATCATTGAAATGTGATTGGTCATTGACTCCCGTTTGGGGCATGAGTTAAATAGTCAATGTAATTCATGATGAACTGTGGTCAGTATTATGAAATTAAGATACAGCCTATTATTAAATGAACATTGTAATCTAGAACTATAGTTTGTAAACATATAGGCATATTTATAATGGAAGGAATTGGCACTAACATTATCGATGAGACTTGTATTCTAGGTCCTTGTTCAAATTAACCGAGATATTTCCTAGTTTTCTAAATCGTCAAGAAAAATTATGTTTGGAATTTGTACGTTCAGGATCCATTTAATAATAATAATAATAATAATAATAATAATAATAATAATAATAATAATAATAATAATAAACAATAATAAAATAAAAAATATAAAAATGGAAATAAATTAATTTACATCTATTTTATGTATTTTATAATTTAATTAATTTCTAGCTGTCGAACAACTGGTTCAGTCAGTAGCCTTTGAGACTCTAATCCCTAAGTTCCGAGTTCAAGTCCCGGGATCGACCTGCATGGTAGTTTTATCAAGATTTTCTTTAACCGTTAAAATAAATCTATGTTGAAATTTGATTAACCAAAATGCATTTACCATTTCATAATTAATTAAGAAATATTATCAACAAACAATTTAAGATGCTCAATCATCTGAAAATGTAGCCTAAATGAAGTAGAAATGTAATAGTTTATTTTAGTATAAATAATTAGATATTATCAGGAGAAAAGTTTAAAATGACTAGGATAAAAAATAAATATTTCTTCTATGTTAATTTTAAATTATATATATTTGCTATTAATACTTTTACGGTAAATTTTATTTTTAGATGTAAATAGTAGGCCTATATATTACACCTATACATGAATGGTAGATTTTAAACATAGCCTATATAAACACACACAAATATATTTATTTTTCTTATCATACCATATTAAGCTTGATTGCTCAATGTTAAAGATTTAATTATAACATCGATAAAGCGTCACTGCTATAAAGTAAAATAAATATTCTCTTTAATTTGCTTACTTGATATAGTCAGCTACTAGATGGCAGTGAAGACAGTGTTCTCGCGACATCTAGTAATAATGGAGAGTATAATACATATATAAGAAAAATAAGTGTTTGAATTGGATTCGCCTGGTAGTGTAATGGATATCACGCTGAGGTACAGACTCAGAGATCCGGGTTCGAATCCCGTCCAGGCATTTATTTTTCTTATCATACCATATATATATATATATATATATATATATATATATATATTATATATATATATAAAAAGACTGTTTATTTGCTAGGGAAACAAAAAATAGAATTGCCTATCTATGGACAATTTTTCTCGAACTATAATAGCCTAAGCCAAAGTGGATTTATACTAAAGAAGTTAATATTCTGCGATTTATGTAATTTTACAGAGTATACCAACAGTTGCCTTGGGGGAAAAATGTAACATATATATATATATATATCCAACATAATAATACCGAAAATGAGAAACAAATTAAAATTATATATATATAGGCTATATATATATATATATATATATATGGACGTTATAACTCAATGTTGGCATTTAGCAATGTTGGGAACACACTGTATTGAGTGTACATGAAAAGAAAAATTAGTGCCTGAACCGGGATTTGAACCCGAGACGTTAGTGCGATATCATCTAACATATATAGTTAGAGGTCTCGAGTTCAAATCTCGGTTCGGTGATATATTTTTTTTTTCATATGCTATAGGCCTAATATTTAGAATCCACAAAAATCACTTCCTTACAGAATTGTTAAAATATAGCAAATAGACTTTTTGAAATCAACATATTGCGATTGTAAAAAGTAAGTAAAAAGTCTCTACTTTAAATATGAGCTTGGATGATGTATTTATCCATTCCATACAAAAACACTTAGGCCTAATGAAAAAATATTTTTTAAGGTAAGAATTGTGATACCTGTAGTAATTTCCATATGTAGATCAGAAATGTTCATGTAGGGCCTATATATATATATATATATAGGCCTATAATGTTTGCCGTTGTGGTGTAGTGATTATGTTCGTTGCCTCTAGTCCCTAGGATCGTTTTCAAACTCGATGGATTTTTAGATGGACAAATCCAAGGCCTCTGTGAGGGACATTAAGTTGTGGGTCCTGAGTCTGAAGACTTGTAAAAGAACCTCAATCCTAAATTAGTGCATCTGAGCAAAATTGAATCGGCCTTGCCCATCCAAGTAATACCTACCTTAGTTGTCTACATGAGGCGAAGTCCTAATCACTTACCACTAACTTAAATATGTATCAAAGTAGGCGTAACTAAATTAGCTTGATCGAGAAACTCCCGCTAGGGAAGCACCCATTTCACCATGAAGGACATACGGGAAATCATCTCTTGAAAATGAAACAAGTTCTGAAAACTCTACACTATTTCAATGAAACTTTAATTTCTTAGGGTACATTTTTTATTATTTTAAGTGTCTACAAAACTTGAATGCCAATTAAATAATCTAGAAATTTACCAGTATCTATAAGAATATTAAACATTTTTCTAATTATTATAAACTTTTTTCCTGTCATCAAACTGAGCATTTCAATAAATTATTATATCAAATTGAAGTACATAATATATTTACATTATTTCCATTTTCCTTAAAACGAAAACTGTGTAAATTAACGAAAAAAATGAATTTAGTTTTTAAAATGCAATGATTTATACAAATGAATATAGACAAGTGCATTGGGGGAACATGGTTGAAAATCTGTCATTCCCCACCCCTTTAATGAAAATGCATCCAGCGCAGTTAGAGCTATATGCATTCGAAAGTCCGCGGATCGATTTCCAGGCCTGGCTACATTTTTTGTTATCATTTCCCCCTCCTCTCTCCCCCAAACAAAATGATGAATACTGTTATGTTGTACAGGACTCCAATAAAATTTGTGCACTAGTGCTGTGCTGCAAGAAATTTATTATTTATTGCAATGTTTACTAACTATATAGCTAGTGCGCAGGTTATTTGACACCGTAATGGTCACAAACGTCAATCAATATTAATTTCCAAATCGCTGATGCATATACTCATAAATGTCAGATAGCACGTTTTGCTGTTTTTTTCGTACAAGTTGGATAACTACCTTATTCGAAAAAAAATAGATGGGTCGTGCATGCATGCAATAGATGCAACCACATGCAACTTCCACTCCATCACCAGTGAACATAATATTTATTGAAATGCGAGGACCATGATGTTTTTGTTCCATTTTAAAGTTAGCATACTTTTTTATCCTCGCCCATGAAATTACCTATGTGTAAGTAGGCCTATATTATGATACTTTTTATATACCACGGAATTTATAATAATGAAAATAATCTTACGAACAACGAAATGCATATTTTGAAAGCAATTTAAAAAATATGAATTAAATTTCACCTAGAAAACTGATTTAAAAGTGGAGATTGAATTGTGTTCGAGAAGTCCCGGAGTCAGTCAAAAATATTTATTTTTTATTTCAGAGTCAAGAAAAAGGTAGGGAATTTGAGTATTTTCTTCAAATCGAAAACATTTGCTAGCCACATTATTAAGATTGGAATTTCTTGTTAGTATCCCAAACTCTTTCATCTCTATTGATATACATTTAAATCAAATTTGCAGAACTTTACGAATACACACATTAGGTTAGTGAATAAAAAATCGAAATTTACGAAAAAGCGTTGCTTTAAGTTTAAAAATGTAAATAACAGCAATATAACAAATATAATATATATTACATAACAATACGTTGGCTACAGTGGTCTAGTGATTATGTCTCTTGCCTCTAATCCCGAGGGTCGCTGGATGAAACCCGGTAGGGATCGATGAATTTTTAGGATTGAAAAATCCAAGAGAAAAGTTCTCCGGGAGAGACTATAAGAAGTGGGTCTCGAGTTTGAAGATTTTCAGGCTCGTAAAAGAACCGCAAGCCTAAATAAAAAGGTCTTTGTGCAATATTTAACTACCTTTCATCCATCCAAGTAACACCTTAGACGCCTACTAGACGTCTCATTGCGGCGATGTGCTAACTACGTCACTCGTTGACATCTGTAGGTGTATAAGCATAATTACGTTAGCTTGACTAAGAAACTTCCACTTGAGAACACACATGTCCACATGTGAAACGTAAGAGGTTACATTCATAACAATATAATTATACATATTAATAATATAAAAAAGGGCGTAAAGCTGAAGAACTTGGTTAAATTTTTATCTCCTGCTATATTTTCTCCCTAGTTTTCATCTTTAGTCCCTTCATATCCTATATTACACGATACGTTTTTTTTTCTCATTCTGTAAACAACTCAAGATTCCTGTGTTTGATTTTATCTTTATGTTACACATGCTCACATTTTAATTTTATTTCTAACTCTAGGGTTAGGAGCTAGGTCCGGATAACTCGTAAAAACTTAATAAAATTGTACACTATTATAAATGATAAAAACTCAAACCTCATCAAATTTTCTCCTCAATTTGTTTAGTAAGAATGAAAATTCTACTACCGGTACTTGAAAATTCAAGTAACGAAATAACATTATAATTCTCAAATAATGTTTAGATTCTCATAAAGATACCCAAATTTGGAGTCCAAGAACATATTTGCTTTCAAAATTAGTCTTGTATTACTTTGAGTTATAAGATCCATTAAATCCATGAATAAAATTGAATTTGTCATAAACTAATTCGAATTCACAAATGAAAAAATTAACTATAGCCAACAGACGACTTGTTTGGGAGCATTAATGTTTATATTACTATTATTATTATTTTTACTATTGTTATTATTACTATTATTGCTATAGATATTATTACTATTATTACTATTGATATTACTAGGCCTATTTTATTATTACTATTATTAGGACCTATTATTATTATTATTATTATTATATATTATTATAGTTTTTGTTGTTTATGATGTCGTTGCTCAAAGGAAACTGCAGAATATGGAAATTGGTAGGCCCTATGAGTTTACAATTAGAAATCTATAGATGCAATTCTAATTTATCGTTTGTAACTTACAATAATTAAGGTTATATAGCTACAAATAAAGTGAGATATACTAATAAAAGATAGACCTAATTGTCGGTAACACATGTGTTATTGTAAATCAAACCATTATAAAAATCACATATATTTACTTCTAATAACAATTCAATTATGACCATTAATCTGATCTTAAAAGTAAAATTCTTCACGATACATCACACAGAAGGGGTTTAGTAATAAACTCTAGTGTTCATGTTGAAACATTGATACAGGTCCCTGTAGACATGGGATTTGCAGTCAAATTCTGGTTTAATAATGACAGTTATGAACTAGAAATCACCATGTGATTTGAAATAATTTTATTTGAATATTTGACCTAATTCAGTAGATTAATAATAATAATAATATTTTATTATTAACATTTTATCATTATAATTGACATTTCATTATTATTAACATATTGTATTATTATTATTTTTGTTATTATTATTATTATTATTATTATTATTATTATTATTATTATTATTATTATTATTATTATTATTATTAACATCATCATTATCAGGGCTAGGATTTATATCTAATAAAATGGCGAAATATGTACATAATTAAAATTGTATTAAAGATTCCCAAAGAATGGAGTAAAATATGGACTAAAACCTTTTGTAGAAATGGTCCGAATGTCGTGTGGCAGGCATTATAAAAGTTATTATACCATTTGTTGACGGCGTTTCATTAGAAAATCATTTCAATACAATTGTAATTTTACAGGTGTCGATTTATGATCTTACAGTATTCTAATTATTTAATATACTGAATGAAAAAAAATATATTAATCACACTGAATATGCACTCAAAGCTGCAGGACTGTTGAGTTTGTGAAATACTGAATAGAACATGTTAAGCTAATTCTTTGAACATTGTGACCGACTAACAGTGGCTCTGCTATATACTAGACCAATAAATACTAATTATATTTGTTCTTAGTGTTAGTCCTAGAACGGGGATAGTTCTTGTAAATTCATCACTTGTCATTCCATTACATAGTACTTATTCCATATCTGTTGTGGCGAGGTATAAGAAATTTTCTTGTCTCTGGGGTTGATTGACGAGGCTCGACAATAGAGAAAAGAATATGCATAAAACGCTATCTTTTTAAGAATTCAATAAATTAAAAATCCAGATTTAAAATACAGATACTAGTAAATTAAATTTAAACGAGCATCTGACCAAAATAACTTTGAAACCATAAAATATGGAACATATTTAAAATCAATCACTCAGTTATGTAAAAGTGTGTGATATATTCTGAAATTTGAAAAATAGGCGTTTTTTAAAACCACTACATTTACTCTAATTCTTTTTATATAAATAACTTTAACTAATCTAAAAACAAATATTATTTACATAGAAATCCTAGCCCTGATTATTATTATTACTATTATTATTATTACTATTATCATTATTATTATAATTATCATTATCATTAGATCAGTTACGAACCATAGATTCGAAATAATTCTGAACAACAATCCAAGTATTGAAGAGTTTCGGGAGACAAAATATATTTTTGATTCAATTAGGACTATACATTTCCTTTTAAGCCCAATCTTTTAATAAGAAAGAAGATGCTAAATAGTATAAAAATCGTAGAACTTTAGAATAAAAAGATACATTCTTATAAGACATAACATAACCATAGTCCCATAAATCATTTGAATTAAGATTACAGGCTTTGGTAGCTACAAAAACAAGCATTGGTCCCATATCAAATAAAATGAAAAATAACAGAGAAGTGGAATACCACAGCTGCCGGTACTGTAGCCGTTTGGACACTCATCACAACATACTTTACATTGTAAATTACATTTTAAGATATAGGGAATTTATATGAACTATCTCCTACTGCTGGGACCAGTCAAATTTTAATCAGTTGCCGATTCATTAACTTTTAAAAAAAATTCACTAATAAAAACAAGCATAACATAAACAAAATCAATATATTTAAATTAGATTTGATGAGAACATTGATTTTGAGAAATTGTAGAAGTTGGTTTACACAAAAGCAAGGCTTGGTCTAAGAAAATAAAGTAGAGTTAATTCTTCATACGCTGCATTTATGGACGCAGGCAAAGGGGGCGTTGGCCCCTTCATGAGGCAATAAATTCTCAATGACTGCTATGAAATTATAAAAATATTTGTGGAATTCCCACTGCGAAAAACAATGATTTATATTTTGTTTCATGTCCACGACCCTGGCTCATGAGGATAGTTGTAACTTAATCACTTATAGGCCCACTGCTACTTAAACAACATATGTAGGCCTGGTTAATTTGAACTATAGTTTTTAGATAATCTTATACGTCTTATCAATCAGGATGATTTATAAAACAGGTTAAATTTACGTAGAATTATGAAACATTTTAATCCATAAAAACATTAAGCATAATGATACATTATTACTTTGATCCAAGGCACACGTGTTATGAGTTACAATATTCTTGATGAATAAAATATGTTTATAACAAATAACAAACGGTGAAAGTTGTTATAATAAGACAATTTGAGATGATTCATTAAAACTAAATATAGGATAAAATAGGTCTACATCTGAAACATAAATTATAAAATTATAGAATATAATTGATAACCCATAGAGTTTATATAGACTTCCCGAGTCTATTAACCGAGGTCTGTACCTAATATTAATCATGACTATTATTAGAAGCATAATATGATTTAAAATTATTGTTGAAATATAATTTTGATTTCACTTAGGTCTAAGTAAAAAATAGTTTCCTTAGATTTAATTTCTCGAAACTTCTAATATAATTAAAGGAACTCAATACGAAACGTTTCAAACACATTATGAGGTCTAATGTAAATTTAGCATTTGTATAAACTATGCTTGTGATAAGTTAGATTTGATTGAATAGCGATCAAATTTACACAGAACTTTCTGGTCAACACTTACAATTCCAAATCAGGATAAGTGCTTGTCTCAAATGTATAAATTATGCATATAATTAATAACAACAGGCCTAATATTAATAAAACCTACATAGGGCTGTTATTAATATAATGGACCCAAGATTCATATAGGCATAATTATGTTAAATGAAATATATTTATTTTTAATGTTATTTTTGGTTTTCCCCACTATATATTAATTAGGTTCTATAAAGTTTTTATTTGTACTTAAGAAAGAAAAGTGCAAACGATTTTGATTTTTGCGAACTGTAGTAAATATTTGTTATTTATTACAAACGCTTTAACAACTGAGGTTATATTTCGTTTGCTACATTTAGTCGTAGATTCAATAAGAAATGTTTATTATTGAGCTTTTTTGCCCTTTTTTATAGCCATTAGATTTAGAAGTGATAATATTATAGAATGTGATAATATTGAAATGAGTTTTGGGAATGTAATTCCATCCCAGGAATTGTCTTGGTCTCTCTCTGTAGAAAACAATAAAAGTCTTGGTCAAGTTCGTCGGCTCTGGTATTTAAACCCGGGATCTTATAAGTAAGAGTAGGCCTATCAATTGCTTACTTTCTGAGTCAACCTGCTTGATAGTAGTCTACGTAAAATAATTTTCACAAATTATATGTTAGGCCTATATAAATAATCACTAAATGTGTTATTTTAAAGAAATATAAATATATGGTAAGAAAAATTAAAATAAATTATAATTAAAATGAATTAACCACTATAAGAGTTGAGGTATTTAGATAAAGCAGTTTTGAATTTTTATAGTTATTAAGAACTTATTTTAATAATATATTTACCTACAACTAGAAAATATTTAAAAAATGAAATAATATAACTTACACATTACGTCAAACATGTTTCCCATTCTTATATGTCAAGCAAACAAATCACTGTCACTAGAACAAAAAACGCGCGATTTTCAAACTCACGAACTTGTCGCGCCAACCAAACACAAGATCTGTCAAAATGTACGCTTCGAGAACACCGATAAAAAAATGTCGGAGATGTGGTACATATGTTTCTTCTTTATATCAGAACTTATAACACAAACTTAATTACGCATGCAACAATAAAAAAAATCACATTACACTTAAATATTCGGTAAATTTTGAACACTAATATTGTTATCATTATCTACATGATAACGCTATTTGATGTAAGAATGAAATTGAGTACTGTTTGATAGCCCGTAGTAACACCTGCATAGTAAAACACACTGCATCTTCAGGACAAAAACTCAAGGAGGAGTTCTTCTTCCCTCCCCTCCTCACCCACCTCCCCCCACTAGTTCTATCTTCAAGGCACCCCGTCGATTCTTCTCCCTCTCTCTTTCTCTCAAACATATACCTTCCCTCGTGCCATTCTATCTACATTTCTGAAAATATTGATTTGATACTTTTCAACCAACCAAAACATCAAATATGAATTTAAAATGCGTTAAAAGAGCACATTTATGAATTCTACGCTATGTATAATTCAAGAAAAAATATGTCAAAATATATACATTTACAATTAAATTAATTTGTTAATCATTAAATGTTTTAGAACAAAAGCGTTTTGTCCAGGTGAAGAGATTGGTATGTAGACCAAATTGATTCAAGCTTTTTTATAAAAAAAAATATAAAAAAATTAATATGAATATTCCCTACTTTACAGTTCACCACTTTTATTTATAAGTAATATTTTCCTAAAGTTGTAAGAATTATCATAATTGTGTAGAATTTTATCTAAGTATAATTTTTAACTGACCATTTTGTCGTATGATTTTTTAAACAGGTACGACTTATAA
This sequence comes from Diploptera punctata, assembly GCA_030220185.1. Lineage (NCBI taxonomy): Eukaryota > Metazoa > Arthropoda > Insecta > Blattodea > Blaberidae > Diploptera > Diploptera punctata. Next base: position 815,958 of record JASPKZ010005682.1, on the reverse strand, counting down.
AATTAAAAATATTCTCTTTTTTAATATTTAGACCGTACATTTTATTTCCATGTAGGCCTATAATCCTAAAAAGTGATCAAATGTCTAACTAAGAAGTTATTGGCAAATTTTATAAAGCGGTTTAAGTGAAAATAGACAACATATTACACAAACCTACGCCTAATATTTTATTACTCTAATTGCAATGAAATTGTAATCTAATGTGATAAGTGATAATATTTTGCAAGTAATAATTCAATAAAGTTGAAAATAATTCTGTAAACATTTATTATTTTATGGTACGTACAAGGTCATGAAAATAAATAATTCCGCAATAAATTCCAAATAGTTTTTATGTCTTAACAAAATTCTTATTTTAATCTTATATATTAATATAGTCCTAATTATGATATTATTTTCGATATTTCAACAATCCATTTGAATAAATATTGGAATTAACAGAAATTTAAAAATAATTTTCTTTTTCAGGATTGTTTCTGTTATTTACACAGGTATCCTCAATCAAAATATACATTTTTTCCACACTTCCATATTAAAATTAATGATTACTTAAAGATTATGTCACATAGTAAAGTCACTTTTGCATGAAGAAAAGCTCAGTTTATTGGCTTCACCCTCGAGTTTGGTGCTACATGTACGCAACCAAGGTAGTAGTTATTTTCCTTCTCTGATCATAACTCCCCTCTGTCGGCAATCAAGGAAACCACAAAAACTGCTGCAGGGAGAATCACACTTACCGAAACGAGGCAACTCATCGTGGCTTATGGCCACTAGTTCCACTATTTTATTGGAGAATAATTATACATTACTAAATCATTTTTATTTTTAAATCAACATAATAAGCTTATTAGAACATTTTAAATATTATTTAAAAGTAATTTTATCAATTATCATACATATAATATAATAGAAAATAACTTATACTGAAATATATATTTAAGCAGTCTGAAAATAATCATTTTTTGTAATTGTGCTACTTTTGGATTTCTAACTTGGAAAAAACGGAGCATGTTTTTTTTTTCACATATTAAATGTGTAATAATAAATAAATAAATAAATAATATAAATAAATAAGTAAGTTTACTGGACCTCTACAGGGTAATGATCTACCACCCAGTAAAGCTAATTCAGTGATGATCATAGCTATGCCCAATGATTGAATTTGCCTTCTTTTGTTAGTCTTACTAATTTAATACTTGGTCTATCACCATCTTTCACTAATGCAGATCGGAGTATTCCGTCACACTATCCCTAAGCCTTTGTGTCTCCATGTCCTTATTCTAATATATTATTAAGTTCTTAGAAACATTTTTGGACCAAAGAGAGATGAACATACAGGTGAATACAGAAGACTACATAACAGTGAACTACATGGTCTTTATAGGAAGCCAGATACAATAAGAATATTTAAGTCTCATAGACTGCGATGGACAGGACATGTGATATAAATGGGGAATGAAAGACGTGCATGGAAGCTTCTTGTAGGAAAACGTCCAGTTGGTAGACCAAGAATTCGATGGGAGAATAATATTAAACATGATTTGAGTGAAGTGGATTATAAGTAAATGATTGGAACACATTAGCTCAGGATAGGGATGTATGAAGAGCTTATGTCCGCGCAGCCATGAATCAGTGAGTTAGATAGTTATTAGTCTAGTCCTACACTCGCTTCTTTTCACCTCTGCCTGTCTCTGCACACCCAAGACTTGAGACCATCTCTGTCGTGGGTGTCCTCTGCTCCTTTTTCTTTGTCTCAGGTTCCACATCGTTGTGACGTAGGCCCATCCGTCCTGGTTCATCCTGTCCACGTGTCCGCCCCAGCTCCATTAGGGTTTTCTTGGCTTTTGCGGCGGCGTCTCCCATTCCAATTCTTCTTAGTTCTTAATTTTTAATTTTATCCTTTAGGATGATGCCTAGCATTCGTATTTCCATTTTTCTTTGACACACTTGTATCACTGGACCTGACATTTCGTGAAAGTCCAAGTAAAATTATTACTATATTTTTAAATGTTGTGAAATTTTGTGACTAGCTCAAAGAAAGAAAATAATACACCTCAAGACAGTTAAAAATTGACACATTTTAATTTCTCTGTTGATGCTTAATGTGAAAAATAAAAACAAGCAGGCATAGGCTTTGTAATTCTGGCATTAAGGTCTTAGGATTAATATTCGAGACATGTAAAAAACGTAAAATGCCTCTCTCTAAATTATACTACAGGCCTACATAATAACAATTGGCCTTTTACCCTTAAATCAGGAATGTATCCTACAGCATACATCAATTGGTTTGATTAATTCAATTTTTTTAATAAAACTGAAGAAAACGAACTAAAAGAAATTACTTAAATGTATGTAGAATTACACAATACGGCCTATACTTAATAACAGCAGTTACTTATGATTTTGTTTTCACTGCGGTCAGCCACATTTATATAACTGCCATGAGAAATTAGTGTTTTGCCAATTCAAGGATTAAAATAATAGATAGGTTCTACATTTCAATTTTAGGAGATAAAAAAATTAACGAAGAAAAATGAAATATCAATTTAAAATATAATTTTCAATGATTGTAACCTTTAGGGTCTATATTGTACACAGAGGCAGTCAATAATGAAAATGCCTAATTAAAATATTTAACAGATTAATGTAAATATCCTGCTAATGGCCAACTTGTTCAAGGAGTCACTTATTCAGACACAATTTGTAGACCTACCTATGTTACTATATTGATACGATAATCGAGTGTGTTAACGACCCAAACTTAACAGGAAGCAGCTCGCATTCCATAACATTCAAATATAAGCAAGATAAAACATTAACTTTCTAGAGGTTTAATCTGCATTTGCAAACACTCTTTTCCAATCCGACTAATTGTGCGTACAAATATCATAAGTATTAATTTTTTTAACATTTTAGTAGGCCTAAAAGTAGAGTCTAATTTATTAATTAAGAGCCTGTATTATGTAAAACTAATTCTTTCTTATTCTTAGTGTCCCACGCTACGCGGGCATTGCATATTATTTTAATTAGTGTCAGAAATTTAAAATTTTATATGAATCTATATAGTAACATTACACTACTATAAAACTTTGCAGATTTTCAGTCTTATTTACCGTAGTATTTTATTTAACTACATCTTTAACAGTAATTTTTATTTGGATCTGAAAATGGTAAAAGCGTTTGCACGGACCTCTCTTATTTCAGGCTTGAGATAAATTTACGTGTCGTATAACTACAAAACGGAAGCTGTGATCAAGATTTGTATACCCTTAAAACACATCAATCACTCCCAGTTTTGAACCCGTGAACCACGGAACCAAAGGCTAGTATTGTAAGAAACTAGTTCACCGCGATCGACACTTCATATTAATCCGGAAATGGGAATCTTTAGGTTTTCTTCTAGGCTATAGACATTTATTTCGCACATATTAATGTTAGGTTGTTTAATAAGAGGAGTATGATTGTATAAATTATTTTATTTCCATTAAATGTTTAAATGTTTATTATTAAACATAAAATACTCTCAACACAAATAAAGCTGTTTGACTACTCTATAAAAATATAAATAAATGCTAGTAACATATAAAACCTAAAATAACCCACATCTAAATATAAAACTTATCGTAAAACGTAAAATATGAAATACTCCATGGCGCGACAGGCCTAGAAACCCTTGGGCTAAATCCGGCATATATGAATTACAGAGGTGAAGAGGTGACATGTCTGCATATCGAGTCCCCCAACAGCTATAGTTAGTATCCTTAATCTGAAGCCCGAACTTATTGTAAATACCTAAATTCATCACGATGTTGGGTGGCCGAAGTTCAATGAGAAAATTTCTCCCCAATGGGAACTCGAACTGGCGCAAGTCCCATAGATATGCACCAAGGCATTAATGCTTTAAACCGCTCTGCTGCTGCGCGGGACAAAATATAAAATAGGCCTTGGTCTATATTTATTTTAGAATATAAAAAATAAGAACACACTATGGTTATCTTATAAATGGCTACAGGATAAAAAAAAACATCGTTGAGGTAATTAAAAAGTTAGAATTCTGCTTCACATTGAATTCTCTTGAAGATTTCTGATTTTAAATTCCTGGAAAGTAGTATTTGATTGATATGATAATGTATTTTGGAATGCAAAATTACCTGTATTTAGTGCTATAAATAGTATTTTGTACACCTAGTCATTTTGAAAACGAATTAGGTCTACATACTATTAAAATATTCCGGGCTATGTGGCCGTCTGTTTTCTTCCAGATGTTTCTCCCTCAACTGCGGAGGGCATCTTCAGTGGCGAGTGCTTCTAGGTGGTGTTCCCTTGTCGTAGACTCGACTCGACTGTGAATGAAGTCTACAACAAGGGAACACCAACTAGAAGCACTCGCCACTGAAGATGCCCTCCGCAGTTGAGGGAGAAACGTCTGGAAGAAACACCAGTTATAGACCACGGCCACATAGCCCGGAATCTATTAATATTATGATTACTGGCCGTGAAAGCCTGCATTCCAAATTAGGTCCACATACATTTGTCATTGTATAACATAGAAATAGCAAACGAAAATCTGAGAAATAAAAATAATTATTACGTATTGTTGTCCTCTCTGTAGAGGAGCCCGACTGTCCCAATTGGAATCTCAGGTTCGAATCCTGGCGGTTCCACAGTGGTATCGGTTGTGGCCCATTTCGGGATTTTTCGGGGATTTCTCTGGGTTCTCCCTTTTATCGAATTTAATCCCAGCAACATTCTTCATTCTCCCTTCCCTCCCCTTCGCGTCATTTCATTTCTCATTCATTCATTTCATATCACCTTTTACCTCATCTATGTTAGGAAAAATAGTTTGGTTGGCACCCACAGGTCTTGGAAATATGTGATTCGGGGATATAGTTGAGTCCCGAGCCTGAGTAATAAAAAAGGACAGAAGGGGCCAAAACGAAGAACAATGTGGGGAATAATCTTCTTATAAAAATAATAATAAAATAAATTTAAACTTTAAAAATAATGGAAGGTTGTAGTCTCTCCTCGCGTTCATGGGCCGAACCCAAAAATGGCGGTATGTGTCTTGAGAGAAAATTTGGTGTGCCGGATCCGGAAGATGACCTACAATTCACATAACAACGTACAGCAGACTTCATTCTATTCATTCATAATATACTGGAATAGCACAATAGATCTTTCAGCCCGCGGTCCCTAGGACAGTCCGCCCGCCCAGTCTGAATAAAGAACTAAATAACTAGTTATGTATAAAACCTCCTTGGTCCATTGCAATGTATTACTATATTAGGAAACATCGATAGAAATTTTGTTTATAATTTTAATTAACGTTAATACTCCTGAAGATTAATATAAATCTGAAAGAAATGAAATTCTTGATGGATTAATTATTTGTAGGAATAATGCAATTTTAACTTTAAATTATTAATTTATAATTCTGAACTATTTTACATGAATAATATCCATCATTATCATAGTACATTCACGAATTTAGGCCATTTGTTGACCTGTTTCGGCCGCAAGAGAAACACCATCCAGAAGTCTTTTGAGTGGACGCCCTGGTCTTCTTCTTCCTGCAGGTTGATATCTTAACATTTTTTTGGGTATCCTGTGATCTTCCATTCGATGAACATGTTGCATCCATCTTGACTTATAATCAGAAATTTTGTTTTTTAAAGTTTTCATGTGTAATTCTTCTAATATGTCTTCATTTTTTTGTGATCTAGTAGTGTGTACCCTGCAGTCCTCCGAAGGTATCTCATTTCAGCAGATCTAAGTCTCTGTATATCCTTCTGTTTCAACGTCCATACTTCGCTACCAAACAAGAGAGTTGGAAGAGCCAGTGTTTTATGTAGGCCTACATGAATAATATCCATTCATTTAAATTGGTCAGGGCTGTACGTATACAATGGATAAGAGCGACATATAGGTAGAAATTCAAAGATTTAATGCCAGTGAATATGAAATGGTGTTAAAGAAGAATGTCCAACATCACAGCAGAGTCTTATAGGGTATGGTACAGGATTACATGACTTGCGCTAGTTCGAATCCCAATCGGGGAAGTAATTTTCTCATAGAATTTCGACCAGTATGTGACTGCTACCCACTCTGCATTGCGAGGAATTTCGGTAGCTACAATAAGTTAAGGCCCCAGGTTGTGAAAACAGCTATAATGTTTAACCTCATGTCGCCCGTATCCTGGCTAGATGATCGTCCACCTCTGTAAATGACAAATAGATGTGAGATCAGCAGCCGACTGATAGGCCAAGGGTTCTTTAGACTGTCGCACCATGGGATTTTTATTTAGAATTTTAAGAAGAAATGAATCTTATGAAATTCCAAATCAACATTAGGCATAACAGCTGAGAAAAATCAAGAATATTGATCGGCCCAAAATTTGAACCGAAAATTTCGAGGATTCTATTCTGAGAGTCGATTAATTCAGTTACCTCCGTTGAGCTATATAGGCATATATATATATATATATATATATATAAGGGCTTAGGACAGCAACATGAAAAACCACATTCTGTTAAGAAATATCAATTATTACAATGATAGCGAATAAATGTATTGAAATATCCATAGAATCACTTATAAGAGCGCCAGTGACGAGTTAAAACATATACAGTTGACACACAATGTATTAAAAATACTTGCCAATTAGTATTTATAATTTTTTTGAAACAATAAAATCCTTTTATTTCAGAAAGAACAATATGTGGCTTATCATGTTATTGCCCTAAACCTTCATATGTATATATATACACGCCTGCCGTAGCGTAGTGGTTAAGGCACTGAGCTACAAGCCAGAGGGTCGAGGGTTCAAGTCCCGTTGGGGTCAGGATTTTTAAACTGACCCAAACCTTCTGGCGGCACTATGGCCCTGGGGTCGACTCAGCCTCTAACGTAAATGAGTACCAGACGCTTGTTCTGGGGGTAAAGGCGGCCGTCACGCAGGGCTGACAACCCGGCTGACATAAAGTGCCGATTGTCTAGAAAAAGTGGGAGCCCTAACCTCCTACTACCCCAAGGGCCTCCGGGCCTGTTGTGGGATCACTTTACTTTACTTTACAGTAGTAATAGCGCTGCGATACAATGCGTGTTTAACTTAGCGGCGAGTAAAAGAGTTGTGGGTGGTTACATAGCAGGTTGTAAAGGATCTTTTACTTACAAACGAACGCAGCATATCTAGAAAAATCAAAGAAGCTATTTACCTAACTTATCAATGGGTATCATAATTTTATTAAGTAATATATCTGCAGTTTAATATCTTGTACATGAACTGCGGTCAAGAAGTAAAGCAGAGGATAGCAATGGCAAAAGAAGCTTTCAACAAGAAGAGAAGCATTTTCTGCGGATCTTTGGCAAAAGAATTACGGAAGAGGCTAGTGAAAAGCTTTGTGTGGAGTGTAGCATTGTATGGTTCAGAGACTTGGACATTACGACGGAATGAGGAAAAGCGACTGGAAGCTTTTGAGATGTGGATATGGAGAAGAATGGAACGTATAAAATGGACAGACAAAGTAAGAAATGAAGATGTGCTAGACAGAGTGGGTGAAAGAAGAACAATACTGGAACTCATAAAGAAGAGGAAAATAAATTGGATTGGCCACTGGCTAAGAAGAAACTGCCTGCTGAAGGATGCTCTAGAAGGAATGGTCAGCGGAAAGAAAGTTAGTGGCAGAAAAATATATCAGATGATAAACAATATTAAACTAAATGGTTTGTATGCAGATACAAAAAAGGAAAGCTGAGTTAAGGAAAGAGTGGAGAATGCTGAGTTTGCAGTGAAAGACCTGCTCTTGAGCAGAACACTATGGATAATTTCTTGTGGAAATTTTATATGGTTTTTTAAGTCACCTTTGGATATTTTTGAATTTTGCCCTGCTCGAGAGTGTGTATCCCATGTTTTCTATCTACTGTTAGGGCTCATAAACATTTTGAAGTTATAATTTTGTGGATGTAATTATTAAATTGCTTACTTCAACACTTAGGACTAATTGGTTAAAGATGAGACCCCACCCGAAACCAATGCTATTTTCTGAATTAAACACTTAAGTTTTTCTACTGTTAAGTGAGTGTTCTTTTGTCATTTAACATTTTCATAGGTAAATTGGGCATGGCATATCAGTAGTTACAATTTTTTAGAATACTTTCATAATATTTTAATGACAACGTAAACGATCTAAGTCTTTCTAAATTGCAGGACAGATTTTAGCGTATTGTAGGCTCAATACTAGTGAAATTCATATCAAATTCCGTTGAGGTGAAGTCATATGATGAAGATTATAAATTAAATTGTACTTGTTGGTAACTTCCGAAAGCGCTCCAGTTAATTTTATATACAATATATTTACAAAGTTGAGGACGACGGCACCTACCACAGGTACAATTTAATTTTTAATTTTCATCGTATTATAAGCTATTAAATAAATACCGTGGGTGTTTCACTATTTAATATTTATTAACTGTCTAAGAATTGTATTGAATGATAATGGACGACAGACCTACACGTTGAATTTTATGATAAAATGCACTTTTTAAAAAATATGCGTTGGAGGAAAATATACATGAAAACTGACAAGTTTTTACTTTATCGCAAATTTCATCACTGGAATTTTTGTTGTCATGTATTAAAAATATAAATTTTTCTTCCTTATCTATTTTCGTAATTGGATTTTTATGAAAATTTGTTGGGGTTTAAATTAATATGCTGATTTTTTACTTTATTTTTAATGAACATGAATTTAAAGGTTTTATTTAAAGTATTCTTCTTAACAAAACCATTGATTCTAAAAATTTGGAAAATGTTTCTTGGAAAACTTTATTATTTTTAGCACTTTACTGATACACAGCGCACAAACAACTATTTGTTGCTTCTTCCTACCCAGATGGTTGAGTGGAAGAGAAGGCCTTATGGCCTTAGCTCTGCCAGCTAAAATGAAGCATTATTATTATTATTATTATTATTATTATTATTATTATTATTATCATTATCATCATTATCATTATTATTATCATTATCATTATCATTATTATTATTATCTGTGTTGCTATAGAGAAAGTAGTATACCTCCCTATGTAGCTTATCAACACAGGCTGTTCCGGAAATAATGCGAAACAACATACTGCATTTCCAATATGACGTAAACGTCATTTGGAGTGATATATACTTATATTATAAAGTGAAGGTAAATTGATCTCACTGCAGTCCTAAGAAGGACCCTGGGGTAGTAGGATGTTAAGGTCCCTACGTTTCTAGACAATCCACACGAAATACCATCGAATTGTTAGCCCCTAGGCGACACCGCTTTTAGGGACTATCCCTGGAACATAGCTATATCTGGTACACATTTCCGATATAGTCTGAAATGATCACAGGTTCAGTCAGAAGGTTTAGGCCAGTTTAAAAATAGTTACCTCATCGAGACTCGAACTCGCAACCTTATGGCTTTTATCGTATTGTCTTAACCAACTACATTACGGCGCAGCAGTACAGCTGGTATACTGGGTTTAAATTGAGACACGTAGCTAGAGAACGATGCAGGTGATATAGCCTTAATGTTATTAAGTTTTACAATTTCAAATTGTGTATTTACAATTAACCCATATTAGTAATAACTAACTCACTGGCATTATCGAACCCGTAGGTTCATGACCGCACGGACAAAACTCTCCATATATCCCTATCCTGAGCAAATATTTTCCAATTAACCCTTGTATAATCTACTTCCCACAAATCATGGTTAATGCTATTCTCCCACCTCATTCTTTGATCTACCAACCAGGCGTTTTCCCTCTGGTTTTCCTACAAAATACTTCCTCTTTTTCATTCCTCATTCGTGTCAGATGTCCTTCCGATACGATACTTAACTGGTCTTATTATATCTACAGTAGTTACCTATAAAGACCATGCAGCTCTCTGTCACACAGTCTTCTTCATTCGCCTGTCTGATCATGTCTATTTGGTCCAAACATTTTTCTGAGTACTTTATTTTCAAATACTGGTAATATTTTTTCCTCCCTTAAAGTAAGAGTCCTTGTTTCGCAAATATATTAGTAGGCTAATACTTTATTTTTTATTTTCATATTAGTACCACTTAGTAATATGTATAATGTTCCATTTGTACTTTGACACCATACATCAGTCACTCGCATTGTCCATGATAAAAATACTGCAGCGGACTGACTATATAGGTCAAATTCAGAAGTTCCCTATGTCGGATTTTTTTGCTTATGTTATTAAGATTTTAACAGTTTCTTTGATGAAGATTATATATTGATTTTTTCCTTTATTTTTTTCATTCGTTTTGCTATATGCCTGTTATTTTATTTATTTATTTATGTTTTTCCACACAAGTACAGAAGGCATATTGTCCAGATTCTGGGTGTGGGTTTAAAATCCCCTATCCCACCGAGAATAGAACTCGATCGCTAGAGTGGAAGGTAGGTACTCAACCGTCTACACTACTGCAACGAATAGGTTGTCAAACGTACTATGAGGGATACTGATTCAGATTAACATAATATCACTACATTTACACTGAGAAAAATAATCGCCTAAGGCACTACTACAGTCATTCTTAGGAAAATTATGAGATTCAGTTACGACGAATGTAGAATAAAATTTACTCTCTCATTTTAAAAAAGTCCCGCGCCGAGCCGAGCGGTTAAGGTAGGAAGCCTTGGCGCAGAGCTACGGGACTTGCGCTGGTTCGAGTCTCCATGGGGGAAGAAATTTTCTCATGGTATTTCGGCCAGTATGGGACCGGTGCCCACCCAGCATCGTGAGGCAATTGGGTAGCTACAATAAGTAGCGGCTCCAGGTTGAGGAACCAGCTATAACGGCTGGGGGACTCGACATGCTAACCACATGTCACCCCTACACTGGCTGTTGATCATCTACCTCTGTGATTGACACATGTGGATGTGAAGGGCCAGCTGCCGGCTGGTAAAAGGGCAACCGCTGAAAAGTGGAAAGACCCTCAATCGGAATTTTTAACAAAGAAGATTGTATTTTCTATATTCCTTATTTGATTGAATATAGTACCAACTGCCATACTCATGACTATTAAATAAAATTATAATATATTAATTTATAAACAATCGTAAATTTAACTATTTTTCATGAAGTGCTATGAGAATTGATTGTAGGATACATTTAGATTGTCAGTTGTATTAGTTGGTGGAACTTCGGTGAAGTTCAATTTGTACCCTCCAGACTATTTAAGGGCTTTGTTTATTCAAGGATCCATTTAGTGAACTTTCTAAATTTCAAAGTAGGAAGCGAATTAAAAGGAAATTAACTGAACTATAGCAAACAACACATTAATATATTTGAAATTAAAGCTTCATGACTAATCTGTACTTAACGTAACTAGAGAGAACAAATTGCACCTGAACCAGGATTTGAACTCAAGATCCTCAGTTTTACGAAATCCTTAAGGAGTTATATTGGATTAAGAGAAATTATTCAGTAATTTAATATTGTACAAATTAAAATAGTTGCTAGATATTCTGTGAGAAATAGTTTAATATATTTTAATACTGTTGGAAAATTTTAAATATTGTAATATATTTAATTTGTATAATTTGTATGTTGTAGCCTTTAATAATAATAATAATAATAATAATAATAATAATAATAGTACTACAATTATTATTATTAATTTACGCCAACACAAAGTGGAGTGAGAACCAAGGTCCCTTTGGCATTTTTCTAAGTAAAATAACTATGAACATATTTCGCTAAGCTTACTGGTATCGATTAATGAATGCTGCAAGCACAAAAATGGTCACATAATATTTCACACCATAAGAATGTAAATTCAATAAAATATTTGTTGTTTTAATTTTAGGACTTTTTAAAATTTAATTCGTATTACAATTTAAATACCTAGGAACAATAATCACAAATAGGAACGAGGCGCACAAAAAAAAAAAACTAGGCTCAATTCTGGAAATGTGTGCTATTATGCTTTACAGAGACACTTGATGTCCCAGCTCCTTTCAAAAAACGTTAAACTGAAAATATATAAAACTATTATTTTACCATTTATATTATATGGATGCGAAACATGGACTCTTACTTTAAGGGAGGAAAGGAGATTACGAGTATTTGAGAATAAAGTTCTTAGGAAAATTTTTGGACCAAAGAGAGATGAACAGACAGGTGAATGGAGAAGACTACATAACAGTGAACTACATGGTCTTTGTAGGAAGCCAGATATAATAAAAACAGTTAAGTTTCGTACACTGCGATGGGCAGGACATGTGGGACGAATGGGGAGTGAAAGACATGCATGGAAGCTTCTTGTAGGAAAACCGGACGGAAAACGCCCAGTTGGTAGACATGAAGTGGAAGAATAACATTGACTATGATTTGAGGGAAGTATATTATACAGAGGATGATTGGAAAACATTAGCTCAGGATAGGGGTGCATGGAGAGCTTATGTCCGCACGGCCATGAACCTACGTGTTCGATAGTGCCAGTGAGTTATTACATTGAAAACAATTCAAGACAAAATGGAAAGCTTCTTAGATGGCTTGTTCCCCGCCTCACATTACGGGAATTCGCACCATAATATTTACACCCCTGCCAGCGCATAAAATTGGATATCTTGCGTTCAAATCCTGGGTTATATGCAAATTTTATCTCTACTTAATTAGTACTATATTAATATTTATATTTTTTACACGCTTTATATTTGCTTGACCTGTATCTATCTATGTAACGGAATTTTTCAACACGATTTTCACCCACTTAAAACATTGGATCGACTTAAAAACTTTGTATATTTGTAAAGGACCAATGACAATACGTTAATTTCATAATTTTTTTCTAAGATCTTGGCCAGAATCATCAGGACATGAAAAAATAAAGACCGGTATAATAGGTTGCGGACGTATCGACTTTTTAGTCTATCGTTGTGGTAGCTCAGTTGGTAGAGCGGTGGACTTCAGTGGTATATAATTTCAGTAATCCATAGGTCGCTGGTTTAAATCTAGCCCAGAGGATTTTTTTAGAAGAGTATTACTTTTAGCTCATGCTACAATAGTATCAAATTTAAAGATATTTACATTTTTAGAAAACCAAACTAAAAAATAAATAATAAATAATAGTTTAAAAAACTAAAATAACACGCTTTATTAGAAAATCGAACTAAAAAATGAAAAATAATTTTAATTTCCTACACGCTTGGGATAAAATTAAAGTGGTCAACAACAAATCATCTCCAACATATCTAGAATAAAACTAGAGTTATCTAGAAAAAAAAATTACCATCAAAAGCGTGTGGTGCTCTATATCAATTAATATATTTGCTAGTAAACAGTAAACAGTCTCTAAGAAGAAAACGTAAAAATCATAAAAAGCACCCCACGCTTTTGATGATAAAATTATTTTTTTTAGATAACTAGTTTTATTATAGATGTGTTGGAGATGATTTTTTTGTTGACCACTTTAATTTTATCCTAAGCGTGTTGGAAATTAAAATTATTTTTCATTTTTTAGTTCTGTTTTCTAATAAAGCATGTTGTTTTTGTTTTTTTAATTATCATTTATTTTACTTCTCCTCCTGTTATAGGACTTGTATTACTGTAGGTTGGTCGCCTGTGGGTACAGAATCTTGCCACTACTAACTACATATCACGCACAGAGTGGCGAACCGCCCTGAGCTTACAGTTGGGTTCTAGGATGTGAGGACCACTGCTGAAGATAGAAAACGACAACACAAGTCTGGGGAAACACACACTATCCAACCGGGAATAGAATCTAGGATGCGAAAATGGAAAGGATATACTCTATAGATCATAGTACGGAGCCCTATAGACTTATATAATAATAATAATAATAATAATAATAATAATAATAATAATAATAATAATAATAGCTTTATTTTACCTGGCAGAGTTAAGGCCTTAAGGCCTTGTCTACCACTCAACCAGGTTTAAAAAAAATACAAAAGAAAAGTCTTAAATCTAAATTACAATATATATATATATATATATATATATATATATATATATATAAAAGATTACAAGTTATGAATACAATACAATTAATATTTATAATGTATTTTGATTTACTCTAAATTTAACGAATTAAATATATAATATGTACAAGATATATAAAAAAACGAGGAAAAGATTAATGACATAGTATAAAATTAAATAAATAGAGAAAAATTAATTATTAGACAACAGGTAACTGTATAAGCGTGACTTAAAGGTGCCAAGTGTGCGGCAACCCCTGATATCTTGAGGAAGGAGATTCCAGGAGCGGGGCGGAGGCTACTGTGAAGGAAGTAGAATAGGAGGAAGTGCTATGAAGAGGAATTGTTAGCAGACTGCTATCTTGTGACCTAGTGTCAATATTGTGGTAGGAGGATAACTTCTCAAATCTGGACGCCAGGTAAGTAGGAATGTAGGAATTCAGAAGCTTGAAAAGTAGCGAAAGAGAGTGCAATTTACGTCTGTCAGTAAGACGGAGCCAAGAGAGGTTATTAAAGTGTTCGGAAATATGGTCATAACGGCGGATATTGAAAATGAATCGAATGCAAGCATTATGAACACGCTGCAGTCTCTGCGACAAGGCATAGTTTAGATCATTATATATAATGTCACAATAATCGAAGTGTGGTAACACAAGATTCTGCACTAGGATTTGTTTTAACGAAACTGGGAGAAAATTCTTTAAACGTCTAAGATAATGTAAGATGGAGAAAGTCTTTTTACATATGTGTTTCACTTGTGTTTGCCAGCTTAAATTTGCGTCTAGATGTAGTCCAAGATCTATTACTGAAGAAGAATAAGGGATAATTATATTATACAGAGTGTAAGTAATATAAGTACCCAAATTTTAAGTTTGAATTCCTTGTAGTAAATATGATCAAAATAGTTTATACATTTTAGGTCACAAATATATGGTTTACAGAAAAAAATTATGAATAAAATTTATTGGTGGATTTCTTTATAATGATGGCGAATATTTGTATGATATTCACACAGCATATATGGGAAGTGATAAGCCATAACTTTTTCATTAGGTATTTTTTGATCTCATGGTATGTTTTACCACAAATAAATGAACATAAAATGATTTTACTCAAGGGGAATTGATAACAATGTAGGGGCTTACTAATTATTGGAAAATACTAAAGGAAAAAAAAGGTTATCTAATTTCATGTCCGCTACGTACGATGTGAAAATGAATCATATCACCACCATCGTTATAAAATAATGCACCAATAAATATTTGTTTTTTTTTTCAGAGAAAACCGTACATTTTCGATCCATAGTCGTTAAGACATTTTTATCATATTTGTCACAAGGTATTCTTACTTAAAATTAGCCCACTTATATTATTTCCATCCTCAATATAGATTAAATTCTATTAAATTCTTGTCCTCCACTAATAGAAAACAAAGATATGCTGTCGAATAATTCTAAATGAATCATATACGACATACAAAAAAAAAACTCTTTTGTTCCAAGGTTATAAAAATCAATCACATCTCTACCCTTGTCCGTTTTGATTTGAAAATAACTACTTATTTCTATAGTAATTTATTATATAGTATATAAGATTACACTTTGATTTAATGATGAAAAGGCACTTAAATTCTTTCCAGTTCAATAACATAAAACAATAAAGTTAAAAATGGTTACATAAAATTGTAAACTTGCTATTTTATTGTGTATAATAAACTTTAATTCTATGGGTAAATAAAATTATCAATTAGTAATGCCTCAAGAATATGTGGCGAATTAGATCAGATTATGCGATATATTCACAGTAACTATCTTAGAATTTGAAAACAGTTATTAGAACTGAATTTCGAAATAAAAACACATTACATATAGGTCATTACTAAGGTGAGGAAATGTCCTAAAATGCATATTTGTTCCTCAGACTGCTAAACATGAAGAAACGCGTTAAACATCCGTTTTGGGTCAAAGTATTACAAATAAAAGACTTTCTTAGTGCCTATAAATGCCTATTTTGACTATTATTGCCTATTTTGGAAAGAATACCTATTTAATCGCCTAAAACATAATTTTTTTAATTTGAACACATATTTGTTATTCCAAATTCTCTCAAAAAACTATAAACTAAAAATATATAAAATTATTTTTTTGCTAGTTGTATTATGAATGTGAAACAAGGAACCTTAGTTTAAGGGAAGAGAAAATATTACGAGTATCTGAGAATAAAGTTCTTAGGAACATTTTTAGACAAAAGAGAAACGAAAAGACAGGGGAATGGAGAATACTATTCAATAGTGAGCTGCATGATCTTTATGGGAAACCAGATATAATAAGAACAGGCAAGTCTCGTGTATTGTGGCGAGAAGGAAGGATCCCTTATTGGAGATGACGTAATTTATAATGTTATCGTTACAGCTCATGCTTTCATATATATTACCCGACAGGGGTCGATGAGGTTTTTTTAGGACGGAAAAATCCAAGGAGCAAGTCCTCCGGGAGGAACTTTAAGCCGTGGGTCAGGAATGTGACGATTTTCGGACTAGTAAAATAACCTCAAGCCTAAATTAGAGCCTCTGAACAAACTTTAACCAACATTCCCATCTACGTAATACCTTAGTTGGGTACTAGCTGTCTCATCGAGGCGATGTGCTCACCACATATCACTTATTGACATATGTAAGGAAATAAGCGCAAATAAAATTATCTTGGTCAAGAAACTCCAGTTAGGGAAGCATCCATATCTCCATGATGTGAGTATGTGTGTGTGTGTGTGTGTATCGTATATATATAGGAAATGACCGAGATTGACTTCTGATCAAACGAACTAAACTACACATGTTCTGTAATATTAGAATTTTTAATTTGTTAGTTTATTTTGCGCATTTTTTTTTCTTTTTTTGCTCGGAGGCCATTATCAACACCATGGAGTATATTTCTGTAACTGGAAATTCACAAGAGATTTTTCTCATATGTTCTTTAACGTGATACTGATTTCGGTCACTCAAGAAGAATGCTTGTTAAATTCCCCTCCGAAGGAAGCCAAATATGTCGAATTACTTTGTTTTCGAAAAATTCTAGTGACTTTGGTCGAGATCGACAATGGGAAGCTCTTAACACTCGGATTGCCTCTAAACTACCAAGGTTGATAAAAACATTAAAATACACTCATTAACGTAATTCAACAGTTTTGTGATTCGTTGAATTAAACAATATGATTCCTCAACGATTCCTCAACTCAAGACTGAAAGTGTATAAAACACTGGCTCTTCCAACTCTTTTGTATGGTAGCGAAGTATGGACGTTGAAACAGAAGGATATACAGAGACTTAGATCTGCTGAAATGAGATATCTTCGGAGGACTGCAGGATACACACTACTAGATCACAAAAAAAATGAAGACATCTTAGAAGAATTACACATGGAATCTTTAGAAAACAAAATTTCTGATTATAAGTCAAGATGGATACAACATGTTCATCGAATGGAAGATCACAGAATACCCAAACTAATGTTAAGATATCAACCTGCAGGAAGAAGAAGAACAGGACGTCCACTCAAAAGACTTCTGGATGGTGTTTCTCTTGAGGCCGAAACAGGTCAACAAATGGCCTAAATTCGTGAATGTACTATGATGATGATGATGATGATTCCTCAACTTTAATTTTCAATAACTTAAACTGCGGAATAAATTAATTAGTCACAACTGGTAATGCATATGCGTCCATTTAGTGAACATAATCAGCAGTCAATGGTTCTGTAATTTTTATCGAATCGGGTATTAATGTAGCAAAACCTCCACGATTTGTCAAACATGTCCCCAGTGAATATGTTCAAGCTAATACTTTTGGATTTTCCTGTTTTGTTGACATTGGATGGATATTCTGGATGAACGGCCTAACAGGGTGTCCCTGAATCGAATTTGGAAAGTTTTGTATGCTTAATGTGTGTATTAAACGGGTTAGTCTATCAACTGTGTCAGAAGGTAATCCTATTTTTCCCGGTTCGATTAAACCATTAAATTTTCCCTTGTCTGTCATCACTTGTCTGCTAGGAAATTACTGTTTTATTTACTGTAGTGTCTGCATAAAATTCATTATAGTGTAACCAAAAATATTGTAATATATTTTATATTAATTTGCAATTTATTTTAATTTTGTTATCTAATTGCATCCTATCGATTCAGATTTTATTTATAAACAGGTTTACAATGTAGGCCTAATAAACCATTTTCCTGTGCCTAAAGCTTTTAAAATTTTTAACTTCTTTCTCCACTCTTCTCTATCTTCCCTTTACAATTCTTCTAGACCTAGCTCCCTCATACCTCTCCTTACATCATCCATCCATTTAAATCTAAGTTGACCTATCTTTCCTTTCCCAGGTGGAATCCATTCCAAAGCTTGTCTATAATCTTTTCTCTTGCATCCTATGACCCACGCCTATGATAGATTCAGATAATGTAATAATTTAGTGATCCAACAGTCATATTATTTCATTAGCGATTCTCTTAATAGAAAATCCAGTTTAACATGTTTGTATGATTCTATAATAATCTTTATAGTATAGAAAATCAACCTGCGTATTGTTTGTGCTCGTAAAATTCGAAAAGTAGCCGATCAATTTACTTGAAATTTTGTACATACGGATTTTAAAGTATGGCGAGTGTTTAACCTCCATCTATTATGATCTAAAATAATTACGTGTAGGCCTATGGGTTCATTTGAAACAAATATTGAAAAATCGCTCCAACAGTCGCAATTTTCGATGTTTTACAACCATCATCATCATCATCATCATCCTGCCAGGTATTAGTCCTAGAAGAACTGTTACGGCCTGAGAAAGCGGTTTTCGTGCCATCTTTTCATAGGTCGACCAAGTGACCGTTTCCCATTTGGACAGTAGTTCATTATTGCCTTGGGGATCCTGGATCTAGCCATTCTTGAGACATGTTCCTTCCAGTTAAGCTGATATCTGGAGATGTAGTCCAGTATTGGTGACACATTAAGTTCTTGAAGGATTTCTACATTTTTCTTTCGATCCCATTTGGTTTAGCCAGCTGTTCGGCGCATAAATTTCATCTCACAAGCTGTTAGTCTGCTTTCATCTCTCGTTCTCATAGTCCACGCTTCACTCCCATAACATAGGACTGGTCGAGCCATTATTTGATAAAGACGAGTACGAGTTGATTTTTGCACTAATGAAGGTTTTAAAACTCAATTAATGATTCCCATTTATTTGTTGAATTTCACAATTTTCTCTGGTAGATCCAAATTTTCAACAAAAGAGAGTTTATATCCTAAATAAGTAAACTCATTAACTCTCTAAAATTTTGTTATTTAAATAAATGTCGCTTGGTATTGGGGATTTTCCACAAAAGGCCATTATTTTAGTTTTATTGGTAGATATTTCCATTGAATATTTCTGGGCTATCAAATTTAAATTATGTACTGACCATTGTAAATCATCATCAGATGTTGCTAGTAAAACAAGATCGTCTGCAAACATTATTATATCTAATTTTAAATTTCTATTGATAGTGATACTTCCATGTTTTGTTTCTCTAAAGTCTTTTACAATGACATTCATATATATGTTAAAAAGTAGAGAGGAGAGGCCACAACCTTGTCTGACTCCTGAGTTTATTTCTTTCCACTGAGTTATTTTATTTTTACAACCAAACTCAGTAAATGGTATTAAAATAAAACCAAGTAGATATTATCAAAAAATAGCAAAATCAGTCCATTAGAAACGGGGATTTACCTTAAATCGGAAATTAAAATTTCACTCTAGCAACTGCAATGTTTGTTTCGTCGTAATGTAGACCTTTGTACATACAGGTTTTCAGGTATGACGAATTTTTAGCCGCTATCTATTACATCCTAAAACCATTTAGGTGTAGGAATTGATCTTAAACGAATGTTTAAACACCATATTTAAAAAATAAAATAAGTTAAAATAAACCTTCTTAGATAAGATCCGTCGTCCTCAACTTATAAAATTTGTATTCTTTATGCCTGTAAGCCTTTCAGAACATCCGTTCCATCATCAGCAGGTCTTTGTTCGCTACAATATGTAGTATGATGGTGAAAACGACAACACCAGGTTACGACCAGCAGAATCTACCATCATACTAGATATTGTAGCGAACAAAGACCTGCCGATGATGGAACGGATGTTCTGAAAGGCTTACAGGTATAAAGAATAGCAATTTTATAAGTTAAGGACGACGGATCTTACCTAAGAAGGTATATTTTAAGTTATTTTATTTTATGACTCTCCACCTCAACGGTTTTAATAATGAATTTTATTATAATTGACCATATTTAAATTAATTAGGCGTAGCAGCGCACGCCGGATATTAGTTAGTAAAGAATTAATTACTAACTTTTGCTGATGTAAAAAATGATCGCTTCAGTAAATATAGAGGTATTTGGGAAGTCAGGACTTGACTTTCTGTAGGCAGACATACATACATTATAATCAGCAAAGACAAAAATAATAATAACAAATAAACACACAAAAAATAAAGGAAATACAACTTGGCATGGAAATTGTCGCTTAATGAAAATTAGTTTGAGTGATAGCTGTTGCCTATAATTCTCAGCTACGCAAGCGTTAAATCAAAGAATCTGCGATCTGCTTTACAGATAAGCCTAATTAAATACAGAAGGCAGTTACATTTAACACATTATCACATTGTAAGAAGTTTTTTTTTTAACATTTCAGCAAACGATCCGAAGATTTGTATCTGACAATTTAAAATAATCAAGTAATAGTTGCAGCAGTAGCAGAAATAACGACAATAGCAGTAGCGATAATGGTAAAGGTACTGGTTGTGGTATTTTCATTGAACGACACCATAATATTTCAAGTCATCAGCGTTACAATTCAAAGCCGGGCGTGAAAAGACAGACATTTCGTTCAGAGGCCCCTTTTTTCAGGCTTGTTTTGGCGAACTTCGGAATCAAGGCAAGCGTAGTTAAATACTGTCTCCGCCGGGACTGGCTTTTTAAAATTTATTATTAGTTCAATATTTCGTCGAGTAGATATTTCCAATAAAACTAAATATGTGATCATACGTAGATATAGTCCTACATATTATATGAGAATAGAAATTTAACGAAAAATTAGGGACATTTAAAGAGTGGGGAATTTCAAATACAATTTTAATTCTTTCAGTTTAAGAGAGATGCACAGGCAGGTGAATGGAGAAGACTACATAACGATGAACTACATGGTCTTTATAAGAAGCCAGATATAATAAGAACAGTTAAGTCTCGTAGACTGCGATGGGCAGGGCATGTAGCATGTATGGGGAATGAAAGACGTGCATGGAAGCTTCTTGTAAGAAAACCAGAGGGAAAACCTCCAGTTGGTAGACCAAGAATGAAGTGGGAAAATAACATTAACTACGATTTGAGGGAAGTAGATTATACTGGGAATGATTGGAAAGCATTAGCTCAGGATAGGGATGTATGGAGAGCTTATGTCCATGCGGCCGTGACCCTACGGGTTCGATACTACCAGTGAGTAAGTAAGTAAGTAAGTAAGTAAGTAAGTAAGTAAGTAAGTAAGTAAGTAAGTAAGTAAGTAAGTAAGTAAGTAAGTAAGTAAGTAAGTAAGTAAGTAAGTAAGTAAGTAAGTTAAGAGAGGAGAAAAGAACACGACATTTAGAATAAAGTTCTTAGGGAAAATGTTGGACGAACGGGCGGGTGAATATAGAAAGTTACATTAACAATGAAGTAGGCTTACATGCTCTTTAGTCTATAGGAAACCAGATGTAAAAGGAAGATTTACTCTAAGTGTCGTAGTGTGCTATGTGCAAGACATGTGGTACGAAAAGAGAACGAAAAAGGGTCATGGAAACTTGCAGGAAAATTAAGGAGAAAGCGCACGCTAGGTAGGTCTAGAATGAGATGGGGAGTAATATTAAGCATGACTTAGCTTATGTCGGAGCGGTCATGAACCTCTGGGTTCGATAGTATCATTTAGTGTGCTGATTTAACTCGGAGAGATCTGCATTTTAAATGTAAAAATAATTATTAATCATCATGGTACTGTCAGGTAATAGGCTAATGGCCTGTTACGGTCTCTAACCATCTCTTGTGAAGTCTTCCAATAGGTCTCTTTCCCTGGAGTACGTATGTACTGAAGCATCTGTCAGGGCATTCTGGTACGTTCCATTCTTTTCACTTGCTGAAGCCACTCCTTATTATGCTTGTAAGTACTGTAATGAACAATGGGTTTTAATTTTTAATTTTTCTGCAATGTCAGTATATAGCTTGTGGTCCAGAAGGCAACAGGCAGACTTTTTCATAAGTAATGCCACGAGTGATTTCCAAATTATCGATAAATTCACGACTCACGAAGTGAGGAGTGAATTTATCTAGAGAATTTGGAAATCAAGAGTGGCATTTGTTAGGACTATTTAACGAATAAAATAAAGCTGTTTACTCACAAATCATTATTTAACTACAGTTATTTAAAAATATTTTTATATTTAAAGTAAACGGTGATGTTTGAAACTAATGAGAAACGATAGGTAGCCTACGCTTCTACTGCTTCTTTTGTTTATCACTGCAACCAGATCATACTATTTATTGCCAAAGGAACGCAATATTGTAAGAATGCTCTCTAGTGGAGAAAAAATGAAACACATCAATCTGTATATTAATTCATTTTTGATGTCGTATACATTTAAGAAAGTGCAAACAGTGGTTTCTTTTTTTGGTGGTATAATCAATTGCTACAAATGTTGACATGTAAGCACTATTATATACAATCTGGTAGCCGTATTTGTTATAGGCTCAGTCACTGCAAAATAACGGTCAGACCTGTTCAGAATATTAAAAAGGAGGAGCTTTGCTTAATATATGATAATCCTAACGTTGATAATTATTTCGTGAAACACGTCTCTGATTGGTTGTAATACAGAAATCATTGAAACGTGATTGGTCATTGACTCCCATTTGGGGCATGAGTTAAATAGTCATAGAAATCTCGTTTCTGCAACTACCAACCATCATTCGACTTGGAATCCAATGGTCCAGGCTTCGACCAAGTTCTTGGGAAACATATATTAAACCGATTAAAAAAATAAATTATATATTACACAGATTAAAAAAGACAGAAGGAAATATTAAAGACTGAGAAAATAATCAGTCTTCTTAATACAGAATATAAAATGTTTGAAGATTTTTAGTTAGCGAATTACAAATTCACAATAGAGTCTTACTTAATGAAGAGAAAAATGGCTTTAGAAAAATAAGATCTTGCGCTGATAGATATTTCATATTAAAGTTTTTGATTGAAAAATGTGAGGAATCTATAATAGAACTGCACATAATTATTAACACTTCAAGATGGCATTTGACAGAGTTGATTGAAATAAACTCTTACAGATTTTAACACGTGATACGCCAAATGAACTCATATCTACAATATACCGAACAACTATATGGGAACCATTAAATTTTAGAGTCCGACTAGGTTGCTCTTTGTCCCCTTATCATTCAACACACACATGTATATAGCCTATATATAACCATCCATAGTAATTCTGCTCGAAGGCAGGTCTTTCACTGCAATCATAGCATTTTCATGCCATGCTTTGCAGCTTTTCTAGGGAATTGTAGGTGTGGTAGTTTCCCGTTGCTTTCTACACCGGTGAAGGATGATGATGATGATAAAGATTCTGATGATGGCCATATGGTTTCGGGGACCGTTTGGGCCTTAAAGTTTTTCCTGACATTTGTCTTACATGTGAGGAAAAACCCCGATAAAAACCTCACCCAGAAAAATTGCCCCGATCGGGGATCGAACCCGGGCCCGCTGCGTGACAAGGCAGCACGCTACCTCGAGACCACAGCGGTGGATATATATATATATATATATATATATATATATATATATATATATATATATATATATATAAATTCAAACATTCGACATTGGCGCTTGCCAATACATGGTTCTATGAAACCCCAAAGAAATACTACCCTAGATCTACTGTTGTATTCAAATAAGTGATTTCTGGCAATACGAAAATGTATTGTAATACTCCATTCGCCACTTATATCTCAAAGCAATAAATTCTAATTTGGAAAATTATTATCCTTATATGTAATTAGTGAAATTTTATTGAAGTCAAAACGTAAGAATGCAGCTAGAGATTTTTTTTTTCATAAGTAATGCCACGAGTGATTTCCAAATTATCGATAAATTCACGACTCACGAAGTGAGTCGTGAATTTATGTAGATAATTTGGAAATTAAGAGTGGAATTTGTTAGCACTATTTAACGAATAAAATTAAGCTGTTTATTCACAAATCATTTTTTAATATAGTTATTTTAAAATTTTATATATTTAATGCAAACGGCGATGTTTGAAAAGAAACGAGAAACGTTTTTTATGTTTCATTTGTTCATCACTGCAACCAGGTCATATTTATTGCCAAATAGAATCGCAATATTGTAAGAATGCACCCCAGTGGAGAAGAAATCAAACACATCAAACTGTTTGTAACCA
This sequence comes from Diploptera punctata, assembly GCA_030220185.1. NCBI lineage: Eukaryota > Metazoa > Arthropoda > Insecta > Blattodea > Blaberidae > Diploptera > Diploptera punctata. The sequence continues at coordinate 791,443 of JASPKZ010005682.1, read as the reverse complement.
ATATTATAGGTTATTAATTAATTTCTGATGTCCTATGATGTAAATCATAAATTCCTGGGAAATAATACATTTAAGAAAGTGCAAAGAGTGGTTTTTTTTATTGTGGTATACTCAATTATTACGAATGTTTTTCTATTATATACCGCAAGTAGTATCTGTTTACATTCGTTCACTCTCTCTCTCTCTCTCTCTCTCTCTCTCTCTCTCTCTCTCTATATATATATATATATATATATATATATATATATATTATACACACACACAATCTGGTAGCCGTATTTCTTAGAGAGTCAATCAATGCAAAATAATGCTCTGACCTATTCAGAATGTTAAAAATGAGGAGCTTAATTTTAATATGATAGAATTAAACTGATAAACTTGAGGTGAAAAAGACTGTGAATGGTTGTAAATCAACTTTTTGAAATGTGATTGGTCATTGACTTGCATTTGGGGCATGCGATAAATAGTCACATTAAATTGTATTTTGTGAGATATGAACAGCACACGTGTCTTGCAATACAAATGAAACACCTCAGATATGAAAACTCGTTACAATGATGCAGTCTGCTGAGTACATCAGTATAAATAAAGCTAACAACAGGCTCATTCACGATGCAGTTAATTACTTCAAGGTCAATATGTGACATTTTCTTCTTTGGCAAACGTATTAAGATAATACACGCTGCTACACATATTTCTAATCTGAATTGTAATAGATGTAAATGTGCAGAACATGAAGCTAAAGAGACAAGTAGTCTGATTTGCGCTGGATGTTCTGAGTTAGATCCAGTGAGTACAACAAAGGAATTTTATTAATTCATAGAGAAGAATTAAGTATTATAAATTGATTAATAATTAGGCCTACTTATTTTTCTAATGCCTGTTAAGATTTATGTTTAAAATTAATTAAATGTAACACATACTTAGATTTAAAAAATAGCATTGGAATCGTTTTACTGCAATGTCGCTCGGAGCTAACTTAAGGTAAGAAGACTATTACATTTGTAAAAGCAGTCCCACTACAGGCCTCAGGAGGCCCTTGGGGTAGTAGGAGGTTAAGGCTCCCACTTTTTAGACAATCGGCACTTGATGCCAGCCGGGTTGTCAACCCTGCGTGACGGCCGCCTTTACCCCCAGAACAAGCGCCTGGTACTCATTTCCGTTAGAGGCTGAGTCGACCCCAGGGCCATAGTGCCGCCGGAAGGTTTTGGTCAGTTTATTTGTAGCTTCATTATTTAGATCCCTGGCGTGTTCCATATCTCTTGCTTATTAGAGAATATTGTAATTATACTGAAATTCTTGAAGAAATACTTTAACAACTATTTTTTTAAATTTTACCCTATAAAATAGAACTATCTGTAAGGCTCGGATGGCGTGTGGGATGTGGGGGGGACTATTATACCATCTAACTAACTAACTCACCGGCATTATCGAATCTGTAGATTCATGGCAGTGTGGACATAAGCTCTCCATGAATCCCTACTCCGAGCTGTTTTTCAATCAACCCCTTTTTAATTTACTTCACTCAAGTTACTAGTTAATATTATTTTCCCACCTCATTCTTCATTTACCTACTGTGCGCTTTCCCTCTGGATTTCCTACAAAAAATTTCCAAGCCCCTCTTTCATCCCTATTTCTACTATATGTCATACCCATCGCAGAATACGAGACTTAACTATTCATATAGCATCTGGTTTCTCATAAAGAACACACAGCTACTATTATGTAGTCTTCTCCTTTCATCTGTCTGTCCGTTCATCTGGATGCATTAAACATTTATTTATGTATTTATACGCCATTCATATAATACATATCGTCAAAATTTGAAAAAATAAAATTGGATTATCTTTATCTAGTCTATTTTTATGTTTATATATTTGTTAGTTTACTTTTTTGTATTTAGAAATTACACTGATCAACAAAAAATAAACTTTTGTCTCAGAAAGAAAAATATGTGACTCTGATAGTATTGTTTCTCCTGAATTCAAATATGATATTGGTTTTTCTCGGTCGCGCAAGGTTTCCGAGAGACAGGAATTTATAATTTCAAACACTTTAATATTTTCTACATTCGTAACTGCACAATATTCGAACATTCGAACTCACCTAGAAAGTAAGAAATGACGATTTTCTGCTATATTTCGCCTGTGGAGCATCCCTCTTGATGGTCCAACAATAATCGGTCAGCATATTAGGATTCCATTTGCCTTCATATCTCTTTTCCATAGCTGAAATCATTTGAGTTAGCTCATTTGGTTTTATTTTACAATGGGCAAATGTAAATTAAAAGAAAAACTGTGTATGATGGAGAAATTCCGAATACAATTTGAAAACACAATAAAAAACTGCATTAAGTAAAACTATTGGTACTCATGAGACAAAAATCATGCTGACCAGTGTTATTGTAAACAGTTTACTTTTTACAATTTATAGCCACTATAAACAATGAATTTAACAAGTAGGCCTACCTGGATAATATCGGAACGCGCACGTTGAAGGAAGGGAACTATCCAGGATTGACGGTACTTTGAACAATCTCTAGGGCACCAATGACAATTGAGGCGCCAAGACCCGGGCACTAATTTGAGAGATTGCCGTTCCCGTAGCTGTTTTCAGCCGTAAGACTTAGCTTAGTTACTTAGAGGCTTAATATTAGGTAGGCTGTAGAGAGGGTTGTACAAAACTGTTAACTATGGATACGTGAAAGAGAACATACTGTCGTAATTTAAGGACAGTGCGAATTATTGTTTTTTGTGTAAAGAAAGCTGCAGAAAAGCTTAATACGAATACTTAATAATTAAGTATTTTCAAACCTATTGGCAAAGCCTCGTCTACGAGCTGATTTGAGATCATGTTAAAATTGTTTCTGCAACTGTTATTACTTTGTTTAACTACGCTCTTTAACAGCTAAGGCTTCAATGTCGCAATTCAAATCTGGACGCCAAGGAGCCGACAAATTTAACTCAGAGGCTATTTTTCAGGCTTGAAGTTCTTTTACGTGCTGTAAAACTACAGCACAGGACGCATGGCTTCAGTTCCCTTTCGAAGGAACTCAATAATCAGGATTTTTTACTCTACGAATAATCCATTAACCTTGGCTCGCGTTTGAACTCGCGAATCTTGAAATCAGAGATGAGTATGTCAACCACTGCTTCTGAAAATAGTCATTCACTAAATACGTCACAATTGGTACAAAATCACATTTTCTGTTAAGATATTAGAACTGAGTACTGATTGTGAAAACTAAAAATACATAATGAGGTGTTCGAACGGTAAGTTAATTATTAGGCCTATATAATTAACTAGCTAATATCCGGCGTGCGTTGCTATACCTAAATAAATGATGATGTGTTTTTACGTTTAGTTGAATAAGTAAAAGAAAAAATAATTATAAATTTATAGGCCTATCGTTATTATTTTTAGATACCTCGTGTTGATTACCGGAATTGCCCGAGAATCTACGTACCCGATGTATTTGGCATAAATGAGATGAAAGACAAAATTAGTTATTTCGAGTTATCCGTGCTGCTGCTCTGCTTTCCCAGGAATTTACTTATCCCGATCTTCTTTGTATCAATGAAAGACAGAAATGGTTATTGTGAGTTATCCATAAAATATAAACATAAGCTGTCGCGGACTTCATTGTAGAGTTTCTTGAGATATTCAATTCTGTGTAAATTAATTTTGTGTATTTGTTATGCTTTAGACATCTAAGCCATTTAAGCACCAAAAAATGATTTTTTCACGTTTTTCACTGCAAAGGGTGATTTTAAGGGTGTAGGAGTTGAGTATCAGAACTCTCTTATAAACCGTATATTCATTCCGGAAATCTCCTGAACATTTTGCATAAAACCTATTACAATCGGGTGAACGGTATGGCAGCACTAAAATACGAACAAACAAACATTATTTGTTATATATTAGATAATCTATGTTTGTTAACAAATTATATGTTATTACTTTAATACTGTAATAATAAAAAACTACAATTACTTATTGTTTTTGTGAAAACTATGTAGCGCGCGTGTTAATAAGTGCTAGGTAGGTGAGAAAAGACATCCCATCCCCCCTCCCATTCAACCCTACGTCGGATAGGTTGACAAGGTAAGACACTGCAACTCACTTGTCAGTTGGATTGTTTTATTGGCAGCGCACCTGTATACTGGCATGCGGGGGGGGCGCCTTTTTACACCTTGTGAGTACTTATTAATAGGCCTGCTATATAGGAAAGAAACGAAAATTTCATTTTATAATGCTATATTTTACAGTACATTCAGACTGGCATTTATACATCGCTGATTTCTTCTCCCATTGTCGATTGCAATACTATTTACGCACTTTCCCTACTGTTTGCTTGATGGTCGTCCTAACATTGAGCGCCTGGTGCCCATAACCGTGTTCATGGTCCCGTAAATGCGCTTGCTTTATCATAAAAGTTTTAGGAGATGGAAATTGTTTTATCATAAGTAATGCCACGATGATTTCCAAATAATCGATAAATTGGAAATCAAGAGTGGCATTTGTTAGGAATATGTAACGAATAAAATTGAGCTGTTTACTCACAAATCATTATTTAAATATATTTATTTTAAAATATTCATATAATTTTTGTAAACGGCGATGTTTGAAATCAAATGAGAAACGTTTGCTACGTTTCATTTGTTCATAACTGCAACCAGATCATATTTAGATTTTTTTTTAAGATTTTAAGATTTATTTAGCCTGGTGGAGTTAAGGCCATGTGGCCTTCTCTTCCACTCACCAGGACAAACATATATTACATAAGAATATAACAATCTTAATTAACTCTAATATTAAACACTAAGTAAAAATTTGATCAAAAGATAATATCTAATATACATATTACGATCTATTATACAACCAGTTAATATTAGTTAAAATTAAGACTAAAACTAATAATAAAATGTATACAAGCAAGACATATTAAATTGTCCCTGTCTAGTGTATATAAAAAACAGAAAAATAATGAGATATAGAAAACTAATTTTACGATTATACAATATTTAAAACAAAACAAATAAAAATATTTGTTATTCTTAATATTATTTACATAAATAATTAAATATATTAATATTGCTAAAAGAATACTATCAGTGAGGTGTATAAGTCAGTTTGTTATTAAATAATTCTTTAGTTTGTTTTGAAGGATGTTATAGTTTGACAGTCTCTGACATAGGGTGGAAGGGAATTCCATGTTTTGGTAAGTGACACCGTAAAAGATAATGAATAATATACAGTGTGATGAGGCGGGATATAAAGGACAATGTGCTGATGGGATCGAGTGTCAAGATTATGTGTGTCGGATAGTCTGATGAAGCGGCGTGATAAATAATTAGGCGATGATGTGTGAAGTATTTTATAGAGAAGGGATAGGGAATGGATAGTTCTACGATCTCTTAGACGAAACCACGATAATTGTTCCAGGGACGGTGTAACATGGTCAAATTTGCGAATACCACAAATAAAACGTGCGCAAGAATTATGAACACGTTGAAGTCTTTGAGTGGAAATAATATTTAAGTCTGTAAAAAGAATATGAATCGCAATATTGTAAGAATGCACCCTAGTGGAGAAAAAACGAAACGCTTCAGACTGTTTATAATCAACATTACAGGTTATTTATTAATTTCTGATGTCCTATGATGTAAATATGTCAATTATATTTTTCTGGAACGTTACTACCTGGGAAATAATACGTTTAAGAAAGTACAAACAGTGGTTTCTTTTTTTTTTTTGTCGTATAATAAATTGCTACGAATATTTTTCTATTATATCTCGCAAGCAGAATCTGGTTACATTCGTGCACTATAGCCTATATACAATCTGGGAGCCATTTGACTAAATTAGAGTGATAAAATCAAAGTGATAGAAACGAGGTGAAAAATGACTGTGATTGTTTATAAATCAAAATTCATTGAAATGTGATTGGTCATTGACTGTCATTTGGGGCATGAGTTAAATAGTCAATGCAAGAATATGAAAATTCAGTAATTGTATTCAAACTTGTTACTCTTGGCGTCTTTAGTCGTCTAATAATTTCCTATATTCCTATTAAACATTCTCAATTTGGCGTTCTTTACCAACTAAGGGACCAAGAACTATATGGGACTAAAACACACACTTTTGGTCTAAATGCTCAGACTAGATACCTGTATATACTACCATGTTACCTGCATGTTTTCCTGAGTGGATGTAAGAGATTTTTTATAAAATATGCAGGTAATTGGTTTTTAAAAACTCTTTATAGTTAACTCATTTGCCATAACTTACAAATAATATGAAAATGAACTATGCATAAAATATAATTTCATAATCAACATGTTTTAGCAAAATTTTAGTTTCTGTGCTTTTAGACGACTATATTAAGAAAATATGTATGCAACAGAGTATACCATTAATGTTACAATATTAATGTGGCCATTATAAAATAGGCTTAACAGTTTTTATCAACACCAATGAAGATCTTAGTGCATTAGATATATTCTAAGACATAGACCACTCTATAATTTTCCAGGCGTTCTTAGAACAGTAGGCCTAAAATATAGTAAACTCTCTACTCGTGTCCGGCGTAATGCCAGGTTGAAGTATCAGATGAAGCATCTATTATTAAAGGATGATTTGCCTATTATTGAGCGATTAAGCTCGTATTACTGAAGAAGAAAGTCCCTATTATTATAAGAAGAAGCCCCTTTTTTAAAGATGAATCCCTCCCCTATTATGGAAAGATCAAGTCACTATTTTTTTTAAATCTGCGGTACAAAAGGATGCCAACTGACCAGGCCTATCGCATCATCACAGGAGCAGATTAAACGAAACTAAATGTATGAGTATGGAAACGGTGGAATGTTTCTGGCAGGGAAAAACGGAAGAATAGCCGAGAAAGAAAAAACTGTCCTGGTTCAGATTTGTCCACCTGAATCCCACTTGGAGTGATCAAGACGTGAACTCAGGACCTAGAGGTGAAGGGCGAGTGACGACAAACCACTTGCACTACGGAGCTGCCTACTTGGCATAGTGTTGTACAGAATTAAGACTACTTGGCATTAATACATGACACAGAGTTCATCATATCAACAGAATTGATGCCTATAAGCTCTATAACTTTGTTTTATTTACATTTGCAAAAAGAAATGAAGATATCATGGAAGCATTTTAATTACAACCAATCTCACAATTTATAAATAAATACCACCTACATTGGAAACGAATGTGCAACGAAAGAATCTTAATAGACTTTCAAAAGTCATGCTTCAATACCGTCCTCAAGGGAAGAAAATATGGACCGATAATGATTCACTGAAAGCGTAAAAGGCTAGTTTTGCAAATACTGAAAGGAGATTTTACAAGTTTTCATATAGGCTATGTAGTAGACGGATATCGGCGTTTTACAGCAAGATTTAAATATAATTATATTTGTTAAATGCGGCGGCTCCGTGTTGCAAGCGGTTAGACGCTCGCCTCTCACTGCTGGGGTCCCGGTCACTCCACGTGAGTATCGTGGTGGACGAAACGGAGCCTGGGCAGGTTTTTCTCGGGGTTTCTTCCCGTTTTCCCCTGCCACAATTTCATTCCACCATTTCTCCGTACTCTTCTCATTCATTTCGTTTAATTTCATTTCATTCATCCGCCCCTGTGACGGTGCGTCAGGATTGGTCGTCCGGCACCCTTGTCATTCACAGACCTCTAAAATGTAGGGGCTTCGTCTCATTTCATTCCTCGACCCGACCTGAATTGGACACGAGTTGAGAATGTTTTATATTTGTTAAATGGGCTTAAACTATTTCTGTTATGATGCTAATCGTGATGCCAGCGTCTCAGATTTTAAGCCTTGCGAGACCACCAATGCCCACGCGAGTGTACAATGAAAACACACTAATATTAAAGCGTATACAAGTAATGAGATATCCATAGCATTGCCACTGTTCACGTGTTTATGACTTTCACACACGTATCTTGAATACTGTAAATATATGACGTATTTCCTTACTGTAACAAACACTCGCTATATGCCAATTTATAAGATATTGTGTGTGTATCTTATCTGAAACCTCTCATAATATTTGTTTATGTTTTAAATAAAGCCCCTGTTTATTGCTCATTAAAAATGCATATCAGTATTATCTACAGTACAAATCAATTCCATATCAATATTTAATTAGAATCATAATTATCAGATATGTAGACCTACCTAAATACATAGTATTAGGTCCTTGTGGAGGAACAAATTAGTTTATGAACATTAATTCTAATTATCTGGGCATTCTGATGTTTATATTTTAATTACTTCTTCTGCTTCTTCTTCTTCTTCTTCATCATCGTTTGGTATAACGGCCCTTAGAGTTTGACCACAGCCTCCTTAAGGATCTATTTACACACGGCTCCCTCGATAGCTTTATGCCTCCTACTTTTTACTCCTATTTTGTTTTATAATTTAAAAATATGAAACTGTCTCTAATATTCAAGAATTCAAATGAAAGGACTTAGACCTATAAATAGTCAAAGAGACGTCTTAAACGATAAGCTGATTTTAGAATATAATAGATCCTACTAATATCTTAATGACGATTTTTTAATATTGAGCATATGTTTAGCTTCCAACTCTACAGTCAACTATTTGTGTACATATAATTTTATTTACGTAATCCTGGGATTCACGTTTTTGATGCAAAGAGAATTAATCTTGAATATTAACTAATGAACTAACCCACTGGCACTATTAATGGTTACGCGCAGATAAATTCTGCATAAATTACTATCCTGAGCTAATGTTTTCCAATTATATCCTGTATAATTCACCTCCTCAAATCATGGTAAATGTTATTATCCTACGTCTTTCTTGGCCTACCTACTGGAATATTTCCCTCTGGTTTCCATGTCCCTATTTTATTCTCTATTCATACTACATGTCTTGCTCGTCGCTGTTTAAGAGTTTTAACAATTCTTATTATATATGATTTCTCCTGTAGATCTTGTAGTTCAATGTTATGTAGTCTTCTCCATTGTCCTGTTCGTCTCTCTTTGATTCAAACATTTTCCTAAGAACTTTATTCTCAAATAATCGTAATATTTTTTCCTACCTTAAAGTAAGATGCCATGTTTCGTATATAGGCCTAACTTGGAGATAAATTGTTTAACTTTTTTTTAGAGAAATTGGGATAAGATTTCGTGTAATGCATAATAGCATGAGTTTTCAAAGCTGAGCCTATGTTAAATTTCTTTATTTACCTCAATCACGTTTGTAAATTATTGTTCTAGGTATTTGAATTCAGCCACTTCTTCAAAATCTACCTAAATTACCATTAACTGTCCATTTCCAATGTAGTAACTTCTTCAAAATCTCCCTAAATTGCCATTAACTGTCCATTTTCAATATAGTATGCATTTTTAGTTGTAATCATATTATATTTACTTTTATCTTGAATATCAAACATATAATTTTAACACTGTTTAACCTTACGGCCTAACTCCATAAATAAATAAATAAATAAACAAATAAATATAATAATGTAAAACGCTATTTTTATTGAACCAATTTTGCATTTCACGGCTTAATGAAGTGAAATAATATAGCTACTTAGATGTAAATTATAGAATATAATACTAATAAAAATTAACATAGCCTACTAGGCCTATACTTATATTATTACATTTAGGCTTATATTTTAATATTATCCAATTCTCACTCTTGACAGATAGGCCTATAATAAAATTCTTTGCATAATTTTTACGCTTTATATAGTCTGTTGATATTATTAAATAGGCCTATTAATTAGCATAAAGTCAACTTGGTTCCTTTCTAGTGGAGTTGGTTGAAAAGAGTGCGCAATTTCGTACGATTTACAATTCTAATCAAAGTAAATTAATTTGTTGGTTTATAAACAATACTCTAAAAACGTTAATGGACCCTCAAAATTAGTATCAGTTTGAACTTATTTTTCCACACTTATTGATAATGACAATTTTAATAATTACACTGGTCAACATGATTTTTTGTCTCATGAGTGCCAATAGTTTTACTTAATGCAGTTTTAATCATGTTTTCAAATATGTATTCGGAATTTTTCTATCACCCACAGTTTTTTTATTTCAATTTTAATTAATGGATTTAAATAATTATTTTTTAATAAATGTTTTTTCGTCCATATAACAATTGTAAAATAAAACCAAATGAGCTAACTCAAATGGTTTCTGCTATGGAAAAGAGATATCAAGGCAAATGGAATACTAATATGCTGACCGATTATTGTTGGACCATCAAGATGGATGCTCCACAGGCTAAATATAGCAGAAAATCATCATTTCTTACTTTCTAGGTGAGTCCGAATGTTCGAATATTGTGTACTTACGAATATAGAAAGTATTAAAGTGTTTGAAATTATAAATTCCTGTCTCTCGGATACCTTGCGTGATGGAGAAAAACCGATATCATATTTGAATTCAGGATAAAAAAATACTATCAGAATCACATATTTTTCTTTCTGAGACAACAAAAAAAGTTTCTTTTTTGTTGTTCAGTGTTATTAAAGGGAACTATTTTTATTATGATTTATTGTAACTATGGAATTTATTAATATTCGAATTTATCTGATAATAGTTAATAGGACTAAATTTCTTCAAAGGATTTTATTTTTATATAGTTTTCCAATTCAGTGTTTTAATCTCCTCGCAAGGTAAAGTTACAACCATAAATATGAATACTTGTTTAATTGTTATCAATAACTTAGAGGCCTACGTTCTATAAGTTACGTAGGCATATGATAAATATTTCATGAGTCAAGAGTTTCAGAATCCTGACAGGCTACTTTCCTATGATATTAATAAACAAGCCAAAGTTCTTTATTCATAGTATGATTTTGTAAATTTGTCCTTACGCTGGAAAACATTATTGATGATTTAAATAAGTTTAAGCTTTTATGGCTGTCAGCTCTTTTCGGGATTACCCAAAATGACTCAACGGATTTTACCGCCGTACATGTTTCTCCCAGACACTTCGGACACGAATATATTTGAAACTTATGAAATACACTTACTTCGTTAAACGTTTATTTTTCAATAAGATTTATCTGTTTGTAGATAGGCTATAACCCCAATTAATTATTTATTTTCAATGTTACTGGAAATGATAAAACCAACAAACCAACTGATGACCCTATCCAACCAGATATCAATGGCCGCAAGGATATAGCATATGTTCTTCATAAATCCCTATCTTCACGTGAATGTTCCAACATTTCCTTATAAAATTAGCCTTCCTCATAACATAGGCCTAACCTACAGAGGCCTAATGAGCCTTTTCCCTCTGGCTTTCATACAAAAGTTTCGTGCCACTCTTTCATTTCCCATTCGTACCATTTATCCTGCCTATTAAAATCTATGAGTCTTAACTGTTCTTATTACATCTGGTATCCCATAAATAACATGGAGATCTCTGTTACCGGCATGTAGTTTCCTCCGTTCGTCTGACTGTGGTCAAAAAAACTTCCTAAGCACTTTATTCTCAAATTTCGCGAAATGTTTACTCCTCTGTATAAGCAACATATCATGTTACATATTCATATAATTCGAAGAATCACAATTACTATATGTAGTTTAACAATTATTTTAGAGAAGTTGGGGCGTCAACGGACCTTGTAACATAAATTAGCATGCATTTTGATATAGGTATTAGTTAAGTATTAAAATTTTCCTTATTAGATTTTTCCACGAGAATACTGTTTTAGAGAGAATATTGACGTTCAATTTGATATGGGTATCAGAATTAAAAAAAACCCTATTCACGATGCATGTGAATAAAAATATCAAATAAATATTTGCTAAAATAGCAAATAACTATTTCACTTAATTGCAAAATTAGTTAAAAGATAATTAAGGATATAGGGGATTGTGGTGGCTGGCAAAAATTATTCTGATTTTTATTAGTCTAGAGAAGTGGTCGAAATAATAGTGAAATTATAAGTGAGAATTGTGTAAAGAAATCATGGCTCATGCGGTAGACTTGTCGTAACCAGTAGGTTCTAATAACAAACGATAACATTTAGTCGAGATGATTCCATAAATATAGGTAAATGTCATTTTAATTTATAAAACTTAATATGAAACAACTTGCCATTAGATTCCATTAACTCAGTTTAACCTCTCACGATATAGGTACTTTCCTACAAGCCACACGCCACCTGGTCCTTTAAGTGGTCCTGTCGGGAGAGGGATTTTAAATTGTGGATCTAATATATACTTTTTTGACCACACAAGAATATTGTGGGCCCACCCGAATGAGTGATCAGCTCAAAGTCAGGACATCTTCCAAGGCAACACAACATTAAGACAAAACATACAATTCACACACACACACACACACACACACACGCACACACACACACACACGCACGCACACACACACACACACACACACGCACACACACACATTCAGACTTATCATGGCGAATATGATAATGATGGTTATGAAGGCCAGATGATGTTCGGGGACCGTTTGGGCGTTACAGTTTCTTGACAATTTGCCTTTCTGGTGAGGAAACCACCCCAAGAAACCTTCGCTCAGGAAAATAACAACTATTCAAATTATTTATAATGTAGGCCTATACAAATTAATGTGTGTCTGTTATGTTTATTTTAACGCTAAGGACACACATTATAAATTTATAAATATTTCTAATAATAAGCTTCAGAAAAGCAGTAAAACGATGAACAGTTTCTATATAATTTTACTGATTTGTATAAAATACATTTCTATCATTTTCAGTAATACATTTCGAGTTATACCGTTGTGCAAAGTATTTAATACAATTTTTTCTTTTCTTCGTACGTAGTTCTGGGATAATAGTCTATAAAAAGTCTAGGTTAAAATATTTAGGGTGATTAAGTTACAGATGCTTATTTATTATAAAGAAAATCAATCGATACCCTTTAAATAATAGAATGAAATGTCTACATAATATAATTATACGAAATAAAATATTTAGATATGCAGCGGAAAAAGTTAATTATTTTAAATTTGCATAAAAAACTAATACTTAAGGTATTGTAAAAAGAATGCGAAATGCATATTCAGATAAGAAAAAGAAAACTGTTAATAAGAGTTACTTTGTATATTTAAAAATAATTGAACATTAATCAAACGAAAACAGGTAAATTTCTCTTATAGTTTCAAGCTTTGTTTTTGTATCCTTAACGGAGAAATCGAACGTATCGCAGCTGCAAATTTTTAATTTAAACTATTACACCGTTTACAAATAAATAAGCTTGGTATAATATGTAATCAAAATTATTAAAAGTTTATCATAAATTATTTTAAATCGGCTTTAGCTTCGAATGTTGAGATACAAGTTCTTGCTAAGTTTAATAACTTTTGTAAAAGGTATAAAACATAAACGAACTGTTTTTACACTTTTTATTGCAGAAACATCAATAATTATGAATTTTTATTGCAACTGTTTATTGTTTTGTCTCAATATTAAAATGACAAACAACCTAATATTACTTTGTGTGTTATAGTTAATTATAAAAGTGAATATTAACTGTAAATTGAACATATAACTTAATTTATTCTAAATATACTAATTTAATTCCATAACCTAATCAATTCATTGAACACGGAAGAAAAATTATTAGAATGCGTTTATAATTACAGAGTAAAATGAGAAATAAGATAAACGATTAAGTTTTCTTGAAACATATACTGAAATTTTGGTATTTTTATAAAGTGAAATAAATTGTAAGGTATTTTAAAATGTTTATTTAAATAAGCATCTATAATTTTCCACTATACTATTTACTATTGTAGGTCGAGCCGTATCGCACTGTAAAATATGTGATCTACGAATGTTTAAAAAGTTTTATAGATTTCTCCGGAAATAAATAGGTATATTTATAAATTTAAACATAGATTGAAATAAAAAATCTCGAAGGCATTTTCTTAAAATTTACTTAATGATTTAGGACTTCTATCAAAATAATCTTTAAATAATTTTAATAAAATTGAAAAATACAAAATAAATAAATAGGCTATTTTAAATAATTCTACACTCGATAGACCTACCAATTTAATATAAATACGAACTAATACTATACATTTATATTTAAAAACAATTAACAAAATAAAGGTGGTGCATGTTTTTAAGTTCTATTTATCAGAGATTATTAACTGTGTATACATTTAAAGTGTTGAATATATTATTTCTCGTATAGGGTAGTAAAATTTTATTTATGTATCTATATAAATATATTTAAGAGATCTTTTAAGGACTTACGTAATTATTTCTGCCACCATCTCCATTTTTAGGAACACTGGATGAGGAAACTGAAGCAGGAAATAGATGCAAGTTTTGCATCGAGAACTTGACAACACAAAGTCATCGAATATCACACAAATAACACACACAACTTTTTAATTGAGGTAGAAATTGTTAAGTAATCGCCACTAATATCCACTAAAATATACGAAACTACAACAGTAAAAAACACACACACGCATTGATTTGGCCCGTTTTTTGCACACTGCAATCTACACTCACGACTATTTATAATAAAAAAATATACGAAGTCCAAGTTTACCAACTATACGGCTACAAAAATCTCTTCCTTGAATGAAACTACAGATCTAAATTTCAAATAATACTTGTATCCGAAGTAATGGCAAGGAATTACAAAACCGACGTATTTGATATTTTTTAGAAATTTCACCTTTTTGCGTATTTACATATTTGATCACTTGTGAAAGCTTTCTACTTGCGGAAGGAATGCACCAATGCAGTTGCGTTTAAGGTTAATGCACAACTTGCAATGTATTAGTACTAACTAGTTAGCTAGATGATAGTTGGCGCTACTAGACCGAGCGAAGCTAGGAAACAAAGAAAAAACCAAGGCTAGAAGACCCCATGACTGTCGCTAACCTGCCTGAAGTTGCAATATGCAAGCAGGAGCGACAGAGATAGATAGAATCTTAACATGCAGTAGCAGTTGGCTGCTATTGCACTAAGAAAAATATTGCATCTTACATTTTTTCGTCTGTATCGCTCTCTTTGTCTATCATCTTCTAAGATTCAAGATGGCTGTCGAAGCCAATGTCAATAAGCTTATGCACACGAGGCAAGGCTAGGAAAAGAAAACTTTATATTTCTTTCAAATGTGCTAACTTCACATATGGGAGAGTGCATTTTGGCATGTTACCAAATGTTCCATCCCTTTCTCTCTCTCATACTCACTATTTCTCTAACTACTTCTTCCTGTTTCTCTCTCTCGCTGTATCTAGTCATTGATAGTAAAGCGGAGTATGTCCCACGCTTTCTATTATAAAACAGAGTATTTTTTTAAACAAAGTCAGTGTATAATTAACATACATATTCATTATTGTCTTCATTGTTTCCTCTTTAATTAACAATTAATAGTAACATTAAACTGATTTTACTTTATTTATACTTCTTTAAATTGTCCACCGCTGTGGTCTCGAGGTAGCGTGCTGCCTTATCACCCAGCGGGCCCGGGTTCGATTCTCGGTCGGGACAGGCTCCTGGGTGAAGTTTTTGTCAGGAAGCTTAGGGCCCCAACAGTCCCCGAAAATCATCCGGCCATCATCATCATCCTTATCATCATCTTCAACGGTGTGGAAAGCAACGGGAAGCTACCACACCTATAATTCCCTAGTAAAGCTGAAAAGCTTAGCATGAAAATGCCATGATTGCAGTGAAAGACATGCCCTCGGACAGAATTACTATGGATGGATGGATAATACTTTAAAATAAAAATCTGAAATCGGTGAACAGAGAAAGATAGTATATCTTGATCAGTTATTTATTTTTCTTACATAATGTAATTATCGACGGAACAGAACTTTTCTTAGGGGGAGTATTATTTTATAACACGAAAACCATTAACATACTCTATACAGTCTATATAATGCAAGGACTAATGTTTTTCTGGAATTTAAACAAGTAATACAGACTAGTATAGTTATTATTTTATGATCTGCCATGTCAAAACTAATGCCCTTATTGTATGAATTAAGATTTACGGTAAAATTATTATATACTATTTTTATCTTGAAAAAAATTACCGTCCAACATCTCAGAGCATCTAAAAGATTAGCAAAATAAAGTAGAACAGTTATATTTACATAAAATGAAATTTTGATCTAGTGCGCATAAATAAAGTAAAATAGACCTACGTATAAAATTACAGGCTTAATTAATACAATTTTACACAACAAATTACATTTTCATATGGGCAGTCACATTTGATTGAATTCTGTATTTCGCTACAGGTGATTTGAGGTTACATCGGGAGAAGCCGTTCGTGAAGAACACGGTGATGTGACGTAATGCAATTTGCAATGAGGTCGATTGTCATTTTCATCCTCCCACCCAGGGTTGCATATTTCAATTGTCGCCAAAATGATAGGTTTATTATTTGCATTTTTAACTCTGCTCTTAAAGAACTTAGATTAAAAGCGTTGCAATTTAAGTTGGTGGCGATAGAGACGAGGCTTTATTTCCGATTTGAAGGTCCCTTATTGCTCCCTAAACCCATAATTTGGTTTTACTTTTCTTCCGAAGAAGATCGTACTCAAGATTTTCAAGCCCTGGAAAAACCATCAATATCGGACGGGAACCTCGGATACGGAGGTCATCAGGGTCGATAATATATTTTTGTCAATAAGTTAATGTTAGTTTAATTTTAATTATTTTATGTCATTACGTTTATTCAAATAAGAATACTTACGTATTATTGTTTCAAAGAGTCACTCTGGATTTAAAGACCAAATCGAGTTTAAATTAAATCCAGTGTGTGTTTGTGCGTGTGTATGTGCGTGTATGTGCGTGCATCCCTACTAGGATTATGTCTAGTAATTCAACTTATTACTGGGATTTTTCTTGCAATACATTATTGTCCAAATATTGAATTAGCGTTTAATAGAGTTAATCACATGTGTGTGTGTGTGTGTGTGTGTGTGTGTGTGTGTGTGTGTTGTGTGTGTGTGTGTGTGTGTGTGTGTGTGTGTGTGTGTGTGAGCGCTCGCAAGCGTGTCTTCCAAAGCCACTCACTAGAATTTACGTCCTTGGAGTTCCTGAGTAGGATGATAGATGGTGTTAACTTGGTCAATTTTCATTGTACGCACCATTTCGGCAGACCACTTCACTTAGCTGTTGTACAGAGACCGAACCTGGATCGACTCGTCAGGAAGCTTGACCTATCGCTGCAGACTATTGGATCTATCGAAAATACTTGAAATTATTGTTAGGATTATAACATTACATATATTATATTTAAACAAAGAAATTAGTTCTGAAATAGACTATATCCTATTGAAAAAAGAAAATGAAATGTAAACATAAACCGGTAGTCAATCCGTGAAACAAGTTTTATTTCATGCAGAACGTGAGGAAACATATCACCATATCATGACGTAGGCCTATAGAAAAAATAAACAAGCATAATTATTTGTTTTTTCCCCCACAAGCTGTGTTAAACTAAATAAAAAAACTTTCTGACGTCCTACCGCCTTACGGCACCGACAATGTTCTTCTCAGGCATAATTGCAAGGGATATCAGTGATGATAATTATGTAAAAAAACTATACGTATATTTTATTTATTATTATTATTTATAGACACTTTAATATCTAAGTATATAGCGTCTACTTTTTAAAATGGTAGTTTTAAATATTAAAAAAAAAACGGGACTAAGTGCCAAAATCTAAGATCTGAGAAAAACAGAAATAAAAAGCATTGTCTTTATCATAGTTTTAATAGCCCAGGCGCATTATTGTGGCTAAAGTTTGAACTGCTTGCAGATTGGATAGCACACAATCGGATTTCTATCGCACTGACATAGGCACATAACCCATGTTTTAGAAATAAAATGGATGTCGATTGTTGTGCCACTTAGCCCGGTTTTATTTTCAGTTTATAGTTTACCTTAACGGCTGAGGAAAGCAAGAGAAAACCTTCGGTACTGTGATTTCAATTCGGGATTTCTGAATGCAAGCCAACTCGTTTGGTAAAAAAATAACAATATATAACACTTTAAATATAAAATTATAAAATTAATACGAGTAAGCCAAGAAGCTTCTTGTAGGAAAGCCAGAGGGAAAACGTCCAGTTGGTAGACCAATAATGAGGTGGGAGAATAACATTAACTATGATTTGATGGAAGTAGATTATACAGGGAATGATTGGAAAGCATTACCTCAGGATAGGGATGTATGGAGACCTCATGTCCGCGCGGCCATGAACCTACGGGTTCGATAGTGCCAGTGAGTAAGTAAGTAAGCCAATATCTTCATAAACTTGGTTAACATTTTTAAACTGTAGGCATTTTGGAACTGATTCCAGCATCATCGAAAGGTTACTAATCTTCTGGATGCTGCTGATGGATTGAGTTCCGAAATGCTTACAGATTTAAAATAAATATTTGTAAATTTATATTTTAAGATTTTATATTTTTACGGGTAACTCACAGAATTTTATCTTGTATTTCAATAGCATAAACAAATATATTATGCTATTTTTATATGAATATCTGTCAAAGTTTATATTGACATTAGGAAGGCGAGATCTTATAGATGGGAATTTTGTTCTGAGTCCTAACCGGGGCCGAGGCAATTGCGTGACAATGATACCACTTAGCCCGACTCACTGAAATTTGTATAAATATCCTACAGTCTGATGATCCTTATTTCCAAAATACGGTCCAACTAAGTCTGCATAAGAAGTGATGTTACTTATGAAACAGCATCTGTAGAAAATATAAATTATGATGGGTTGAATATTTTATTGTGAGAACTTTTGATTCTGTGAAATGAAATATTTAAATTTGCTTGGTGCTTTGATTGTGCTAGAGTTATTTGAATGTGACGTTATTGTTGTAATAATATATAACTATAATTTGAAATTTATTTATTTTTCTTTCATTCTTATTCTTAGTTTAACCCAGCCAGGGTCAATGGATTTTTAAAATCCAAGGGACAGATCCTCCGGGAGGGACCTTATGCCGTGGTACGGAGTCTGAAGATTTTAGGGCTCGTAAAACAACCGTAAGCCTGAATCAAAATGCCCATGTGCAAAATTTAACCGACCTTCATCCATCCAAGTAATACCTTAGTTGCCTACTAGACGACCCATTGATGCGATGTGCTAATCACATGCCACTCGTTGGCATTTGAGGTAAATAAGCGTAATGAAATTAGTTTGGTTAAGAAAATACCACTAAGGAACACCCGTGTCCCATGGGGGACGTATTGGGTACATACATACTTATTTTTACCTCTGCCTTTAAGGGCACATTATATGTCCCAAGAAGTAAGAAATAAAGATGTGCTAGACAGAGTGAGTGAAAGAACAACGCTGGAACTCACAAAGAAGAGGAAAATAAATTGGATTGGCCACTGGCTAAGAAGAAACTGCCTGCTGAAGGATGCTCTAGAAGGAATGGTCAACGGAAAGAAAGTTAGAGGCAGAAAATACATCAGATGATAGACAATATTAAAATAAATGGTTTGTATGCAGATACAAAAAGGAAAGCTGAGTTACGGAAAGAGTGGAGAATGCTGAGTTTGCAGTGAAAGACCTGCTCCTGAGCAGAGCACTATGAATGAATATGTCCCAAGCTTTACAGTGACACGACCTGTCGGGAGAGGATGTTAAAACTCTGGATCACATTAATTTTCTTTGACCACACAAGGACATGGAGGATCTCCCCTGACAAGGAATCAGCTCAATGTTGAGGCCATATCCGAGACAACAGGAATATTTAAGAACAACACACACCGTTCACTTACACGTTCATACTAAACAAGAAGAATATAGCCTATTTATGATGACTATTTAACTCATGCCCCAAATGGGAGTCAATGACCAATCACATTTCAATGATTTTTGACTTACAACCAATCACACTCGTGTTTTGGCTCGAATCTATCAACTACAGTTTATCATAAGTAATGCCACGAGTGATTTTCAAATTATCGATAAATTCACGACTCACGAAGTGAGGTGTGAATTTATCTAGAGAATTTGGAAATCAAGAGTGGCATTTGTTAGGACTATTTAACGAATAAAATTAAGCTGTTTACTCACAAATCATTATTTAACTGTAGTTATTTTAAAATATTTATATATTTAATGTAAACGGCTATGTTTGAAAACAAATGAGAAGCGATAGATACGCTTTTACTGCTTCTTTTGTTTATCACTGCAACCAGATCATACTATTTATTGCCAAAGGAACGCATTATTGTAAGGAGGAGCTTTCTTTAATATGGTAATTATAACACTGATAAATATTTGGTGAAACACGACTCTGATTGGTTGTAAAACAGAAATCATTGAAACATGATTGGTCATTGACTCCCATTTGGGGCATGAGTTAAATAGTCATATTAAAGAAGGCACCTCCTTTTTTAACATTCTGAATAGGTCACAGCATTATTTTCCAGTGGCTGACTCTGTAAGAAATACGGCTACCAGATTGTATACATAGTGCATGAATGTCAGCAGATAATATAGAAACATTTGTAGTAATTGGTTTTACCACAATAAAAAAGAAACCACTATTTGCACTTTCTTAAACGAATTATTTTCCAAGAAATGACGTTGCAGAAAAATATAATTAAAATATTTACGTCATAGGACATCAGAAATTAATTAATAACCTATAATGTTGGTTATAAATTTCTCCACTAGGGTGCATTCTTACAATATTGCGATCCTTTGGCAATAAATAATATGATCTGGTTGCAGTGATGAACAAAAGAAGCAAATGAAGCGTACCAATCGTTTCTCATTTGTTTTCAAACATCGCCGTTTACATTAAATATATAAATATTTTAAAATAACTATAGTTAAATACGCGTATTGATTTGTGAGTAAACAGTTTAATTTTATTCGTTAAATAGTTCTTACAAATGCCACTCTTTATTTCCACATTCTCTAGATAAATTTGGTAATCACTCGTGGCATTACTTATGATAAAATGGTTTTTCAGAACTGTTAGTGTCTCTAAATTTCCCATTTGTAAGGAAAAACCCTAAAATCCCTCACCAACAAAATTTCCCGACCGAGGATCGAATACGGGCCCGCTGCATGCGAGGCAAAGACCATAGGGGTGGACAATTTCATATTAAAAACACCAAATTATGAATATAATAATTTATTCGGATATACTATCATAAAAACATTTCACGAGTTAAGTGTAAGTATGGCGATACTAGAATACGTATTTATAATAATCTATGCAAATTGCAAACTTACATTCGCATTTTGAAATACTGGAAAGTTTTGCAGAGGTCGCTACAAAATAATATATTCTTAATATAAATTTATTATCTGATGATGCACAGTAGCTTATGCCATGAAAATAGCAGATTTTTTCTATCTCTTAACTGGAATTACCAGTTATTTTGTTTAGTATCCATTTTATTTTCAGATTCTTACAAGTGTTTATCTTCTCTCAACCATCACCTAACATATTTCATAACATACAATTTGCACCACCCAACCTCTACCATTAACGTATATGTTCTGTTGATTTTAACTCACAACTCTTTCATCATTATTTTAAACAAAACTATGATTTTGTGGTTTAAAAATAACAAGGTGCTTTTTTTTTTAAATCTAACCATACTACACACTAGCGTTTCCTTTTATATATAGTGTTTTAATGGAGATTTTACAGTGCTCCACTGATTTATTGTTTATTTTTACATATTCGACTTTTTGTCTATGGACACCATAAATTCCATTCTGAAATTATTACTCTTTCAAATCACACCAGAATAAAAATTGACTCAATTTTTACTTTCGAATTTCACGTAATCTCCACTTCAAATGATCGGATTTCGCTGACTTTTGGACAATATCTATCTCGGTTTATTTTAATAGCATATACTGAGTTTCGTTGTGAAATATCGAACATTACGACCACTGGAAACAATTTTTAATTTTCGTTTCAGATGAACTCCTGCGCATAATGGTTTTAGATAATAAGAGATAGCGACTAAACACTCTCACTTACCGTACCTGAAAGTTAGACCAACACTAGAAAACCTGCGAGTTGAGTTCGCACATTAGCCAATTTGTGTTTGTTTACTCCATCCAATAGTCATATCCGCCTCGAAAGTAAGACAATACCCGATGTACAGCAATGTATACTTATTCCATCATGTCTATTGCATGTAAGCATTCTGAATATTCATAATATTTACTTCTACCATCAAGAAAATTCGTACGTATAAATATTTCCAAATCATCAATTGAGGCAAATATATGTTTATGAATGTGTGTGTGTTTTGTTGTGTAATTTATGTAGTGATTTGTCATATTAATGATTAATTTCATACAAGTAATAACTGATTAACTTTTTTTTTCTTGTTTCATTAATACGAATTTTATAAATATAAATACTTCGGACTTCCATTAAGGTCTACATGATATACGGACAGGCACCATTCTTTAGAATATCTCAATTAAAATAAGTAGTAGTAGTAGTAGTAGTAGTAGTAGTAGTAGCAGTAGGAGGACTTTATTAAACAAAAAGTAAGATTATTTACAATATTATTTACAAGGGCAGTAAGCCGTACGTGCTGTTGACAGTCCGTTACAGTAAAGTAATAATTGGTAATAGTATAAAGAAAAAAACAATAACATTACAATTACGTAAAGAAAACACAAATATTACAATTACATAATAATACAATAGTATTATACATTAATTAAGTTATGTATAATTATTAACAATTAATGGTATTGCATTTTGATAACATATATTTATTCATGAATGAGTGTTGTTCTTATTTTTCGCGTTTTGTCCAGAAATTTGCCCAAGTTTATCCAATTTTCTGGATTTACCATTAACTCGTAGCATGCCAATCTTTCCCGATTTGAATATAGAAATGTTTCGGTAATAATGAGTCAAATAAGTAAACGGTTTTTGATATTGTCTGATCATGGACTTAATCTACTTTATATGCGAGCATTTGACACAAAGAGATGTAATGTGGGATTTATATTATAATTTAGGTATAATATAAGATTGTGAGGTGTGGAGTGGCAGGGTACATTAATTTCAGCACCTGATGTGAGTTTTTTAAATTGTTTATAATGTATCTGAACAAAACGGAATCAATAACTTAAATTACGCCCTATATTGAAAGAATTACATATTCAAATCGACCTACTGTATGATATTTCGGATAACAAAGAAAACAATTATGAAACGGCCAAAATGAGTTGGGCACAGCTGTATTAACGTATTGTTAAAATTTCCATTGTGAATACCTCCAAAGTGTCCAGTTTTTTAGTTAACCTCTTTTTACTATCTTACATTTCTTTTGCTATCTCATTCAATAACGAGGTCTACCCTATAAATAATTCCTAGAATATTCAGAGTTATTTTTATAGCAACATGTTGCGGTTAGAAACTTACGTTCAAAATATCTCTCTCATTCTGTCCCTCTTATCTATGTAGCTCACAATAATAAATTGACTACTCTACACGTAACTCGCAGTTTTTAATGTACTGAACATTTCAAAGAGAGCATCTGTATTTTCAAAAAATAATAAGGTAGATTTAAAAATCGAAATACATACCGTAGGCCTATGGAATTAACCATAATTTAAGCGATTTTAAATTATGTAATGTAAAATCATGTACATAAATCATCACATATTACTTTAATTATTTTACTTTTTATATAGTACTTTCTATAACATAAATTATACATATACTGTATATTTATGCTTCAAAATGTTGTGGTTTATATATCCTAGATGATTGCATTGTGTTCATATGACAAATGTTTAATTCGTATTTTTAAAAAATGTATGTCTATTAATTATTTTAGGTTTAAGTTAAATATAAGTTTTAAGTCAAATTTAGACGATTTTATGTAACTTCTGTAGATTCGTTTAGTTTTAAGATCATATATAACTTTTTTTTTTGGCCGAGTGGAGCATAATGCTTAAAGGTCTCAACTTCTGATTGAAATAAATAAGCTAAATACATTTTATTCTGGGCTTCCTGCACACCATTAGATACTTATTTTAAATAACTTTACTCGATCATCTTAATTGCCCTCATTTGTGAGAGGATGAACCCATTAAGTACAATTTCTATACAAACTTCTCGTTTTGAATTTATGATGAATAAACGATTTTACCTTGAAACAGATGTGCTTATTAAAATTAAAGAATTTCTTGTAACAACAAGAGTAGGTGGAGTTAAAAAAGGGGGAAAATTTATATAAAAAGTGGGATAGTCCTACTGGTGCAGCAGAAGTCTACTTATTTATGTACAGGGGCACATTTTCGACTCTTGTGGGCGGAGTGAGGCCAAGTCACGCAACACTCGTTGCGTGTGGTAACATGTGAAAGACGTATTTCCATAGACCATGTCAACTTTCATATGAATTATCCCCCATTCGGGAATTATTTTTATCAACTTCTTTTTATTCACGTACCTGCATTGTTTATATTGGAATTTAATAAAAAAAACATCATATGTTACATTTAAATGTAAAATTCTCAAAACTAAGAAAATAAAAATGGTAATAATTTTAAAAATGTTGTGGTTTTGGCTAAGCACCTCACAGTCTTACGGAGTACTATCCAGAATATAAACCTATTAAGATATTATTAATGTGCAAGATCCACAATAATATCACAATAATGACATATTATTATTATTATTATTATTATTATTATTATTATTATTATTATTATTATTATTATTATTATTATTATTATTACTACTACTGGAAGAAGAAGGAAAGGAAGACTTCGAAACTCGTGGATGCAAGAAATAAGAACTGGAATGAGAACAAGAGGACTGGAGGGCATGGAGTGGATGGATAGAGACGAGTGGAGAAGAAAAATAAAACTTTAGGCACAGAAAGATGTGTAAACATTAAAAATATGTATATAAATAAATGATTTTTACAGTGGCACTTCGACGGAGATTTGGTCTTCACGTAGTTTTGGTGTAAATGATGACACGCAGATGTTTAAAATCTCACAATTCACTTGATTTACTTCTATAAATTAACAGTGGTATCACTCACAATATGCGATAACAATCTTGATTTAATGTTCATCTCACTCACAATTAATTCAGTTTCTGATGAGTACAATCCTTTTTTTTTTTTTTTTTTTGGTTTTTTTCAGACTTCGCTTATCGCAGCCAAAACACAACTACTGGCTTCCGTCTTCGCCACATATTATATAAGCGGCGAGGAACTTCCTAGGCTTAGATTCGAGACCTTTCGAAACATATAAGTCTCTGGCCACCGATTTTCCGAACGGGGAGGGAGATGTTGGTGGAGACGTCTAGAATGACACCCCAGACATTTCGATGGTTCGCGCGGGTCTTTCGACTCGGGAGTAGGCGATTCGCAAATCTATTCCGACCAATGCGAGACCACTATTCTCGCCTTGCCCGGAAATGTAAACTTTGTTATTACGACACGTCACATTATTATTATTATTATTATTATTATTATTATTATTATTTTCTTTTTATACAGATGGTTATAACTGGCATTGTTTATCTGTTTGCAATTTCCATTTCCTTTTGTCTAAGCTGTCCTTCTCTTCCCGTTCCCTTTCTTTCATGGCTTCCAGGATATGGTTCTTCCAACTGTGTTTAGATCGTTCTTGTCTCCTCCTTCTTGATGGTATCCATTCTAAAATATTTTCTGGCCATCTTATGTCGTCCGTTTTAGCTCTGTGTTTATACCACATTAACTCACTTGTGCATTCCATCAATTATATCTCTATCTCCTCCCATAGCATTTCTTATTTGTAACTCTGGTATTTTATATAACCTTGTTTTTCTAATATCTATATCAGAGATACTATAGATATTTTCGTCTTCTTATGCCAATCCTCCATAGACTCTTCTCTGTACATCTACAAGTCTCTATCCTCTCCTAATCATTTTTAAACTTTTTTTCTTGGTCTCCCGTTTTATCGCCTTTTCCAAGATTAACCACTGGTGAATAATGACATCTTCCAAAACCAAACAAAGTGATAAGTTTCTTTCTTAATCATTGTTTTGCTTTCCATACTTCAATTACATATACTCTAACACTTTTGACATTACTTATGTGTACATGTTATATAGGTTATTTGTAATTTTCCGTAGGCTATGTTTCCCCTTATTTTTATACATTACAATTCAGTCTGCGTATGTTTGTGCTCGCAAAATCGAAAAGTAGTCTTTCGATTTTTATGAAAATTTATAGGTACATATTTTCAGGTACGGAGAGTGTTTAGTCGCTATCTATTATTATCTAAAACCATTAGGCATTCATCTGAAACGAAAATTAAAAATTTTTTCCAGTGGTCGTAATGTTCGATATTTCACAACGAAACTCAATATATGCTATTAAAATAAACCGAGATAGATATTGTCCAAAAGTCAGCGAAATCCGTTCATTTGAAGTGGACTTTACCTGAAATCCGAAAGTAAAAATTGATAATACGAGTAATAACAACAATAATTAGTCAAGTATTCAATTTATTCAAGTCGACGTTTCGATCTCCAGGTATGATATCATTTTCAAGACTTTGACTTTCCAATTATATATCCATTTTGTATAGTTATTTATCCTACAATACAATATAATATAATACAACATAATAACAGTAATAATAGCATAATCGCAATAATATTTATAAATTTCAGTTATCCAACAGTTATATACGACTAGAATATATTTTTTCTCGACAGTTTCGATTTTCATTAGGGCCCACGTTATCATTATTAAAACAACAATGGGGCGATAGGTCTAGAAGTTCTTTGGCTTACCAGCCGGTTGCTGACCTCACATCCGCATGTATAAATCGATTATCTAGCCAGTGTAGGGATTATATGAGTCAGCAATGTCGAATCCTTCAATCGTTATATGTGTTTTTTTTTTAACCTGGAACCACTACTAGTTAGTAGTATTATAATGGGATTGTTTGGACTATCCGTATTAGAAATGTTTAATTAATGTGTTATGTATACATACAACATTTTCAGTTTAGAGTTTAATAAACTGTATTATAGCCTCAACGATCGTATTTACGGGCGGCTTGCTTTTTTCTCTGCTTATAATATTTCTGGTATTATTAAAAGTCCATCTGAAAAGAAACCGCTAATTGAATGCGATTGACCGTCAATCTGGAGGCGACTTCTTTAATTTAGACCGTTAACGTGATTAGCGAGGCAATAATAGCTACCCAAATTCCTTACGATTCTGGGTGGACACCGGTCCCATAGTGGCAGACATTGCACGAGAAAATATCTTCCTCCATGGAGACTCGAACTATTTCAAGTCCCGTAGCTCTGCAGCAAGACATCATGCCTTAAACCTCTCGGCCACATTATTATTATTGTTATTATTATTATTATTATTATTATTATTATTATTATTATTATTATTATTATTATTATTATTATTATTATTAATAGTAGTAGTAAAAATAATGGTAGTAGTAATAGTAGTCGTAATACAGTAAATATCAAAACTAAATATATGATAGCATGTTGAAACATAAGCAAATTATTAAATGTAAATAGACATATAAGAAATGAGGGAAATTTTGAAGAAGTCACAGGATTCAAATGCCTAGGAACGATAATTACAAACAGGAATGAGGCACAGAAAAAAATCCAGGTTCAACTCCGGAAATACATGCTGTTACGTATTACAGGGACTCCTGTGATCCCAACTTATATTAAGCTAAACATGTATGAAACTGTATTGGGTGCGAAACTATATAACAGTGAATTACATATTTGTGGGAAACCGGATGTAATAACAATTAAGTCTCGTAGACTGAGATTGGAAGGATATGTGGCACGAATGGGGAATGAATGAGGAGCTTGGTACCTTCTTATAAGAAAGCTAGAGGGAAAGCGTCCAGTAGTTAGGCCAAGAATAAGATGGGAGAATAGTATTTACTATGATTTGTGGAGGGTTAAGCATACAGATAAAGATGGAACACATTAGCTCTGCAGAACTTATGTCCGTGCGGCCATAAACCTGTGAATTCGATAGATACAATGAGTTTAGTTAGGTAGTAGTGTTATAATTTTTTGGACCAAAGAGAGATGAACAGGCAGGTGAATGGAGAAGACTACATAACAATGAACTACATGATCTTTATAGGAAGCCAGCTATAATGAGAACAGTTAAGTCTCGTAGACTGCGATGGGCAGGACATGTGGCACGAATGGGAAATGAAAGACGTGCATGGAAGCTTCTTGTAGGAAAAACAGAGGGAAAACGCCCAGTTGGTAGACCAAAAATGAGGCGAGAGAATAACATTAACTATGATTTGAGGGACGATTGGAAAACATTAGCTCAGGATAGTGGTGTATGGAGAGCTTAGGTCCGTGCGGCCATGAACCTGCGGGTTCGATAGTGCCGGTGAGTGAGTTAGTTAGTAGTATTATAATGTAATTGTTTGGTCTATTCGTATTAGAAAAGTTTAATTAATGTGTTATGTATATATATATATATATAATTTTCAGTTTAGAGTTTAATAAACCCACCCACACACACACACACACACACACACACACACACACACACACACACACACACACACACACACACACACACACACACACACACACACACACTTTGTTTTTGTGCTTAGCTATATATTTATAGGAATTCACAAAGATTTAGTTAAAAAAAAAGGCTCTAAGCAAGCATAACAGATGACATTGTTTCGTATTTGATAGGTTATGTTAAAGGAAGCGATGGAATACGTAAAGTAAAGTTTACCAAATCATCCATAGAAACAGGTAAAAGAAATAGGAGAAGAAGAATTGACAAAAAAATTCAATACTTGTTTACGAATAAAGAATTGGAATGAAGAATAAAAAGTTAGTTTGAACAGCGTTGTTTGAATTGTCGCCGAGTTTTAAAGAACTTCCTTTCCCACAAATGAAAAGAGAAGGGGACCACAATCGATTTAACGTAATAAGAGTGGAAAACATGAAGACCACATATACACTGAATTTCCAATTACTTCCTTCATATTCAATAACTTTCATGTACGCTGTAATATATTTCACTAGTTTATTTATATTTTACATGATTTATTTTCCAAATATGTAAATAAATTAAAATAATTAAATCAGTGAATTAACTAATCAGTATCCATATAAAGAGTGTTCCAGAATTCTTTAAAACTTCTAGATTTCTGATCGTTGAATTAGAATATTTGACTTTGCCAATAAAGACGTCAAGCAGTCTGATTTGTGTTATAAAGAATAACAGTGAACTACAAAAAGTTACGATATTTTATTGACTAATGTAAATTCTGAACATTTCGTGACTTTTGATAATGTCTTCTATAACTTATCACAAGTTGGCAGTTCAGTATTTAACAATTTATCACAACAAGCCTAAACGTGTAAAACTTCAGATTTACAATTACGTAATTGTTTTTATTCAATGCCCTAGATTTTGTGATTTCGATATTTTCTGGTGTTTTCTCCTTAGCACTGGCCTAATTGTGATGACCACTTCTGAGGTTGGGGAAGGAGGTTTATGCTGCCCCGATGATATGGCTAGTGATGATAATAATAATATTGGTGCTCTAGGAGAGTCCTTAATCAATGCGAATATTGAATGATTATGATTATGATGACCACATGATGTTCGGGGACCGTTTGGACCTTAAATTTTCTTGACATTTGTCTTACAGGTGAGGAAAAAACCCGAAAAAACCAGGAAACTTGTCCCGACCGGGGATTTATAATTTATCTAAATACCGTAGTTACCAGTTTTATTAATCGTACATGCATATGTTAGTCGGATTTGATTGCCGTATTGTGTAGCAAAAATAAATGTAGTATTGAAAAGTTATCCAGTAATATTTTTAATCTGTAATGAGTAGTGAAGTGGAAGCTTTCGCTCTGCCTTCGCCGCTTTAGGGACTTATTTTTATGCCCTTTTCGGCTTGTCACTTGTGTGTATTTTTGTGTATTGTGTGTGGACAATTTATGGAACTAAATTGTGTTGCCATGTCGTGGAGAGGAAGGAATTCTTGCCCAGGGAGGGGAATAAATAAAAACCGAGA
Source organism: Diploptera punctata (assembly GCA_030220185.1). Taxonomy (NCBI): domain Eukaryota; kingdom Metazoa; phylum Arthropoda; class Insecta; order Blattodea; family Blaberidae; genus Diploptera; species Diploptera punctata. Next base: position 761,333 of record JASPKZ010005682.1, on the reverse strand, counting down.
AAAGAGCGAAATTTAAAAATTCTAATTTTTCGAACGTGGTTAGTCCATCGGTATTGGGCGGATTTGTGAAAATATAGTCAAGGTATTCCTGTGTGTGGATATTGTGTATGAATTTGTGATTTATGTTGTTTATATGTTCAGGGAGTGAAGTCAGGTTTATGTCAGCGTAGAGCCGTAAGTTGGTGTAGTAGTGTAGCGGGTTGTAGATTTTACGGAGTGCACTCGTCTCAATTCTGCAGAGTTTGAGGTACTGGGTTCGACAGATGTTGGGGAACATGAGAGATGTGTGGGATACGAGACTGTGCGTGTATGCTTTATAGAGATGTATGAGTGTGTTCTTGGAGCAGCCTAGAGTTCGAAAACCTTCAAGGAACCGCTTGGACTGCTTCATCTGTGCCTGTAGTTTTACTGCATCCCTGGCCCTTTGAGTTTAGAGTGTAACGTGTATCCTAGGTATGCGATTGTAGGTCTGTATTGTATAGGGACGTTATTTAGGCTTATGGGAGTGTTAGCGAGTTGCGCCCTCCTGAGTCTTCGGGAAATCTGTAAGTTTATTATCTGCTTATTTACCAATGATTTTCAACCAATAGCAAATTTTATGGCCAATCACTTTATAACGTAGATGAATTATAAGTATTGTAAATTTGTAATAATTATGCACTAATTGCTTATTCTGCTTTTTCATTTTTATTTCTGATATTATCAATTATTTCAAAAGTTGATTTTATCGGAAATAAATAAAAAGTTTATTTGTACTATCAGTAGTAACATGAACTAAGGCCAAGAAGTAAAGCAAAGGATAGCAATGGCAAAAGAAGCTTTTAACAAGAAGAGAAGCATTTTCTGCGGACCTTTGGCAAAATAATTACGGAAGAGGCTAGTGAAGTGCTTTGTGTGGAGTGTAGCATTGTATGGTTCAGAGACTTGGACATTACGACGGAATGAGGAAAAGCGACTGGAAGCTTTTGAGATGTGGATATGGAGAAGAATGGAACATATAAAATGGACAGACAAAGCAAGAAATGAAGATGTTCTAGACAGAGTGGGTGAAAGAAGAACAATGCTGGAACGCATAAAGAAGAGGAAAAGAAATTGGATTGGCCACTGGCTAAGAAGAAACTGCCTTCCCTAGAAGGAATGGTCAACGGAAAGAAAGTTAGAAACAGAAAAAGACATCAGATGATAGACAATATTAAAATAAATGGTTTGTTTGCAGATACAAAAAGGAAAGCTGAGTTAAGGAAAAAGCGGAGAATGCTGAGTTTGCAGTGAAAGACCTGCTCTTGAGCAGAACACTATGAATGAATGAATATCCGTAAATCCCCATAGTATTGTGTAAAGTATTGAATAGTTTCACATTCCTCTTCTGTCCACTAAGGATTAGACTACTTCGCTTTTTCGAGACAAAACTGGCCTATGTCCTCTTACTCAGTATTCTAATGCTCGTAGTGCATATCTTGAAGGCAGAATCCGCAGAACATGTTTCATCTACTTATTTTGGTATTCTATTTCTCCTACAAAACTGATTTCTCCTAATTGTGTTCTTATATCATTATTACTCAACTTAGCTCTTCTAATCACCCCACATAAGGACCCGGAAAAATTTATTTATGCTGCTTCAAGTCGCTGTTTGTCACACATTTTACCGTTGGCGTCAATGCACAAAGTCTGATCCCAAATATAACTTAGTACTGTATATTGAATTGTATTATAAGCCCATGTTTTCCCTCAACAGGGATTTAGGCGCTCTCCCCTTACAGGGAAGAATTTGAACCATATTAATTTAGTTACACTTGTTTTCGTATGGATGCCACTTGAGTGGACCGTGGTCAGCGTTCCGCCTCATACTGAGGAAACCAAGATAGTACTAGGACGGGAAAATTCGGTAAATTTTGCTTAGAGGTCTTTTCATTCAGGCTTAAAGATCTTTTACGAGCCTGAAAATCTTCAGACTCGGAACTCACGGCTTAAAGTCCCTCCCGGAGAACTTGCTCCTTGGATTTTTCCATCCTAAAAAACCCATCGACCCCAGCCGGGTTTGAACCCGCGACCCTCGGGACCAGAGGCAATCAGCATAACCACTAGTCTACCGCGGCCGGTTAATACTGTACATACAAACAACAATAGTAAATGTTCTATTAAACGTCAGTGGGAATTCGAATTATGTTAAATTTACTTAACTAAGCAGTTAGAATATTATTAAATATGAAACTTGAAAATCAAGAAATGGTTGAACTTTTTAAATGTGAATCAAAGATAAGGTTACTGAACTATACTACATGTTTTCTTAACTGTCTTGATATAATTGTGTGTGTTCTTTGATCAAGAATTAACCAAATTAGCAAAAGACTGGATGGAATGATTTGTTACTAAGTAAATAATTTAGATGAGATGTTAAGTTTAATGTATTTTGTAGATTTATCAAGTTCTTGGTTTTTGTTGTTTCAAAAGTTTATCTCTTGTATTTATGCGGTCATTCTAAACTATTTTTTTAGAAGAAATATCACATATTGTGAATATAAGGCGTGGCTGGATAACGAACTACTGTCAATTGATTTATTCTCTCTCATTAGGAACGAATTATGTAAATGTTTTGTTTTATTCTTAACCTCCTATATTATGCGTAGGAAGAGAAGTTCCAGATATGCAGTTTCTTGTTCGCGCAATAAGAGAAACCTTGTTTATATTATAATTATTTTCTTTCTATGTAATAACGAATCTTATTATAATCTATTTACTATTTTTCAAATAAATCAATTTTCACACCTGGTAATAACTTATTGCCTTATGTGGTTCCAACAGGAAAATTTAGAAGTAAATATATATATATATATATATATATATATATATAATATATATATATATATATATGCATTTTGAAATAAGAGCTATGAGAGTAAGGATGGAGATAGAATAAATATTCCATATGCAATAAGATATCAACTGAATATCTTTACTAAAGGAATACAGCATAATATACATTTAGAAATACAAATGATAATGATTCAGTTCATTTTATTTTCGCAATCAGTCTTTATTTATATTTTATTAGACCTATTATTTATTATTGACATATGCATGAACCAGAGGAGAACATGGTAACCACCATTCCACCGAGACCGATTCTTGCACCTGCTCTCCATGCAAAACTACGAACCCATTGGATTGTATGCTTAGAATCAAATAACATTGAAAGAGTACAGTCATTAACAGAACAATATTCGCGCTTCTTATAATCTAATGAATGTGCTACCTAATTTACTGAAAACTGGTTTAAGAAACAATCGTTTACTTTAAGTCATTTGATGATTCAGTCAAACTATATTGAATTAATAGAATTATTGCAATTTTTTAATGATGTTCGGTATAAAGTTGTGATTGACTGTATTCTAGCAGCCAGAATTTAATATTTAGTTGTAACATAAATAGGCTCAATTCTGGAAATGCATGTTATTAGGCCTATGCATTACAGAGACTCTTGACTTCCCAACTCCCTTCAAAAACGCTAACTGAAAATATATAAAACTATTATTCTACCAGTTATATTATGTGGATGCGAAACATGGACTCTTAATTTAAGGCAGGAAAGGAGATTACGAGTATTTGAGAATAAAGTTCTTAGGAACATTTTTGGACCAAAGAGAGATGGACAGGTGAATGGAGAAGACTGCATAACAGTGAATTACATGGTCTTTATAGGAAGCTAGATATAATGAGAACAGTTAAGTCTCGTAGACTGCGATGGGCAGGACATGTGGCACGAATGGGGAATGAAAGACGTGCAAGGAAGCTTTTAGTAGGAAAACCAGAGGGAAAACGCCCAGTTGGTAGACCAAGAATGACATGGGAGAATCACATTAACTATGATTTGAGGGAAGTAGATTATACAGGGGATGATTGGAAAACATTGGCTCAGGATATGGATATATGGAGAGGTTATGTCCGCGCGGCCATGAATCTATGGGTTCGATAGTACCAGTGAGTTACGTAGTTGGTTGTAACATAAATAGATTCACTACTCTTTCTCTCTTCTATACCTATAAAAGTCGTTTGACTGTATATTACAACTAGTAACGTGGGATACAGTGTTTCCAGATATCCAATGAATAACACAAAAGCAAAGCCAGGTTAATGTTATAAATGAAGGTTCAAGAAAATAAATATATAAATCCAGTTTGCTAAATTTTTCAGTCAATCAATTGGTTTATATAAATACTCCATATCTGCATAGTTATGTAACACATTGCAGCAGTTTTATAGAGATCGATTTCCAATTTTCCTCAGTAGTACACTGAGTGTATGTAACATAAGTTAAAATATATTATAATTGTTGTAAAACGCTTTTTGTAAATATAGTAAAAAGTCAAATGGTGTTTGGGTCACAAACGTATGATTTTATCAGGAAAAAAAATCAGAAATATATTAATGCGTTACTTAATTAAGTCTATTATTGGTCTAATTCTGACATGATACATAAGGTATGACAGGTTCAGAAAACCATCTAAAACGGCTGGGGACCTAACATACTGGTCATATCGCATCCCTACATTGGATATATGATTATCCACCTCTGTAAATGACATGTGGATATTAAGCCAGCAACCGACTGGTAGGTAAAGGGCCTTCTAAGCCTCACATAGGGGACGTGAAACGAAACAACTTTTCCTTTTAGTATTTTTCAGTGAAATAGGCCTAAATAGTACGCTCCATGCAAGGGTATCAATTCTCTATGCTTAATATTAATAAACACATGATTATTTCATTCTATCTCTCTTAATTTAATTTGTGCTAAAATAAATCATGGGATCAAAAAATATAAAATAAAAACTCGTTCCATTTCACGTCTCCAAGTACTGAAAGAAATCCACACTATACCGGTATTCGCCGTCTTTATAAAGTAATCCGCCAATAAATTTCTGTACACTTTTTTTTCTGAGATAGTCATACATTTGTATGGCATTTTTATGGTATGTACACACAAGGAATCCATAGTGCAAAATATTTAGCCTGTATTGTAATTTCACAATGAGGCAAAATATAAAATTTAGATTAAAAAAACTGAACTTAGCTCTTTATTTCCCTGAATCCTCAAAGTTTTAGTAAAAATAAATTGACGTTTCCGTACAATGGTGGAGCTACTTGCAGTTTTTACAGACGTATGTACTGTATGCCAACATGACTGTATCTTATGAAGCAGGCAGCGACGCCCAACATGCCGTCATTCATAAACTGCTTGCTTGATGCTATCTCTGTTCGTCCGATTCCATGAATCTCATTCATTGTTAACATTACTGAAAGGTCACTTCATGAATTAATCATATTAAATTCAATCGTGTCCTTGATTTTTTCTACTAGCAAATAATATAATGTGCTGATATAGGAGAAAAACATGAGTTTCATTTCGATTAATAAATACATTTCATGTGATAATTCAAGTTTTTTCAGTAATTCCATCCCTGAAAAATTAATATTTTGATAAAAAGTTCGAAATGCAGACATCCACATTTAGTTTAAAAACTAACTCATGAAATAAGTTTATGTAGTTTGATTATTTTTATTATTGAATCTCCGAATATATTGAAACCCTATTTCGCCACAAAGGCATGTTAGGGTTGTAGCTGATTAATGTAGTTTATATTCTATAATTGTTTCACAAGTAGATAAGTATAGCCTATAGACGTGTTTTATTTAATGGCGTTCTTTAACAGCTACGATCCAGCGTCGAAATTCAAATCTGAACACAAAAGGGCTGACAAATTTTGCTCAGAGACCACTTTTGTCAGGCTTGAGATTATTTTATGTACCACAAATCTACGATACGAGACCTGTGGATTTAGTTCCCTTCGATGGAATTCATAGCTTACACAATATGTTTACAATCTGAAAAATCCATCGACTTCTGGAGGGTTTGAACTCTATTTGCAGGGTATTTATTATTAACTCTATTAGGAAACGATAGACGTACGTTTTTAATATATCTCTTTTACCATTTAATATCACAAATATACTGATTTTATTTATGATAACGTCATAAAGTTTTTTATAATTTAGTGCCTCAGTGCATTTTATGTTAATTTTAACTCATCCATATGTTATAGGCAGATGTGGCTCTGACAGAGATGATTATTTCGAGTGCAATTGCAGGGAAAAACATATTTTTTTTAAATTGTGAGTTAGGCACCTATGGCACTGAGGCACTAAATTATGCTCATGATTCTTTAACCTTGGAAAGAGAGGCGAAAATGGTAATCACTTATCTACTAGGACCAACTGTGATGGAAATGATAGAGAAGGGGAAAAGAAATTTGCTGGACTGCTGCCTATCTAAGGATGCACTTGAAAGAAAAATGGACGGAATAAATGCCCGGAGAAGAAGATTTAAGATGATGGAATATATAAAGATAAATGTATCGTATGAAAATACGAACGCTAAAGCAGAGCAGACGAAAGATTAGACAATGCTGAGTTTATAGACAAGCACAAGGAACAAAACACTATGAATAAATGATAATTTATGGGTTTATAACTTAAAAATAATTGTTGTATCTATATGTAAAATCCAATTTAAAATTAAATATGTTGTTAAAATATTTTAATAATATTCTTAATAAAATATTTCAATTGCATGACGGTGTCTCGAAAACGTGTAGACTTTTATCTATGACTTTATGTCTTACTTATATAAATTGGTCAATCACTATAAACGTTGTAAGTAAAGCGTTATTATATAAGAGAACATTAAGAAAATAATTGTATCATTATTCCGAAGAACAAATAACTTGAAGCAGGTTTTTCTTCTTCTCTCATAATGCTGAAAATTTACAAATAATATCCACAGTAGGATTATGTTGTGTAGATTTATCACTGTTACACAGGAGGCCACACAATACTACTTTTAAACGTTAGGCTCACATTTGAAGATTTGCACATCAGTACTATTAATAAATTGATACTCTCAATAATATTACTAAAGTATAATTTGTTATTTAGACCGAAATATTATGACTTATTTTTCGTAATATAATAATAATATCTTTTTGGACGATGTAACTAGTATATTAGCTAAGCTTGTAATGAGTCGAAAGTTCGCATTCCTACACCTAACATATCTCTTATGCAAACAAAAGAAGACGCAGAACCGGTACTGAAATGAATATTTTCTGTGTGGTAAGTCAAATTCTTGCGACTTTAATCTGTTCCTATATCATAATAATCATTTGTATTAAATGAGGGATTACGTGGACTAACAATCTAAGTGACTTCAAGTATTTTATTTACATATCACATTTTCCCATCTATCTAAAACTCGGGAATAGCTGAATGCGGTCCAACTGAGAATCACATTCAGCTTTTCCCGAGTGTTAGATAGATAGGAAAATGTGATCTGAGAGATAACGACTTGAAGTCACTTAGGTTGTTACTCCATGTAACACCTCAATATTTTAATTTAACTATTACTACACTGTAGTTAATATTAATACCCGTCGTCCAAGAAAGATGTTATACCGTTAAAAAAATAGTATGCAATACATGTGTATATCAAAAGAATATCGGAAAAGAATAAAGAAAACAACTCAACTTGATGTAGTTTTTTTCTAACTTTTTCGATTCTGTTAAGATACACTTCCCACACTTGTATTTCAATATACAATAGTAATATGATGATTGATTAATTGTTAACACAAAAGAAAGGGCAATACTTTAATTCCTAATAGTTTGACGAAATTTTCTTATTAGGGCTATCTAAAAACAAAAGTCAAATAATGTAATTTAAATATTGTGATATCAACAACACTAAGTTAACAATAGACATATTAGCTGTAATAATAATAATAATAATAATAATAATAATAATAATAATAATAATAATAATAATAATAATGATAATGATAATGATAATGATAATGCTCACTGAACTCCTTTAGCAAAGTAGTGATTGTTTGAAATTTAACTTAAAATAAAGCCTATTTTCATTATTAATCGTTTGATGAACTTTTCCTATTAACTATGAAAAATAGTTGTATGTCTAAGAAACATACTTTTAATACTGTATTGTGACAAACATTCATTACAATTACAGGACAATTTTTATTATAGATAAGTTGACATAATTACGTTTTTAATGAAACACAAAAATTGGTTTGGATAATCCTATATATTTCTTATATTTGTAATGACTAAGCTTTTCTTTCAAACACACACGTGTCAAGGCCATCTATGTAAATGATTGTTATTTTTTATCACTTTTTTTCATCTTTGCCAAACCGGCCTAATTTTCTGCATGTATAAGGGAAAACAATACTCCTAAGTTTCTACTCCTACATTATATGACTTAAATTTATTACTCTTCCTTTATATTATTTGCAATAGCATTATACCTAGATATGAAAGAAACTTCTCCTTTTAAGAGTCATATTTTGATGTTCATAAATTGCAGATATTAATCTCTCTTGACTCGTTAATGATCTCTTATGGAAATGTAAAAATATATAGCAACTTACGCGAAATATCACATAATAATGATCCAATTATTCAAAAGAATTGTTCGCATGGAGAGAATGATAAATGCTTCAGATGTTGACTGCATTAATTGGAATGATTAAGGAAATGTTAGTGGTATATTTCTCATTTCAAAATGACTTCCAATTTATCATAAGACTGTATGAAAATAATTTAAAAAGTGCAATATAGAAGAATGGAACAGACAAGATAAATAACTGTTTGGGGCTACCTACAACAGTACATTAAAAGATAATTTGACGGAAATGATTAAGAATAAAAAAATAAATGTGGCAGGACTACGGCAGGCGAGCTGACTAAAAGATTAGCTGGTATGCCTCTTAACTCATAGGTCCGGGCTCGAAACTCGATAGAACTGAATTTAAAAAAGTTCCACGCTCTAGCCGAACAGTCTAAGGTAAAAAAATGATATTTTTATTCTTAATAATTCCTTAATAATTAATTGAATATATATTTTATTAAAATACATGTTATTTAAATAATATTTATTTTTATTGGATACGTCCACCGCTGTGGTCTCGAGGTAGCGTGCTGCCTTGTCACGCAGCGGGCCCGGGCATGAGAATGCTATGATTGCAGTGAAGGACCTGCCCTCGGGCAGAATTACTGTGGATGGATTATTGGATACTAGCTAATACCCGGCGTGCGCTGCTACTCCTAAATAAATGTTAATGTGTTTGTACCACCAGCCTTGGGCTGCTACGCTTGCCCGGGAATCAGCTTATTCCGATCTTCTTGGCATCAATGAAAGACAAAAATGGTTATTGTGAGTTATCCGTAAAAAATAAACATATGCTGTCGCGGACTTTTTTGTAGAGTTTTTTTTTTAGATATTCTATTCTGTGTAGGCCTAGGCCTACATTAATTTGGTGTATGTGTTATGGTTTAGGCAGCGTAAGCCATTTAAGCGTACAAATAAGCGATTTTTTCCCTCACGTTTTCCACTACAAAGGGTGATGTTTAAGGGTAGAAGAGCTTGAGCATTAAAACTATCTTATGACCTATAACCTTCCCGGGAAAATCCTGAACATTTTTTTCAAAAAGCCCCATCACAATCGGATAAATGGTATGACAGAGCACGCTTTCCTGGGAATCTACTTATCCCGATCTTCTTGGCATTAATGAAAGACAAAAAATGGTTATTGTGAGTTATCCGTAAAAGATAAACATATGCAGTCGCGGAGTTTTTTGTAGTTTTTTTTTTTGAGATATTCAATTCTGTGTACATTAATTTGGTGTATTTGTTATGGTTTAGGCAGCGTAAACCATTTAAGCGTCAAAATAGGAACTTTACTTCACGTTTTCCACTATAAAGGGTGATTTTTAGGGGTGAAGGAGTTGAGTATTACAACTATCTTATAGCTTACGTTCATCCCGGGAATCTCCTGAACATTTTGCAAAAACAAACATCAAAATCGGATCAACGGTATGGCCGCGCATAGAATACGAACAAACGAACGAACGAACAAACGAAACAAAAAAATATTCATTTTTATATACGAGTATTAGATAATGGTTTATTGGAAAACAATGAACAATTTAGATGCTTATTGTTTAAATAATTATTTAATGTTATTGTTGTACGACAGTTTGTTGGGAAAAATATTTGAAACAATTAAGGTTTGAAATCTTTAATGGAAGTTTTAATTATAATGTCTAGATTTCTATTGATCGAAATAATAATAAAATGAAGTGCGCGCAAGTGTGCACGAATTGGGAAATCTCTAGTGTTCCTCGTTCCTCACTGAGTTCTGTCACTAATTTGGGTATTTAGCACAGCACATGGTATTTGTCACACTTTAGTTCATGGTATTTACATTGCACTTAAGCATTATCACATGAAATCGAAATGCATTGTGGTATATTTTAAGTAAATAAAAGTTTGTAAAGCATCCAATGGACAAAAAGAAAAAAAAAAAAACACAGACTAGTGTCACATTACATCAAAGTGTTCAGATTATACCTGATGCTAGTTTAATGGACTAGCAAGCGAAACATATGCTGGATGAAGAGAAAATATGATTAAAAAATCTTAATGCATCAATGTTAATGGGCTGCTTATGTATATCGGACTAGCGTCCCAGGCTCAATTCCGGCAATACAGTTATTTTTTTCGGTAGGGTCTCTAACGGGGTTCACTCAGCCTCATGTAGACAATTGAACAGCTACGTGATATGTGAAAAAAGTGAAGTAATATTAAGAAAACAAACTAAAGTTAAAGAACTGCGTTACACTAATCATTTAACTACGTGTACTGCATCTGAGAGCCAGTGACAACTTTGCTAGTGGATAATTCATTCGAAGTTTCTTTATTATTTATTTCTTTATTATTAATGACAATTTTATAATACGTTAAAAATACAAATCAACGTACAAGATAAAATTCACACAAACATTACAAATGAACAGCCTTCTGGGTAGTCTGCATTATACTAGGTAAAAACCACTTTCAATTTTACTTAATTTTAGACTTTATATCATGAAGTAGCCCACCGCTGTGGTCTCGAGGTAGCGTGCTGCCTTGTCTCGAGGTAGCGTGCTGCCTTGTCACGCAGCGGGCCCGGGTTCGATTCCCGGTCGGGACAGACTCCTGGGTGAGGTTTTTTCGGGGTTTTTCTTCACTTGTAAGACAAATATCAAGAAGCTTAGGGCCGAACGGTTCCCCGAAAATCATCCGGTCATCATCATCCTTATCATTATCATCATCATCAACATCATCATCATCATCCTTCACCTGTGTGGAAAGCAACGGTAAGATACCACACCTATAATTCCCTAGTAAAGCTGCAAAGCATAGTATGAAAATGCTATGATTGCAGTGAAAGACCAACCCTCGGGCAGAATTACTAAATGGATGGGTCATGATGTATTTAATATAACTGAAGGAAACAGTGTGAATGTGTCTATTCCAATGCCACCCTACAATCTTTCTAAGGGTCGGGTTCCGTGCTAGATGGTTAGATGACGTTTATGTAAAGCCTATTTTTAATTTACGCACAACTTCTACATACTGCTTTACGAATGTGGCGTATATTGGTAGGCCTATAATGTTCAGAGAGATTTGTATGTGTTTTGTTTAAGTGTGTTGTGATAAGGGTTGATATTGAAGAAAAGGAATAAAAAGGTGAAATCTGGTGCCTACTCCTGTCGAAAAGTACCTAGCAGACTGCCAGGATTAACTTCCACATTTGACGAACGAATCGTTATTAACAGTAGGCCTACTATATGCTCTCTCAACACATGTACTGCAGAGAGGTTTGGAATTTAGCCTAATCCAAATATCTGGTGCACTTTCTAGCTACAAAAAATTGTACACCACCACCTCTCCTAGCCCTGCCATTAAAATGTTTGCAATTAAAATGTATAAGTACGCCGGGTATAAAGCCCGGACCACTAGTTAATAACAATCCTCTACAACTTGAGCTAGCTCGGCAATTTTAAAGGGAATACTGTCGATTTCATAACGGATTAAGATATATATAATTTTTAATACTTAACTGTTGTGAATCATAATCAAATTAAATCTCATAAAATTATCTTTGAGAAGGCTTAAGACACAACTAGGCGTAAGAGATAGCACGTACAGAGACTACCACGTATCAGAAAGCATGAAAACCGTTAGGACCAGCCTGCCGAATGCTTCATACTCATGCGTGGACCGTCTGCGTCACTCGTACTATTATTTTAATTCAAAATGTTTACTTTTGTAACAAGCTGTTTGTAATGAAGTAGTGTAGGTAAACGACATATACTTTTATATTGATTATCATCTCGCATGAGAAAGATAGAGGTACAGAAGAACACTCCTACTATGCTGTAACGTCAACCATGCTTTCAGTTACATGGCGGCATCTGTACTTCTGTATTTACTAATCCAATTATTTTAACTCGCCGCTGAAGGATGATAGTCAAGCTTAATTATATTTACAAAATATTTAAATATTATTTTATATAGCAGTTACTCGATTTATTCTCTACAGTTTCTTTGTATTATAAATGTTACATGAGAGGTTGATTTGATTGTGACTCTAATAAAAAAATTCAACATCATTGCGATTGTTTTTAGAATAATGTTACATAACTGTGATTTGTTCTCATATTTATATTTTATATTATTTATAACTGTTAGGGCTTAGGTGTTAATACTGTGGAAATCGTAAAAAATAAATAGTAACCTACTGTATCATAAATAATAAACACTCAATTCCCATCAAAATTAGTAGATTTTTTCGTAAAAGTGTAAATAATTTTGCAACTAGATAACGCGTGTAAAAAAATCGAAACATCCAAAACAATTTGGGTTCACACAAATATTTTAAAATTTGAAGCCCAAGAACAACTTTCGTTTTTAAAATGAATATTATTCTCCACTCAAAAGTCAATTAAACTAAATCATTTTTTTCATCATAGTTGAACTAGAGAATTGAAGAGATTATATCGAGTTACGGAAGTGTCATGGCCAAAAGTTAGTATAGAAACTAGGAAATAAAAAAAATAATAGTTAAGTATAGATCGCCTGGAAAGAACATATTGATATAATGCAAGAAGAAAGATTTCCAAAATTAATGCTGAATTATAAACCACACGGAAGGAGAAATGTTGGACGCACACACAAAAGATGATCTGAACAATTCTAACAATTTCATGAAACCGGAACGAGTCAACAGGCTTCATCCGTGGATGAAGAATAATCAGTCGAGAAATAAAAAAAGTCTTCTAGATTATATCTATATAGAACCGAAGAAGTTCTATATTGGCCTAATTTTTGGAATATGATAAAAAAAGATGCAGTAGTGCTTCGAAAGAATATGGTCTCTGGGCTATCCAATATACTGGTATTTCCTTTTGTGTCGTCTTTAAGAAGGAAGTTCAGAGTTTTTTTTTTCGAATTTCTGTTTTCAAAGTAGCATTTTCGTTATTGAGGCTGCAGACTGGGCTGTTGTAGTGGCCTAGATGCCTAATCGGCGGAGGTGACTTTGTAGTTAGCCATGGTCGAACTCTGCAACTGATTAACTTATTGACCAATAAGGAATATTCTTCAGCTTGGTCCACTACGAACTGATTCCTCTGAGCTTTTGTTCTTCAGAGAACTTTTATTATGGAATATTATTTGTCATCTAATAAAGTGTTTGCAGATTGTACTTCGGCTTATTTTTGTGCCTTTCTTACCTTCTCATTCCGTTCGATTCCACTATGAGATGATACGTGATAGTGTTTTGTATTTGTTGAAGCTGTGTTAGTACGCTCCTACAAGCTGTGATCATGTTTGTTGAAGCTGTGTTAGTACGCTCCTACAAGCTGTGATCATGTTTGTTGAAGCTGTGTTAGTACGCTCCTACAAGCTGTGATCATGTTTGTTGAAGCTGTGTTAGTACGCTCCTACAAGCTGTGATCATGTTTGTTGAAGCTGTGTTAGTACGCTCCTACAAGCTGTGATCATGTTTGTTGAAGCTGTGTTAGTACGCTCCTACAAGCTGTGATCATGTTTGTTGAAGCTGTGTTAGTACGCTCCTACAAGCTGTGATCATGTTTGTTGAAGCTGTGTTAGTACGCTCCTACAAGCTGTGATCATGTTTGAAGATTTTGCAACTTTCGTTATTTAAATATTTATTTTGACGTTTAACTCATGATCCAAATGGGAGTCAACGACGAATCACGTTTCAATGAATTTTGTTTTACAACCAATCACAATCGTGTTTCACATCGGTAATTATCGAATTTTTGTTACCAAAATAAAGAAAGCTCCTCCTTTTTAACATTCTGAATAGGTCAGAGCATTATTTTGCAGTGACTGACTCTAACAAATAAGTTGAATACAGCATATAATGAACCGATTCTATCGAATTACACATTTGATAATCGTGTGTTCAATAACTGTGTTTTGAATAATTATTTTACTGATTTGTTTCCTAAAAATTAATTAATAACATATAATGTTGGTTATAATATAATGTACAGTTTGTGTGTTTAATTTTTTCTCCGCTAGAGTGCATTCTTACAATATTGCGATCATATTTGGCAATAAATAATATGATCAAGCTGTAGTGATGAACAAATGAAACATAACCAAACATTTCTCATTTATTTTTAAACATCGCCGTTTACATTAAATATATAAATATTTAAAAATAACTATATTTAAATAATGATTTATGAGTAAACAGCTTAATTTTATTCGTTAAATAGTCCTAATAAATGCCACTCTTGATTTCAAAATCCTCTAGATAAATTGGAAATCACTCGTGGCATTACTTACTTACTCACTGGCACTATCGAACCAGTAGGTTCATGGCCGCACGGACATAAGCTCTCCATACATCCCTATCCTGAGCTAATGTTTTCCAATCATTCCCTGTATAATCTACTTCCCTCAAATCATAGTTAATGTTATTCTCCCACCTCATTCTTGGTCTACCAATTGGGCGTTTTCCCTCTGGCTTTCCTACAAGAAGCCTCCATGCAAGTCTTTCATTCCCCATACGTGCAACATGCCCTACCCATCGCAGTCTACGAGACTTACCTGTTCTTATTATATCTGGCTTCCTATAAAGAACACGTAGTTCACTATTATGTAGTCTTCTCCATTCACCTGTCTGTTCATTTCTCTTTGGTCCAAAAATTGTCCTAAGAACTTCATTCTCAAATACTTGTAATCTCCTTTACTCCCTTAAAGTAAGAGTCCATGTTTCGCACCCATCGTGGCATTACTTATGATAAATATTTCAAGTCGATATACAACCACTAAAGTGTGTTAAATTTTTTTTTCTCTTCCACGGTTTTGACTTCTCAATACATTCCGACTTTATATTGATCTTGTCTTCACTTAGCTGATATTCAGTTCTAGACTTTATACCGAGAAAACCTCCAGTTTTTTAGCCGGGAATCGAATTCGGGGCATATGTGTTACTAGTGAGTATAGTTAATCATTACATCACAGATTCGATCAGATAAAGTCTATAGGGAAATGCAAATTCCCTTAATTCCAATATTGATGCCTAACCTTATTTTCATTATTAATCTTATTAGGTTATTAAAATATCTATCTGTAAGACAATAACAAAAAAAATAATGTAGAGGTTAACACTTCAGCTGAGAGTTTGGCAAGGGAGACGAACTCTTTCACCTTCGAAACCCTGATGCGCTGGGTCAATTTATTATTAGAAAGCTTAGCATTGTGAATTACGGTGACCGACTTGGCCCAGCAAGACGATGACGCCGATCCGTGTACTCTGCTTGCTTTCCACGTGCAACAGTTTACATTATATGCAGCTTTATTTTTACATGCCCATGCACTATATTTAAAAATAACAGAATGCACCGCAGAGAATAATATTAGCATTTCCTTTATTTTGACCTTGAAGTAGATGCACTGTATTATAAACTTTGATTCCTTGACCTTCCTTTATTTTTACTACGTAGAGGTAGAGTATGAACACACTACAGTGGTGCGTTACGTATTAGCAGTGGCACCAGTGATCTGATTGGATACAATTAAGTTACAGAGCATTTGTCATTGAATTGGAGACTTCCCCGTTCAAATCCGACCTATTAACCTGGCTTTTTTTGTAGTTTACCTCTGTAGTGAAACATGATGAGGTGGAATTTCATTACGAACATCATTCACCATTGTCATTTAATAACATTAAAATTTAATAAGTGAACTTCTATAGGAAATACATGACAAGCACAATAATAATACAGCCTACTGGGTGCCAGATGGGTTTAAGGTTAAGTATTGTCAGTCGTTACAGGAATATATCTGTCTTGCTCCAGCATGGGATAGAAAATCTTAAATCTCCACCACTGTTCTGAG